>CM021766.1:20407079-20439018 GCA_011076525.1 Nettapus auritus | reverse complement strand
ATTTTATTTTATTTTATTTTATTTTATTTTATTTTATTTTATTTTATGCATTTATTTACTTTTCTGATATCTAGAAGAAACGATGGAAGATGATACAAAATGGCTTCCACTTCATGTTATGTGGTGTTAGGATTTGGTTTTGCCATCAGTTGCACAAATAGTGTATTTTCAAATAACTGGACAAAATTTGAATGGCTCTCAAACCTGGGACTCCTGTTAGCTTCAGTCAAAGTTCTAGGTACTAATCACTTTTTAAAAATGTGTTTGATAATTGTGTTTTTGAAAGCTACATTCCACCTATAGTATAAATCTATGAGAGTCTGCTTTTTTCTTTTTGCTTTTCTGGCGAAAAGGTTTCCTATGGTTGACCTTTGGTAACTGTGAAGAAACAGGAAGCAAAAATTCACACCTTTTTAGGTCCTGCAAAGTGCTAGCTTAGTTCTAAGGATTAATAGCACCAGGAAAAAAGTAAATGTGAAACAAAGTGGTCTAATTTCTGCAGAAGCAAATTTGCACACTTCAGTTCTCCATTGTGGTGTGTATTTCTTTCTCTTATAGTGTGATTGTTTCTGAAGGAAGGATGATATTGATAAAAGTACATACAAATACATTTAAGTATTGTCATATATTATACTTAACATATATATATATTATCCCCATGTATATATAATATTATTAATACAACATTAATATAACATTATTATATAGTATTTTATATTATATACACATATATCTAATTGTTAGGAGTAAATAGCTGATCATGTCAAAACTTTAAAGGATAGTGTCCCGTGATAAGGAAAAGTAAGAATAGGTATCAACCTGCTCTAAGGCTGTCTCTCAAACTTTGTCTCCTTGAGCATTAAGGTTTTCCAGACTAAAACTGTCAGTTATTGCTGAATGTTGTCCCTTAGACACACCAGCTGAAAGGGAGAAATAGACATGGTATCTAAGGTAAATACATCATCCTCATGACATATATTCTACATATTAATAGTATATGTTTCAGTATAATCACAAATTTGGCAAACAGGGCACCCCTGACAATTTGAGAATTCACTTATCCCAACAAGTAGTCTCCCTGGGCATGTCCTGAAAGTATTGACATTTAGACCTGGTGAGAATGGGGGACTAATTAAGAAATAATTTCATAAGATCCACTATAAAATGGATTTCCAATATGACGTTAGAAGAAAAAAATCTTTTGAGATGAATGAACACTCATTATCATGCAGTGCAGATTGCTTAACTCCTAAAGCTTTAAGATTTTGATGGAGAGCTACAGCTTCTGCTCTGAAGCTTCTGCAGGATCCCCAGTTGTGTTTAAGTAGTGAGAGGAAAAAAAAAAATATGAAAAGAAACTTGACTATATGATTTTCAGGAGGAACAAAATTATTTAGAAAAGTGATCTTCAAGTCTAGAACTAGTGAGAATCATGTGTCCAATGTTGTCTGCCCTGTCTGTGGCCTGCAGGAGAAAGAATGATCATACAGCATACATGCAGGGCTGCACGCCATGGTGCACATGATGTACCAGTAATCTCATTCTGTAATTTCTGTTGAAAAATCCATATATATAACTAGGAGGTTATGAAACAAAGCAATCAGTCTGATCATGTAAACTGTAAAGAACTTGTAGTTAGAAATACATGTAGTTTCTTCTGCCTGTAAATAAAACTACCAGAAACATCAAACAATTCAGTAAATTGGTTTGTTTCAGTGCGGACAATACCATTTAGTGCTAGACATTTTTGGAGCCTGCAGAGTCTAGACACTATTGCCACTTCTGCAGTAGAAGGAGATTTTCAAGCGAAGAATTAGAAACAATGCACTAAGTCAAGTGGAAATTTTTATTATAACTCTGCATGCTTCTGAATGCTGAGATCTTCTTATTCAAAGGATTTCTATTCTCAAATCTTTTTGTGTCAAGCTGATAGAGGGCTACTTGATTGGTTGCTTAGAGGCTAATCTTGGGAACTGTAAACAGAGGCTTGTTAAAAGCAGAAGACATCTATTTTAGAGCATATGAAAAACAATCTAGGAAAATGTTTGTTCTCTTTTCAGTGTCTCTGTCCACATTGTAGATTGCTTTTTTTTCTTTATTAACCTGTTTCAAACAAAGATTTTATTTAGATAAGCAGCATAAAACTGTCAAAATGTGGTCACAAACATTTTATTTTTTATTCAGTCAGTTCTTCCATGCACACTGATGACCAAAATGAAAATCTGTACCCTACAATCTATGCTGACCTGCTGATAAATTGGCTGGAAAGATTCTGAGGTTTGCTTTGCTTATTTCTGCCTGTAGAACCATAATGACATCCCTTTTTCATACCCTGTATCTCTGACAGACCTAAGAGTTATTGCAAACTTTAGATTTTTCCAGCCCTCAAAGACAGCCATTGAACTGTGAAAAATTGTAGCTTCATGTATATATGTGGTATTTAGTCTGATATACTGATGTTTCTTCCTACAAACACTTTTAGAATGTTGTTTGTAAGAAACCAACCCATAAATAAATAATAATAGCAAAGAAACCAAACCACCCCAAAAAAGCATCAGACAAACATCTTCACAAACTGCTGATGATACGTGTTCTCTACAGGAGCAGATAGGTGTGGTCACAGAACTGGAAGCACTACTGGGAGTCATACACAGGAAAAGTCCCAAAATAAGCATGCTTCCACACTTGTTTATCTTAGCCTGGTTACATGCTATGAAACATAAAAGTATTGTCTTCTTCTACAACAGCTTTACTTTCCTTTCTATTCTTAATGAATACCAAAAGCAATCCATGGAAATGCTATTACCAGTAAAGCTGAGCAAGTGTCGTTTGGTTAGAACAGGCTTTACTAGTAGGACTGATGTGGAAAAATAGCACAGAGAAACTTCGGCTCTTGCTTACTAGAATATTTTTCTTCTTGGTTGAAAGCTCCTCAAGCATGAGAGTAATTGAAATACAAGCAAAAAGGGATCCCCTGAAGACACATTCACCATTGATTCACAAAGCAACAATCTCCTTCTGGATTTTTTGTCACCTTACAGTTCAGTTTGCAAGCAGCTTCTTTCCATTATACCTTTGGTAACCAAGGTATCCTAAACCATTGGATAGATTAAGCATGGTTTTCAGACAATGAGTGCTTTTACTTTTCTTTGCTGCATCTGTCCTGGCAGTCTTCATTTTCCCAGTATTGTATTTAATACGTTTTAGCCCTCCTTTTTTTCTTATCATGCTATTTATACTCTTTTTGAGAACAGCCTGGGAGGGGAGATATTTTAATTTCTCATTGTTATCTTTGATATTTGGATGCTAACTTGTATTTAATTTAATTATCTGATGGGTACTAAGAATGCTTTTATTAGAGTATTAATTTAGCTGAGCTTGAGCCTCTGTTAGAGAAATTCACTCAAAATTTCCAAATTGATTTGCTCATCGTTAAGACATAAACCAGCTGAGAATCACTCTGAGCTGGGCTCAGCATAACTTACTGGAAATTAATGAAGTTCTATTCGCAAAAAATATCCACCTGACAGCTGTGGAGTGGTATATCAGTGTGCTGTCTATGAAAGATAGCTACTAAAATATTTCTAAAATTTAATATCTCAGTAACAGCTGCAAAATTAAAGTTTAATTGAACAACAGGATAACCTAGTGAAGCACATTAAAATTGTCTAGGTATGCATCTTGATATGATAGAAGGATGATTAGACTTAGTAGTACTTGAATAAAGAGCCGCAATAGACTTCATTCAGGAAAACTACAATTAAATGATATGCAAACCTCAATGCATTTTTTTTTAATATGATATGGTAGGTTGATCAAAGTCTAGATGCCTACCACTGAAATCATCTCTGTTAATAAGACTGTGCTTAAAGTGGAATTAGAGAAATCTTTCAAAGCATTAATGAAGCAATTTTTAATGTGATCCTAATATGATGTGACAATCATGTACTTAGCAAAATTACTCCTGGGAGTCTGTGCTCTTGCTGTGGAAGAAACTTTCGTTAGTCCTTTCCATAGTATTAATGAGTTCTGAGACCTTTACAGTAAATAAGGTAGAGAAGATGTCAAATGTAGCCTGAACAGCTTCCTTGTGTTTTTCCTATTTCATTCCCAATTTGTTTGGCATTCAGTTTGAAGTGCCTACCTTACTCCTAGGCAAATTTTTCCCATTGTCTAATTACTCCTACTAAAAGTTTTTCCCTTTGTGAAATCCAAATTTCCATTTCAATTTTCCTTATCTTTTCCACACATTTATTTTTCCACCTTACTTGGGTTTCTATGCCTTTGATTTTCTTTCAGTCTCATTTTTTTATTTTTATTTTTTTTTGTAATTATTATTTTCATTTTTTTATTTTTTATTTTTTTTTTCTGTTCAGTTGTCTTCCTCCTCTCTGTTCTTTGCCTCACGCACTTATGATTTCCATTGCTTTCTTTTATGGAATTCGCTAAGTCAACTGACTCTTCTAGGTTAAGAGGGACCAGACTCAGCTAAACCTAATTCTAACTTCCATCTGGAAATGCCACTTTTTAATTTTACAAAGCACATAGCTCCATCTGTCATCACAAATTGTGTGGTTCAATCATTAATGTTTAAAAGACATGCAGACTTTTACTTGGGTGGGCGGCCGAGTTCCACCACAACCGCTCTCTCATTCCCCCTCCTCAAAGACGAGCAAGGAGAAAATACAATGAAAGGGGCTCAAGGGTTGAGATAAGGACAAGGAGATCGCACAATAATTATCGTGACGGGCAAAACAGACTCAGCATAGAGAGACAGTAAGATTTACTGCTTATTACTAACAAGCTAGAGAAGTGAGAAACAAAGGAAAGAAACCAAAAGCACCTTCCCCCGATCCACCCTCTTCCACCTCCTCCCCCCAAGCGGCGCAGGGGAATGGGGGAATGGGGGTTATGGTCAGTCTACAGCACTTCTTCTCTGCCGCTCCTTCTCGGTCACTCTTGTCCCCTGTGCTGTGGGGTCCCACCCACGGGATGCAGTCCTTGCCGAACTGATCCGGCGTGGGCTGCCCACACGCAGCAGCTCTTCAGAACTGCTCCGTATATAGGTCCGTACCACGGGGTCCATCCCGTTGGAGCAAACTGCTCCAACCTGGGTCCCCCATGGGCAGCAGCTCCTGCCAGGTCACCTGCTCCTGCGTGGTCTCCTCTCCACAGCCT
This sequence comes from Nettapus auritus, assembly GCA_011076525.1. Classification (NCBI taxonomy): domain Eukaryota; kingdom Metazoa; phylum Chordata; class Aves; order Anseriformes; family Anatidae; genus Nettapus; species Nettapus auritus. The sequence goes on along the minus strand of CM021766.1, from coordinate 20,433,840 downwards.
ACAGGTCCAGCCCGGAATCTGCTCCGGCAGGGGTCTTCCACAGGCCACAGTCTCCGTCAGTGCAGGTCCACCTGCTCCACCATGGTCTCCTCCACGGGCTGCAGCGTGGAACCCTGCTCCACCGTGGTACTCCATGGGCTGCAGGGGACTTCTGCTCCGCCGCCTGGAGCTCCTCTCCCCCTCCTTCTTCCCTGACCTTGGCGCCTGCAAGGCTGTTTCTCACTCCTCTCACCCTCCCAGCTGCTGAGTGGCGCAGCGTTTTTTCCCTGTCTTAAATATGCTCTCACAGAGGCGCAAAACAACATTGCTTACTGGCTCAGCTCTGGTCAGCAGTGGGGCCCTTACCAAACATGGGGCAGCTTCTAGATCCTTCTCACAGAAGCCACCCCTATGGCCCCCCTGCTACCAAAACCTTGCCACGTAAACCCACTACACCCTCCCTCCCTCCCTCCCTCCTTCCTTCCTTCCTTCCTTCTTTCCTTTCTTCCTTCCTTCCTTCATTTCTTCCTTCCTTCCTTCCTCAATATACTTATTTCAGTAAATTAATTCAATCATATTTTTGCATATAGCACAATCCCACTAATAAATTGGTGACGTTGACACAAAATAAGGTTCTACTGTAACAGAATCTTCCTTACCATCAAGGATTTGAATAAAAGTTTACCCATCCAAATATTTTTGATGCTAGGCTAGCAAAACAAGTTTCTGTTAGTAATTTGACAAAGATATAACTTTCTTTCAGTCTAGTTTATTTATCTATGTCTAAAAATCTTGATAAGATAGATACAAACATTTAAACTCCAAACTCTCTTGTATATGTTATAAAACTAGATTTATAAAAAAATGTTTTAAATATTCATTGGAAGAGAATTGAAATCACCTTATGAATATGATTGAAATGAAGCTGTGTTGTTCAGTTGTTCTTCCAAGGTAGGAATTAACTCCTCTAAGGCCCAGAAAGTTCTCAGCCTGTTGCAAACTGCTTTCCTAGAGACAATCACCTAACAAGTTGCATTCTGACTGTCATAGTTTTTGATTCTCTAACTACACAACATCAGCTTGAAGTCTTTCTAATAATCCTGTGTATATAATTTTCAGGGGACTGCAGTGATATAAAATATTTTGCTTTCTGGATTAGTGCAGACTCTTTGCAGTGGTGCTGCTTAAGACTACTTTTTGCATAACCATTGAGACGTGAAGAAGAAAATACAGGGAACATTGTATTAAGGAATTTAAGTTAATGTAGTCACAGATTCTAATCCAATGGTCAAATCAGCCTTCCTTTCTGTATTGACAGTCCCTCTTTTTTTACATGTGACTGGTTCTGTTTTCAAAGTGTTACCTTGTTTGATAATAATCAAATGTACCAGAAAGCTTCTTATCTCAGAAGGAAATTGTTTTTCACTGAGAAAAAGGAAACTATAAGATAGTGGCAAGAAAAAACACTATGGAAGTGATGAAAAAAAAAATGTTAAGCTCTTTATCAGCTCTAAATTGGTACTTCTCTCAAAGTCTCCAGAATTATGCCAATTATAGAACCACAAATTCAGTAGATCAGCAAGCTAAAATAGTTTTTAAATGAAAACATACATTATTTGCTAGCATCTTGTTTGAAGACTGATTTTATTTCAAAAATAAACATGTATTTCAAATAAAAGCAATATATTCTAATATATGTGATAAGCCATATTTTCTTTTCCTTACCTCAGTTTTTCATTTATTTTGCTTTCTCTTCTTCTGTCTCCTTTTTTTTTTTTAAAGAGAAATGTGCAAGTTATGGTCTCATTCCCTCTCCCTGTCTTCCCTCCCTTCCCTCCCCTCACCCCAACTGAAATCCTTGCAGTTAGCTGATTTTTATGGATACACACACACACAAAAAGATGTGTTTATCTTAACTAATGGAATATTTTTTAAATTGATTTAATCAAAGCAAACCAAAAAGGGTGATTTTAAAAATTAATTTAAGGTACAGACAAACAAGTTAGCTTGAAATGCATCAATTCATCCTTGATAAATTGATAATTTATGCATTCTTTGAACACGATAAGTATTTAGATAAGTCTACTTAAGTCACAGTTCAACAAAATTAAAGTGAGTGGCATGGCTTCTTTTTGCTGTAGTGTTGGAGTGGACAGATTACCTTAGTCTTGTTAAGCTGTGTCAACTTGATTAGATGTCTGAGTCTTTGGTAGATGGAGACATATTTTAAACTAACTTTAAATATTCTTTGTGTATACTTCATCAAACTAAAACAGAATACAGATTCCATAATACCATTTTGACCGATTTAACTTAATAGGAACTTAAATCAAATTAAAATTAAAACAGCTTAAGAAGATCTAATTTGGCCATCCAGAACAAAGATAAGGTCAGAATACTCTCACTGCTAGGGGTGAATAATTTGAGGGGGAAATGCTGCACATACATTAAGCTTCAGAAGAGTGGACTGGACCCATATGAGCTTAAAGGAACCTAAAATCATAAACCAATCCTATAATTGAAGCCTCAATTGAAATTCAAATCAAAAACAATTGAAAAATGCAGTTTGATTATCAAAACAGGAAACAACAGTCACTAAAACATTTGTGCCTGGTCTTGACAATTATTTTTATTTGTTTACATCTAAATCTATTCTAAGTGTTCTGAGTGTTCCTGTAGGTGCCTTAATATGGAATTTGAACACTAATTTAATGAATAGCAATATATTGGAAAAATAAATTAATTACATAATTTCTATTTTTAAGAGCTACATGTTAGACTTGCAGGAAATTAGTTAGCTGGTCATAACTTTAAAGCATAATTGTAAGTTTTCTATCCACAGAGGAATTCAAATCTCATTGTGATAAGATAAATGTTTACACTGATCTTTATTAGAAGGGTTCTCTGTTGGTTTTAAGTGAATTTGTTTTGCCACTTCAAAATTTACTATGGTCTTAACATTGACCTAAAGCTGAACTATAAGAAATACAACCAGAATGAGTTTTTAAATGCAGGAAAGAAGGAGTTCAGAATGGCTGTGTCCAGGGTGGAAGTTCAGATGTGCCTGTTTGCTTCATTGCATACTCTAAAGACACAGACATGCCTAAGAATGTGTGTCTGAGGCCTGTTAATCGACCTCATTCTCCTTTTCATTGATTGATTCAATTTTTCATTATGTTTAATCAAATCAACAAGAACAAGATAATTTAATTTGTAATTAATATAGCCTTCTCTATAATATTGATGAGCTTCCTATTTGGACAATTCAATCACTGATGCCTAAAAAAAAAAAACAAAAAAACCAACAAAAAAAAAAAAAAACCCGCAATGATAGCAGAAAATCTTTTTTTTTTTTTAAAAAAAAATATATATATTTTTTTATAGATGTGCTTTTGCATAATTGTCTTTTACACAGTTCATAGATTTCTCTGACAGGTTACAGGTTTATATTTGTAACAGTGATCTAACTGATGTGGTAAGACATGTATTGCATAGTCTATCTCCTTCAAAACAGTGGAAATATGATATTGCTGAGTTGTAAAACAGATCTGGGAAATTCCACATAATGTTTATAACTTCAGTTATGCAAAAGTTTAGACCAGATAAACCTAACGGCCCAGATTTTGTGCCTAAAACCTATGAAATAATAAATATTTTTTTCCTGCACATTGCCAAGTTACCTTGTAGTATAACCTCATACATTCTTTTCAGTGACCTTAATGGTCTTTTATCTTTTGATTTTTGTATCTATCATTCAACTACTGCTTCATACATAGTCACTATGATCTTTATTTATGTGCATGCGTGCATATATATAAGGGTGTATATGTGTTATTATTGATTAAAAAGTAATATATTATAAAAAAAGAAGATATGAAAAGTGTACAAAGGAAGCCAGTGCATCAGGAATTACCTCAAACATGTAGAAAGCTCAGCTATGAACCCAAGCCCATGGCCTTGTGGAGAACCAGATTAGATTGTCTTTTTACAACTCTGCCAAGTGCTGTTCCAAGGTGCTTCATGTTACATTCATCCTTTCCAGGCAGGAGGGGAAATATTTTGAGGTCTCCCATACACAGCAAGCCCCAGGTCTTTGGCCTCAGACATTGTTTTGTGGACTTTCAGGCATTCATCTCTGGTCACCTGGAAACAGTGAAAATTATGCACTTGGGCCTGCAGACTCTGAAATGGCTGGGCGTCCGAGAAAGCTTCTTCCCTCTATGATACGTAGCATGTAAGTGAATGCTGGAAGTCATGAAGTCCTGGCTAAATCAAGACAGAATTTTTAACTGGAGATTTTTCTTCTCACAAAAAGAATCAAAATTATTCTTATGCATACTGATTTTGATGAAACTTCCTTCAGAACATCTCTAGGCTTTTTAAATGGGAATCTAATCTCCCTGTAGACACAATGTAGGAAATCAGGTCCTAAGCCTGCCATGTAGATGAGAACACCTGAGTGGTTCTGCACAAGTAAAGACTGTAGCCAATCCTCTGTATATCCTAACTCTCTTTCAAACAAAGTTTTCATTAAAAAAATCATGAAAAATTGTTTTCCTCTTGTGTATAACATAAGCAAAATTATTCCACCTTTACAAGCTGTTATGTACTTTGATAAGAAACAAACACCATTACTGAAAATTTAAAATGAATTCCATTTCATTCTGTTCCCAGAATCTTCCCTTTTCTCTGGAAGAAGTGGGAAGTATTTGATCTAGCATCAGTAACACTCTGAACAGCAGAAAGGCTCCTTCTTTGCCTGTGCCTGCTATAACACCCAACTGAAGGTGGCTGGGGAGGTGATGAGCAAGTGTGCTGCTTGCATCCTTGTAGTCCAGTGGAGCCCTGAGTTTCCCCAGTGACTCGCGGAAAACTGACTCCACAATCAGTAAGATTGTAAAGTAGGTATGTTTATTCGGCACTGGGCAGCACGGGGTGGTAGTCCCACCAAAGTCGTGTGCCCCTAACACGGCAACTTGCTTTGCTTATATACAGTTAAGAGTTACATATGCATGAAGTTTCCTAGAACGCCTATACATATGCATACCCTGTCCCCGCTTAGTATTAAAATTAGCTCCAAGAAGTCATTTCCATAAACTTCTGTTATCTTAAGGCCTTGCATTGTTTGATATTCTTTATCTTGTCCTTTTAAAACAATCCTCATCTCAGAGCCCTTGGTCACAGTCCAAACTATAACAGGTTGGTTTGATCTGGTTCTTGGGGCCCCAGATGCTCATCTAGTTCTTGGGGCCCCAGGGGCTTATCTGGAGGCCTAAGCGCAGCACAGGCACAGTACATCGCAAATGTAGCACATATTAAGCAATGAGTGTTGTCTATATATTTATTCTTAATCAGTCACTCTCTAATTTCTAATCCCATGTTTCACCAGAATCACTTCCTCAATATGCAGAAAGTAGGGATTTTGAAGCAGAAATTTGCATCCCAGAGCTGTAACTTGGAGAAAAGCAGGAAAATTTACTTCAAACAGTTTAATTAATATGCCACTAATATTACTGCAGTTGGATGGATATTAATAGTGAGTAATTTTCACAGCACAATCATATATATAGGTAATATACATACAGCAATTGGCATTAGTGCTTTTTTGTTTGTACTGTTGGGGCTGCTGATACCATCCCATGTCTGTACTCTCTTGGCCTCTGCTCTGTTCCCGTGCTAGTCTTCTACACTACAGTAATCGTGTTTTACTCCAGCAGCCTTCAGGATGTGTCCTCCCGGTAGCTAATGCAAAGTCATCAAGGCCTAGTCATGCACACATCCTTGTTTTAGGGACATTGAGTGGTTCATTCCACAAAAATAACGATCCATTAGAATATAATTAAATACATGTATGGCTGCAGAAGAACCCAGCTGTTTCACAGGCACTTTTATGTCAGTCAGACAAGCAGAAGTTGCCACACTTTTCCTACATGTTGATTTCCTACATGTTGTTTTATTGCTGTCAAAAGGAAGCATATTTTTAGTGCTTGCATTTGATCTGGTGTTTCTATTTGTTTATTTATGCTAGCCTCAAGGCTTGGTTATAATGTGGACACCGCAAAAGTCATGGGAAACAGGACAGAAGTATTGATGCTCACATATTGTATTTTAGCTCCCCTTTACAAACTCGGTTCTTTAGCTGGTTTGTGTGCACACTGACTTTATTTGGGAAGCCTGCAACATACTGTAGGTGCTGTTATTTGAGAGTTTTGCATTTTTCTTTTACAATGTCAGGCTTTCTGCCTCTGGTGCTCTCTGACAAACTTGCACTTAAACTCTATTGCAAGAATTGATACCATGTATAAAGATCCCCCCTCCCTTCTAAAGGAGGAGCTTGTAATTGTAGTAAATTACTCTAAGCTTACTCTTTGTTTCAAAACAATAGGTGATTATCCCCCCCTTTTCCTATACTGTGTCTCTTCTGCTGCCCTATCCAGCTTCTTTACGGAAACTGACTTTCCTGTGTCTTTGTGCAAGCTAGTGAAAGAAATTCCTTAAACTTAACACCTGCTGAAGGCTTGCCACATTTGCACTGCCTGGGATCCCCCAGATGAATCCCTATGAACTAGTGCCTCTAGGGCACCAATTGCTTCATGCATCTGCCTTTTTTTTTTTTTTTTTTTTTTTTCAAAGCAATACAACAGCCATTACTAAATTAGCACAGAGGTAAAAAATAACTCAGTAAAGTACATCCCATTGCTAGGAGGCAGACACCACAGCCACAAATGCAGTGCAGTATTTAGTGTTCCATTCTCATAATTTCTGAGTATATCATGGCTTGTTCCATCATTGCTGTGACTGAGGATGGGGTAAGTTCCTGTTCAGCCTCAGCCTCCAGATCTGTAACAGATTTCATTTATGCCATTAGCTATTTGAAACCTTCAGTTGTCCCATACTTCCTTCCCACTATGGCTCATCATTGTTCGTTATACTGATGCAGTTACTGAGTACCAACTATATTTAATTTCCTAGCTCTCATACAAAATGGGGTAGAAACATTAATCAAAGCTCTGGATTATTCAGCAGATAAGTTTCCATTCAAAAACAAACAAACAAACAAACAAAAAACCTATCCTTTTACATCAGTGTAAGTGGCTCATAATTTATGTCAAGGGAGAAGTAATGGAAGCAGCAGACAGCAATTTCCTTCCAGTGGTCCATGCAAAAGGAAGACACATTATTTGTTTAGAGGTCTAGAGGCAACAGGTGCTGTTGCCTCACTTACCATCCCTACAAAATGTAACAAAACAGAAAGGAATTGTGGAGAGCTATAAACATTAAGCTGTTTTTGGAATCTTTAGCTTGATTTTACGCTTTGTAACTAATAGTACCAACTAGATTAGATTATAATTTTTGTTTGTTTTTGTTTCAAGCCCCTGATTATGAAATTTATTATTTAATTCCAACAAGGAATGAAGGGGTATACTTTGCTAACACTTTTCAGTTCTCCTTTTTTGTTTCCTACTTTCTTCACTATTCAATGTTACTGCTGAAGATGTCTGCTGAAGCAACATTTTCAAGTCTTTAATGTAAATAAAAGGGCAGCTCTACAATGGTTACGTATTTTTTCCACATTTGCTTTCCACGTCATGAAGAGTTGCCTCTGAGAAACAGCCAAGAGCAGGTTGAGAGCCTTTGTGTAAAAATTAAGGACTGGACCAACAAAAGGACACCTAGTGGTTGGGGTCTACTACAGGCTGCCTAAATAAGCCTGTAGAAGAAAGAGGTCTTGCTCCAACTACAAGAAGCATTGCGTTCACAGGCTCTCATCCTCCTGGGGGATTTCAGCCACATGGATGTCTGCTGGGAAAGATATCATGTGCTGCCTAGATGGCAGCAAGCCATCTAGGAGACTCCTGAAGTGCACTGAGGACAATTTCCTGGTCTCGGTAACAGACAAACCAGTCAGAGGAGAAGTGTTACTAGACTTGGTGCTCACCAATGCAGAAGAGCTCATTAAAGAAGTTAAGACTGGAGGAAGTCTGTGTTGCAGTTATCATGCCATGGTTGAGTTTGTGATCTCGAGGGATATGGGCCTGGCTAAGAGCAAAGTGAGGACCCTGATCTTTAGAAGTATGAGCTTCCAGCTGTTCAAAGAATTAGTGGATCAGATCCCATGGGACACTGTCCTTAGGGACAGAGGATCTGATCAGAGCTGACAACTCTTTAAGGATATTTTCCTTAGAGCACAAGAGCTGTCTATTCCCATATGCAATAAATCAAGCAGGGAAGGTAGGAAACTTGGATGGCTGAACAAGGACCTGCTGGTCAAACTGGGCAAAAGAAGGAAATGCACAGACAGTATAAACAGGGCCATGTGCCCTGGGAAGAATAGAGAAACACTGTCCAGATGTGCAGGGGTCAGGAAAGCCAAGGCACTGACAGAACTAAACTTTGCGAGGGATGCAAAGAATAAAAGAAGGGGTTCTACAGATACATCAGCTGCAAAAGAAAGACTAAGAGGAGCGTACTACCTCTGACAAATGAAGAACTGGTAATGACAGACATAGAGAAAGCTGAGGTACTTAACAACTTCTTTGCCTCAGTCTTCACTGGTGGTCAGGCTTCCCACTTCTCTCAAGTCCCCAGACCTCTAGGCAAGAGCTGAGGGAACAAAGTCCCTCCCACTGTAAGTAAAGAGCAAGTTTGGGACCTTGTGATGCAACTTAAGAACGACAAGTCTATGAGGCCTGATGACATGCATCCCCGGGTCCTGAAGGAACTGGATGATGTAGTTGCCAAACCACTCCATCATATTTGAAAAGTCCTGGCAGTCAGGTAGACTCTCTGGTGACTGGAAAAATTGAAACATCACTCCCATTTTTAATAAGGTTAGAAAGGAAAATGCAGGGAACTACAGATTGGTGAGCCTCACCTCTGTGCCTGGTAAGATCATGGAATGGATCCTCCTGGAAGCAATGTTAAGGCACACGCAGGACAAGAAGGTGACCTGGGACAGCCAGTACAGCTTTACCAGGGACAAATCCTGCCTGACTAACCTAGTGGCCTTCTGTCATGGAACGACTGCATCAGTTGACAAATGTTGACCAATAGTTGGTTGTTGACCAAATAGTTGACCAATCAGTTGACCAAGATTATCTACCTGTACTTCTGTAAGGCTTTTGACATGGTCCCACATGACATCTTAACCTCTAAATTGGATGTGGACCATCCACTGGATAAGGAATTTGTTCAATGACTGCACCCAGAGAGTAGTGGTCAATGTCTCTATGTCCAAGTGGAGGCCAGTGACAAGTAGTGTCCCTCAAAGGTCTGGTGCTTTTCAATATCTTCATCAATGACATAGACAATGGGATCGAGAGCACACACAGCAAGTGTGCTGTTGACACCAAGCTGAATGGTGGAGTTGATAACAAAGAGGGAAGGGATGACATCCAAAGGGACCTGAACAAGCTTGAGAAGTGGATCCATGTGAACCACATGAGGTTCAACAAATATAAGTGCAAGGGGCTGCACTTGAGTCAGGGCAGTCCTAGACAGGAGTACAGACTGGGAGAAGAACACATTGAGAGCAGCCCTGCAGAGAAAGGCTTGGGGGTTCTGATGGATGAAAGGCTCAGCATGAGCCAGCAGTATGTGCTTGCAGACCAGAAGGCCACCTGTGTCCTAGGCTGCATCAAAAGAGGGGTGACCAGCAAGTCATAGGAGGTGATTGTCCCCTTCTACCCTTGTGAGGTCCCACCTGGACCTACTGCATCCAGATTTAGGGCCCCTATCACAAGAAAGATGTGGAGCTGTCCAGAGGAGGGCCACAAAGATGATCAGAGGGCTAGAGCACCTTTCCTATGAAAAAAAGGCCAAGAGAGATGGGGGTGTTCAGCCTAAAGAAGAGAAGGCTCCGGGGAGACCTCATTGTGGTCTTTCAATACTTAAAAGGGGCTTATAAATAGGATGGAGAGGGACTCTTTATTTGGGCAGGTAATGATAAGACAAGGGGGAATGGTCTTAAACTAGAAGAGGACAGATTTAGAGTAGACATTAGGAAAAAATTCTTCACTATAAGGGTAGTAAAGCACTGGAAAAGGTTGCCCAGAGAGGCTGTGGATGCCCCATCCATGGAGTTGTTCAAGGTCAGGCTGGATGGGGCCTTGGCCAACCTGATCTAGTGGGTGGCTTCCCTGCCTGTGGCAGCAGGGTTGGAACTGGATGATATTTTTGGTCCCTTTCAACCTAAGCCATTCTATGGTTCTGTAATCATTTTTTCAGATAAGTTATAAATTGTTCTTTCAAAACCAACACTCTAGACATTTGGATTTAATGCTGTTATCTTAAACTTGCTGGTAGTTCTCGGTAATAGTAATATCTTCATATCATCGTCAATTAGAGCAGGAGTCCAGGGAAAACTTTACAAACTGTTGTTTTGTTTTAAACTATTGCTTGTCAAATCAATGTAATTAAAGAAAACAATTACATTGCTATATAGATAGAGATCTGTGTTAGGTAAACAAAAGAGGTTATTATAAAACAATATTCACTATGCTTCCAAGACTAGGAATATATTTTAAAAAATCTAATGAATGTTTTTTAAAAAATGCATTTTTCCAAGAAAAATAAAAACAAAACAAATAAAAACAAACAAGCAAAACAAAAAACCTTCCACAGAACTCCAGGAACCGTGAATTCAGTATCTGAAACAAGTCCTCCTTTGTCCTATTAAAAATAACAGCTTAATGTCCGTGCTCAGACAGACAAGCAATAGGAAGGAACAGATTCTTTTTCCTTGCTTTTTTGGACCAAACATTTATTCCCATTGACTGATGTGTCATTTCTGATGAAAAGTTTTGGTCTTGAGTGATCAAAGTTTTCTAATGGAAACAATGCCTGAAATGTTCTCATCATAAATTGCTCTTTAGATATTGTTCTCGGTTGTCATTTAGATTAGGAAACATATCCTCTGCCCTTTTCTACTCCCATATTTGGTGACAGGAAAAGTCTCCAGTTTATACCACCTGTGAGATCAGCAGGGCTTCTGTGATGGCTGGCACTTGTACAGCCTTGGTGAAAGACCTGAGCTGGATGTGAAGAGCAGAAGTGACATGGTAAAGCTGGGAGTCCTCCTGTGTGTATTGGGTAGATAACTAGGAAGGTAGTCATTTCTCTGATTGCATACCTGGATCCTTCCTCATCATGTTTCACCTTACTACAGATATTACAAAATAGAACTTCAGCTATGGGGCTGTAATAGTGATGGTTCACTAAAGCTGCAGCCTTCTGAACTTGAGAGAGGATTGGCACCCCACATGACGTACAGAAAAACATTCTGAAGGAGATGTGTGTATGATTTGCTCTAGCGTATCAGTAATACAGGAGTATTTCACATATTCTTGGGGTTCTGCATTCCTTTTGCATTCCTTAGGTTCTGTCAATAGATCAGCATTTCGTTGGCTGACCTTTCTGCTTCTCTCTTGTTTAGACTCATTAACCTTTGAGGAATGAAGTGAATGGGACAGCAGGTAATCAAAACACTGAAAACACAAGAAGGTCACTGTAACGCCGTATGCAGCTGGACTTCACATAATAAGAAGGTTCACATTTCCTTTCCTTGCTGTCACACTCTTCTCTTTAATATTCCTTAAGGGAGAAAGCACATCACATCGATGACGTCTATGCTAGTCTCTCAGGAGCACTGCCCATCTCCTTAGCACATAAGGGCTTTTTCATGACTTGACTGTATCTCTTGACATCTAAACATTCACCATATCCTTGTACCAGTGGGAAGGCATTTTGGGCACACAAGCCAGAAAGGAGCTGTAGTTTGCTCTGACAGACCCTCCATTCTGGACAATGTTGTGAACCAGAGCTACACAATACTGTGTGTGCCCACCCCTCCATACAGACATCATCGCTGCTAATCTCTCCTGTGCAAAGAACACTCACAGTCTTGGTCCTGATACTGTTGTCTGGGTCTCACAGGCTGAAGAACACTAAGTATTCTCTCCCTGGGGTGCTGTAAAGCTGTGAAAGCCAAGTCTGGCCCACTCTGATGATCTGGTTAGTGCAAAATAAATACAGTGGGCAAGTTAAGAAAATGGGTATGAGAACAATGGTGATGTGAACTTTTTTATTTTTATTTTTATTTTATTCATGTGCTGCTTCCTTAGGGGCACCACACATCTCCTGAGCAGAGTGTTCTGGATAACATTGGGCCACATAACTGCTGTAACTGAAGTTGTTGCACCAAAGTCAGAATGAGTGAAACAGGACTAACTGCTGAGCTGGGGGAGATGCAGAAATTGCTGCAATAAGATTTTGTGCATATGGTTGTTTTCAACACCTGTAGACAGAATTTTTAGATTGAACAATCTAAATCAAAGCAAAACAAAAGAAAACAAACAAAAAAAGCCTACAGACATTTGTTGTTGATTTTTATCCCACCAGATGTATTTTTTTGTGAAATATCAGGTTAACAGTTAGAAATTGGAGCTTGTCCAAGGGAAATTTATACCAGTTTAAAAAAAAAAAAAAAAAAAAAAAAAAAAAAAAAAAAAGTTTAGTTTAATTGGAGCAAGCTGTCCACTGTTGTGGATACTCTAACTTCTCTTCCAAATATCTTACTTTGTAAAATTAAAAGTAAAAAACATGTCCCCATGCACAGAGAGATGAAGGCAGCAGCACCCAGTCAGCCATCAGTGACAAGCAGCTGAGAGTGGCAATGTCTTCATTGTGCATCTGGATCTGGGGAAGATACCTTTCCTGGCCAACAAAAAAATGAGGACAAAAGAGCCCTGAAATCTTGTATTTACCCAGAGTATATGGCTATGCTGGAAATTTGCTGCAGCTTGAACTAATGGATAGTCAATACATTATCATGTTTATCTTGCACAACTGAAACATCTTATATGGATTCTCCATTAATGCTTGTTTCTGGGCACGTCTGGTGAGCATCTACACAATACCTAATTTTAAGTACATGCATGGTGGACGTAGACTGGTGTGGTTTAAGAAGTCTAGCAGCTAATTTATCAAAACCTAATATAAGTGAAAAAGTGAACAATGATTAGGACTGCATTTTGAAGAACAGGTTTAATATGAAAAGCAGAAAACTCCCATTTTATTATTGCTTAAAACAAACAAACAAACAAACAAAAAAATAGAAACCTTAATGATTTCTTATTACCCTGTGTAGGTCCTTACCTATGACAGGGTAGTCACAACCTTGGATGAGACCCAGTGTCTTGCCGAAGTTTTAAAATCTAGCAAAAGATAAACAAAGCATACTTAGCAGGTAGTCGTGATTTTGTAAACATCTTTGAAATGTTTATTCTTTTGTAACAAAGAGATTAAAAAATAAGAAAAATGAATTATTCTTATATTAAAAGAGGAAAAATACTGTTAATAATGTTATCTCTACTGGGCTTGTACAAAGCCTGTAGTTTTAAAAGCTTTGTACATACATGAAGTCATATTATTTATACAGTTAAAGTACATATGTTAGTTTGGTAAGATAAGCCATGACAGGGCTATTCTTGTATTTAGCTTGAGCATTTTCTCTGATATTAGTAACACTGCTTCTAAGAACAAAATATGCAGGAATTGGTGCTCTGATCTATGCTCTGGCTGTATTATATTGGATATTGTTTTATCTCCCATTTCCTGCTTATACAGAATTATATAGCAGGGCAAAAATACACTATAATGGTGTCAGTCCAGAGTCTTAGAACTTACTGGCATCACTGATGTGCTTTGAGTTAAGCATATGCTTTCCTAGATCCAGGCTGGAAACTGAGAGTCTTGGCAAAAGGCAACATCATTCTGATTGAAAATCTTCATTTCTTAAAAAAAAATAATCCCCACAACTCTATTCAAGAAATTAAAATAATAATAATAATAAAAAAATAAAGATTTAGGATGAGCTGTTCATTTCAAAGCCATCATGTCTGAGCTTTATAGAGCCAGAAAGTGTTTTTCATAGTGTGTGTAATTTAGTACTGCGAAGACTGTAACAGGTGGTCAGGCAGGAGATGAAACAAACATGAGCTACTGAGCCCTGTTCCTGCAGAAGCTCTGTCATAGCTGATGGTGGCATCTGTACCAGCAGGACTGAAGTGTGTGAATAAGGAGGTGACCCAAACAAAATTAGCCATTTCTGCTGCAGTAAATACAAAGTGGAATAACAGTCTGCTGAGTAAGGAAAATAGTCTTCTGTTGTTGTTGTTGTTTGTTTTTTCATTGCTTTATTTTCTAGTTCACCTTTATGTGTGTATGGCATGTCTGAGAGAGCCCTAAGCCCTAAGCCCTAGAAAGCAACAAAACAGCTTCCTCCAAACTGAAGCAGGAAAATAAGCGTGAGAGAGGAATGAGAAAACCTTGTTCCATCTGCATTTGCACAATCTGCATTGTGCCCACTCTGCGGCTGACCAAGCTGACAGAGGTAGGACTGCTACCCTCCCTGTGACTGGCCCATGCTACAAAAGAGATAGGGTACAGCCTCTTTAGCTCTCCTGGCTATGGCTGGAGCATTTAAGTGTGGCATAATGTTTTTAAGGATGTGCTGGTTTGCTTACTTGCACAGAGAACATACTATCCTGAAATGTTAGTATTCTGTCAAATAGCAAAACAGTGTTAGAAAAAATAAAGGCCGTGTTTCTCAGGTTCAAACAGATCTGTTTGGATGTCTGGTTCATGAGAGTCCATCATACCCTGTGAATTACACTTTTTTTTTTTTTTTTTTTTTTTTTTTCCCATGTGCTAAAAAGGAACATGAATTTCACATGCAAGGCATGTTTTAAATAACTTTTTTAAGCTTTTCGTCTTTTCCTGTTCATGTTCTTCCCTTTGCTAGGAAGAAAATGTCCTCCAGAAGTATGGAATAGTTCATGCTGTCAGAGGAGTGCAAAAGGCAAAGATTATGCCATCTTCTGTAAGACAAAGAGAGATGTGAGTTTCATTTACTTACGGATGGAGATTAACAGGTAGTCTGATCTTCAAAGCTGAAGAAGACGAGAGAAAAAGGAAAAAAGGTGTATAACGCTGCTCCTCACTGCTATTTGAGGACTCTGTAGACTTTATCAAAGGTCCCTTTCAGATTCAGTTGTACAAGGTAGATCAGAGGCAAGAGGAACATATGGAACTTTAAAACTAGCTGAAAAGAAGCAAAAATGCAAGTGGTATTCTTCTAAAAGGAAAAAAAAAAAAAAAAGTAAAAAAGAAAAAAAAGAAAAAAAGACACTTAAAATATCTGTAGTACTATCTACCAGTAGCTTTACTTGAATATTTGCATCTTCAGTACTCATTTTTCAAGTTATTTTTTCACTGCAGAAAGTGGCCTTTCTCCTTTTTACTGTTCGTTCCCTCACAACCTTACAGCTCATGTCATCTTTGCAGGATGAAACAACGGGGTGTGCAGCAGCCTCAGACATAATGACATAAATTCTGCCTGTCCTTTAGCCCTGCCTCTTTATTTCCCTTGTATCTCCTTTGCTCCCATAGACATATGAGATACCCAGTAAAGCAGATAATATAGGGCATTTGGATATATATATATATATTCAGTACCACTCTTTTCGCTGAAGCATTCCTGGGTTAAATCTCTGCATCTTCTATGCAGCATGCTGGGACCGTCTAATTTCAAGTTGAATCTCTAAATATTGTCTTGAAATATTCTGTGGTGGTTTTGTGTGTGTGTGTGTTGGTTTTATCATCAAATAAAATATTTTGAGCTTAGAAAGCCAGATGATCTTATTCTTATTGTCTTAATTTGAATAATTTTGTGTAGGGAGAGCATTGCAATGATGCCATCTTTGGATTTGAAAGCTAGCCCTGTGGGGGCATGGATACATGGTGGGTGATCCCTGCTTCTCCTGCTCAGACAAGAATACCTGCTCTCTGTTTTCACAGTAAAAAAAGCAGAGATAATAAAAACATCATATTGAGAAATTGTTTTCATTTTAAAAGCTCAGGGCAAGATGCATATTCAACCAGCTGAATTGATGCCTGCCATTGAGCTGTCTGTTCATGCAACCTAGCTTCAGGCACCTAATTAAAGGGAATCATTTTTCTATGACGCCTAAAAATTTGCTGGGGAGAATATAAGGGGATTTTAAGTGCCCTCTAAAGGAGTTTACCTATCCTGTGTATTCACACTGACTAGCTTCCATAGTAGAGTATCTAAATTATATGTCTTAGGTTAGGTAAAGTGAATATCTCTGATGCAATTTAAATCATATCTGGTGAGAATAAGGGAGTAAATGCTGCTAAGTGAGATGATGACAGGATACCTTAAAGTGTACAGTGGAGATATGCACAGTTACAAAACATTGTGTATTTTGCTAGGCTGCCATAAATAAATAAATAAATAAATAAATAAATAAAGGTATGGGAACTAGCTTACATTGTGTGTACAATTTTATTCAGAGCATAAACTCTTCACCTTAAAAAAAAACCCTACAGGAAATTGTTTCAGGTGTACTGAGAGTATACCCCTCAACTAGGGAAATCAGTCACAGACATGTACAATTCTCACTTTTTGAGTGTAATGAGGCTTTTGAGATCTGTTTGATTGTTTCCCATATGAACAAGACAAACATATGATCTTGTACAACTTCTTGTACAATTTAGGATATAGAAAAATATTGTGGTAGGAGTTCAGAAAATACTTGCCATACTATCTGCTTTCATATTTTGATATCCTTAATACATATTTTTTGCTTTAATTTTCAGGCCACATGAATTTGAGATTTTTCTTTCATTTATGATTTTCCAGTTCAAACATTTCATTTGTTTCCTTTTTCAGTGGAGGACTATTTTCATTGTGGCAAACAATGGCTCATAGTATGTAATGAAGGAGCAATGTACGAACATGGTCAGGAACAAGACAAGGTTGAGGAGGTGGTTCCCCAATACACTGTACCACTTTCAAACAACAGCTCAGAGGTTATTCCAGTTGTCATTACTTTGTGTTTAGTAGGCCTTGATGGATTTTTTGTTTCAGTCAATTGATCTAGTTAATTCTGAAGTCAAGTCAACTTTTAACATCCTCAGCAATTTGGGACAATGAGTCATACAGTTTACCACCTATTTATATGAAGCAGGTATTCTATTTTTTTAATTTGGAATTGCCACCTGCTACTTGCATTTGATGTCTTCAGCAAAGGTGGCAAGAGGTGGCATGATTGAACAAAATGTTCCTAACTAAAAATCAGATGTGTAAAGAAAGCAATCAAGACATAGAAGCAGGGACAGTTGTCCTTAAAAGAGTATACAGACACTGACTGAGCATGCAGAAACGGGGCTAGAGAAGCCAAAGTACATCCGAACTGAGTCTGATGAAAGGAGTAAAGAAAAAAAAAAAAAAAAAAAAAAAAAAAGACCTTCTACAAACATATCAGATGCAAAGAAGACAAGTGAAAATGTGACCCACTGGGGCAGAGAACCAGAATGCAAAGGATGAAGAAATGGCTGAAATTCTCAACATTTTCCTCACATCTGTCTTTACTGGTAAGACTGGCCTTCACAAATCCCAGGTTCCTGAAACCAGTTTAAGAGTTTGGAACAACTGAGATTTTCCCTTGATGGAGATGGATCTGTCTAGGGGATGTTTAAACAAACTTGACATATATAAATGCATGGAACCTGATGGGATGTACCCAGAAGTGCTGAGTTAGCTGGCTAATGCCATTGTGAGGCCACTGTTGATCATTTTTGAAAGTTCATGGTGACTGCAGAGGTTGTGTGAGGACTGGAAGAAAGCATCCTCAGCAATTTGCTTTTGTTGTCCTACTTTGAACAGGGGGTTGGATTATCTCTGGACAATTTCCAAAGGTGTCTTCCAGCCTCAATGATTCTGTGTTTCATTGTTTCTGTAATTGTTCCAGTTTCTACCAGTATCCTTAGTGCAGAGGTCTGAAACAGTTTTCAATATTTTACCATTAGAGGCTTTCAAAAACTTGATTGCTTTTTTGGCTATATTTCATTCACACGATACTAACACAGTTTAAAAGCACACTGTTTAGCAGCCTGGTTAATAATACTGAGATTTGATATACCAAATTTTCAGAACTTTTTCTGATATAAGAATTGTGTCTTCATTTTCAGTAATTTTCTAAAGCTTCTGCTAGTGGCACTCTTATATGAGACAGATTCTTCAGTCTATTCCAAGTAAAGAAAGTTTCAGTTATGAGAACTTTTCTATATCTGTATAGTAACTAAAGTTATAAATGGATTGAAGACCTCTCTACTTTAAGATGCACTTTTATACTTTCATTTTCTACTGACCTCACAACCTTTTCACCTCTAATTTTGGAATATTTAAAGAAAAAACATGTATTATTATCTCTTATGTCATTAGTTCTTTTGTGTTTGATTAGGTATTTCAGTCCACAGACTATTTTGTGTATAAACGTATACATCAGCCATGCATCATATTTATTTATACTTGGGAAAAATATACTCTTTATCCAAAACTATGATTTGGGGATATGAAGAAGTTGTACTCTTTTTTTTCCATCTCACTCTATAGTGTTCAGAATTTATAGATAATGACTTTGACCCCATCAGGACCTCTTCAGGTAATAGATAACCAGAATGATGTGTATGCCTGAAGAAGACTGTGTCAGGTCAAGAAGTTCAATTTCCAAAAGGTCTTTAGGGGATAAAGCTATAGATTTTTAAGGAGATTGCTAGACAGCAGTGCAGCGATATTGAATTTTAATGAATATAGCTGTATCTGTTGGATAGTCCCTGACCTACTTTATGGCTATGAATTCTGTTTTAAGTGACGTTTGGTTTATCTTCTCAAAGTTATTAGTACACCTTTGTGCACACTTATTTTTAGTAGCTACTCATTTGCACTTCATCAGAGTTCTCATTTTTTGAATTATTTGCATTATTGCATGTGTTTGTATTGGATTGTAGTGGATTTACGTGGCAAGGTTTTGGTAGCATGGAGCCATAAGGGTGGCTTCTGTGAGAAGGATCTAGAAGCTGCCCCATGTTTGGTAAGGGCCCCACTGCTGACCAGGTTATGTTGTTTTGCGCCTCTGTGAGAGCATATTTAAGACAGGGAGAAAAACGCTGCGCCACACAGCAGCTGGGAGGGTGAGAGGAGTGAGAAACAGCCTTGCAGGCACCAAGGTCAGTGAAGAAGGAGGGGGAGAGGAGCTCCAGGTGGCGGAGCAGAAGTCCCCTGCGGCCTGTGGTGAGGACCATGGTGAAGCAGCCTGTCCCCCTGCAGCCCATGGAGTACCACGGTGGAGCAGGGTTCCACGCTGCAGCCCGTGGAGGAGACCATGGTGGAGCAGGTGGACCTGCACCGACGGAGACTGAGGCCTGTGGAAGACCCCTGCCGGAGCAGATTCCGGGCTGGACCTGTAGGCTGTGGAGAGGAGACCACTCAGGAGCAGGTGACCTGGCAGGAGCTGCTGCCCGTGGGGGACCCAGGTTGGAGCAGTTTGCTCCAGAGGGATGGATCCCGTGGTACAGACCCATATACGGAGCAGTTCTTGAAAAGCTGCTGCCTGTGGACAGCCCACACCGGATCAGTTCGGCAAGGACTGCATCCCATGGGAGGGACCCCACAGCACAGGGGATGAGAGTGATCAAGAAGAAGCGGTGGCGAAGAATCACTATAGACTGACCACTACCCCCACTCCCCTGTTCCCCTGCACCACGCGGGTGGGGGGGAGGTGGAAGAGGGTGGATCGGGGGAAGGTGCTTTTGGTTTCTTTCCTTTGTTTCTCACTTCTCTAGCTTGTTAGTAATGAGCAGTAAATCTTACTATCTCTCTATGCTGAGTCTGTTTTGCCCGTCACGATAATTATTGTGTGATCTCCTTGTCCTTATCTCAACCCTTGAGCCCCTTTCATTGTATTTTCTCCTTGCTCGTCTTTGAGGAGGGGGAATGAGAGAGCGGTTGTGGTGGAGCTCGGCCACTCACCCAAGCAAAACCACCGCATGGATGCCTATATATATATAGGTATTACTTATTGGAACCATTATGGTCTGCATATATCAAAGGTGAGAATGCTTACTCAATATTTCCTTAAGAAATTGAATTTTGAGATTATATATTTTAAAACATATTTTCCCCTCAATACAGTGACCAAGGAAGGAGTAAGGAAAGATGAAATAATGAAAGACAGCACATTTTTTAAAATCAGTATCAGAGCATACTGGAATAAAAAACTCTACAGATTACCTCTATAGAAAAATGTTTGGCAACTATAAATTAATTTTTGTGGGCGTTAAATAAATATACAGTCTGCCAGAAGTTACAGAACAGATATATTAATGCCAGTATTCCTCTGAAAAACCCAATTCATGAAGTATTTGCCAGAAGTTAATCTGTTCATAAACCCTGCTCAAAGATGAGTTAAAAGATGAGAATGTTAATTCCTGTGGGATATTATCTTAAAGAAATATATTTTGTTTAATTTACTTCATTTCATGAAGAATATAGATATATTATGTGAATTCAGACTGATTGCTTGCATTACTGCCTGTATGATAAATCTGCCATTGAAGAATTGTATAACTCTTTTGTTCTCCAAGAAAGAGAACATGATTTGCTCCATATGCTACCCAAAATCAAGGGCTGTGGTAAATCGACTGTTGGGAAAATCATATATTGTGGAGTCATATATGCTGCTGGAAAACACCATGTCTGTGTTAGACCTTCTGTCCTTTTATCTTGTGATAAATGCAGAGAGTCACTGCAAACTACGGCCAGTCTTTGACACAGTAGAGTCTATGGATCAATATCCAGATGTAGTTTCACCTTATCTTCAGACAGCAAGAACTCTGAAGTCACGTTAAGAAGCTGTTTTGTCTTCAAGGAAGTAGACCAATTGCACATTATGCTGCATTGCTGGTACAATCTAACCAAAACAATGCTTTAAATTAAAATCTAAAATCAAATTACTTTATTTCTGAGAATAAGAATGGGTCTTGAAATAGGAGACAGTTCACAAGGGATGGTTATGTTGTCCCCTTGCATTAGCATACGGGAAAAGAGTTCTATGAAAAATGGCTTTTAGTGTACAGACTTAAGTGTATAGATTTGAATACACTGAATTCTAAAGGAAAAAGACTAGAAGAAATAGGATAGATGGAGAACAGCTGAAATATGTTACTGACAACATAACGCACTAAGCAGACTGTATTCTGAAGACTTCTGCATTGTTTTGGAAGAGTAACTACTGTACCCATCATTGATCCCTCTGTACTTATTATCAGCACTGCTCTCATTGAATATGTACCGTCACTCAAATATGGATTAGTATGAACAGGTATACAGACAGTAGTCCCGTATATAAATGAAAAGAAATGGTATCAGAATCAAATAATCCAATAAAAACGAAAGTGCTCCTACTGAGCAGAAGTGAAAAGACATACACAAAATTACTGATATAACTGGACTTCTGGAATCAAAATTCAAATCATCTGTAAATCAGATGGTTGGCTGCTTTATTATTGATTTAAAAATCTGAGTTGTATATTTTTGAAGAATGTAAGAGTGTCTTGTCTGCTTGTATGGGAACCTGTTCTCAGAATGCAACTTGATCTGTAATAGACCATTTTTTTTACTATTTCCCACCTTATGTCAAGGTTATGTTTCTCTTTACATAGAATCTACTAATTAAATTCATTAAAATTGCTTAAAAAAATCCAGACTGAATTTGACCAACAGTTCACCTTTTATATAAAAAATAGTATTTAATGAATACAGCTTTGGGCACGGTGATTTTTTAGAAGCAACAGCCCATATTCCAGTTCATAAAACTTCATTATTTTTCTGTTCCTAAAAATTGCCAAGAAAAAATAACATTATAATTTAAGATGTCGAGAAAACAATATATCCAGTTTATATGCTTCTTAACAACTTACAGTGGTATTGAAGTGCTGTGCTGCAACTTTCTTTATATCATGTCTGACAAGATATTAGATCCAACTTTTGCAACATAAATAATCAGTAACTGAAAACATAATCCTATTGTCTTTGTCAGATGTATTCACACTGTGTCACAATGGAGAACCCTCTCAGGTTCCTGGGGCTGTGTGGCATCTGCCTCCTTTGTGGTTGTTCATTGTTGTGGAGGGATACAGAACAAAGTCTTGGAAAGTATGCTTCGCATCATCTGAGGGGGACAATCACCTCCCACAACCTGCTGGCCATGCCTCTGTTGTTGCAGCTCAGGATACTGTTGGCTTTCTGGGCAGTAAGTACACACTTCTGATTCATGTTGAGATTTTTGTTCACCCCTAAGTCCTGCTCAGCAGGGCTGCTCTCAGTAAGTTTTCCACCCAGTCTGTACTCATGTCTGGTATTGCCCTGACCCAGGTGCAGCACCTTGCACTTAGACTTGTTGAACATCATTAGGTTCACATGGGTCCACTTCTCCAGCTCATCCAGGTCACTTTGGATAGATGGTGTCCCTTCCTTCTGTTGTATCAACTGCACCTCTCAGTTTGTTGTTGTCAGCAAACTTGCCGAGTGTGCACTTGATCCTATTGTCTGTTATTGATGAATATATTAGACAATACCAGTCCCAGAACAGACCCCTGAGGGACACAAGTTGCAACCAGCCTCCACCTGGACATAGAGACATTGATCACCATTCTCTGGGTGTGGCCTGCAAGTCAGTTCCTTATCCACCCTTCAAATGACTGAGAGTCAGCACTGGAGAAGTCAACAACTGGAAAAGTCAACAATTCTAATTGGAAGACATTAAAAACTGAACTGCAGAGTCTGTTACTGTATTGTGGAAACACTCTCCAATTACTCTGATTACAAAAAATCATTATTCCCTTTTTCACTGTTGTTTAACTGTAGTCATCAGCTTCTTTCACTGACCTAAGTTGCTCTTTCTTATCTGGTGCTTTCTCTTACAGCAAGGTGTATTTGAATATTTTTGTGGAGCTTTGTTTTGATTCTTTTAAAATTTCTGTAGTTTTAAAATATTTACTCCAAAACACCAAATACAGGTGAAAAAATAATGGAAAGTTTTACATAAAAAAAAAAAATTGGTAAAACTAAAACTTTCCACAAAAATATTTTTAAATAAAATGTATCAGACTATAGAAAAAATCGTGATAGCTGACTCAGATACTTGTGTCTGTCATGAACCCAAGTGAGAAGGTGTTTTGTCATGTTTTTATTTTGGTTTGTTTTCTTCTTTGTGAGACAGATTAGTCTTGAAATTTCTTCTTATGAAGCTGTTTGCCTTTTTGTTTGATTGTTGTAATTTTCATTTTAATTCAATTTTGAAAATCCTGATATTTTAGCTGAGAAAAATTTTTACTTGTCAGGTAGGCTCCTTTCAGAGCATTCTACCTTTGGTATTATTAAACAGAAATAAAATCACCTTTGATCCCTTTTTACCAGTCCTTTTTCCCAAAAGTACCAATTGTATTAAACCATTTTTTGCCATGCAGTGTTTACTTGGGAGGTGACTATTTATTGTAACTCTGTAATTTCTGTAGATTTTGTTTCCAAGGCCTCCATTCCTCATTTGTCTTTTTAAATGCTTACATCTACCTGTGTGAAAACAAAGGTTTTGTAAAGACCTCTTTAACCAAGAAATTTATATTAGTGTGTGTGTTATTTTATTAATGATACCTTTATGTTCCTTTTTGGTCACTTATATGTGAATATAAGGCCACTTATAGGTGAATACTATTAAATCTAGATACTGTTAGAAAATCCCCATTTTTTTGATGAGTCGGACAGACAATGCTTTCAAGCTTGGCTAATGGGCCAATTTGTTATCTTTTTCATTTAATACTTGCAGTGTTAATTCAGATGCCTGTATTATTCTTACAGTCTTATGCTTCTACAGTAAGTAAAAACAACCTTGTCATTTAATCAAATAATTGTCATTTTTTGCTTGACAAGATCAATTCTCTGTAAAACAATTTAAACTGAAATTATTTGCTTCTTCTAAGAGGTTTTCCAAGAGTTTCTCTAGTTTGATGTAAGTTAGTTAGCTTGTAACAGTTATTAGTAGTTATTCTTGTTGTTCTCTTTGCTTTATGACATTAGTCTAATGTTAAATCTCTAGCAATATTTTAGCATTTCATTGGAATCCCAGATTTATCTGAAGGAATATACACAGACTAGAGATTGTCCACTGATTTGAAAAAATATCACAGAATCACAGATTGGTTTAGCAGATTATCTGTTCCAACCCTCCTGCAAAAGCAAGGCCACCTAGAGGTGGGTGCTCAGGGCCATGTTCAGACTACTTTTGAGATCTCCAAGGAGGGAGACTCCATAACCTCTCTGGCCAACCTGTGCCAGTGTTCTGTCACTTGCAGAGTAAAGAAGTGTTTCTGGATGTTTACACAGAACATTTTGTGTTTCAGTTTGTGCCCATTGCCACTGTCCTGGCACTGGGCACCACTGAAAAGAGCATGGCTGCATCCTCTTTGCACTCCCTGTTCAGGTACACATTGATAAGATCCCCTTGATCATCTTCTCTAGGCTGAACAGTCCCAGCTTATCAGACTCACCGCATAGGAGAGATGCTTCAGCCCTTTGATCATCTCGGTGGCCCTCTGTTGGATTCTTTCCAGTAAGCCCAGGTTTTTCTTGTACTGGGAGACCCAGAACTGGACATGGTACTCCAGGTGTGGTCTCACCAATGTTGAGTAGATGGAAAAGATCCCCTCTCTTGACTTGCTGGCAATATTTTGCCTATTGCAGCCAAGAATACTGTTAGGCTTCTTAGTGGCAAGGGCACATTGCTGACTGGTGTTCAACTTGGTGTCTACCAGGATCCCCAGTTCCTTTTCTGCAGAGCTGCTTTCCTGCTGGGTGGCCCTCAGCACCCTGGTACCTGAAGTTGTTCTTTCCCAGGCATGGAACTCTGCAGTTCTCTTTGTAGAACTTCACGAGATTCCTGTCAGCCTACTTCTCCAGCCTGTTGAGGTCTTTCTGGATGGCAACACTACTCTCTGCTGTACCCACCACTCTTCATAGTTTTGTATTGCCGACATCACTTTTGTATTGCCTACAGCAAAAAGTGTTGATTGACAGCTTTCCTAGTTATTGCTAGTTGTGAAGTCATCCACGTTTTTTAATTTTTTACGTCATTCTACTTCTTCCCAAATTTAAAATATAATTTTTTATTGAACATTTCACTATGATTTTGACTTGTTTCTGGTATTGTTATCATTACCATCTCCACCTGATAATGATAAAAATATTGCTAGATTTTGTTCAAATATGGTTGAAAGTTTTTTTTTGATGTTTTTATTATTTATTTATTTATTTATTTATTTATTTTTTCTCTAACAGTAATTGGTTTTCCCAAACATATTTATTATCCCTTGTCACTTCTATATGCCTCATAACTTCTAATCTACTTTAATTTCCATTTTATCTTTTCCTCGGTCTTTTATTTCTAATTGCTTTCTTATTGCTGCCTTAGCTTTTCCATTGGAAAGAGAATGGGCTTCTAGCCAAAGATGATTAGTATATATATGGCAGTGAAAAAATTAAGGCAACTTAGAGACTAGGAGGAAAACTGACATGAATAAATTAAACTCAGGAGTTTCATCTGTACAATAACAATTTGAATACAATAACAATTTCAGGAAATGAGTAAAGATTTATTTGTCAAGATTGGAGAAAAAGGAACACCTGAAAGGGAGAAGTGTGTGTATGAATCTCAAGGAAAGCCCATGTCTAGTTTGAATAAAAGGAGACAAATCTGGTGGCAAAAAAAAGATCTGAAATTCCTAGCAGAGTGGTGATTGCTGAAGCTGTGCTTGCAGTGGACATCATAAATAAAAAAGGTGGAGAGAAGACTGGGGAAGAATACGGATTTGTGGATTCAAATAAACTGTCTTTAAGATTCACTGTTTTGCTGGGTCCATTCTGTGCCTGGTTTTAGAAACTGGAACTGGGTGGGTGAGTGGATATGTGATGTTGTAATTTCATATCTTGCTACCTTTAGAAGATATCTAGGATAAGTTTCTGAGACTTTCACTGTTTTGTGAAGAAAGAGCATCTGAAACAGCTGGCAAACAGTTACAGACTGAGAATTTGGGAAGCATTACAACTAGAATTTTGTTCTTTTTTTCCAAGATTTTGTCAATGATATTTCTATCTTGATCACAGCTTATGATGAAGTTTACCAAACTATAATTCACCATCCAAATTACATATTTTTCTGTCTATGTAGATGCAGTCAGATCCTGTTCTGGCATCTTACATCACAGTCCCAGGGGTAATGTCTGTAAGTTCTGCCATTTACTGCATTCAGCTCTGGGGCCCCCAGCACAAGAAGGTCATGAAAGTATTAGAACAATTCCAGAAGAAGGCCACAAAGATAATCAGAAGGCTGGAGCACCTCTCCTGTGAAGACAGGCTGAGGGAGTTGGGGTTGTTTGGCCTGAAGAAGAGCAGGCTCCGGGGGGACCTTTCAGTGGCCTTCCAGGACCTAAAGGGGGCCTGCAGGAAAGCTGGGGAGGGACTCAGGGAGTGTAGTGACAGGACAAAGGATAATGGTTTTCAACTGAAAGAGGGTAGATATAGATTAGATATGAGGTGGAAATTCTTCACTGAGAGGGTGGTGAGGCACTGGCACAGGCTGCCCAGGGAAGCTGTGGATGCCCCATCCCTGGAGGTGTTCGAGGCCAGGCTGGATGGAGCTTTGAGCAACCTGGTCTGATGGGAGGTGGCCCTGCCCACGGCAGAGGGGTTGGAACTTTCATGATCTTTAAGGTCCCTTCCAACCCAAGTCATTTCATGATTCTATGATTCCTACTACTACTACTACTACTACTACTACTACTACTACTACTACTACTACTACTACTA
>CM021766.1:20233953-20407069 GCA_011076525.1 Nettapus auritus | reverse complement strand
TACTACTACTACTACTACTACTACTACTACTACTACTACTACTACTAAAATAATTATAATTATAATTATAATAATAGTCTGTGCCCTTGAAAGAGAGAAACAAAATGTGTTGAAAGTGGGCAGCATGGTGGACAATTTCTGTAGCCAGTGGTGCAAAATGACTGATATGACTAATCTCAGCTATCTTTACGTGCTTATGTCCTCCATTTGCAGCAGCGAGATACAGATCAAGTTATATCCTGTGTCTATAGTCATATGTGATTTCTTTCTACTTCCATAGTGCAGCATATTTAAAATTGGATCCTTCCTGAATTGTTTTGAAAATTATTATTTACTAATCGTGACAACAAAAATGCCATCACATCAGCACATCTTGGAATTAAAAATAGAAGTGATGGAAAGCTAATTCAGCCAGCATGTGCATTATTTCTCTCAGCATCATGTAATTCAATCCACTGAAAATGAAGATACACTGCTCTTAAAGTAGCATCAGGCAATACTTTGATCAAGTTGATCCTATCCATAATGTACTACTAAGGAAAAAAATAGAGTTTCTTAAGAGGTATTAATTGCTGTAAACTTTGAGCCCTTTTAGAAGTTATATTGGAGAACATCAGGGTAAAATGACGTAGTCTTCATTTGTCATGATAATGAAATTGTGGAACATTGCTTTAATTTTGCCTCATTTTATGTGCACGTTATAAAATGAAAATGTATCCTGATAGGCAACTATTCTTCATGCAGTCAAGTTGCTATTAAGGTGACTATTTGATTTGAAAATATGAAGATAAATCTTCATAGTGATGCTATGTCATGAAAGCAAATGACATTTGTTTTAGGTGAAGCGTGTAAAGGAATGAAAATAAGATAATCACTACACTTTTTTAGAACAGGATGGGTTTTGTTCATGAGAAATATTCCACAGAAAAATGATGTGTCTTGATAAGTATGGGCTTGCAATTCAGCTGAGGATATATCATTTATGTTTTAGAGTAAATCCATTCAGAGAAAGTAAATTTGTACTATCTTATCAGTATTTCTTTGTGTCAAGTGAGGTTAAAAATGCTTTGAGTTGATGTAGCAACTGATTATGGGAGCAGTTCTTGGTATGAAAATAATTACTATTTTTGTTCTATTTTTGTATGCAGATAAGTTGATTTTTATTGTCTGATAATTACTTGTGTGAATAATTTAACCAGTGTTAAGATTTTTTAAGCTTTGTTTAAAATCTGAATTTTTCATAAGGAACAATGTTAATAGATTCATTAACAGTTAATGACAAACATTTATTTATTTATTTAACACTTTTAGCTACTTAAATTATATCCATGTGTGATCTCTGATATTAGGACCTTTCTGATTTCTCTAGCCTGTTTAAGTGATACTATGAATAGGAAAAGGGGCGTGGATCTCAGCTGTTATATTTCCCAAACATCCTATTTTTTTCTTAACATCTAATGAATTCAAAGTATAAATTAAGATTGGATAGACACTTTTTCCATGATTCCTGCGTGCATACATGCACACATATATTTGTCTTGTAGGACATGGCTATAATCACAGCGAGATTCATAATGAATTCAGACAAACTTTTTGGCATTTTCACTGTGTAAGACACAATGAATGCTAGCAAAATAAAAGCAGGCAATTCAAAGGCAATTAATGTTTTAGCCATTTCTCACCCTACATTCAATTATGCTGTTTCATTTAATGCTCCCTACAGTGCCTATCATCCCTATATAAATAAGTTGTTATGCCACAGAATGTGATAGCAGGCCACAGACAAGGACATGTACCATCTTTAATCTAAAGAAAGTAATTCTGTCTGATTAAAATGCTGTTCCATTGGTCCTTGACATGCCATGTGCAATTTGTAGCACAGATCTGAAAGAACATGTTGCTTGAGGGAAGGAGATCCATTAAATAATTAAAATATATATTAATAAAGCATCTCTTTGTTTCATGGTAATGTAAAGTGTAGGGGGGCAGATTGAAGAATGCTTATATTTTGAGAGAGATGGTGATACTGACACCTAGAAGCTTCTATTTTATCACTGATACTATAATAATTCACCTTCCCTATTGAAAAGAAGCTTCTACACCTGTAAACTCATTGTGGGCATTAAAATCAAATCATTTATCTTCTTACATAGATAACAAATCCAATTAAGACACATCAGACTGTGATGGCTCATTAAAAAATGTTCTAATTTTACCTTGGATAATCAGAAATGGTTATTTAAGACACCAGAAAGCAAAAAGGAGAGATTAAAATTAAGTATATAAGTACCTTATTTTATATCTATATCTATATCTATATATATCTTATATATATAAAAGGTATACTGGAAGTATAACTAGAGTGAAGTTCCAATGTATATTTCAAATTCATGTTCACTTCACTCTGCTCGTAGTCTTCACGGATCTTGTTTACAGTAATTACTTTTCCTGTTGCTATTTTCTTGGACAAATAAGTCTATTTTAAGGCATGTACTGAGAAAACTTAGGCTCTTGGGATCTTGACCTATGAGACACCTGTGATTTATTTATTTATTCTAAGAAGAGTAATATCTTCAAAAGAATTATACGGTATCCTTTAGATATTATAGAGAATGTTAACTTGACATTGGTCTGACAGATTACATTGGCGTTTTTTATTAACTAGGTGACTAGACCAGAATTGACTTTGAATTAGTGACAAAGGTGAGAGTAAAAATGGTAGTCCTGGATTGGAGACAGGGCCATTAAGCATTTGGCTATGTGGTCTTGTAGGTATAGAAATTTATGAGAAGAAAATCTCCAGTGGTTGGTATCATTTTGATCACACCAGTAGTGAGTGGGAGTTTCACCATCTCTCTTTTTTTTTTTTTTTTTTTTTTTTTTTTTTTTCTCCTTGGAAAACTGGATTCATTTTTAATCTTAGATCTTTGAAAATTAATAATTTGAATATATATTAATTTTTGAATCTGCAAACATTATATACAGCATATAAGTATCAGCAGTAGAAAATCAGTACATATTTACTAGTTTTTGTGTATACAGTTTAACATTCCTGAAGTCTAAGTTCTTTGGAGAACATTCTGCATAGTCAGTATTTTGATTTGTCTTCCTAATATCAATAATAATCATCATAATATGCAATATTGTTGTCTTCAGTCTTGTCTTTCAGTAACATTAGGATTTTTAATGAGCAAACCTTACTCTATTCTTCATTTAGAAAACTTGGATAACTTCATTTAAAAAAAAAAAAAAAATCCACTTGTATCTTGGAAAAAGGGGATGAAAATTCACCTGGGCTACTTCCAGGGCCAGTTGCCTGCAGTTTCAATCATGCACTGTATTGCTTTTGTTTAGCTGATCAATTTAAGATCGTGTGTCCAGTTTGTATTCCAGAACTCCAATCCACTGTAGGTTAGAAATCTTTATTAGTTCTGGATAGTTTATGCCTTTTTTTTTTTTTTTTTTTTTTTTCTCCCAACACTCTCTTATTTTAAGTATCTCCTTTCAATGAGGTGTATTTATCCTCCTGCTTGCTAATGTACTTACGGAAAGCAGTTGTGTCTCACCTTGGTTTGTCAGACTTGCTGCCTTAGCTTGTTTTGTAATGTTATCCCTTCATGCCTCTTCTCAGTCTAGGTAATTTATGATTGTTCCTGTAATTAAACATTTTGTTTGTTTGTTTGTTGTGTTTTGTTTTGTTTTGTTTTGTAAGTGAAGGACTAATTCTGTGCAAATTATTTGTAATGCAGTTTCACCAGTGTTTTGGACAATGGAGATCCTGCTTGCGATACTCTCCGTTCACATTTGCTTCTTATCTAAGTGGCATTGTTAGTTGATAAATAAGTTTTTCTCCTCTGTCATCATTAGGGGTTTCCAGAAATAGGTAGTGAATGACCATTGTTTTTAGGATTTCAAACTTGAAACTGCTTGCATACATTCTGCCTAAATTTCATTATATATGTTTGGATAAGACTGTTTGGGATTTGAGCCCTAATCACTGTGCCTCAAGTCTCCATTCTGAAAAGCCTGAAGACCCTCTTTTACACAGCAGGGTTGTTATGGACAGAAATTTCATTCATGACTATGTAGTGCTTGAAAGTGAAAAAGCAAAGATGTACTGATGAAAGCAGAGCCAGAAACAAACAAGAAGCATTTTTCTCCTACTCTCCCTGTCATTTCTGGACACTCGGTCTGTCAAGTAGTTTCCAGGTAGTGAGTTCAATTCTTTATTTTCCTTTTGCTCTGTCCTCTTCAGTGAAACCCATGATAATTTTGTTTTGCCCTTAATGGCTCATTGCTTCCTAATCAAGATTCTCTTGCTAAAGGGAAAGCTAAAAGGAAGTCAGGTAAGAGAAAAGTGACTATTGAGGGTACACTCTCCATACATCTCTCTTGATATGCTGGAACACATTGATTCTCAACAACTATTGATTGCCTTTCTTACGAAAAGTTAAGAAATTCCCCTGTAAAGCACTAAGAATATTGTCTCTTCACCACAGCATGTTAACATCAAGCATCAGCATAGTCCCCTCCTCAGTGGGAATATATGAAAGCCTAAAATAAAGCCAGTATTTTAATGCTGTGCTGATGCACAACACCTGGCAGAATTTGCACAATACTGCAATCTATTTCTTTATGTGACCCTTTACAAAATTCACATCCAACAGCCAACCACAAAATAAACACACCAGTGTTACTGTGTATCTCTTAAGGGATATCAATTAATCTAGGTATCGTTTAGCATTTGGTATTAGTTTTATTAAATATGCAGATTTATTAATATTTCACTGCATCATTTAGTTGGATGTTTAAAAAAAGATTTTATGAATCTATTATTTAAATGAGATAAAGGATTATATGGTTCTTTATGCAGAAAATATATCTCATCTCTCTTACTTTATTATCTCATTTGGTTTTAGATGAAGGATGTCGGATTGCATAATGAGGGAACGAGATCTCATTTTCACCAAGGCTGCTCAAACTTAATGCATGGTCTTCAAGCTTCACTGTTCTTCTAAAGTAATAAGACTCTATATGTCATACTTTTTTTGCTTGCAAAATGTGGAGTAGCGCATTGTGAAGTTTCTAATTCCATGGTGATCAACTGCCTGTGACATTATTAATTGAAAAGGCTACAGTATATTATGGCTTTTCTGGGTTACTGTTTCTTCATCCTTTTAATATGCATGGCTTTGTTCCTTCAGGGCTTTCTGAAGACAGAAAAGAAGAGTGTGGTCAATGACTATCTAGCAATTATGCATCAGTGATGTTCTCTTATGTACATGATGTACATTTCAGATGCTTTCTGAAAACATAAAAACAAGCATGAATGCATTTCAGAGGTAAAGGAGAGTCAGCAGCCAAACCACTTTTTAATATTATTTGGTTTTAAATTGACTGCAGAACAACTCTGGTGATCATCTTCCATTATTATCATCCTTGGATTCTCCAAGGTTCTTATTAGAGGATCCAGCAATTTTTGTTACTCTGAGATGCCCAGGCTAGGTCTGATGATTCAAAAATCATCATAAATCGTAAATCAAATGGACTAGTTCCTTTTGTTGGTCTAAGTCTAATTGAATATTATGAAATAGTCTAAGTCTAATGAAATCTTAAATATCAGCTGAAATCTGGAAGAGAGACAAGAAAAATGTTCTAATTTTCTTGATTTACTCTCTGAGTCAAGGCCAACAATGTTCAATCTCACAAGCAGTCAAAATGAAGAGTTAGTCAAAATGTTAGTCAAAATGAAGAGTACAGTTTGCAATAAGCTTTGATGACATGTTTAAAAATTTTATTTGCCACAGGAATGTGAAGCCAAGATATTTAAAGACTATCCAGCCACAATTCATGGAATTATAATTTGAGTATAAACTATGACAATTTGTGAGGGTTTGTAGACATAGAAAAATAATTTCTAAAATGTAAGATCAGTGTAAGAGCACGTGCTAAATACCTACCGGGAAGTTAGGCTTTCTGATATCTCTCTTCTCCCATTTTCAAAGGAAGAGGAGCCAGTTAGGCTTTCCTACAGGTATTGCTGAAGATCTGCAGGAAGGAGATGGTATGCATATCATCAATATCATGTTGCTGAGGAAACATGAACAAGAGCTAAAGTGAGATCACAATTGCTGCGAGGCTGAATTTGCAGGATTAATATGGGTATATCAAGAAAGTGTAATATTGCTTAAAAGACAAATTGGCAGGCGTGGAAAGATGGAACTTTTTGCTTTCTCTCAAATTGTTTCACATAATTAATTCATTGCATTTGTAAAATCACTGCTAGGTTTATTGCAAAAAAATCATCATGAATTATCCCTTAATTTTTCACTGTGCTATTATTAATATAAAGCTGGATGTGGCTGACCACAGAATACTTGGCTTATTTTTTGTTGATTCCAGAGACTTTATTTCATTTCATATCTGTAAAAAAGTTCTTCCCATACTGTCAACTCAGCATTTAGGCTACTGCACTGCCATCTTTTTTTTTTTTTAAGGTGAAGATACCAAGTAGCAGTAAGTTGTTCTCAATAGGTCACTGCTTACTCTGTAAACAAACTTGAATTGCTAGTCTCCTATTCAGCTATGAAACAAGTCCAAGTTCTAGAGTCGGATCAACAGAGATAATTGTTGTCAAATATAATCGTTTGTAAGCAATACTGCTAGGCTTTAACATCATTTTTTTCCAAAATTAGTGAATAAATTACTACTGCAGCCTGCAATCAAACAGAAGATGAATAATCTAAAGGCATGCCATCATGGCAGATCACATTTAATAGGGTATTCTGTCTATGATAGCTCTCCAGATGGCTCCCACATTTATATTTAATAGCTAACTTAAATGTCAGATAGAAACTTTAAAATGAGCTGCTGAAATCACTAAAGGCAAAATCTCACTTGGTGATGCATACAGCAGTTGTCATTCCAATATGGACCTTTATTGCTACTGTTATATTGTTTCAAAATATTGAATGGCATGAATAGAAACTTCAATGAGCATTACTCAAATAATAATCAAAGACTTACTATTTTATAAATAGCTATTTTGCAGGAAGTACTGTTATCTTAGCGAGTCTGGTATTGAAATGTGAATGATTTAACCCTCACAAAACATGCATTTGATGCATGCTCCAAAATTATCTGATCCAACCTTCCATCAGGCCTCTCTAGAAGAGAGAAGTTGAGTGTAATTTTTTAAGATCCTGAAATAGAAAAAAAGCAAGCCCTGAGCTATTAACCCAACCTTTTGGTAGATATGTATAGATAAAATGATCTTTATAACACAGAAATATGAAAGTCTGAAATAGAATTACCAAATCTGTGATTCTGTGATTCACTTCTACCTGAGGGTTCCAACAAACAAAATTGCATTATAACCCTATCCATATTTTTCTCCTTGACTTGTCTGGAGTATACTCGTACAGTCATTGAAGGTGTAAATAGGAGAAGCAATACGGGTATGAAAATGACTCAACAGAAATGGCTTTGACCACTAGAAAAAAATGACAAAGTAGGAAATTGAAATTAAAAATATGCATTGTAAATGCCCATAACCTTGTAGCACACCTATTTAACTAACTTGGTATCAAATTCTTTTTAAAGACCTTCCAGATATCTTTATTCCCTTAAAAAAATGTGAAAGCTTTTAGGAAAAGAATTTAAATTCATTTATACTTTCTTTTCTCATTTCTTTTTTTTCAGTTGTCTTAGATGCCATTATCCACACTGTTTAGAATTTCACACTGCTTATTTATGTTGTATCTTCACATCTACTTTCATAGGCTAGAGATAAAAAACAGACATTCAGGGGGCTCTTAAAATTCAAACTGGTCAGCCTGGATCAATAAACTAAAGCTAATTCAGACCTGTTCAGGTTCTTCCCCATTGCCAAAAATGTTGTCTTCTTTCCATCTTTGTCCTATTTTTATTTACTTATGTATTTTAATTTACACAAAATAACAATGCAACAATCTTTTGAGTGCACAGATGTCATTTTTGTTCTTCAAATTTCAGCCTTGTGGCAAAATGTGTTATTTTGTAACAGTAACCCATAAGACCATCAATACTGAAATTCAGCTGACACGATTACTAATGAATTACCAAAACTTACATTGATATAAAACAAGAACCATTCTATTTCAGTGGTTATGTCTGTATTCAAAAATGTCAAAGGTAAATCATATTAGTATTGTTTCTCTAAATTTTTTTCACAACACTCCCTTTTTATAAATTATATATATTTCTGCTTTAAAAATTCAGGGTTAGCCATTTTATTGTTTTGATTGCTAAGTTGTTCCCGTCCATAATGACTACGTGAGCATGTTAGTATGACTCAAAAATAATTTCTAGGAGTTATGAGAAAAAGAGTAACATGCATTTTAGGACTTACTTTTATAACTGAAGAACTTTAAGATCTCAGTTGATTTTCTTCCCTTCCACAATCATTTTTCTTAATGGAAAGGATGAAACACTGTACTTTATTGGGTTCTATGGGAAATTTATCTACAAATTTAGTGGAGTCACTATTATCCAATGCAAACAACAGAATATAATTAAAAAATATGCTAGGGAGGATGTTAGAAATGGAGAGCCCTTGGATTCCGAAAGCATTGTTCTTACATCTCACGAAGTAACCAAAGATTGTAAGAGAATGAGGATTTTTAAGATGAATTTCTAGACCAGCACACTCAACATGAGATCTTCAGATTCAACGGTTCTTCTCTGTTTTGCATCACATGGAATCTGTTCACATTGTTATTATGGATAAGACACGTTCTGCATTTAACTGCACAAATACAAGTAATTTGATGTCATAAGTCCTAAGTACCTCAAATTCTGGCTAACTGTAATGAATATGAGGGAGATGGACTTTCACAAAAAAAGCATGTCTGCTTTGATTTACATATCTGTCGATGAATTCAGGTACAAAGATTTGTTCAAATTTAAAATTCTTCCTGAAAGCTCTCTAAGCTGAAGAGTGTGCAATATTTTAATTGTTCATGTAACAATCTTAGATGTAGTAGAAGTGTTTGAAAATTTGTTAGCATTAAAAAGTACATTAAATAAAGATGCAAAAAGACACTGATATTTCTGTATATCATTTCTGATACAAACTCTCTTTCCAATTTGTATCAATCCTTCTTTCTTCCAGAACTCCTGTACCCATTAAAAATATATATATATATATATTGTGTGAACTTCCTAACATCTTTTCCAGTATCAAGCTGATTGTTTCTCTACCTACTTAAGGCCCCACATCAAACAGGAGTTCTTTCAATGAGTGTAAGAACATTTACTTTCTCTACATCTCCTCTACGCTTCCCTAGTAAATTAATAATTTAATACCTGCATATTAGTATTCATGCACATCCTCATCATTTAGTGATGACAGTAAATCAAAGCTGAAAATATGTCTGTTTACAGAAAAATTAACATATTTCATAGACTGTATGCAAATTCCATGCAACTTTTGTTATTTCCTTGAAGGCAGAATGCACATTCTTCTGACACTGTTAATTGCTTCCGTATCCAAGTTTGACTTGCTGATGAGATATATTTGTTATTTTCTCTACTGTATTTGGAGTCTTATTCCTGTTTATGAATTTGGCATACTGATTCCAAGCTCCCTCATCTTTAAAGACCCTGTCATTTTAAGCATGGTAATTTAACAAAAAGGGAAAAGAACATTACTGGAAGTTGAACAAATGACAACAGTCAAAAATTAAACATAAATATATGCTCTATTGTTCATTGTATCTTGGTTAAATTATTGTAAGTTCTTTGTTTTGTGCTTTTTAATTAATTATTGTTCCCCTCATGCAAGAAGAAAATGTTATTTTATCAGACATTTATTTGCAAACCTACTATGTAAGACTGAACAGTGAAACTTACTGCTAATAATATTTTCTTTGCTAATAACTCATGTTTTTCCATTATTTCATTCAGTAGTCTTCCACCTCATAAAAGTTATGTAATATATAATATGTAATATGTAATATGTAATATATGATAATTAGAAATTTGCTCTTTGCCGTAAGTATATACCTTAGCTTACAAACCATTCATTACAAGCATATGCACACACCCAGTTATGTCCTAAGGGATTAGTGGTTTTACCTGGACACATCCATAACAAGTTTTTTCTTTTACAGCTTTTGTTAGCTCATGTTCACGTTATATAAAGCAATTCTAATTAAACACTTAAGAAATATATGACTAACGGATATGCACTTATAAAATTGTTTATCTACCCAAAGTATAGCAATAAGAGCAACAATCAGTTCCTCACAATAATGGTTTTAATGTTGTGTGATATTTGTGCTTGTTGTGTACTAATGCCAAATGCTGCCATAATTGGGGTTGTTAGAGAGACAGAGGTAGCACATTCAGATTTTACCAGTAAAGTGCAGCGGTTCTAAAAAGATTTTGAACAGAATATAATAATTTCTAGTTGTTTGTTGAATTAACCAATATGAGCAAGGATGTCTACAGTATTGATCTGATGATTATTGTTCTGTTAGTTCAGATGGTGCATAACATT
This sequence comes from Nettapus auritus, assembly GCA_011076525.1. Taxonomy (NCBI): domain Eukaryota; kingdom Metazoa; phylum Chordata; class Aves; order Anseriformes; family Anatidae; genus Nettapus; species Nettapus auritus. The sequence continues at coordinate 20,396,529 of CM021766.1, read as the reverse complement.
ATGGGTTAATTCCTTCAGTGCTGCAAATTCTACTAATCTGTTAACATGGTGGGATGGAAGTAAAACCATTTGTTTTTTCTTCCTATTGAGAAGCATAAGACTACAACATGTAATCAGAATAAAATTTACCTAGTGCTCCTGTACTCCAATAGTGAGGGCATCAAGTGAATGCCAGCTGACTTTTCATATACAGAATCACAGAATCACCTAGGTTGGAAGAGACCTTCAAGATCACCTACTCCAACCTCTGACCTAACACTAACAAGTCCTCCACTAAACTGTATCACTAAGCTTCCTCTGCTTCCTCTGAGCTGTATTGTATTTCCAGGATATGTCTGGAAAGTTGAAGTCCCCCACAAGAACAAGTGCTGGCGACTGCACAACTGCCTGCTGCTTGTAGAATGCCTCATCTGTCTCCTCAACCTGGTTTGGCGGTCTATAACAGACCCCCACCAGCATGCTTGCCTTGTTGGCCTTCCCGCTGATCCTAACCCACAGGGACTCAACCTTATACCCTGCTACCATTCCTCTTTATCTCCTAGGTCCCCTCCCTCTGCCTGACAGCAACAAGGCAGGGGGTCCACCGCTGCTTGGGGTGTCTCACCCCAGTGCCTTTTCTTCAGGCCTGGCAGGGAGTTGCTCCACCAGTCTATCTCCTGCTCACACTCCCTAATAGCCCTTAACCTCTCCACCTCCTCCTTGAGTTCTGCCACCAAGCTGACCAAGTCATCCACCTGCTCACACATCACACACATGGTGTCTCTATCACCCTCATATGGCAGCAAAAGGCTCAGGCACTCCCTGCAGCCAGAGATATGAACCGCCACATTTTTGAGTGGGTAGTCAGTTTAGGTCACCACAGACTTTCTGGAAAGAGCTTTCGGCCTAGTAGAGACTGTGGCGGTTTAGCTATAGGTAGACAGCCAGTAGATGAGCTGTTCTACTGAGTGGGGAGGGATGCTCTGCCCTCTCCAAGCACCCCCTGCCTGCGTGCTCTGCTGCGCAAACTGCCGCTCCATGCCCTGTTTGCCCTTCCTGATCGCTGCACCCCTACAGGCTGCCTTCGAACATCAGAGAAGGGGACGCTGCTTGCTCCACCTGTGCCTCGTCAGCCTACCTCAAGAGGGCTGGGTCCTGGTGGCACCCTTGGCTGCCTCGAGTGGCCTCGATGCTGGGAAAAAAGCCCTCCCCACCTCGATCCCCTGCTCCGCTGCAGAACACATCTGCACCAGAGCCGATGCCTCAGTGAGTCCGAGGCGTGATAGTATATACATGATAGTAATAAAATCACTAACCAAAAGTTAGTGTTCAGAAAATTATTTTATTTTTTTAAAAAAAAAAAAAAAAAAAAAAAAAAAAAAAAGTTGACCAGGGATGGATTTAACCATTTTTAGGACAAAATCCCATCCTATGCCTTAGCTTCTCCTCAATAATCTGCTCACACAAGATAAATTCTTTCACTGAAACAAAGCAGCAAGAAACTAACAGATTTTTTTTTTTTTTTTTTTTTTTTTCTCACTGTGTTCATCTTGAGTTAAGTATATGGAGATTCTAGGTAAAGAAATTATAGGACAATGGTATAAAAATATCCATATAAATGATAGTATGCCTGTTTTTCATCATTTGTTTCCTTCACCTTTATGTTTCGTTAAAGAAAAAAATAAATTAAGGAAAAGGACTTAAAACCTCAAGGAAATAATAAGACACATGCAACATATTTGACAAAAATGAATTTATTAAAGATTGAGATACAATAAATAATCTTTCTATAACAAGAGCAGACAACTAGATAAGGTATTAAATTGAGTAACTAATAAAGAAAAAATATGTAATTAAGAGATTATAACTGAAATAATAACTGTCTAAAGATATCAATAAAAACTTTATCTTATTTTATAAATCATTGTATACTTGCCAAAGTCCTCATGACAGATGTATTCAGTAAGATCTCAGAAATCTGAAATCATTTGTATTAAACCTACAATCACATAATTTTCTATATTATGCTTGGAATGAACACAAAGATATATGCCATACTTAAGGTGATTAAGCTCTGCCTCCACTGCCACCACCAGTTAAAGCAGATGGGCAAAGTAATTTAAAGCCTGTTAACCCTTCTACTTGCATTAATGTTATGAATTGTAGGGATTGGATTAAAACTTGGTCACACTGTGAAAGAAAATATTAACTATTTTATGTAATCACGTAGGTAGAACAACAGCCTGTGCATAAAGTACTGGTACACAGCAATATCCAAAACTCAGACAAGCTAAACCACACACGTCAAGAGAGCAGCTAGCTGTCCCTCTCTGGATGGGTGGGACTGAGTGTGACTCTGAACGTGTCTCTGAATGTGTCTGTCTCTGGGAGAAAAAGGAGAAAAACTGAGGATACGGCCCTGATAAATCAAGCCCCAGTTAGAACAAATGTTGCAAACACAGGCCTGAGAGAAACTGGTAGAGAAGTTTTAGATAAAATACTGAATTAAAAAGATTTAACTTTTAGCATTAACTTTTATTTTGTATTTGACTCATGGTGCATTCAGAGAAAAAAGGGGAAAAAAAAGTGATTTTTTTTTTTTTTTTTTTTTTTTTTCTCGGAATAGGAATAATAGGATCAAAAATAGTGTTTTTCGGTGTTATTTGACTGACATCAGTTGGAGTCCTTAGCGCAACCCAGAAGACTCTATTTGGTTTACATCAAAGAACTGGTCTGATAGAATCATAAAATCACAGAATATCCTGTGTTGGAAGGGACCGACAAGGATCATCGAGTCCAACTCCAGGTAACAACAGGACTGCACAAGAATCAGACCGTATGTTTGAGAACATTGTCCAAATGCTTCTTGAACTCCAGCAGGCTCGGTGACAAAACTACTTCCCTGGGGAACCTTTTCCAGTGCTTGGCCGCCCTCTCGGTGAAGAACCTTTTCCTGATATCCAGCCTCCACTGTTACAGATCCATATCGTTCCCTCGGGTCCTGTCATTGTCCCCAGAGAGCAGAGCTCAGCACATGCCCCTCCACTCCCCTTGTGAGGAAGCTGCAGGCCTCCATGAGGCTTACCCCTCAGTCTTCTCTGCTCTGGGCTGAATAAACAAAGGGACCTCAGCTGTTCCTCATATATCTACTTCTCCAGACCCTTCACCCTTTTTGCAGCTTCCTTCAGCCACTTCCTGTTTTATACCTTTCGTATACTCTGATGCCAGAGTTCATTGAGAGTCTGGAAGAAAGAAGTGTTTTAACTGCCTTCATTGATCATAAAAAAAGATCTCAATTAACTTAAGCATGTCCATCTGAAAACTTTATCAGCTTCATGTAATGAAAACTGTTAAAGAGTCTGGAGAGAGTGTGTTCAGACTCACACTCCTACAGTGGTTGCACAGTTAACATTTGCATTATGGAAACATGGGAAGAAAGCAGTTGTGACATATACTCAAAGAAAAAATATCATTTATATAACTTTAGAAGAAAATACTGAAACTAGGTGCCTGAAAGAGAGACATGAAGAAAAGCACAAAAATAGGAAAAAATTTTTGACCTCCACTTAAATACTATACTGAGGAGGTATGATTTAAACACCAACATTTTTCACACCATTGCAAAAGCATGTTTAGGATTTAAATTTGGTAGCAAAACAGTACACCGGCTTAGCAAGGCAGTTATGTTAGGACTATGCCATAATACTATACTCATGAACAGATTTGCTGACTTCTGAAAGGCTTGACCCAAAGCATTTTGAAATCAATGACAGTATTTCCCTTGACTGTGCAAACATTACAGAATATCTTGAGGAGGTAGAGGATGCTAGCAGAATTTTGCTATATTTTTTTCATTTTGTGTTTCTCCTTATCCTTAAATATGCCTTAAGTCTATGGAAAGTTAAAATTTAATGTTTTTAAAGTCAGACCCAGCCAGGATTTAATTTCATGTTTATACTTTCACTTCAGTTCTCACTAAAATAAGTTATTTAATATTTAAACCTCATATACTTTAATAAAAAAAAGTAAAATATAAAAGTAAATATACTTTTGTACCTGGAGATTAATGAGCCTGGCAAAAGTTATGATTATAATGCTGTGTATGATTTTGACGACAGAGTATGTATTTTTGTAGTACTTCTAGCAAGGAAATGGTTCTAATGTTCTTAAATGTTTAGAAAGGTTAAGAAATGAAATGCAAATATATTTCTCTGTTAAGACAATACATTTCCATCTAAACTGAAGGTAAAAACCCTGTACAGTAGGATCTCTTCAGATTCACACAGTGCATAATATGAAAAACATTCCCTGTGCATTTATTCCTTCTTTTCCAGCTCATTTACTTTCTGTCTGTAAGCCTATTTAGAGCTTCTATTACACAGTGAATGGTTTTCCAATTTATACCACATTCATTCATATTTTACTTACTGTCAGTAATAAAAAGAATATTTCTTTTGCCTTTCGAGCTTAATTTTTATTGTCATAATTAAGTTCATATCTTAATTCCTCACGGTTTTATTGGAATTTCAGTTCTGAGCATAGGAGAGGAGTTGGTTTAGCCTTCTCAGAATTACAATAGGACAGAACTGAAAGAGCTCAGTTTTCTGCGGAATCATGAGAACAAGTCTTTAACTGCATGTGTTTCATCCAAATCTTCTGTTTTGATCTGCAAGATTCTCCATGTGACAGGACTTGTTCCACTAGCAGATTTGACTTCAAATAATGTTTGTGTTCATGAGTAAATCTGGGAACCTGTGTTCCCAGTGCTGCACCGTGCGAACATATACATATACACATACACACAGAAACAGTATTATGAGCTAACACCCACTCCATCCACCACAAATATGATGTTTGCCAAATCTTCCCTCCTGTGGGTTACTTGTATGCATTTGCACGCACAGTTTTTTCTTGTTGATATCCCTTTTTGTGCTCAAGGTGGCACAGGACCTGTAGCTATGAGTTATCCTATTCTCTTTTCCAGTTTTCCCTTGTAGTATTTTGTGGTGTTCTGGTACTGGAGCTGGACAAAACCTTGGAGAAAGTATAGTCTTTAGAATAGATGCCAGCCTGTAAACAGAAAGTGGAAATTCTGGAGACTCATTTTGTTGGCACATGTGAAAAAGGAATACTGCACTTCCTCAGCCACCCACTTTTATGAAGGTATAAGAAAACATAAAGAAAAGATTGCTTTCCATGGCAGAAGCAGTTATTCAACAACCTGCTGCCCCTGCTTTTCTCCCTCCAAAACTCAATGGGATTTAAATTTAGGAAAGTCCAGCTCAACACCAATTCTAAAGGCTATCCCTGAGAGAACTTTTCACTCAATTTGTGACTCAAGGTCTACCGAAAAGTGGTAGACCTTGTCTGCTTCTAATCTGCAACAGTGAGTACTGATGACTATAACAGTAAGGTGAGAAGGAGATGAAAGATAAACACAGAATGACACAAATTTGATTTTTGATCTGATGTGATGCATTTTTAAAATTCGTTAAACTTAGGTTTAAGCATAAGTTTCTCCAAACTGATAAACAAAAAGAAAGAAAAGTGATAAACAAAATCAAATATATTTTAAATCTAAAATAGTATTCAAATTATTTTGTTAGGTCCATCAAAATGAGGTCTAGTTTTTTTTTTTTTTTTTTTTCTGTGAAATTATATTTTTCAAAAATATTTTTCAAAAACCAAAGATTAGCTTAGTGCTGTTGTTCTTGTAAACTATTTGCACAGAGGCCCGTTTCTATTGCATTGGAGATGTGTATAATTATGTGTGGGTGATTGGTATGTTCTCATTTTGTTGCACAGTCCTTTTGTTTTGTGTTTTTATTTGTGAGTGACCATAGGAAGCATGTAACATTATTATTTAAAATTTAAGAAAGTAATTCTGCTAACAATTAAATTTACTCTACATTACAGCATTGGGAAATCTGACATCATATGCTACTAGCAGAGAAACATTTTCTTCTGTCACCTAAATAACTTGTTTTAATTTACTTGTTTGGACATTTGAGTGAAACTCAAATATAACAGCTTTTACCCAAACTGTTTTGTCCATCCTGGCACATTTCTAACTACTTCATTGTTTATTTCATGAGGTGTTGTTATAAGATTGTCTTTCCAGTCATTCTTAGCATTATTTTCTGTCAGTCCTTCTGATTTTAAAAATCTCCTCTCCTTTCCTTTCTCAAATTCATTCCACTTGTGTATCATTAGGTCTTTGTCAGTATTTTGGTCACCTGCCACCAGAAAAAATACTCTATCATTTGTACTTGAATTAAAAAAAAAAAAAAAAAAAAAAAAAAAAAAAAAAAAAAAGCGCCTTGTAAGTAATGCATTTATGAGAATTTAAAGATCAAAACATTACATAACCTAGTTTTGTATTTTAACAGTAACTTACAGAAAGACAGAATTTAAGGCAAAAGCAAATTGTTCTGATAATTTGGTCTGGCTATCCACAATAATTTCATTCTGTAGTTATGTATCATTAATAAATATCATTATGTTGCTTTTGCATATGGGGGTACCAAGGACTCTAGTCTCCTAAAAATCAGAAATTAGTTATTAGAAACAGACAACTCAAATTCCAGTCTCCTTCTCCCAGCCACCAAGTCATATATTCTCAAATAAATAAATAAATAATATATATATATAAAAATCATGTCTGTTAAACTCCTGGAAGCCAGTTCCATCAAATAAAACTGAAAAAATAAAAGGCTCTAAAATGTCTAAAATGGAGCCTTGTCTGATGTTGCTGGCAGGTTTTGACCATTTTTCTATTTAAAATTGCAGAGAAAATACATTTTAAATGTTGATTACAGTGTCACAGTAGAATTTATTTTTAGAGAGTAAGGGAAAAGTTTCCACCTAAGCTCACATCTTCAAGACTTCCTCAGAGTTCATGTGCATAAGAGATACCATATTATATTTGATGCAAGCCACCACGGATTTTAGCTCTCTTTAGGATGAATAGCTTTTTTCTCTCTCTTGTTTATCTTTCTAGGACTTAAAATTTAAAATTCATTCAACATTTAAAGTTCATTCAACAAAATTAAACAACAAAACTTAATGTGGAGTGAATGACCACATAAAAGAGCAGAGATGGGAATCTGTGTGTTCACCACATTTTATCAGTACCTGGGGAAAATGCAATTTTAATTTCATCCAGTAAAGCACTGAGATATCTCTGTTTAATAAATTTTTGATTCTATTTCTAATGTAAATATGTCTCCTGGAAAGGTGAATGCATGACCAAGCAATGACTTGTCATCTCACTCTGATGACTTATTTCTTGTGCATTTCTCTGTTGAGGTTATGGAGATTATTAAGGGAAACTCTGCTTCAAAGCTCAAATGCAGCAGTGGCTGAGCTCGATCTCTGTGCTGGTTGTTAAGGAGCTTGGCTCTAATAGGGAGCTCAGCACTGCCTTTCATCCCTTCCATCATGCTGGAAGGGCAAGAAGGATTAATGAGCAATTTGGCAGATTATTTTCCCCTTCTGTCCTTTTTTCACCACTCAGGGCCTGAGTTTGTCAGAAAAGGGCTGTGATTTTCCAGGGCTGATGTGAGCCAATGGATCCCAGAGAACCAGTGCCTCTGGAGGCTTCTTGTCCAGTACTAGTCATGCTCGCTTGGAGGGCACCTTGTGTAATCAGTTATATGCAAGCTGCAGACAGATCTGGGGCTGCATATATGCTGCCAACAGTTTTCTCTGTTAAGAAGCCGTTGTCTACCCTGGAGGTACATGTATGATGCTGATTTGCCATGGAAATCTGACTGTGCTGGTTTGTCCAGGTGTGCCTGCACCTGCACAGGCCTGGACACCTTCAGGCAAACAGAAATCACTGCCATGGTCTCTCTGAGTTTTCACTGGAATGCTTTTCCTACTAAGATGTCATAATGGCAAAAAGAAATCAAAGAAATATTAGGAATTTCTTTAGCACTTGCCAGAATTGTGGTTTTCCAGCATAAAGTTGTGGGCATGTATCTCATGCTGTGGGTTGTACAGAAGGATACAGAAGATTGAAGATAGCTGGCTAACTCTCTGGTTTGTTGTCTGCCTCCACACTGTCTTTCCAGATGTTGGAGGGTATTATTCCCTCATCCAGGCCTGGTTTTCCTTCTGGGAAGGGTGTAGGTACCCTGTCAGTGATCCATTTACCAGAAGGCTGCCTGAAAGAAACAGATTTAAAGAAATGTCTAATCTCTGTCATTGATATTTCCTGCGCCTCCATCCAGCCAGCTGCAGGATTTATCTTTGTTCAGATATTCATTCTCATTTCCTGCTTATCATTCTGTATTAGGTTCTTAGTTAACCTTTTTGATCTGGAGTTATTTAAAAATAAATAAATATATTAGGATTCCAAGTAGAAGTTAAGTCCCTAATTTTATCTGAATCATTGGTTGATATTATTGTACACCTTTCAGTCAGCCATTCTTTAGATCTCTGCTCATAAGGTTATGCTATGAGCAGTTATACCACCTGTTTTTTTCAATATATATCCTCATCCTGTCAATATTTCATTAGTGTCACCAGGAATTGAAATTCATTAGTATCTGTCAGTTGCTGTTTGTTCATCTCACATGAGATGTGTTATCTATGTCAATCTCATCTCATGGTCTAGGGTTCAGAAATGGCTACAGCCAAATCTGGAAAACTTTGCTTTCAACAGTTTGAACAGAAGAACAAAGGAGCTAAAGAATGATAAAGTCTGAAGTCAACTGACAAAAATCTAAAGGAGATCTCACATTTTAAACCTTTTTAGAAACTGCAGTGGTGACATTGCTAACTCCATGTTCCACATGTGAAGTACCAATCAGTAGAGTAAATGTTCAGCATGGTACTTGGGTATATATATATATTCTGTTTCCTTGGAAAGGTGATGATACGTTTTGCAACTCCTGTTATTTTAAAATTTCCATTATTACAGCTTAATTTTAAATAAAAGTTGAGTAAGTGTATTTTTGCAAACCATTCTGAACTTACTGAGTGTTCCATACCAAGTCACAAATTTGTCTGCCACTGTCATTAGATTTTTAAATTTGAAATGCCATTAGAAATCATTTCTTCTATTCTCAGTAGAACGTTGAAGATAGGCTATAATGTGTGGACTGTATTTACCACGTATAGAAAATTATTGACTGTTTGCTATAAAGTAATTTTTGCCTGTGAAACATTGCACCTGGCTTCTATGTCTTCCACACCTGTAACCTTAGCAGATATTAAGCTATTCAAGTATTTGAGTTACTCTATTTCTACATAATTCATGCTAAAAATATAATTTTCTTGTAGTGATGGATGACCAATCATTTATTTATTGTCACAGGCATTTACTTTCCAAAACAGAACTTTAATATGCATTAAATCAATTAATATCAATTTACAGATAGATAAATCTTTGAAGATTAACTGTTTAAAGTAGAGTTCTGACTACTTTCAAGTAGCTACCTTTTGATGTTAATTACTATCTGATATCTAATCTTGCCTCCTATCTTGTATCCCTAGATTTCCTTGTCTGCAGTCAGTGAGGTTTTTGGCCTCATAAAGATAAGCAGAAGGCTCAGTAATCAGTTGTTTTTTACCGTATTATAGGAATGATCTGCGTTTCAGTGTTACATAGTACATCTTGAAGCTTTCAAAATTGAAGATTTTGAAATGAATAACCACTGATGGAAAGCACCATTCACTTTTTCTTAAAAAGGCTCACAGAATAGCTATGGATGACTTGTACAGATGTGAGGATAAAAATGTCAAACTGCTATCTCATTGTTCACCACCTTCTGTGGCCTATTACATAAGATTTTTGTTACTAATCATAGCACACCATCGCAGATGTATCAATATGACAGTGTAGGATCTAAATGAAATGAATTAGGCTAAATCAGATAAATGAAGCTTTGATGCAAATTTTTTTTTGTTTGATTTTTTTTTGTTTTTAGATTATATTTTCCTTTTTTTGAGAACTGCTTGTTTACTAAATTAACTTTGAAAACATACCTAGTACCTAGCTCTATTCGTTTGTTCTCCTTTTAATTTTTTGTTTCTCTGCAAAATTTTTCTACTGCTTTTAAACAAAATAAACAAAAAACCAACTTTGCCCATCCTTCTGCTTTTCTGATATCCTCTGAATTTTCACTGGTTTATATGTCTTCATTCTCTTTGCTACTCCTGTTTCTATATCTCAATTCTTTTTGCTTTCAGGCTGCTCACACTTGAATTGCTTGTCCTTTTTACTTCCCCGTAAGTCTTTTGCTTCTGAATTGTCTTTTTGTCTCTTCCTATGTTTCTCAGAGTTATGAAAAACTGTTGTTTTGAACTGTTCTGGGGGAACTGTTGTTCTTGCTGTTAATTGATGAGGGGCAAAAAAAAAAAAAAAAGACTTTAGTTTTGCACTTTTTGTTAAGTCTTCATTGCAACACTGTTTTCTGTTTCTTTACTAAAAATACATGGATACCAACATAAATGTGTTTTGAAAATTGGGTACTTTGTCATATTTTTTCATTGATTACAGAACTAATAACAGTTCTCACTTGTGTTACGCAATTTTCCTCTCACTACTCTTTTAGAGCATAATAAGAATAGAAATTAGCACCATCTTCTGCTAAAAATTACCATCTTATTTGCAGAGTTGGTATACAGATTTTATGCTACAGATGGAGGAGAATAACTTGGAATATCTAAGCAGAAGTTTTAGTAAAATTGGAGGAAGTTCAAATACCAGGAAATCCTGTCATCATGAAGAACAATAGCGTGTGGAATTTCAGAACATATAGAGGAAAATAAGGAATGAGATTAAATATTCAATGTTGGAGAAAATAGCATGGAAAACATAATAGTTGAATAGTACAAAACCTTTAAGCCTTTACAAAAGTATCCATATGGCATTTTATATGGAGTTTTTATATTAAAATATATAAACAATCTAAGATGTATGCATGGTATGAAAGAAAACAAATCAATGATACACATTCTTGATGAGCTGTCTGCTTTATATTTTAATGAACTCTTAATTAATTTATTAGTAATTTTGCTTTTCTTCAGCAAATTTTCCAGTCAGCTCTATGTATGGCCTGAGGATATAGCATTAAAATGAAGAACATTGAATGATTTCCACAGAAGGATAGTAATCAAATGGGTGGAGTTGAGTTGAACCAAATCACCTGGAAAATGCTTTCTTAGTAGAACTGAAACCTTTATTACAATAAAAATGTTTGCCTCTGCTGTGGGAGATAAGAGGAAGCTGCATCAGACCTTGGACTCAGCCTTTAGGCAGTGTTGGAGCAGTAGTCTACATATCCTGATGAGAGATTTCTTGTATTATGTTTTTTTGTTGTTGTTGTTGTTTGTTTGTTTGTTTGTTTTTCTTTCTCCTGTGGATACAGTACAACCCGTGCTTCCTAATATTTAGTTGCAGATATGTGTTGTTTTAATTCTGGTCATTGGAGCTAATGGACAAATCAGAAGTATTGCAGTGGTGTATACAGTTATTCGCTCTTGGGAATTTAAGGGTGAAGAAATCCCCAGAGTTGCTGTCATCAGGTATTTGTTACAAGCTGTCACTTGGACAATTGTTTGATCTGTTTAGTTAAGTAATACAATTTTGTCATAAAACTAGTTAGATTTTTCCCCCCATCCCACTATTCCTATTAGAATAGTGCCAGAAGGTTTACATGATTGTCAGCCTAATTTTGTCTAGTTTTCTCAGTGTTACCTTGAGGTAACACTGTCCTTTAACTTTTGTAATGATCTTCTCCTTTTCCTCCTATCTTTACTTCCCCTGGGTTTGGGCATCTAAAGCATTTGATTAATACCATTTCCCAGCTCTGAATAAACCAAGTTGATTCAATCTCTTACAAGGTTGGTTTTTTAGACTAGATGGATATCTCAATTTTTTATTTATTTATTTTTAATTTTATTTTTAAAAGTCAGTTTGAACATCCTTGATTCATCCACATAGAAGCTTTGTCGGAACTGGTGTTTTGCAGTGAAAAGTTATGATTTCAGCAAGTTTGTGCTTTCCAAATATTTTCAAAAAGAAAACACCCACAAGTAAACACCTAAAGTCAAATGTTGAAGTCAAGCGTAACAGAAGATACAGTTACATGAAGCAAGCTTCTGTTTGCATGAGATAATTATTGTGGTAAGGAAATCTGAATCATTTCAAAGGTTCAACTTTACAAAATATTGATACCCTTCAGTTAATGTAGTAGTACATACAGTTCTTAGTTGTGCAGAAATAAAAATATCTGCTACTTATGATATGATTATTATTTTTAATTGTGAATCCTGGAAAGTAGAAAACTGAGGAGCCTCAACTTCTCTGGCTTTAGCTATTTAGTGGATAGTAGAATTTGTGTGCTTGTGGAACTAAAAATTTGCACTGGCGTACTATGCTATTTGCATAGTTTTCTAGGTTCATTTTTTTTTTTTTATTTTTTTTATTTTTTTTTTTTTTTTTTTTGACCTTTTGTTAACTAATTATAGTCTTCTACAGTCTTGCTCAAAAGAGACTGTACTAAGTGAAACCAGTCTTCCTATTAACTTCCATTGAACAGCAGGATTCCTCTGTCCCCCACATCTCCTAGGCATATCCAAAAAAAAAGAAAAAAAAAAAAAAGGGGGGGGGGGGGGAGCAAAAAAAGCTTGAATGTATACATCCAAAAGATTTATTAAGAAAAAAAAAGATTTTATTAATACAAACTACTTTTGTTTCAATTTATCTGCAATTTTTAAAGTAATTAGTCATTTGTTGAACAGTAGTGCAGTCCATCCCACTAATTGGCAACAGAAAGTAGATAAAAGGTCAAATCATCTGACCATCCTTATTATAAAATAGCATAAGCCTGTTAGAATGCCAAGACCTGAACACCATTCTTTTCTTTAAATAGTGATTAACATCACTGCTCAGCTGAGCCACAGTTTTCAAGCAATGGCTAATATCAGAAAGGTTACCAAGCTGTGGCATGTTGAACACTGCAGGTGGTCCCTGAGGCCATGCAATTGCAATTCTCCTTATTGTTAGATCAAATTAAAAACAGCTAAGCAAGCAATTCCAGAAATGAACTTTTCCTATTACTTTATTTTTCTAGAATAAACAGTTGCTAAAGGTGTTTGGCTTTAGGAAGAAAATGGTGCATATAGTTGAGTGTAAATTACAAAAGCTGAGCATATGACTGGAAGATCATGCTTTTAATTGGCTGTTATTCAAAATGCACTTTAAAGTATTAATTCTGTTTTGGGCTCTGCTTGATTACTCAATTTTAATTTGTGTTTTTTACTGACAACAAAGAGAAATAAATGATGGGAGAGGGAAATCCAGGGCTGTCATCAGCAACATCAGTCACAAATTGTTGAAAATTACTTTGTTCAAAAGGGGTTGAGCTGATATGGATGAAGGTCTTCTTTGACATGAAGAAAGACCCAGAAACAAACAAACACACCACAACAGCAACAACAAAAACAACCTAAAACCACCAGAAAGCCTCCTGCCAAGAAAGATCTTGTGTGAAAGTTTGTTCCACTTTTGAGCAGAGAGGTGTAGTTTCTGTTTCCCTGAGTAATGAGTTTTCTGCAGGACTCCTGCACATAGGAAGAGCTGGCATAATCTCAAAGAGAGCTTGGTTCCAGCCCTCTATTCTCTGGTATCCAAGCACTGAAGAAATTTGGATGATTGTGAAGAGTAGAATTCTCTTCCACACCACTATCTTGAATTATTTATCAGTTTATTTTAACTAGAGCTCACAGTGTAGTATCTTACCAACACTGGAAGAATGAATGACTTATGTTATGTATGAACCAGTGCACGTGAATGCATTCCCATGATTTAAGGTCACTATGAATTGACATATCTGGAGATATCCCAAAACCACTTTTGGCACTCATATGATTTTAAAGCCTGTTAAACTATTTTATTCTACTTGCGTGCAAAGCTTCTAAAATCACTTAGTTGATTCAGGGGCAGATGTGGCAAAGTTGAGCAATAATCCTTAAATTAAATGCATAGTTTGAATTCAGGAGAGAGCTATTTATTTATTTATTTTCAGTTACACAGTCAGTGCTGAAGATAACCTATGCAGTTCTCCACAGCTTGGATAGTTGTCCTAAGAAAAATGTAACATGGGGTTGTCTTCCTTCAAAAGAAAACAAGTGATTTGTTCTCTGAAGTCTGCCTTTTCCAGTACAATGTCTGCTGAGTGTAAACTAATGTTTGGAGTTTTCTTGTAAACTTCAGGTGATAGTTTCAGCCAGAACATTTACATTTGTTTCTTATGCTGATGGAGTCCTTCTGTGTGGGATGCTTTTGTAATGCACTTCTCTTCTGTGTAAGCCCTGATGAGTTTATCATAGAATGAACTGCAAATATGTTTACACAATGCAAATCCACTTCTTGACAAATTAAAAGGGAATTCTTGTGTAATATCTAATTATAAACTTTTTCTTATAATTGTACAATTGTAGAACTAGTCATTACTTAAATTATGGTGTGGGGAAAGATTATATCTGTTACTTACTAACCCTGGACAGAGGGTTGGAAGGAGAATATTTCTGGGGTTTGTATCCCCTAACTATGGGTTCCTGCAATGGATGGTACTTGTGACAGTTTCAGATTGTTCTTGATGATATTGCTCACTGTTCATAAGAATTCACATACAATATCCAAGGTATCTCTTATTTTTCTGAAATTTAGTCATCACTAGTAATAACACAAATATGATTTTTCCAGAAAATACAGAACTTAATCACTTGGAAAATAATTATTAATACACAGTTCATTTATGCAAATTGTGGCTGGACATCTGAGTCTTATTATTATCAATTGGATACCCTGAATTCAGTTTTTATCTACAGTTGTAGTCCAAGTAAGTAGTGGATACCACTTTCAACTATTGACGTCATTTGTTTACAGGCTTTGAAAATTCTCTTTCTTTCACTATGTCAGTCTCTTGCCCAAATCTCTTAGCTATATTTCTACATTTGATGCGCAAGCTCTTCACAGGATTTGTAAGCATTTGCCAAATCCCTATGACAAAAGAGAATTCTTTATAAATATTGGTTAGTTAGTATTTCTACTGTGTTCTCTTGTTATTTTCTTATCTCACGTTTGCAAACTATATGCAATAAATTCAGTCAGTAAGTTAATGATACACACTTGACTTGAATAGCATACATCAGAACTTTATAGTCATAAAACAATGTTATGAAAACAATGTTATAATTCAGTTAAATATTATCCAAAGACACACCGGGTTGAAAGTCGCTGCTTCACAGAAGCCATGTTTCATTTAACTGTAGATTTGGAAAGTGACATTCTGAAAAAGTCTTTCAGAGATGTGTGGAAACACTGATTTTTCAAAGATACTTTATGACAAATAATAGACAGATAGCAGCAAATATTTTCTCTGAGTGAAAGCTTGGATAGTAGCATAGCCCATGAACAAATTCATAATTTTTTGTGCGTTGTACTGTGTTGCTCTGGCAGACATTCAGTCACCTGAAGGAAGTGAATGCCAATGTAGTGATGGCTCCTCTACTCCATCTGGGGAGCTGTGTGTTTTCACCAACTGGCGTGGAGGCAGCAGTGATGAGAGACGAGGTAAGTCTCAGTGGGCTTTAGTATAAGTGTGATATAGTTTGATAACTGAACATGGCAGCAGTGGGAACTGGGGGTGGGATTTTTCATGTTAAAATATATTTGGGAATTCTGCTCCCTGTCTCTCCTTTTTCTTCTGATTTTCTAAGTCTCTGTTTCTTCTTTCAATTTATTTCTTCCTGCTTCAATTTCAGCCTATATACTTCGCCTCTTTCATAAAGCTTTATACTGATATTATGTGGCAAAGTGAGTGTCTCATTATCCATTTACAATTCAGAGGAAATTTAACAAGAATTATTGTTTTCTTAATTCATGATAAAATTGTTTGCTGAAATTCAGGCTTCATAAAATCTATCTGGATCAAGGAATAAAAAAATAAAACAGAATACTTGTAAATAGAGTCAATAATGGTTTTTTTTGTTTTTGTTTTTTTTTTTTTTTTTTTTTTTTTTCCTTCCTAGATAGAAGGGGAGAAATTTTCTTGAATTTGTGAACTGGTAGTCCTAGCTTAATCTTGTAACATTAAGAGACTATGAATATGATTGCTGCTGTTTTCCTGAAGGGAATCTAAGCAATGAAAATGCATTTGAACTGATATTGTCTGGGTAAATTTGCATCAGAAATCTACTATTTCAGAACACTGTAACACAAAATTGTTCTGCAAGTGATTTCATAAGATGCATTAGATAGTTCTGCTCTCTGAGGATACTTGTTCTGGGGTTCAAAGAGGTTTGATTTGTTGAGACTTCTAATTTTAATTAAAAGCTTATCTAAGTTCTCTCATTCACCATATAACAAAGAAAGCTATTTTATTAGTTGTATTCTGGGGGATTAGCTTTAAATGTAAAGAAGACGATCTTTAGATGTACCTGTGTTTATCTGTGCACACATATTAATTAGAACATGTTAATAATCAGTGCATCGAGCTGATATCTGGGAGAAAGAACAGCAACTTAAATCCAGATTCCTCAAGTTATGATTTTGTGCCCAGATACCTAGGATTTTTCTTTGACATGACTTTTATCCAAATATAATCCAGATATGTTAGGAACCAGAGTCTAGAATTCACTCTAGGATACTTGGTTTTAGTTTCTTTGCAAATATGACAATAGTTAACACTGTTTTGTGTATAAATAAACTCTGTGACTTTATTGTGCTGCACTAAAACACTTTAAATCTCACTGCTGAAAATTAGGCCTTTTGAATCTCCTGATGTGTGACTAACATATCTCAAGTTAGTATATCAATTCCACAAGAGGTGGTTGTGTTATATTTGCCCTACATAGTTTGAAGTTCTCATTTTAGTCTTGGTTTCTATTGGAAAAAGCATTTCCACTAGGCAACACTCAGTATTATGCTTGTAGAATATGCAGCAAGATATGCATTCTTTTATTAACTTTTATGGAAAATTTTTACTCATTTGTTGACTGAATACTGCTACAGAGAAATGCTTAAAATTAAAATAGAATAGATTGCTCCATAGTTCAGTTTACCAAATCAGTAACTTACGGGCTGTTTGCAAGACCTAAATACCAAATAATGTTGTATTTAAACTAAGGATGAGGGAGAGGTGTGGAACTAGGCTCAGAGTGACTGGCTGTGGATTCCGGGACTGCTTGGATAATGGTCTGGATCGCTCCAGGACAGAAATTAACTGTCAAATGTGAAGAGAGAGATCAGGGTGTCAATTTGAACTCTCACCCTGCTGCTACACTCTCTTCTGATTTGGAATTTTTTGCAAAGTTATTTTTCTACTTGAACTTCGGCTCTGCATTCTTATGTTCATGACAGGTCCCTGCTGTTTTCTTTGTGCTCTGCTCAGTTTTAAAGATGTTTCTGCACTGAAAATGTATCAAAGATGGAATTACAGATGATGGATTTTTGTTGTCATTTTGGCTTCCAGATGTGGTTTATTTGTGCTTTGCCACAGCATTGGAAAAAGAGTGGAATAAGTCCTATGGTCTCATTTATTTGTTTGTTTATTGAAAACTGAACTGCTATTGCAAAATATTTACTATAAATATTTGTGTATTTTATAGATATCTATTAATATATATAAACAACTACTCTTAAAAATATTTTGCCCTCCCAAGTGATATTTTATATACAGATACAACTGGAATAGAACCCTAAACTATAGCTTGTTTCTATGAGACTTTATTTTATTTTATTTTTCCTTAGAGATTGTTTTAAACATTTGTTTTATTAACAGGGAATTCTGAAAAAAAAAAAACCACAAAAACAAAATAGGTAAAACATCCCATGTGTTTCTTCCTTCTGGCCTTTTTCTTTTCAGTGATTTTATCTTTGTTAATTTATCTCCAAGCTAATTTACATTGTTTTGCTTTCAAGATAGATTTTCTGTAAAAGTGAATATTCTCCTGATATCTCGAAAATTAATCATGAATGATCAAGGAGTTTTTATTGGAAAAGATACTGTTCTTACTATTTTGTACATCTTGATTTTTTTAATGTTTTTATTTCAGCTATGAGAAAATTCCTAAGAGAATATTGAACAAGATTTTGTGCATTTCTTGTAATGTGAAGCAGATATGCCTCAGCAGTGTGTGTGCTTTTGATGAACCACTAACGTGCTTCAGCCACTTAAAGAGCTAAAGAATAAAAGCAGCAATAAAATGTTGGTTGATGAATCAGCCAGTCTGCACATTAACTTGAGTCTGCAATGCTTATGTGAATTATATCTATTTTCCTCTCTCTCACCTTATAATTAACTGTTCCTGTAAGCTGATGTGAATATGAAAGCTATGAAATTGGACATCATAGTGTGACTATAAATGCTGCAGTTGCAACTCTATTTAAAATGATTAGTGAAGTGTGTTAATATTATAGAATAGACCAAAAGCATTTACAAGGGCCTGGAGTGAGCACTAATTTTCAAGGGAGTGTGAAGGCACTGTAGCTTTTGTGTCTAACCAGAATCCTGCTTAGAAAGCAGATCATTACCTTAGCTTTCTCTGATGTGTTCAAGGAAAAGCAGATGAACTTAGGTTTTTGCCTTTTTGTTTAGGGTAAAGTTGCAATAAGCTTGCTCTTTAAGATGCACCTAATTAGACTTTTTGTTTGTTTGTTTGTTTGTTTGTTTGTTATCTTTCCACCATTACAATAAGTGCTTCCAGGAACAAGGCAGGGCAGTCCAGCCAGTTGGGCACAATGCAATTTTCCTTCATGTTTGATGCAATGGAAGAAGGACTATCTGAAATCAAAGGACAAACAAATCTGTCTTTCTCTCCTAGAAATAAATTATGTATTGAGTCTTATACCCACCTCAGAGAGTTGAGTATGAGCAGCAAGTAATGGTAAGAATGCATCTTTCTGTTTCTGGTTTTGAGGTTTGAATTTGCTTGAGTTTAGGTTCCCCCAGTGAAAACTGTGATTTTGAAAATGATCTCTGCAAAGCTCTTCAAGAAGAGAATTTACAGCTTGGATGGATTAGAAGAAATGGTCAATCTAGTGTGGGACCACCATACTCCGACCACAGTGGGAATGACAGTGGTAAGAACTCTCATGTTCTTTGAAGGAACCATGGGCTCTTACAAATTATTTACTGCTCTATATTATTTGTTTAAAATTACTGCTTTCTTGACAGCTGAGTTGAGTTCCGACACATTTTTTCTGAGATAAAATAGAAAGTTCTTGCCCAAGTTTTTAGGTGTTTATAATCACAATAGCCTAGAATTCCAGGAAAAATTATATCATAAGTAATCAGTCATCAAGTGTCACATTTGTCTGCTTTGGTGACCTTTAGATGTTATGGAGATATCAGGTGATAACATAAATCTTGATAGCTGCAAACTTTAGAAACTAGCATTGGGTTCCTACCTTGAGATGTATTTACATCTCTTCTTGGATTTTTTTTTTTTTTTTTTTTTTTTTTTTTAATTCTCAGAGTGCATGTAAGTATGTATCTGTCATCAGCATTATTTTTCCTAGTATTTGAGGGAAAGTGACTGACTGGTTCTGGGAATGGGAAAAGCTTTCATAGCCTGTTTTAGCCAGCTCCTCTAAATCCTATTAGATTTTCACTTTGTATCAAAGACCATCCCTCTACTAAGTAATTCATTGTCCCTGTGCACAGAGAAATTTAAAATAATAATAGTTCTTCTCATCAAGAAACAGATAGAAGATAAACACAATGTAATAAAAAACTATTAAACCTCTGTATAGAATCAAAAACCGGGCAATAATATTGCCCTAGCTGAAGTTTCTTGGGTCTCTTCTTCCTTGGTAGTATATTGCACCAAGAGGTAGCAAAGACCTGGAAGATATTCTTGCCTATATCCAATAGAAGTTTGAACTTATCTTGTGAAGAATTGGTGGGGAGTGGGAAACTTAACTTATTCAGATACCCAAAGCCAGCAAAAGATTGAGAACCATCAGCTTCAAATGTCTGGAAAGGGGCCAGAGCTGTTCAGTCATTTATATATTGCCAGTTACTTGTTCAGGGTGCTCAGTCACCACTGTAGCTGTCAGGTCTAAATTGGCCTGTAACCATATATGTCTTTTATTTTGATCAGATGACAGAAATCTTCAATACTTGGGCCTACTCAGCTTGATGAGAGGCTGTGCATACAGACCTGTAGACTGAATGACTATGGAGAATTAAATGTATTAAGTTATTTCAGTTTTCTACATGGTGAATGGCTAAGCTATATTTTCATTTCATGTGAGTGATGATTCTAATCTCTTTATGACAACTATTCAAGTTTTCCTACTGCTGGAGACTTAACAGGCTATGTAATCTTGCTGTGTGTTCTTGCTTAAAGACCAGAAAAGATATTGTATGGTGAAAATCGAGCCCCGTGACAGAGTATTAAAAGGAAGAGTTCCTGCCATCATGATGAGTAATTGCAAGCACATTAGCAGAAGAGCAAAGATCGCTTGGTAGTTGTAACTTCTTTGAAATCTTATGTAATCATTTACTAGAACCCAGTTGGTTCTCTTTAGCTTTGTTTCTCCTCATGGTTCTTATTAGCATTGGTAATGTAGTTGAACAGATTAGTGACAACAACTTTCAAAATCAAAACCAGCAAAAACACTAATTAGTTCTTTAATAATTGAAGCTTGTTATCTGTGCAGAGTTTTAATGTAAAATTACTGATCAAAGAATTTCTTAAAATTACTATTTCTAGCCCATCTGTGTAAGACTTAGACTTCCTATGGTAGGTGAAATCTGATTTTGTTTAAGAGGTTTGAATGCATTTATCTTCAGGAAATGAAAAAAAAATCAAAATATCATGGAAGTGAAAAAGTGATGAATCAGATTGGTGTCAGGGAGAGGGTCCTAGTCCACCTAGTCCATTTGTTGTGAGTAGGAAGAATATCCTTGTGGCTGGCAGGCTTCAAAAGTGTTGACTGATTATTCATGAAAGGTCCAAAATCTAGGGGAGTGCAGCCACTGCATTGATAACAAGTTGCAAAACATTTCCTGGGGTGTAGGGTGAGAGGATGGGGGAATTGTTCAGCTGCCTCTAGTACTGAACTGGTCTTATGGTCCTTTGTCAATGACTTCCTGCTTGCACTCAAGGATGAGAGGTGAAGGTGGGTGGTTTTATAACTGAATTACTAAAACATTCCAGCATAGTCTTTTTGTTTCTGTAGATGTCTTTAGGACTCTTTATTATTTTTATTTAAATCCCAGTTTTTTTTTTTTGTTGTTGTTGTTGTTGTTGTTTTGTTTTGTTTTTTTTTCCCTCCTTTCTTCATTTTTCTCCTTTCCTTTACATATTAATATTAAAAGGCAACAATTTACCTGACAGTTTGGAGTTTGGGAAGGATGAGAGAAGGGAAAGGAGGGAAAAAAGAAAACAAAAAAACAAACGAGGTTAAGTGTTTTCTTTCCTCCCTTTCTTCAACTATAACATCTAACATCTCTGAAATCTTCCAATTAAGGAAGAGCAAAATCTTCACTAACAATATCTGGTATCCTAAAATGGCGTGGTTCCCCTCCATCTTTCAGAAGATCTAAAACAATCATGCCAGGAAGATATGTAGTGACAACCACATTTCACTTGATCTTGTTGACCATTACTCATTCAATTAAAGCAGAGACTTAATTTGGACTTGTTTTGTAATGTAAGTATAATGTACTGTGGAGACTCTGAGAACAACCATTCCTTCATATGAGGGCCATGTATGAAGATATCACAACCTCCTCTCCGCTGTGAGGAAATTTTCTGAGTGGCCAAAAAACATACCCATGTCCTCTGGAAAAGAGGAGTGCCATAGCTTCCTCTCCGTCTTTCACCACCTCTTTAAAGGCATGAACTGCTAATAAATGTCTTTTGTAGGTCACAATGGTTTGTTGTTTAAGCAAACTGTTCAAAGCTTTAAGCTCTTTGATCAGCTTACTGAGTTAGTCTTAGGTTTGTCCTAAAATTTTGCACTTCTTGAGAATTCAAGTTGGCAGCATATAAAATATTTTGGAAGCCTACCTAAAATTTCAGCCAGAAAATAGAGAATTGTTATGTCAAAATTTAATATGAACAAAAGCTTGGCACACAACAGCTACAAATGTGTTATGAATCTTTTCTGGGGAAAAATTTCTAGTTAGATTTAATTACTAATTTGTACCTGATTATGTCTTTTTCTTTTATATAGTGCCTTTTATATACAGTTTATACATATACAATATATATATATATATACATTATATATATGCATTAAATATATATATGTAAATATTTTTCATGTACTTATAAGGTTTCAATTTTATTCTTTTTAACAGCTTATTTCCTTTCATTGTCTTCTGAAATGCGATCTTCTGCAACTTTAAGGACCATTGTTTTCCTTCCGACTGACCAAGAACATGTTTGCCAGGTATTTTGATACATAGTCTTTGTGTTTCATTGTCTGTCACAGTACTTCCTTGGAATAATCAGAACTTTTTTTGTCCTAGATTACATTTCATTATTGGATCAGTCAGGGTGGAACATTGGTGGTGGGACTTCAAAAGCACTCTGAGGATGCTATTAAAAACATCTGGAAAGATTCAGGAGAACTGCAAAATCAGTGGAAAGCAAATATTATCACAATCAATAACACTGAAAAGTTTGAGGTGGGTAACTTGAGTTGACTGTAAATTGAAGCTGGTAAATGGTTTATAAGTGTGTTTTCTAATTAGACAAAACTAAACATTTTGTAAATGGAAAGCATAAGATAAAGCAGAGAGCACATTTGGAAGCTTAGAATTGGCACAACCAAATACTGCTCATTCTGATATCATGGTGGTGTTAAAGCTAAATGCCAAATGTAATTTAAATAATGTCTCTTTGCATTATAAATTATCTACCTGCCCATAGTAGTGATATACTCGGGATCTTATTTTTCAATACACTATGCACTCAGGCTCAGTCTAACTGTATTGTTATATACGTGATTTAGTTTATAAATGTGTTGTCTATGAAATACTATTTTATACTGCAAGATACTGCTCTATAGAGATACTTAACTATTCATTGTAGCTTTGGTCCTTTATCACAGAACAGGTGTACATTTATATTTTGCTCAAAGTTGCTGGAAAAATAATCCAGGTCTCAGATTATTTCAGTGTTTTTACATATACATTTACACAAAACATTAGCACAATAAATATAACAGGGCTATAATATGGACGATGTATGATCACTATTATGCAAAATACTGGAGGAAAAGTTGTGAGCAAACAAAAAAAAAAAATCAGAGACATTTCCTTCTACAGTAGTTACTGTGAAGAGTTGTTTAGCATACAAACCCGAAGGCATGAAGGCAAAGCCTTATTTCAATAAATCGTAAGAATAACATAATTACTTGACTTGCAGAGGTAACATTATGTTAAAACATCACACAAGGTCTGTTTTTTCAAAATAATACTTGCCTGCTCAGCCCTGACTAAGTATATATGCTACAAAATCTGTGCAACCCACTCAAGTATCAGTATTGTTACCTGTCAATAACTTACCTTTATCTGATATAAGTGGTTGTTTAGCAATGTGAGATTGTATTGGAAGGGTTTATTTATATATTTACTTTTTCATTCTTTAAACTGTTTAGAAAAATGACTGGGTCTGGGAATGGTCAATATAATATGCAGTCTTTCTGCCTCTAAACTGCTGGATCAGGTCCTAATTAGGTTATGGCTTGCCAATCTTATTATCATTTGGCCCCTGAAAAGTGAATGGATGGGCACAGCCAGCTTTAAAGAGACAGTTTTCAAACTTTCCACAATAATCATTACGGTTGACTGAAGGAATGTAGCTGGGCACCTCACCAAACACAGAAAATAAATCTGAGCAAACTTCCTTCTTTGGTTGCAAGTTTTCCCTCCAATGACAGCTTGCAAGATGCTGCTCATGCAAGTGCAATTTATTTGCATTTCTGAACTTGTTTTTTGTTTGTTTGTTTGTTTGTTTGTTTGTTTTATCTTATGCTTTTTTTTTTTTTTTATCTTAGCCTTACAGGGCTGTATGTAGCATTTTTCAAGAAAAAGTTTCCAGTTATGCACAAATTAACTTGGAAAAAGCTATTGTAAAATAATTAATAATTTTGCAGGTTTACCACACCAGCATGGAGAATTCCCATTGCAATGGAAATATTAGAAATATATTTTCTGTTCCAAACTAGCAAAATAATCAAAGTTTTTAACCTTGTCACGGACTGACATTTAATCTCTCTCAATAAATTGTCATGTTCATTGAATATTTTGATTATATTTCAGATTTCTTACTTATAAAATTCCTTAGTAATGATTACATTTTCTATGGAAAAAAAAAAAAGAATAGGAAACAAGCACTTTTCTGTGAATAAAAATATTTTTGCAATACAATGCTTGAGTATTTTTCATCAATTTTGCAAGCACAATAGAGGCGAGATTTTAATTAAAACCAGCCTCAGTTGCTTATTTACTTTCCCAGCTTTTGATATGGACTATTTAATACCTTTTGTCTCTTCCTCCTTCTCATCAAAACAAACAAACAGAAAAAAATATTGCCTGTCTTTACAAGGCAGTGTTTTGATTTTTGGCTGTCAAATATCTCAACTTATAGGGAATTCTGAAACATGAAGATCATCACTGCTTTAGTTTTCCAGCACACCCCAATCTCAGTATATCTGTTTTGACTGGTTGGTGGAGTTCTGCTTTGCTCTCCTAAACTACTTTTACTCCCTTTTATTGAGAACAAACCTCTGCTTCACAGATTTGAATAAGGGAAAAGGTCTGGACTTGAGGGATTCTATTCTGTTTGTGGTCATTTCCTGTGTTTAATCTTGGGCTTTTCTGCTGCAATGGGAATGTTTTGGGAAGCCCAGCTTGTGTCAGACATTCACACTTGCTGCTAATGGAGCTGCAGCACTAATTTGTTCTGACAGCCATAGAAACAGTGTATTTATGTAGCGCTTGTTAATTACTGTTACAAGCAAATGCTGTCATTAGTAGATATTTTCATCACAGACTTCTGAACTGGAGAGCTCTAGTTTGTTTGAAAAGGAAAACTTGGTCAAGTGTGGATAGGAAATTGTTTGGTTATTAATAGATTGAACCCCTGGTTATCTGCTGGTAAAGCCATGTTTTGTTTTGTTTTGTTTTGTTTTTTCCTTTAGACTCAGGAACAGATGGAGGTGTCTAGCATTTCTGTCATTGTGGAAGTGGAGAACTTAAGACATGATGAGGAAAACAATAGAAGTGGCACTTCTCTAGTGAGATGGGATCAGAGCTGCAGTGCTGACTTTGTTCCCAATCCAGTCACTAGTTAGCCTTTCA
This sequence comes from Nettapus auritus, assembly GCA_011076525.1. Lineage (NCBI taxonomy): Eukaryota > Metazoa > Chordata > Aves > Anseriformes > Anatidae > Nettapus > Nettapus auritus. Next base: position 20,371,210 of record CM021766.1, on the reverse strand, counting down.
CAGACTTCAGGGCATCTGGTTCCGCTCCTGTGGTTAAACACTTTTAATAGAAATAGGTATTTTCTTTTGTCCTTGGAGAAACTTCCTTGGGCATTCAGAGCATCAGGATGTGTACATCCCTCTGGTTGTACAATGCCAGGATAAATTGATTTTGCAGGCTGAGAAACCTTTTGCACAGGTCAAGTATACATTAAAAACACACACCCAATTCCTTAGCTGAATTGTGTAATCTTGTAGAGGGAAATAGTGTACTGTTGATGACAAAACCTGCATTTTACCTATAAATTCTGGAGTAATTCCTTACCCTGAAAGGATGCACAAAATTACCCCTGGAGTTAATATTTTCAAAGTTGTAACTTAGATAATGCTGTACATTCACTATTAGAGCTACATTGTACCTCTAGGTAGATTGTGCCCCTAGGACTCAGGAAAAGCCTAGAGTGGTAATATCAAAGAGATGGCTAGGGAATAATTTAGAGAATATTATTTGTATGTTTAATGTTTTGGTTTATGTGTGTTTTTGTATTTTACTTGCATTCCTAAACTAAAAAGCTAGGTTTCAGAGACTTCTTTTAGTTGTCACTGGAGAAAGAAGGTAATTTAGAGCATGAGACTAATTTATTGAGCATGAGACTAATTTATTGAATTATCCTGTAGAACAGCCTATCTTCATACATCTAGGCTTGCCTCTAACGTTCAGCACTATAAATCATTGCTTCTTCCAAGGACTGTGGTTGCTCAATCCTCTTCTAATTCACTACACAAAAACTTTGATAAATTGTGGTATAGTCACTACATTTACTAAAGCAGACAGAAATCTGTCCTTAAGACAGAAATGTTGAATATTTGTAGCTTCATTTATATAGAAGGCTTTGTTAGGAAAAGCATCACTGATGTATTATTAGAGCAGAATAACTGTTGAGTTTTGCTTTTCAGAGTACTCCTCAAGGTTTGTTTTGGCTAAAACCTTGTTAATGAAAGGTTTCTGAGTGAAATAGTGTTTGATGCCCTGACTTTGCTCCAGGTCTCTGATAAATTTTGAAAATAATCAGGAAATTTTCATGTTTCCAGTCTCAGTGGAAGAATGGCTTGATAAAACATAACACTCTTTCAACTTCCTAAATATTATGATCCCTGCTTAGGTTTTAATGTATTTTGTTGTGGATTCTAGATACTTCCTTTTGATTGCAACTTCATTCTTGATTTAGATTATATATCTGTGCTGACAAGCCACAGATATGTGCAAAAGACACTAAAGTAATCCTCCAAAATTAGGGCTATGACTGGAGTTCTTGTTTCTAATAGAAACCATATAGACAAGACTGAAGTGTCTTGGAAGGTGTTTTTTTTTTGTTGTTTGTTTGTTTATTTGTTTGTTTGGTTAGTTTTAGTTTTGATTTTGCCCCCTTCATCTACTGCACAGGTAAATACCATTTCTTGTTGATTTGCTGTTAAATTCTGTAGGTTGTCTTTTGGGCGATGGTGGAAATCCAGAGGCAAGATAAAACTGTTGCGATTGATGATATTTCTTTCAGTGAAGGATGTTCTCCAGCATTTGGTAAGCATACCTCTTTTTCATTTTCTTCTTTTTATTTTATTTTATTTATTTATTTATTTATTTTTTTCCTGGAAACAGATAATTTTGCTTTGTGTTTCCCTTTGATTAGAAGAGAAACACAAAAAGGACCATATGCTACTCAAAAGCTTTTTTAACTGCATGTTATCACTTGGCCTATTTTCATTCCTCTAAACCATTAGCTGTCATATTACATCTAAACAGAGTTACAAATAATGAAAATAAACACCTTAAGACATCTGGTATGTTACGCCATACATATAGACATACATATATACACTGGGAGATCCCTGCAACAAGGAGAGAACCAAGGTCTCAGTGGGCAGTAAATATATTTGGCCAGAAACAGGCCAAAGAACTAATGCTTTCAGACAGCTCAGGAAAAGCCTTGGAGCTAACTTTAGGGAGATTCCCAAGAATCTTGTGTGTGTTTTTAAATGTGTAAAAGGTCCTGCTCCTCAGTTGTAGTGGGGATATTTTGTTCTGCTCTGCTACATCCAAAAGCTGTAATGTCAGGCTGGTCAGCTCTGCAGCTGAATCATCTGTGCATGTCAGGATTCTTCAGCAAAATATTTCATATTTCTCTTTTTAACCCAACACACTTTCATGGGAAAAGAATGCAGCTCATCCTTGTAAAAAAAATAGATTACTTGTTGCTCTCTATTACACAAGAAGATTCCACTGTGGCACCCAGTCTGCAGCCTCAGGTGAGTACAGTCCTGATTCAAAGTATGATCCCTTTGATTCCTGCCTCTGAGTCACAGCACAGGTGATGAGAATTTGGTCTTTAAATTTAACATAAGAACATGAGATATGGAATGCTATGTTTAACACATACCCAGCTAGGTCTCATGAAAGAGTTTTTATTTGTTGTTCTTTTTGTTGTTGTTTTTTACTGCATTCTAAAATAAAGCTCCCTAGAAGTCCCTCTGGGGAAAGAGATGCATGTGTTTATTAACATTTTAGAGTGCTGAGCAACCACAGGCAGAGTGCTGTTAAGAACAAGACACAAATATAAGTGTAATGATTCAAAGGGAGTCTATACTGGAGAACTGAAGTTTAGGCTAACTAAGCTTGATTATGTAAGTCTGTCCATATTTCAACTTTCTTAAAATGGACAACTATATAAATGTTTTCATGCCAGGGCCCATTCTACTTTCCTGTTTTGTAGAGGTTTTCTAGCAGTAAATTACAACATAAATGAGTAAAAGTGCGGATTTTAAAACCTTAGGCATACTTGCTTATGAACTCAAGTAAAGTACACTATGTACTTTAATTGAAAAATGAATTTGAAACTGACAGTGAAAAGAGGACAGGTGTAGGATTATCCACAACTTCACTCTGTTCCTTGGAGGATTTCTGCAGATAAAAGGAAAGCTTCAAAATAGAAAAATAAAAAATAAAAATGCATTGCCAAAATATAGTAACGTACATGACTGTTTAAGCAGTTCCTGTGGGTAGATATAAATCTCTCTTTACAAATATATTGGCTTTTTTCCTAAACAGAGTGTTTCTAAAGCAAACAAAAATGAAAAGAACATCAGCCACACAGATGAAATACTGTTGTAAAGCGAGGAAAAAGTTGAAAGTAGAAACAAAAATAGGGTGAGCTTATAAAATAAAAGTAAGCAGAGCTTATGAATATAAGTGCTAAACTTACCTTAGATTATGGCTGTTGAAGTATATAGTAAGGCATACAGACTGAACTACAGAACTCAAGCATATTCTAATTAATTCTTATTCTGTGCCTCCACATTAGAAGAAGTGAACTTCATTAGGAGATATCTAAATTGTTCCCAACAGCCAAAAACAGGGTCAAAGGTTCTTAATTTCCTCCCTGAAAGAGGAATTTTACTGTTGAACGTTTTCCAATAATTAAAACAAAAGGTCAGATTAATGGTAGCTTGAATTTGAAATAACTTTTTCTGTAGTCCTCACAGAATATCTGGATAAGCTTTAAATGAAGACCACTTTAATTGCATAAAATTTGTAGTTAAAATTTACATTTTTAATGTACCCTAACATACCTATGTGAAATGACTGAGGGGGGACCTCATCGCGGTCTACAAATTCCTCGTGAGGGGGAGTGGAGAGGCAGGTGACCTATTCTCCATAAACACTAGTGATAGGACCTGTGGGAACGGGGTGAAGCTGAGGCAGGGGAGGTTCAGACTAGATATCTGGAGGAGATTTTTCACTGAGAGAGTGGATGCGCTCTGGAACAGGCTCCCCAGTGAAGTAGTCACTGCACCAACCCTATATGAATTTAAGAAACGTTTGGACTGTGCACTTAGTCACATGGTCTAAACTTTTGGGTAGACCTGTGCGGTGCAAGGAGTTGGACTTGATGATCCTTATGGGTCCCTTCCAACTCAGAATATTCTATGATTCTATGATTCGTATGATATTGTTGCAAGGGTCATGAATAAAGTAGCTTATGTATTTGTGCTTTCAGGAGTATCCTGATCCAAGCTGTGCTGGATAAATATAAATGTAATTTCATTATGTTTTTTTTCCCTACTCCTTTCCCCCAGAATGCAACACTTCAGTCTCTTGTCCAATTTTCCTAAACAGCAAACTTCATACATTAAAAAAAAAAACAACAATACTATCTTCAGTCTTCCCAACACCTGAAAAATTGATTCAGTTATCACTCAATTACTATTTTAGATGTCAATAGAAAATATTAACGTTATGTTCTAGAACATATGTAACACAATATCCTAGTATGCCTCCCATTCATATTCTTATATTCTTATTTTATATTCTTTTTATATTCTTATCTGAGTATCTGTAATTGCCCTGCAGAAGTCTCTTGAAAACTGGCAAATCGTATATACAAAGACTGTCTTTTATTAGACTGTCATTCTAAGCTTGCCACAGGAATAAGAAGAAAGAGCCCCGAGGCATCAAATTGGAATACTAAAAAGGAGAATGCAGTGTTTGTGTTGTCCTCCTGAAGCTGCTTGTAATGCAAAAGTAGTATACCTTGTCTGCAAAAGTAGTGTGACTTTTATTGCTATTTTTTTGTTGTTGTTGTTAAATCTCTCCTGGAAAACTGGAGTAATTGTTATATGTGCTACTTTTAATATACAAATTTTTACAAATTCCAGTATGAATATTTCAACTGGCAACATCTCAGCCAAATTAAAATCCCTATTTAATTCTGGGAGCATGTAAGCCTATAAAGATGTAGACTTTAATATCAAAAGTGCAGAACTAAGTGTGGGGTCATTCAGATGACTAATTAAGACCAGGTTGGATGAGGCCCTGGGCAACCTGATCTAGCGACATCGTTACCCATGGCAGGGGGATTGGAACTAGATGATCTTTAAGGTCCCTTCCAACCCAAGCCACTCTATGATTCTATGATTCTGTTAAAGGGATGGGTCGCAGAAAATCCAAAATTTTAAATTCACTGTTATCGGTTGCTGTAGAATGAAAATCTAGATAATTATTATTTTATTTCAAGAGACTGAAATTACTGTCAAAAGAAAAAAAAATCATAAATATTTACAATGAAATTAAAAAAAATGCAGAATAAATTTTAAAAATCCAGTAATTAGTGTTTAATGATGAGCTTGGCTCTCCCTTTGAGTTTATTTTTAACTCTTTTAAGTGTTGAAATTTGAAGAAGTCCATCTTTTTGTAGACCATTTTAAAAAGTTGCGTTTTCCATTGGGAATAAATTGCCAACAGACTCTTCTCATAATCGTGGCTGCATGGTTATACAACACCAAAATAAAGGAGGAAAGGAGGTTTATAAGACCAGCAGGACAGGGCATTTTACTGAGGTGTCAGTATTGTGAATAAAACAATAATTTTAAGATGTGGTGGACAGAAATGTGTATTTATACTGACAAAATTGATTCCTCCAAATAGTAAATAATCTTACTGTTTCCTCTGAGATATTCTGACTGCTATTTAAAAGTCCATCTTAACCAGAAGATTGCCTTTCTCCAGCAATAATATTAAAAAGTGGAACTTCTGTTACCATACTGTAATTCTGCTTAAAATCATGACTTTCTTCCTCTTCCTATTAATTACAGAAAATGTTACAGCTACAATCTAACATCTCAAGCTTCAAGAATTTAAAAAGTTCTTGAAAAGTTCTTGAAATAGTATAGTTGTGTTCACTGTTTTTGGTTCTAAAATGAAGTGTTCTGGTACAAATATTATGGAGATACTACTGAGGTGAACCTCTCAGTTTGAAATGATTTTATGGTAGCATTATATACAAAAGTACATAGGTATTTTTCTTCATGACAAGTAATTTTTGATATTTTCTGGCAACTCTCCCTGTGGAAGTGAATTCACCAAAGTTGCAATTATCAGCTGAGGACAATAGTAGTCTGTTTCTCTAATAATAATAAAGCATCTGTCTTTTTTTTTTTTTTTTATGATATCATTATAATATCATTCAGGGCTGCAGCCTGAAATATGAAACGACACTCAATGGTAGACTGACCACTTTTTAGTTAACCAGAGTCAGAAAGGCTGCCAAAAAGTTTAATAAGCATATATTTCTGATAGGAAATAGTATTATAAACAATAACTTATTAAGAAGCTGAATGACTGCTTTCCTTTCCCTTTTAGCACTGCAGACTTCCAGCTTTGAGCTTGGTATGTGCGAGTGGAATTCGGATCAGCCAGCTAAGCTTGTTTCTTGGGCACGACTACAGGCTGGGTACAAGGTTGCCTCTTGTTTTTCTCTGAAATCTTGCAGCAACAATACTGAAGGTGAGAAACTTAAGTTAATGCATAGTTGCTAGCTGTCATGAAGAACATGGAGCTTTTTGGGAAAAGGTGGTGACCCAGTATGGAAATAGATCAAAACCACAAAAAGTGATTGTATGAATTTGTACTTAATTTAGCCTTTGCTGTTCTGTCTAGTAAGGGTGCTGTGAACACATGTACTGGCAAGATGTGGAAGATTTTAACGTAAGAATTCTAATATAAATTTATGTTTGCTTTACTCTACAGTTAATTCTTTGTATGTCTTTTGGTGACATTAAATCCAACTAAACCCTTGCATGTTTTTGTTTGTTTTGATGCTTGGCTGTTTTACCCGTGTAGTATTACTCTGAGCTCTGATGAGGTTATTCATTCTAAACATGTAATCAGGTGAGCCGTAGAGAAACACTTATTATACAAAGTAGTTTGTTACTCTTGAAGACAAAACAGAAATAATGTAGTTGCAATTTTCAGAAGTAAGGAGCAGCACCTGCTTTTGAAACCACTGTGTAGTGCTTATCTACACGTTTATGGGAAAGATTTTTGAAAGCTCAATAGGTACAAATGCGCAAATGTTGCAACATGAAATGGAATCACCACGCCAACTAAGAGTTTAGTTTGTCTATTGAGACTGCCTTCAGAGGGGTTAAGTAACACTAGTTTGTAATGATGTAATTTGTGATGGAGCTTTGAGGAACTGATAGTGTGGAGATTACTGCTTGAACTCTGAGCCCATATGTGCTCAATCTCACTGATAGCAACATAATGAGTGATTAGGTATTGTTTTATTTTGAGAAATATTTCGGCAGTAATTGTTGGCATTTATTTCAATAGGCTCAAGTAACTGTAAATCAAGTTACAATAAAACAGCAGCAAAATGCATATAAACACTATTTTAATTATTTATTTTTTTTTTCAAGATAGCATTTAAAACACATCCTTGAGAGATGTTGCATCAGTGCCATATCTTAATGTGATACCTCAAGGGCCTCAATTGATATGGGTTTCCCTTTTATGGAAATACTGAGATAACAGAAGTGATACTGAAATTCTCTTTTACAGGACTGGTTTACAAGAAACCTCTACAGAAGCAGAATGCATATCGTAATGACTATTGAATAAGGGGCTTAAGCATCATTATATGAATATGAAGAGGCAGCTTAGTAGGCCAAACACAAATAACTGTTTGGGGATACTCTCTATCCTTCAATATCATAAAGAAAAAAAGAAAACCTGAGAACAAATAAGTGTCCAAACAACATAAAACAGTTATGTCTTCATTAACATTGGAAGATATTGAGAAATTTGAAATCTAACAACTCATGTCTCAATACATTCAACATTTCCATTGATACAGATTTCAAGGCATAATTTAAAAGTTTAGACATTAACTAAAATTCTAAAACCTAAAGAATTGATATGCAAATTGAAAAAATGTCATGCTTGAGGGCTTAGAATTACAGTGCAAATAGAGCTTGACTAAGATTTGGCTTCTGATTTTGATCAAAGTTTTCACTGTTATAAATAGAAGAAGGGTAAGAAACTAAATTATGAATCAGAGGTCTAGACAATTATATTTATAAAGAAAGGATTGCTTATAGGCTTTGCATAATCCTTCTTTCTTAGTATTCTTAAATTTAATAAAATACTTTGTCCTTGGCTGACTTTTTTTCTTTGTTCTTTTATTGCTTCTTCTCTCCAGTGTTGTATTGTAGGCACTTTCACCATAACTTTTTCTCTTAATTTCTCTAGTGTCAAAAGTTCAAAAGAGGTCAAAAGAGGTTTTATATTCCCATTTAATGTTGTTCTGAAAGTACATTTGTACATTTTTGCTCTGTTTTTCTTATTGGTGTTCCCTGCATGCTATACAGTTACCATGGTTCATTCTTCTTGTACTGGATTCATTTATTTTCCTACATCTGGGGTAATATTTATTTAATAAGATACGTTGAAACCGATTCTCTGCATAGTAAAAACAATGCTTATGAGATAAAAAAAGAAAAAAAAAAAAAGAAAATGTCAAAGAAAGATCCATGTCACAGGTAACTGTAATGAAGAAAATTCCTCAAGTTTAACATGAAAATAGTCTAATCATTAGATTATATTTCTCCTATTGTGCTACTTTTTAATTTTTATTTTTTATCCTTGATTTGTGCATTCGTGAAAATTTATCTCCAACGACTGGAAACAAGGTCAGTTCAGATTTGAACTTTTCTTTCACCAAAATGGCTGAGTGGGAAAGTTAAAAAGGACTAGTTCAGAGACATTTGTCCTGCTAGAGAAGGGAACTTGGTAGAAAAGAAAAGCTTGCATTCTGTGGCTTAATTTTGACTGAATGCTCAGTATTTAGTCTAGAAGTTTGTAACCTAGATTAAAAGTAATGAAATAGAAAAATGGAGACAAGCAGCTAAATATATATAGGTTTTGAGCTTTCAGGGTAGCAGGATGTAAGCAGGCTCACTTCTCAGTCCCAGCACTAAGATGACTTTGGACCACCTCAGCAACAAATTGTAAGGCCTGTTTCTACTTGGGTTCCACTGCAGTTGGAATTCTCCAGAAGGATAAGCCACTGAGATTTTGCTTATTAATTTTTTCTTTGAAACTGAAAGAAAAAGAAATAATCTATCTAAAACCTGATTAAGCAGCCACAAGGGAAAAAAAAAAATAAAAAAAAAAAGGGTTTTATGGAAAGACATTAGCCTATGAACTCTGGCAATGAGCCCAGAGTTTCTTGCCAGAAATGCACACGTCTCTGCAACTTGATAGCCCTATTACCAAGCTGGCAGGAATTAAATGACTTTTCTGGGACTTCTTTTCTGTTTCTACAAGCTTGGGGAAGCTTGGCACTACAGAAAATATGTTCCTGAAAATTTGAGAGAGCAATACATAAAGAAATTCAGAGCATAAACACTAAAATACTATACAGTCTATTGAACTAAAGGAAATTCAGACCTTAGAAAAGTACTGCAAAATTTGTAAATAAATAAAGAAAAATGTTCCTAATACCATTAATCTTTAGACAGCTAATCAATAGATGCTGGCTAAAGGTAATAATTTTTAAAGTTTCCTTGGAAGAAGAAAACAAACGTATAGCACGATATTTTGCCTGTCCAGTTAAACTGACATGGTTCTACTTACACAGGCTATAGAGAATGGAAAAAAGAAGTCAGTATTTGCTGGATGAAAGTTTCTGGAGTCTTGGTTTCTGAAGATAGGCCTCAATTTATCTTAGAAACATTCACTTTAACTCCACTTTGTCTTGTTTTTAAAAGATTCTGAAATTTTAAATGAAAGAAGAAAAAGAATACTCATTAAGATTATTAAACAAAATTAGTTGGTTTTATAACAGCATCAGAGAATTCTGAATTTAGATAATAGATCTAACGTTAATGTATATTTCTCTTCTGCAGAAGTCAATAGCTATACAAATATAGATGCTGTGTTGATCTCTTTCAAATAGAATCCTGGGTTACATCTGTAATATTTCGTTTCTAACCAGTGTAACTGCTGTGTCAGTAAATTACAAACCTAATTCCAATGAAATTGCAAGTATGTATTTCAGTATAAAAAGTTGTATAACACAGAGTAAACTGACAACAAAAGGAAAAGAATGGGAAAAAAAAAAATCAAACCTTGTGAAATGATGGTTTCTCCCTTCAGCTTGAAATAACCTATGTAGCATCTGCATTTGAGATAACTTGCATTTAGACTTAAGACCTTTGATCAGTCCTTATTTATTATTTTAATAGATGCTTCTGAAGGCAGTAAAATATTCAGTGGTTCATTGCAGATGGAGGGGGGAACCTGCTATATTTGATTAAAAAAGAATTTAGCCTTTTTATTTCTGAAAGATAAAAGACACTGGAGGAATGGAGTACTATTTTAGATCTCTGTAGGAATGCTTTTATAAGGAGCAGTAGGTCAAGAACACAAATTGCTTTCCTGCTCCAGATGGAAAGACAATACACTCCCAACATTTTGTTGCAGAAATTCTGGCTGAGAAATAAAAATGTTGATTAAGCATGGTGGAGATGCTACTGCCTCCTGTAGCTGTAAGAAAGAAGAACAGTTTTCCCCTTATTTTGAAAAGCCCACAGAAGTATTACTGGGAAAAAAAATAATCCTGGAAAACATAATAGGAATGGAGAAAAAGCAGTTTCCAAATAAATTTGAGATAGGAATTGAATGGTTGTGAAAAAAGCTCACAGCTTTTAACACACAAAGTAAGAACTTCAAGATACTGTCAAGTGATGTCATTCTTGGTTGCTGAGACTACTCTGTGAGTCAAATGCAGATAGATATCTATCTTTTTAATAGGAAATGCTTAGGTGACATCCAAGTCACATAATCAGCATGACAATCAGATTGCAGTGTGTGGGGGGGAATGGGACCATGATTTAATTGCAGCAAAGCAGTCCTTATTTTTGCAGAATGAGATACAAAAGATACATTTTGTGAAAAAGTGCCTTTTTTTTTTTTTCATTTTCAGGCTGTTTGGTGTGGTTAGAAGCTAATGACAATGCATTATACAAAAGTGCTTATCTTAACAGCTCCATGTGTCATTGCTCCAGCAAGAATTGCCATTTTCAATTTCATTACTCCATGGCAGATAGCAGCGTTCTCAAGGCAGTACTGTATACTAATCAGGTAAGAAGAAGCATGCATTCATTTTCAAATGATCAAGATGAGGCAGCTGAGCTTTTACCAGCAAAAATGCAAGGATATATACCTGCTAGTACATGCAGGCCCCCTAAGTTAGTCTGTGCAAGCAGTAACTTTGTATCATTCTACTGATGAGTGTAGTTGTAAAACCTGGGTATTTGCCTGTCAGCTATAAATTAATTTGATGGGTGAATGTTCTGCAATAAGACTTCAAGGAGAAGCTCCAGCTACTATAGAATTAAATGATTTGGAGATTTCAAATGAAGAACCTGGAGCAGTTTTTCTAGCTTCCCTTCTTCCCTGGAAATGGGAAAATCAGTGGCAGGAAAGCTTGAACTATGCTATGGAGACAGAATAAAGGAAAGTTGCTGGCTCAGTATGTCTGGAAAGCATTTGCTTAGCCACTTGATTAAATTTGCCCACTGTTCCAGAGCAGTAATTTTGTTTTTCTTTTACCTATCAATAGATAAAACAGCCATGTCAAACTGAAACACAAATGCCAATTGAACAGTGAAAACCATTTCCTTCTTACTTACTCCACTGTGTTGTGGAGAATTTCTATGAGTAGAATGTCCCCTGCTGAAAGTCTTGTTTAATAACTTAATATTGATGCTGTAGTACTTCTCCTTAATGAAAGAAAGAATAGGGCAGTTGGTCGTGCTGAGCTAATGTCTCGTATCCTGATGTTGGAGCTAAATTATTTTCACCCATCAACACAGGTATTTAAAAAGGCTGATCCACCTCACACTTAATTCACAAAGCTAAGATGCAAAAACAAAAACAACAACAACAAAAAACAAAAACAACAACAAAACAAACAAAAAAAAAACACTGAAGTATAACACTATTGAGGGGTCTGAATATAGGGACAAGTAACAAATATCTTTCTCTCTCTCCCTGCATCTTCAAGTATTCATGAAAAAGACTTCAAGCTCTTACTCATTTTTGTCCATAAAGAAGAAATAATTATGTTTTTCTGTGACCCATGACTATGTCAGGGAACTGTAACATAATCAGTGTTCAGGTCAGAATAAATGGAGATTTGGGCTATAATGCTTGCCAATAAATTCCCAGGTATGATGTTCATGGTAACCTTGAAACAGATTAGCAATATTGATTTCTATGGTTTGTCTAAGCAGCATCAATGGATCCTATTTATGAGTTTTCTTTCCCTGAAAATGCAGCAAAACATATGAGCCAAAACAAACAAACAAACATGAGAAAACTGGTATTTGAGTTCCTATAGTGTTGGGAACCTACATTCAGTTAACTGATAAATAATTCCACACATATGTATTGTATGCACGTTTTTGGCAGCTTTTAAATCAGTTCAGTCTACTCTGTTTCCATGGATTCTTATATCATTTTGATGCTTTACTTGGATTTCTCCATCAGTCAGATGTGAATTTTTTCAATGTAGACTTATTTAGAGATGATGTAAGTTACTCATATTGCAGAATTTGGCATAAAAAGCTTCAAAAACATGTTTGTTCAGTAGTTTCAAAAATGAAAGCCAGCAGAATCACATGTAAAACTTTTTACGTTAATGGGGGAGTAGCTTTTACACATTTTGCTATTGAATTGTTAAGTTCTTTATGAAGAACAAATGAATTTTCAAAAGAAGCCAAATACTGAGAAACAGAAACGAGAGCCTGGTTCTGATCCCAGAAGACAACAGAGTGGCTGTCCTGGGGGCCATCAGTCAAAATAACCTCTCAATAGTATGGTCCAGTACTGTGCAGGTTCCCTACATGTCATTTTGCTGTTTTTAATGGTTAGAACCTATCTCAGAATGACTCTTACTATGTCCCAGTACTGATAAAACTGACACAGATACTGGATTGCATTTAATGTACAGTTCTTGGTATGGTTCTCAGAGCACAAAGCACTGCAGGTGTTACAGATGTATCCCTAACCTTTTAAAAGAGAATCCATAAAACATAGAATCATAAAATCATGGAAACATTTATGTTGGAAAAGACCTATAAGATCGTCTGTTCCGACCTTCAAAAAGTGAATGTGTTTTCTAATATTGCCATTATGACATTGGATGATTTGGAAATTAAATTGCTCTTGGATATGGAGAAGAATACCAAACACTGACTTTTTTTTGTGTGTCTATATATGCACCAAATCTCAATTTGCTCAAAGAATGTCCTACAAGAGTGTTAAGTTTCACCAAACTCAAGTAACTTCTGTTTTTTCAAGGCTGCTTATTATGTCAAAAAGTAGCAGATTACACTGGCTGAATGTGAGTTGCTCCTCAACAGAAGCAGCTAATGCACGTTTCTCATTTTCTAATTCTCTATCTGCTTACAAGATTATTGTTACCAATTTGTTCCAGTGTCTTATGTGTTGTTCACCTTTCAGCTGGTTGGGCTGTCATTGCAGTCTATACTTTTACCTTACCTTACCTTACCAGAGAACAAGGAGCACAAAGAAAGATCTGTAGTTTCCCACTATTCTCAAAGTTAATTGCTGATAGTAAGATACTCTCCATTATTTACCCTTCCTGGTCCCCTTCCAGTTTTAGTACTTCTGGCTTACTTATCTTTAATATTCTTCTATTTCAGCCCACGATTGCAGTCACATTTGCCAATGTTGTCTTCAGCATTTGATAAATTTTAAACTTTTATTTGAAAACTTAAACCAAAGAAGATATTGATGAGTTCAGCCTATCACATGCCCTCTATTACTTGCTCATTTCTCCCATTTAGATGAACATAAAACAATAAAAGATTATTTTGACCTATGCTTATATGTGCAAGCATGTTTCTACTCTAAAATTTCTGCAAGTGTTCAGCAATGCTTGCAAAGTGCATGCAAGTACAGACTTCGGTAGAAGCAAAAGGTGATCCATTAATCATTTTGAGGCAACAAATAAGCATTTGTTCCAAATTACTCTGAAATGAAAAAAAAAAAGGGGGGGGGGGGGAGACAAAATGATGAGTGCAGTTTTACAGCAGTATGTGAATGTATCTGTAGAAAAATGTCAAAAATAAAAAATGTGGTTTAGAAATGGAGTTGATGAGAAAAAGTCATGATCGTCTCTTCCATTCTTCAAATCTGAGTAGCATTATCTTAAAAAAAAAATAGTAAGAGGAAACACATCCCACAATTCTTTCTCATCTTAGCCTTACAAAAAATTGGTTTTAGATAGTATTATAAGGGAAATAGAGAGAAGGTATTTTGAGCAACTGCTCTCCTGCATCACCAAAACAAATCTCAGGGGAAAGTACTGTAAAATCAATACATTGAACCTCCTAAAAGATAGCTAGAGAAGCAATGAATGTGCTAGAGGGGCTAACCCATTTATACTAAAATGATGGAAGAATTCCACAAGCAAGACAGATATGACAGAGAAAACATTTTGAGGAAGGGAAATACTATTATTGGCTTATTATAGTTGTAAAAAATCAGAGGGTAATATCTCGTGCATGTTACAATAGTTAATTTTAAAAGTTGTTGCACCTGAAATGATTTACTGCCTTCAGTGTAAAAACAGCCTAGCAAGCCTGGCACACTGAAAAATCAAGAGTTTACTACCATGAGCTATTATTATTCAAATAAATTGGACAGAAAGATGGCCATGGGGATGGGTACCTAAACTGTTAATCCCATGTAAACAAAATTATAGTATTCAGATGTATCAAAATAAATAAATGGTAAATATTGATTCCTACAAGATATACAAGTGTGCTTGAAGCATGCCTGTATGTATGTATGGAGGAATGTGTACATGTTCAGATACATTAATTTACGTATTCCTAAAAGCAGACACTTAAGCCACAGGCTATCATTTGAACATGCTATGCAGTATGCTTCCTAGTACATCATCCTTGTTTGTGTCTTATATCTGACTATTGTATTAGCCTACTAACATTAACAGATTTTTTTGGAAGTTGAATTATTTAGCAAAATCAAGAATGTTTTAAGCAGATTGAAATTTCCTTGAAATTGAAAGACTTTTGATGAATATCTACCATGTGAACAAGTTGACAAATACCTGCATCTTACAGTAATGTGGAAATTCACAGATGACTTTTATTTCTGAAATCAGTATGGCATGTGGTTTGTCCAAATTTGTGCTCTATGGTATTAGGATATTGGCTCAGCCTTGTCTTGCTGTTTTCCAAAATTGATCTTGAAGACATATTCAACAGAGTCTTTCAACTTTGTTAATATGTCACAACAGTTGAAGCCTTTATAGGACAGCAAGGGTAGGTAATTCGCTACTGGTCACAAATCATACCAGTGTTGTTCTATCGGCTCAGACCTCTCAGTCTGTCAAGCAGCAGACAGTGTCTTCCTCCTCCTCTTTTTTTTTTTTTTTTTTTTTTTTTAATATTGTAAGGCAGGAAAAAAGATCTGTCCTTGTCTACAATATTGATAGGATTCATATACCTATCATATTCTCTTATTCCTCTCATGGAAGTTAAAGGTTTTTACCCTTTCAGTTTCTCTCTGTGTGGGAGTATTTCTCTTACCTGGCTTCACATTGTTTCCTGAACTGCCTCTAATTCTGTAATATCCTTTGTGGAAAAGATATGACCAGTACTTTGCATAGTATCATAAAAGATGTTGCACTGTTAATTCTTTTAATGGTACATCTGTTTGTAAATTTATCCTGTAGTAAATTTTCCTCCCTTCCACTCCTCTCCCCTCACCTCCCATTTCCTTCCCTTTTGCCTGACTTTCTTGATTTCCTCTATACTGGAGCTGATTCTTGGAAACATTTTATTTAAGTTCACATTGCCCTACTTCTTTTCTTTAGATGAGCCTCAATATTGACAAAAACAGAATGAGCATGAGTTGGTTTTGTCAGATTTTTTTCATTAAAAAGGATTTGTGTGTGTGCATAAAGGGAGCCTAAGCATATTTAGCTCTCTTGCTATATGACTCCTCAGTAGGTATAGTAAAAATGGCAATTGAGGTAACTCAAAACATTATTAGGACTTATTTGGTAGTACTTTGCTTGCTTTTCTGATTGAAAACAAATGACATGTTTTTAGCACAGTTCATAGGGTAATTCTGACAGACCCCAAAGTTTGGTTTTAAGTAAAAAAACTAATTCTAATATTACCACAACTTGGTATGAGTAGAGAAAAGAGAAAAAAGAGGTAGAGAAAATAGTGCTGAGAATACCATGGTAATACATTGTTAAATAAAGACCTAGTATAGTTTAATTTCCATGCTAATTTGCTTTAATTTATTACCAAGCTGGCTTCTGATAATTATATATATACAAGTATATATATAATTAACCCATTTAATCACCATAAGTATATTTTGCTTGTCCTCTTTCACAAAGACTTTGATGCAAAGATTGAGAACAAATATGTGAAATTGTATTTCCTCATATACATAGTGGTGGTCTGGCTAGGATACGAAAAGATCAATGACATTAAGTGGCATAAATAAGGGTCTAAAAAGAACTTCTTAACATCGTGTTCTGTGTTCCACAGGGAGAACATATCTTGTGGGAAAACAGCATGGCAACTAACAAGGAATGGGCCAAAGTGGATATACAGATACCAACAGGTCTAGAAAAATTAAAGGTATGAATGAAAAAGACAAGTGTCTGATTTTTGAAAATGCTTTATTTGTTGTTTATAAGTCTTCTAGGAAATGTAGGAATTAAAGAAATTTATGTATATTGTGAAGGGCTTTCTGTTTGTCATTGCATCACTTGGGTAAAGCTCTGGTCACAGATTAATGAAAGCAGTCTACCTGTTCACACCCTAAAGCTCCTGGTCTTAATAACATGCAAGAAAATGCATACACATCTCACCATTTTTTAGGAGGTCATTTGAGTCTATTTTATTACCATCTCATTAAAATAAAAATGCTATTAAGTGAGATGATGTGAATGTTTTCTTGTGTGTGATTTCAGTGGAATGACATAAATCAGTAACTGTGGGAGAGGATTTTCCCTTGCCTTTTTTTTTAAAAAAAAACTTACAGAGAAGAATTGAAGAATTACAGGTTTATATTTTAAGTATTTGTTTTGTTTAGATGTTTTTTCATAATTCTGTAAATAAGCTTTATATTTTACTGTTACAACATCAGCTGGACAGGTGATCTGTGTGAAGGACAAAGACCAATCCCTTTTCCTATAAGGAAAAAATAAAGAACCAGATGTGTATAAGATTTTCAATCTGGCTACTGCTGTTAAAGACAACAAAAAAAGTTTTTATAAATACATCAATACCAAAAGGAGGACTAAGGAGAATCTCCACCCTTTACTGGATGTGGGGGGAAACTTAGTTACCAGAGATGAGGAAAAAGCCGAGGTGCTTAACGCCTTCTTTGCCTCAGTCTTTAGCAGCAAAACCAGTTGCTCTCTGGACGCCCAGTACCCTGAGCTGGTGGAAGGGGTTGGGGAGCAGAATGTGGCCCCCACAATCCACGAGGAGATGGTTGGCGACCTGCTACAGCACTTGGATGTACGCAAGTCGATGGGGCCAGATGGGATCCACCCGAGGGTACTGTGAGAACTGGTGGAAGAGCTGGCCAAGCCGCTTTCCATCATTTATCGGCAGTCCTGGCTATCAGGGGAGGTCCCACTTGACTGGCAGATAGCAAACGTGACGCCCATCTACAAGAAGGGCCGGAGGGTAGGCCCGGGGAACTACAGGCCTGTTAGTTTAACATCAGTGCCAGGGAAGCTCATGGAGCAGATTGTCCTGGGCATCATCATGCGGCAGTTACAGGGCAAGCAGGTGATCAGGCCTAGCCAGCATGGGTTTATGAAGGGTAGGTCCTGCTTGACAAACCTGATCTCCTTCTATGACAAGGTGACACGTTTAGTGGATGAGGGAAAGGCTGTGGATGTGGTCTGCCTTGACTTCAGTAAGGCATTTGACACCGTTCCCCACAGCATTCTCCTCAGGAAACTGGCTGCCCATGGCTTGGACTGGCACACGCTTCGTTGGGTTAAGAGCTGGCTGTATGGCCGGGCCCAGAGAGTCTTAGTGAATGGAGTCAAATCCAGTTGGAGGCCGGTCACTAGTGGAGTCCCCCAGGGCTCGGTACTGGGACCAGTCCTCTTTAACGTCTTCATCGATGATCTGGATGAGGGGATCGAATGCACCCTCAATAAGTTTGCAGATGACACCAAGTTAGGTGCGTGTGTCGACCTGCTCGAGGGTAGGAAGGCTCTGCAAGATGATCTGGACAGGCTGGACCGATGGGCTGAGGCCAACGGTATGAAGTTCAACAAGGCCAAGTGCCGGGTTCTGCACCTGGGGCAGCACAACCCCAAGCAGAGCTACAGGCTGGGAGATGTGTGGTTAGAAAGCTGCCTGTCAGAGAAGGACCTGGGAGTTTTGGTTGACAGTCGGCTGACTATGAGCCAGCAGTGTGCTCAGGCGGCCAAGAAGGCCAACAGCATCCTGGCTTGCATAAGAAACAGTGTGGCCAGCAGGTCCAGGGAAGTGATTGTCCCCCTGTACTCGGCTCTGGTGAGGCCGCACCTCGAGTGCTGTGTTCAGTTTTGGGCCCCTCACTACAAGAAGGACATGGAGGTGCTTGAGCGAGTCCAGAGAAGGGCTACGAAGCTGGTGAAGGGTCTGGAGAACAAGTCTTACAAGGAGCGGCTGAGGGAGCTGGGACTGTTTAGCCTGGAGAAGAGGAGGCTCAGGGGCGACCTTATCGCGCTCTACAGGTATCTGAAAGGAGGCTGTAGTGAGGTGGCGGTTGGTCTGTTCTCCCACGTGCCTGGTGACAGGACGAGGGGGAATGGGCTAAAGTTGTGCCAGGGGAGGTTTAGATTGGATATTAGGAAAAACTTCTTTACAGAAAGGGTTGTTGGGCACTGGAATAGGCTGCCCAGGGAAGTGGTTGTGTCCCCATCCCTGGAGGTCTTTAAAAGACGTTTAGATGTAGAGCTTAGGGATATGGTTTAGTGGATGATTTGTTAGTGTTAGGTCAGAGGTTGGACTCGGCGATCTTGTAGGTCTCTTCCAACCTAGACATTCTGTGATTCTGTGATTATCTGTAGTATCCAAAAGTAAATAAACAAAAGACTGCAGAGGTTTTATGCTCTCAGCAGCCCAAACTATGCTTTCTTATACAAAAACAGCATGATCACTTGTGCTTAGGGAAGGACAGATACTGTAATTATGTGACTGTGTGACATTTTCAGCACAGCATTCTGCCATTTGAACTAGTAGAGAAATGATAGTGCTTTGGGAATTTTGAAGATATTCTGTCTTAACAGAAGACAGTGATATATATAATTCTTATTTTTTAGAAAATCTTCTAGGGCTTATGTAGTATGTTAGAGCCTTCTGCTTATGCCCCCATGTTTCCTCATGTTTTGTCTGAAAATCTTCCCCAGCTTTCATTCCACTGTGTTTTCTGCTCCCTGCACATGATTGCTTTCTGAGGCTCCTACTCTGGCCATGTCCACACCTGTCAAAACCCAGAACTCAATTTTTGATTTGTGCCTCCAGCTCCTGCTTGTGTCTCTTGGTGCTTTGCACCATTGCCATTTTCATCTTCTCAGTGAATTCAAGCCTTTTGTTTCCTGCTGTAGATCACATAAAAGAACCTTGATGAGCACTGAATAATCTCCTTGCTTTGAGACTCAGAAAAGCTGGAATAAACAATGGCCAGGAGCAAGAGATGTTCTCCTAAAACTCCATTGCTCTAAATGAGCTTGTGTAAAAGTGCAAAGGAAGTCTGTAGGAGGGAGAAATGCTCCCTGAATCTCTGTCTACACCAACAATGGTATTCAGATAGCAAGCAGGGCACAGGCTCAAGGAATGTCATGTGATAGCCAAAATAATTAAAACAGCATGCACACAGTGAGGTTTTGACTCAGCAAATTAGCTGTCTCCCAGACAAAGCCTGGAAGTGTTCAAGGGTTGCCAGCAGCCAGGAGCCAATCTCATTACATGTCTGGGTGCAGCTTTCTTGTCTCCAGAGAGATCTGCTGTGACCTATACTATAGCAGCTGGTGTCTGATAATGATCTTTAACTTCTTCACCTGTGAGTGCAACCTGAATTTTCTGTCTTGGGCACCAGCAAAATTAGGTTCCGAAGAGACTTCAGAACACACGTCATGGTCATTAGGACGTTACAGGTGAGGTCACTCTTCTGAAGTACAGTGGCATTGCTGTTTTTTTAGCCAAATAGTCATGATATTTTGAGCTTTTCCTTAAACTTTTTTTTTTTTTTTCTTAAATTAATTCTTGGAATTTGTCAAACCATTTTAGCTGAAAACTTTCAGAGAAATCAACTTGAAGTAGTCATTGCAAAGTTTCAGGTTCTAATTTGATATTTGGCATGTTTTTTTTTAATGGAAGGCACATAGTGCTTCTTACAAATAGGACATTACTCTTTTATGGTAGAAACAAAACAGTTTCTCCCTGTTTGTTAATGGAAGTATTTTAACTGTAACCATCTACAGTTTACTTTAAAAGGAATAATACAGGCCAGGGAGGGGTTCGTCTGTCTGAATAACATCCAGTTCTTGGATACCACACCATCAGAGCTTCCAGATTTCTGCTCCTTAGAAGAATTCACCTGCACTAATGGGCAATCCATTGAGCCTGGATCACCCTGTGACTCTCACCCAGACTGCTCTGATGGCAGCGCCGAGGATCCAGCAGCCTGCTGTAAGTGAATTTTAAAAGGACACAGTGCTGAAGAGTATAGTGAAACCTAAATAGATCTATCCAATAAATGCCTAGAAAGCTAATTGTTATTATTTTTATATATATATATATTTCCCCAGAATATTTAACAATATACAAATTTGTGACAATGTTCATGACAATGTTCAATTTGTCATCATGTATGTATTTTCTTTTTCTGTCTGGTCTCAGAAATATATTTTGGATTCAGATAGCAAGCTTTTTAAGTGTCTGCAGAAACACAAATTTTGCACACTTCTGTCTAAACGTGTTCCTGTATTACAATGTTTATAATCTATTCGTCCTTAATTTGAGAGGAACTGAAATCCACCTTGGAATTTGTTTGAACACTTTTCTAATTTATACTGTCAATTAGTTTTGGGGAAAAAATGTATAATCAGGTGACATTAGCTGTAGATCAGGAGGTTTATCTTAGACATATTTTGAATTGAAGGTAACTTTGCTCCGAAGCTATAGCTTTTACTGTACAGTAAAGAGAAAAAAATAAAAATAAAAATTACTGGGAGTTGGCTATAATAATTATGAAACATTTTAGACTTCAATGTGAAAATAGTTTTGGAGATCCCACAGCTCTTAAAATAAATATTATACAGCATACATCTGTTTGTATGTTTGCCTGTGGCAGCAATACTTGAATATGTTTTGTAGAAAACTGTGTACATATTTCAGGTATTGGTAATGATGTATGCTGCTGTGAGGTGCAGATTGAAATGTATGTCTCTCAAAGTAGCAGGATGGCAAACATTGATAATGCTTTATTTTCAAATTCTTTGATAAGGCTTTATGAACAATTTTTGACTGAATTCTCTTTGCCTCACATTTTAAACTTTTTAATCCTTTCAATCCCTTAAAGAGCCATATAGGAGCTATCTCTGAAACAAGTGATATATGTGAATGTTGAAACAGCATTTTCAATAGGAAGGTTTATAGTGTTCTTCTGGAGATTTTAGATACATTTTCCCTTTTTACAAGACCTGATCCTTTGCTGTTACCTATGTGCACTTGCTGGTAGGAATAATTTTCTCATGCTGTTTAGAAAGAAAAATGAAATGAAAGTGAAGAGTGCTTTATAAATCGGATTTAATTGTTTCAGTGATTTAAGTTTCCTGCTTCAGTAACATTTTTAGAGAACGGTAATGCTGCTTCCATCATGCTTATGTGGATGGGTCAGAAAAATTGAAGAGTGGGCAGAAGAAAGAAAAGCCAGAACAGCCCAGGAGTCTCAATGCTGTCCTTGTGACACCTTTGGAATTAGGATGTTGTCCCATGGACTGACAGAGGCCCAGGAGTCGTGCAACCCTATTCGATAGCAGCGTCTTGTGCTCTGTTGTTGCCTCTGCAGTTGACTTCGGTTTAACACATAGCTCAGATTCTCAGTTAACTGCTAGTATATTTTAATTTAAAGAAAATAACACAATCAGTTTAACCTGAGGAGCAGAGATTATATGCCTCACATTTTGTAGAAACATTCACTGGTTAAAGATTCATCATCTTGTTCTATCAGTGCACAAAAATATGCTAATCCTTTCAAAAAAAAAAAAAAAGTGAGAAAACATGATTTTCTAAAATATAAGTAAATCACAGCAGATGCATGATTCTTTGACTACTGGCTGAGAATAAAGAAAGGAAACAATATATAAAATATCCACATAACCTTTTTAAGGTTGGTCTATTTTCATGGCTTATATTGTCTTGGATACTTCATATAACGCTTTTCAGGAAAGAGGACCCCAAAGGTGGAATTTGGGTCTTCAGCAGTTTGGTTGGCTTAGAAAATTCATCTTTCTGACACCTTCTGCAGTCTTGAACAAAAAGAGACCTAAAGGAAAAGCTGTCCTTTATTTCTGTCCTTTGTTCTTTTCCTCCCATTATGTACATTTTTCACATAATCTTGAAATTGTCCTCTGTGATATTTTGAGTGTGCTACATCTATCCACTTCACGTTTCAGTAAAAATTACTCTCTTGTACAATAGGGCATGTTTTAGCCTCTATTCTTTTAGGTATTTTAGCACCTACCCTTGAACACATCCCCAGTAGTTTCCTTTGATGAAGTACTCTCATGATGCAGAGCTGACAGATCTCCATACTGAATGAAAACAAAGGCAGACAACTGTTACTTAGCAATGTGAAGATTTTTTCTCTTTGAGGATTTACTTTTGCTTCATTACAATGGGGAAGGAAAATAATGTTTATCTTTGCTCATGTTAACATGACATGAATAGTCATAAAAACACAATTTATTATAAGAGCATATATATATTTATTTTACAATTCTTAAACTTTCTGTGTAAGCTCTACCTATTTATATAAATAAGATGTAGAATGAAGAAAACTAGAATAATTTTAAAGCAATTCCTGTACAGCAATTTACAATTACAAATTCTTGAAAACTTCTAGAGCAGATGAACATGCATGCAAATCCCATTATTACTATTCAAGTGTGAAATACAGCATTTTTATTATTCTGAAACTTTTGTTTTAGTACATATTTATCTGTTTCCTGTGACATTAATTTTCTGGAATTGCCAGTATCTGTCCATCAATTGTATGTACTTGTGGAGAAAAAAGAAGATACATCATTATTTCACAGACAACTTCATTGTTTATGAAAACTGTTTAGCACAGTTTTGACTAGTTTGGTGTCTTTTCCATTATTTTTTTGTTCACATCTTTGGCACAGCATGGTGATAGCAATGTGGTTTTATTTTTAGAAGAAAACTTGGCAAGATGTCAGTGTGTTCTAGGATTCCTAAAACATATACAGTTTGAAAGATCTTGAGGTATGTTTGGTTCATTCAACCAAATAATTAATTGGCTCCAAAGATGAGCAATTCACAGCCTCGTAATAAAGAAAACTGTACTGGTACAGGGCTGTAGCCACTTAATGAGCTGGTTTTATTTTGATAAAATGAAACGACATCTAAGCAAGATAATTTCAGCATGGAAGTTTTCTTCAAGGACCTGTTTACTCATGCAAGCCTACCCTCTTCAGACCCAGTGTTGACATGAGTTTCTCTTAACGCTACCAGTATTATTGTTATTATTTATTATTATTTAGAACATGTGGAAAAATGGTTTGTGTTAATTGAAAAACTGTTCCAATGTATTTTATACATTTAGTAAGCTCCACTTATTTCTTGAAATTCAAGTATATGTGTTTGGGGAAAATTTTTCTCCTGTTTACTTCTCTGAGCGATTGCTTTTGCAGAACTACTGCAGTCATTTAATCCTTGACTAGTAGAGACATACTGATACATCCACAAGGCAAAATAGATTACTTTTTCAAATTTGGCTGTTTACTGAAATAAATGCAAGTTGTTGTTTCCTTTCTTATTTTCCTTCTCTTTTGCTGAAATATAAATAGATGAATTTCCAAAAATGAGGCTTTGCTGGGTTTGCTATTAGAACACAGAAAATCTTCCTGCAGTTTGAATCTAGTGAAATCTTCCCAGTGAAATAAGTAACATAAGCCCTGATGGTAAGAGGTGCAGTAGGAGAGAATATATATACCGGAAATATGCTTTACCATCTGTTTAACTTACATAACTGCAGTACAACTCCCCCAGAAATATTGGTTGTGTTGTCACCTATTTTCAAACTATGGATGGTGAAACATTCTCTATAATCACTCAATATTTCAAACAGAAACATATTTAAAGGCTGTGAATAGTAAAAATTATGCACTGTTTTGACAAGAAAGGAGCATTTCTCAGAGTTTATTAATGTTGGAGCAATGAAAAAACACACCAAGAAACTCTCATGTAGATTTGGGTGTCAATATAAGGGTAAAGTTCTATTTTTTTTAATTATTATTATTTATTTACTTCCATGCTTGATTAAATATTTACAAGCACTCAAGTTTTTGAGAATGAAGTAGGGATAAAATTAAAGTCAAACTGTTAACTCAGGCAATTAAGCTTGCCTAGCTGTTCTTTAAGATGTTAATATTTTAAAAACTCTTGTTAATTAATATGAAGTATTACTTCCAGTAACTACATATGGTAGAACACTTGGACTTAGTAAGTGTGCCTTGTCTAAAGTCTTTGATCACAAGATGATATGATGATTTTATATAGAATGTCATTTTAAAAACACAGATGTAATTGGAGGAAAAAAAAAAGAGTAGCATCCATTTTCACATATAGTGAATACATAACATACACTGAACTGGAGCTGGACATTTATTCTTCCCCCCCCCCAGAATAAATAATAAAAAAAAATGTTCTTAATAACTTAATACTGTTGTTCAGACTTAGTCTGAAAAAATGATTGGGCTAAATATTTTGATTTGGAGTTGTCCTTTTCTGAGTATGTGTCATTTGGGTTGAATTTAGCAGCAGTGGAAAAAGATGATGCATCCTTGTTTTGGCTAGGATAGAGTTAATTTTCCTACTTAGTAGCTTAGTAGGTAGGGTTTTGTGTTTTGGATGTAGTATGAGAATAACGTTGAAAACACACTGATGTTTTAATTGTTTCAGAGCAACAGTGAGCAGCCTGGGGGTGCATCAGGAGCTGGGAGGGGACAGACCCAGGATAGCTGACCCAAACTGGCCAAAGGGGTATTCCATACCATCTGACATCATGCTGAGCAATTAACATGGTGTGGCTGGCCAGGGTGGGGGAACCGGCTGCTCAGGGATAGGTTGGGCAGTGGTCAGCAAGTTATGAGCAATTGCATTGTGCATCACTTTTTTCGTACACATTAGTAGTAGCAGCAGTATTATTACAATTTTCCTTTCTTTTCTGTCCTAATAAGCTGTCTTTATCTCAACCCACAAGCTTTCACCTTTTTTTTTTCCCCATTTTTCTTCCCCATTCTACTGAGGGAGATGGGTTAAACCATCAACTAGCCAGCTTAAACCACAACACCATGTTTATACGTTTCTTTCTAAACACAACATGTTAGAAGAAATTATACTAGTGTTTAATAATTTCAGAAATGACAATCTCACAAAATTTCACCTTTCCTATTGACCATCAAGGGCAGTGATGGGCTCTGTTTGACAGCCTTGTTGCTTTGCCAACTCTGCCAGTACATTATTTCCTAATGTAGTTTCATTAGTCACCGTTTCACTGTGAGACAGTGGAAAACCCTGAGCCTGGCACTGAGGCACATTAAATGACAACAGATCTGCTGTCATGAGCATGTGGAAGACACTGTTCTTCATATTGCTGTAATAACTTTTTTTTTTTTAAAAAAAAAAGAAAAGAAATAAAAGAAACAAAAGTTAAATGCTTTATCAATCTGTAAAATATTAACCATTAGTGCCATCTTGATTTCTCTTTCATATTTAAACCATTATTTCATCTCTGTCCTGGTGCCTATAACCTTCTAGAAACAAGTTTTTGGTTGCTTAGTATATGAGTAATTTCCCTGTGTCTACAGTAATTTATTGGTATCTTTTTTTGATATTACTCTGCAGTCACTTCAGTCAGCTTCTTGTGTCGAAAAACTTATACAAGGTTTAGAAAGTCCAGAGTAAGGAGAGATTTAATCAAAGAATTTTTGCTTTTTATATCACACGGGTTATATTAAGACTGCTTAGCTTAGCAAAGAACAATGACTAGGCATGCTAATTACCATACAGAAAAACAGCGTAGTCTGGGATATCATTTTGAATATTCTACCTTAATGTATTAACAATCAAAGTCTAATTAACAAGGAACCTTGTCAAAAGTATAAGCCTTCTGTAATTAATTAAGTTAAACAAGTTCCATGTTTAAATAATATACTACACCAAACAGAAAAAACATACTCCATTGAATTTTAATAACATTATGAATCCAGTTAAGAGATACTGGTATTTAGGCAGTGAGGAACTTCATGAAGTTCAACAAGGTCAAGTGCAGGGTCCTGCACCTAAGGAGGAATAACCCTAAGCACTACTACAGGCTGGGGGCTGACCTGCTGGAGAACATCTCTGCAGAGAGGAACCTGGGGGTCCTGGTGGACAGCAGGTTGACCGTGAGCTGGCAACGGGCCCTTGTGGCCCAGAATTGGGTGCATTTGGAGGAGTGTTGTCAGCAGGTAAAGGGAGGTGATCCTCCCCCTCAACTCAGCCCTGGCAAGGCCAGACCTGGAATGTTGTGTCCAGTTCTGGGCTTCCCAGTACAAGAGGGACATGGCCCTCCTCTGAACTCACTCCAGTAGTTCTGTGAAGATGATTAGGGGCCTGGAGCATCTCTCATACAAAGACAGGATGAGAGCTGGGCCTGTTTAACTTGGAGAAGACTGAGAGGGGATCTTATGAATGTATACAAATATCTGAGGGGAGGGTGTCAAGAGGATGATGCCAGACTCTTTTAATTGGTGCCCGGCAACAGGCACAAACTGAAGCACAGGAAGTTCCATCTGAATATGAGAAAACATTTCTTCACTGTAAGCATGACAGAGCACTGGAACAGGTTGATCAGAGAGGCTGTGAAGTCTCCTTCCTTGGAGATACTCAAAACCTGCTTCAATGAGATCCTGTGCAGTATGTGTTAGGTGACCCTGCTTGGCAGGGTGTTGGACCAGATGATTTCCAGAGGCCCCTGCCAACCTCAACCACTCTCTGATTACGTGATTTATTTTTACATTAAGATTAGACTGCTCAAATAACCTTCTTATGCCAGGAAGAACTTCATACTGAAATTTAACATGATGCTTCCACAAAGCTATATTTCATTTTGGTTTTGTACAGTCTCAGAATTAGAGTAATATTATGTCTGAGGCTTATAAGATAGAACAGAACAATTCAGTTGGAAGGATCAATGAGTCCAACTGCCTGATGTCTTCAGGGCTAACCAAAAGTTAAAGCATATTAATGAGGGCATTGTCCAAATGTCTTTTGAACACTGATAGGCACAGGGCATCAGCTACCACTTTACAAAGCCTGTTCCAGCGTTTGACCACTCTCACAGTAAACAATTTTTTCCTAATGTCCAGTCTGAACCTTCCTTGGAGCAGCTCTGTGCTGTTCCCATGTATCCCAGGATGGAATGAATGTGCCATGATGGCTGGAAAGTGCCAAGTACAATTCCAAAGTAATTTTTACAATTGTGCTAAGCAGCCCAATGAATTGTGTCCAACAGTTCTGAACTAGGAAAGAAGACTCTCATATTATACTATTATTTCAGCAAAATAATTAATTTATTTCAAGAAATTAAGGAGTATGTTTAAGTTGGTCTAACCTATATCAACTGAGAAACTGTTATTTTACATTGCAATATATAATTTTCAGAAGATCTAAATAATTCATAAATTTAAATCTCATTTCCAAAAATAAAATAACTAGCAGCTTAATTTATCTTCACTTTCAGCATATTTAAACCACTAAATATGTTTGACTTTTTCCCTATACACTCATAATTAAATTTCCAGGGAAATTTATCTTTAAAAAAAAATGCAATTGCCCATTCATAATCTGATGGCAGCCTATATACAGGTCTCATCCTTAGTAGGATATAGTTTTTTTTTGTTTGTTTGTTTGTTTTTTGTTTTTTTTTTTTTTTTCCTTTTAGAGGTTCTTTCTTTCACAGTTCTGAATTTGATTAAGAATGGAAGGACCTTCCTGATTTGTTATCTGTATTTTATAACTTCTTGAGTTCAATAATACACGTCAGTGAAACATACCAGAGATTCTTTGATTAAAACTCCTTTTACATCCAAATACAAATCGCTGATAGATCAGGCATTAAACTGCTGCATCAAATTCAACTTAATGATCTCTTCTTGTTCTCTGTACAACAGCTAATTACACTATATGTAATTTTGAGACTGACTTCTGTGGATGGAAGCCATTGAACACAGGTGATGCTGACTGGCACATAATGAAAGAAGAAGCTCCCTTGGACAGCAGACTCCCTGACAGAGATCATACAACTACTGCTAGACATGGTGAGAGATTACATATATATACAGTCACACATTATAAATATTAATTATCCTTAAATTATAAATATTAATTATAAAAATTATAAATATTAATTATCCTTAGTGATGTTAGATTGATGAAACTGAGTTTGAAATGTATGCTATATACCATGTATGTAAAGTAAGTAGCATTACAGAAAGGTTTTTCAGGGATATTTTTTCTTAGATGTGAGTGATATGGTTACTATGCCTTTGTGCCTTTGTAACTTTTTTTTTTTTTTGAGATATTGCCCTTTGAACTGATATAGCTAACTTTGTTCACACATACGGTAAGCACCTTTGTATCCAACATTCACACAGGGACTGTTTTTTAAAATCTTATTTGGACAAAATATCACTGCAGCTTTTTGTAGAGCACAGGTAAATTCATTGGTTTTCTCTAGGATAAATAGAGTGAGTGTAATATCCTTTGACCAGTGTTTCTTCATTCATCCCATAGTTGCTATAGAATGCACTCAGCTGGAAAAAGTTGATTCCAACATAGGGCTTGTTTAAAGCCTTTTCCCAAAATGATAATACTATTAGTATACTGTTTAAAATTGAAACTCTCTGGTATGCTTGTTATTGTCAAATAATACTGCTAAATATTCTGTGACTTTAATTTTATTAAAATGTATTTGTTATCTTGCTTCCAGGATACATTATCTTACAGCCAGATCTCCACACTTCTCTCATATGTTCACATTAAAGGAAAGCAAAACATTAAGAATTCCACCTTAAACATCTGAAGGCAAAGAAATTCCTATTTTATTTTATTTTATTTTTGAGCAAACCTTAGTGGAGTGTAATTATGTGTGTGTATGCTGTATAATACCTCTAACTGCATGATCACATACCCTTTTTCCATTGGTCCCCAAGTGGTGAAGTACACCAAATGGTTGCTATTCACTTTTGGAATAGCTACTTAATATTTCATTTCATTGTCATTCTAGAGGACCACTGAATCTGCATTACTGCGTTCTCTGCAAGTATTAGTTTCTTATCGCTTCCCAATGCTTATAACTCCAGAAAGGAGCACTGATATGACTGTGTCTTTCCCAGAAGGGTTATTTGAGGTGTTGGTGAGATGTGGTCATAACGAAGGTAGCCTGAAGAAATATCTGCTCAGCAGTTTAAGCAGCATGTTAAACTAGCCATATGGGATATGGGCTGTTGCACTTAAGCTGCCTGATACCTGTATAATAACTGCATAGTGGGTTTGTGTCTTTATACGAAGTTGCAGGCTGCAGGTTGAAGTCTCTACCTTGGGTAGATCTCGAGGTTACCTCACAGCATCTCTCAAACCAGTAATGGTGCATTACTCTTGTAAGTCAGTGCAAAGGTCTTTATTGGGGTGGTTTTGTACCCATCTATCACTCTGCTTGCTTCAGACACATCCCAGCTGTGCAATTAGGCTTTCAGTATTTGAGCAAGTTTTTGTCAATGTTAAATCAGAGTTCTTCAGGTTTAAATAGTTGCTTATGATGTCACTGAATGTTCATCTCTCTTCTCTCCTGGGGGGAGGGCAGCAGCAAATTTTGGTTAATGAAGATCTTAATGAGGCTGCTGTAGAGCCTCAGCTGCAAATTAAAAGAAGATCCTTTGATGTACCCTTGCATTGCAATGAGGGGAGCTTCCCTCTCGCCACAGCATGAAGCACGCCTGTTTGTACACAGGGCAGTAACATTCAACTCTTTGTTCTGGCCTTGCTACAGCTATGCGATTATTCACATGGGTCTGGACCTAACCCTCTGCTTCATTAGGTATCCATGGGAAATAAATGGCTAAGAAGTATGACTGTGGCAGCACAATAGCTGATTTTCCAAGATGTAAGGCAATATGTGTGTAATATCAATGCGCAAACAAGACTGAGCCCTTAGTGTTGTTTTGCATAGAATTTCATGAAAAAGTCTCAGTATTCAGTGAAGGCAGCACTGACGGCATTCAAAATATGCTGCTTTAGGGCCCCTTGAAGATGTTTATCCTTTCCTACCTTTGTCTGAAGCACATCTGCTGTAGTTCAAATCCAAAGGCAGTTCATTTGCCAGAGTTCAGATTAAATCTTTAATTAAGCTTTCATCCCCACTAGCACAGACAATGTCAAGTCTGTGGACCCCCATGAGAAAATATAGCTTATCCCATTGGCTCCCATAGTCTGCAACATTGTTAGCATGCTTAAAACTGTCTGGGCTGTGCTGAGAGTAAATACTGTACCCTAAAGGAAATTAAGTTCTATTTGAAATTCTGTTCGTAACATTATTTAAGCCAATTAAAATGTGTCCTTTAGGGATCCCAGCTGAGGTCTGTGCCACTTGATCTCCAGTGCGCTCTGCTCTTTCAGAGCTCTCCCCAAACCATGCTGAGATTGGAGGGGCTCAGTGTAAACAAGGCGGTAGGATGTACTCTAAGTATTTGGAGGACAAGGGTCCGAAGGTTTTACCTGAAGAGGGAAGATGAAGGTACAACCAGTGGGTCTGCCCAATAAAACCCTTAGGGAAGCAGCACGTGAGCCCCCCTTTGCAGGACTCTGTATTTATTTTCTAAAGTTAAAGTGCTTGCAGGCACCATGACGAGATAGCTTTAGCAATGGCTGTCCAAATACTACTTTTTTTCTTTACTTTCTTTCTTCATCTCTAGACTTTGTTAATTTTACTGCTGAGGAAAGAGCCAGGAGCATTCAGCAATTCTATTTTGTCTTTGCCCGTATAGATATTGGTTGTCATAGCCTGGTACAGCTCCCTCCTCCTTCTCCACAGGGGCTGAACTGAAGGGGCTGAACTGAACTGTTCCATTTGTTTACATTTATGAATAATCTTCATGTGCCTCACAGAACACAGTTACCTCTCAGAGATAATTATTTGCTATTGGAGCATGACATATTTCTCATATTTCTTTGAATTTTGTTTACAGGAACATTCATTTACTTCAATGGCTCACGTCAGATGTACACAAAGATGGCCATGTCTCATCTGGGGAGCCCCTTCCTTGTCAAGCTGTCCCCCGGGCTTTCCTGCTGTCAGGTAACAGTTTGATATGAACCGTCCCCACTTTTGTAAGCTATCAGTCATGTGCTGATATGGTATTTTTCTTGCTGTAAGTATTGCTACAAAACTAGCTCAATTTGAATAACAGCAGAAGAAGCAAAACACTAATTCCTTTGGAGGAGGGAGTTGCAGGAGGCTTTTTTACTGCTTTACTGACTTACATTTATATCTAATTATAATTCTTTCTAAAGCTTCCACAAGGTGACTCAGATTTAAGGCTATAGCCTTAAAGCTTCAGTTTTCTGTGCTGTGAAAAACATAGCTGGACATTACTAGGGCTATATTTGCTCATAGTCAAATCAACCTGCCTTATGAGGAAAAGCTGGCAAAGAATCATCATGCTCTTGTCTGTAAGCAGAAACTACTCCTACATCCAACTTTCTATTCCTGGAGATCTGTGATTGGTATCCAGATTAAATAAGTTGGAGTGATTGGAGAGAGTTGACTACCGTGCTCCAGACATACTAAATTTTAATAATAGTTAGAGGGGGATGTTTATTATGGGATGATCTGTGCAGTCATTAAAAGCCTACCTTGAAGTGATTTTTTTGGTCAAGTATCTTGTACCTCTGTAGATGAATGCTAAAACAAGGGGTCAGGAGTGCTCAAAAAAAAAAAAAAAAAAAAAAAAAAAAAAAAAAATCTGGAAGGAAAAATGAAAATAGAATTTTTTGATTAAAATGTTGGAAAGTTTGACAAAATTATTTCAAAACTGAAATTGAAAAAAATATATACAATTAAATAAATACATACGTAACATCTTTTAACTGCATTTTGTATATTCTTTTTGCTCACTGAATAAAGTGAATAGTTTCTGTACATCTTTATGTAAGCATTTTCTTTTTTCCTGAGTCTTTTTAACTTTTCAAACCTTCTGATATATTGGGGAGATGTTAAGATATGTGATTCCAGAGTTTTATGTTTTCTGCTACTTTATGATGCCTCCTGATTTAAGAAGTCACATAAGAGGAAAGGAAAAGACACATCAAAATCATTATCCTGTGTTAGTGGTTAAAAAGAGGCTTTAGAGAAACAGAGTAAAATCGAGACTGGTTGCTTTTTCAAACCCAATGTGAATAAAAACTGTAATTTCATTTAGGAACTCTTTTTTTTTTTTTTTTTTTTTTCCCAGAAATAAAAGTCACTAAGCAGTATATGGAGGAACAGCACATAGAAAGTCCAACAAATAATCTTAAAAACTTAAGAACACCTTGTTATCATTGAACACAGTCTCTCACTTCTAATCTTCACATGTCATCATACTGTTCTAAAGAATCAGAAATAAAATAGATGCAGAATGAAATCAAGCAGAATGGTGCTGCAGGGAACACAGAAGGCCCTCACAGCATCCCATTGGAACCCTGCATGTTGCATGAGACCTGGGAAACCAACAACCTTTATACACAGAGTGCATTCATTCAGGCAGCTTCACATCTCTTTTGTAGACTTTGATACTGGGTAGATAAGCACCTTTCAAGTTCAAATAAACTTATCTTAGAATCCCTTAAGGTTAGCTGGGCACAACTGGTGTGTGAATCAGTGAATCATTCCAGTTAAGACATCTTGCAGAGTTGGCTCTGCATTCCAAATAAATATAAATGCAGTGGGGATGTACATACCCTTCTCTAGTACAAAGTCAGAAAATTAGGTATTTTCAATTTTGAATATGCACATACTGTATGTATTTAAAGTTTGGAGATTCAGTGAAAACTAGTGCAAGTTTTTATCCAGCTATACAGGTCTGAAAAAAAGAGTGTTTCGGAAGTGAAGTGAAGAGTGTTTCTGAATTTTGGCTTTCTGCCACATTTTCCCTGTGGACTTCTGTATCTTGGAAAGAGCAAGAAATAGTGGTTGCTCATTAGGAAGTGTATTGGTGTGTTATGCTCTCTGTGTATAAATGTGAGATGTTGTCCTTTGTTGGATGTCCCACTGAGAAGATAAAGGGATCTGCATAAAGAGATGTGTATTTATTAAAAGCTTTACAAGTTCTTTGGCTCCAGGGGTTAAAAAAGGGAGAAAAAAAAAAAAAAAAAAAAAAAAAAAAGTTGAGGGATAGTAGTTTTACATTGTACCTTAATAGTTAATTGAAGCTTAGAAGTAAATTCTTTGTGCAGCTTCTTGTAGCTGAGTTTTTCAGTAGTTGTCAGGTAAGAAACATCTTCATTTAGGTCAAGGTTTAAGAGCTGTAGAAACAAATTTCTAGTCCCAGCTCTGTTTATGTTCCTAATGGACAGAAAAGTCATCCTGAAGTAGAACATGTAGTCATAGTGAGCAAAGGTAGTTTTATTCTTATGTAAGGAAAATTCAGAAAAAAATATAATAATTTGAAAAGCTGTTTGATTGTTTAGAGTATAGCTGTTCAAACAGCTCATTTTGAAAAGAGTTTGAATATCTGCTGCATCCCTTAAGATGTCTGTTGAGGGAAAAAAGCTACATGAAAGTATTTAAAATTATTTTAAAATCTTGAGATTACACAATACATAATTTCAATGAGTGGGGAAAAAGTGAATACTGTGGGAAACTGACAGACCAAGTCCATGGACCATGAAGCCTGGAGATGATTAAAAATAGTGTAATGTGTTGTGACAAGGAATATTTCCATCAGTAACTGCTGATCTACCTTTTCCTATGTAACAGAAGTCAAAAGAAACTCTCCTTTCATACATAAAAGTTGTATCTTTCATGCACTTGCTTTTTTAAGGGATTAAATTTGGTGTGTGAAGTGAAAGGTAGTGCATGCACATGCATGATGATTTTCAGATTATTAGCTGATGATTTGTAGGTAAGGAGTTCTCAAATTGACCAGTCCTGCTCTTCGACTTGGTAGGCACAATAACGGCCTACAGCTCTAATATAAGTGTTAGGAAAAACTCCTTTTGAAGACTAAAACTACTACTTCCCTTAACATAAATGAATAAATAAATAAATAGAATTGGCCACGATATATGTATGAATTGATATTTATTTCCATGCTTTACAAAGATTTAGTGTTCTGAAAATAAGTTATTCTGAGCATTGCTGCTGCTCAGACATCCTTCAGAAAAAGCAGTGGCCTTTAGGGGAAGAGATATGTGAAGGGACTTGGCTGGGGAGATGTCTTGGGGACAAGCAGGGAAGAGATGCTTGTAAGGGGACTTTGAGGGGAACATGGCTGGAGATGCACCCATGTTTAGCTTAGAAAAGAGATAAGTAAGTGGAGACCTCATCAATGTGTATAAATATCTGAGAGGAGGGTGTCAAGAAGATGGAACTGGACTCTTTTCAGTTGTGTGCAGTGACAGGATGAGAGGCAACAGGCACAAACTGAAGCACAGGAGGTTCCAGCCAAATATGAGAAAACATTTATTTACTGTGAGGATGACAGAGCACTGGAACAGGTTGCCCAGAGAGGCTGTGAAGTCTTCTTCTCTGGAGATACTCAAAACCTGCCTGGATGCCATCCTGCACAACGTGCTCTAGGTGACCCTGCTCATCAGGGGCGTTAGACTATATGATCTCCATAGGTCCCTTCCAAACTCAGCCATTTGGTGATTCTGTGATCCTGAGAACGAGGTGATCCATGCTTTGAGAGGACATGCTTGTTTTCTTTCTTTCCTTCTTTCTTTCTTTTTTTTTTTTTTTTTTTCCTAATCAGTGATTAGAAATTTGTATTCACAATAAATTAAGTAAAAATTACATACACACACACTGCACTGTTTTGCATGTTAAACATGCATAGTCCCAACAGGTTCTCGAAAAGAATTATGTGTCATCTGTCTCACCTAAATTAAAGACCTCAATTGTTTCCTGTGTCTAACTGAAAGCTGGGTAACACATTGATCTGTGATTGTCCTGAGGCAAAAGACAGGCTTCATTTAGCTGTTAGCCTAAAATGGTCTGCATTTTTAAAGTTTGCTTAAAAGTTGATGCAATGGGAGGGGGGAATAACAATAAGGAAATTTAAGGAAATTTTCTCTATATAATGTGACAATCCAAGATGCATGGTGTAAGATCATGTGAAGATGGGCAGAAAACTGCACAGCAGCTTGGTTTACCTTCAGTAAGATTCAAGAATTATAAAAGATTTTGCAGGGAACTGAAAGTCTGCAGCTGATGAAAATTTAGTCCTTCAGTATGTGAAAAAGCAGGAAGGACTCACCTTTGAAAATCTTTTTTTTTTTTTTTTTCTCTGCACTTCTCAGCTGAATTTTTGTCTGGGTTGTACTTAAAAAATAATTAAAAAAAATAAATGTATCAGGTTTATTCTGTGTCTCAGGGCAGGCATAGTGTGCTAGGATTCTCTTTATTTTCTGTTTGGTAAGCTGTTTTTTTATAGCCTCACTGCTGCAGATTTTTTTTTTTTTTCTTCCAGTGTAGTGGTCAATCCACTTGTTTCATGCAATCAGAATGTTATTGATCAATAGAGTATTGTCTTCATGTAATTGTCATTTGCATTGACTGTGGAAGAACAGGATCATAAGGCTCCCTACATATAAGTAACTCAACTGTAAGACTTCAAAGATAACATACTCATGAAGCTATCCTATATTCGGCATTTGCAGAGTAAAATCTTTGAGAAGTTTTTAAGTCTTTACTGAACTGAAAAGAGCTTAAGGGAGGTCATATCAGTTAGTCTGTACCCCTTGATAGATACAAGTTTAAAGTAAGTTTTAAAGCAAGTTTTACTTTTTATTGTAGTTTTACCTTTGGACATAATAGTGCTCCTTGACACACCATAGTTTCATAAATCTCTTTCTTTTATGTCAAGGCAGTGTATAGACCTGTCAATCATTTTGTGTTACAGTGTATGTATCTGATTTGGTATTAAACTTATTGCAGATTGATGATGCAGTATTTAAAGTGTTTGATTAAAAACTCTTTCAACAGGTAAGATTTTGGTATTGGTTGTCTCAGGGTTCCCAGCTTTCTGTCTTTAAGAGAACTGCCCTGGATGGAAATTTGGAAAAACTGTGTGACATTTCAGGATTGCCTGAGATGCAGTGGACAAAGGTGACTATACCAATAGAAAGTGCAGCTGGGGACTTACCTTTTCAGGTAATTAGAAATTATATTTTCATTGTCTTCAATACGTTTAAATTGTTTTTTGTTTTGTTTTGTTTTGTTTTTTGTTTTTTTTTTTTGTTTGTTTTTTACTTAAGTTGGTATTTAGAATTAAATTACTTTCACAATAAAATATGAAAAGATAACTTCTATTCTTTAGTACTCATCAAAAAAAGAATTTCATTCATCTTTTCAAGTAGGTGTAGCTACTAAAGAACAACACCATTGTTCCTATACTTTAGATTTCAGTAGAGATTTTATTTTATTTTTTATTAAACAAAAATAAGAAACTAGTAAAGAGTTTTAAATAAGAGAAACTTAAAAAAAAAAAAAGTGAGCACCAATTTATGTTGGCTAAAGGCAAGAGAAATGCAGATCTTTGGGCTTCAGTCTAGAGCACTAATTTCAGAAATAATGAGCAGGTTTTTAGTTTAATTTTACTTTTATATAATAACAGGCTGCTAGACTTTTCTAAAGCTCAGAATGTAATTGTAGGGGAATCAGTGAAATTCCTGGTTTGGTTTCTTCCTTTTATCTGTCATCTATAAAACAATCTAAAAGAATGAACACTTGTTTCTCATCATTGATAAGTTTTAACTGAACTTCCATTTGCGATCGCCTGAAAAAATTCTTTGTATTTGCAAATGTATACTTATAATACTTACCATATGTAAAAAATAAAAATCAAACCAACCAACCAAAAAAACCCTACAACCTCTCTCTCCCTGTCTCTAAAATAATATGCTGTACCTTTATCTGCATTTATAAGCAGAAAACTAAAAATTGGGAGAATGAATAATGAATTTGCTAGCTGTAAGAAAATCTGAAATATGATTTGTTGTTCTAGTTGTTGTTAATATACATATTTTATAGACATCACACCAAATATATTTCTTGCATGGAAATGTCTCATTCACTTCAGCAGACATAGTATAGAACTCAATTAAACAGAGTTGTAGACCACCATGTCTGGTTACCCTGAACAGCTCATTTTAAAAGGTATATAACTTTTAACAGTTCCAGCAGGATGGTGGTTCATTCAAGCAGTGATGGCTATTATCACCTGAGATTGGAGCAAGGTTTCCTGGGTTACATAACTTTCAAGAAGTAAATGTAGTTAAAGGTTTGAGAGTTGAAAAATAAATTTCTGACTGATTAAATTTCAATCATAGTTTTTGCTGACTGATAATCAAAGGTGGTTGTAGGTGGTCTTGCTTCTTGTGGAGAGATAGTTAAATTATAAATAAATTTATCTATCTGTGTCTTTTTATCATGTCACCATTAATAGGCTTGCTTATTTCCTTTTTTCTGTTCTTCCCTTTTCTTTCTTTTTTTAAAGATTATTTTCCGAGGTACCATTCTAACAATGAATGCTACTGTTGCTATTGATGACATCAGTATAACAGAAGAATGTAGAATTGTAAATAAATCACTATCAGCTGTATCAGTTGTCAGGCAACAAAGTGATGGTAAGTTATGTGGTTTTTATGTCTGCTATGTATAATTGCATTCAATAGACAGTTTCAAGATACTTGTAAGAAAGAAGGGAATAATCAGAGGAAAATGTACATATGTGTTAATAAATTGTCTATAATTTTCATCCTACGTTACATAGTAGGTGCTTTAGGTAGTTTGCAGTAGTTCTGTGAAGTAAGTTATGGTGGAAGTTTCCAGGTATCACTTACTAGAACCTGTGCATATACACAGTTGGATGCAGAGACAGAAGCAAATCATCTTACATCTTCTACTGAAAAACAAATTTCATTGCATTATCTTTAGGGCAAGAGGGTTTTTCCATCATCACTGTCAAATCCCCTTCCCTTCCCTTCCCTTCCCTTCCCTTCCCTTCCCTTCCCTTCCCTTCCCTTCCCTTCCCTTCCCTTCCCTTCCCTTCCCTTCCCTTCCCTTCCCTTCCCTTCCCCATTCAATGAAATTTGGGTTGTTTTCTAATGTGTAGTTTGCAAGCCAGTAGTGGTGTAACACAAAAATTTGGGCTTATTGGAATTGTCATTGTGTACTGAACTCAGAAAGACCACAGCTATACCACAAAGCTTTTGTGAAAGACTTGAAGACTTGGTCACAGACGTGGGGACCACAGCAGGCCACTTGATCCTCTGTAAGACAGAGGTTGTACACAGAACCTTGCCTCTGAACTGGAGCCAGGTCATTCAAATCTTTATTATTATTATTATTATTATTATTTTTGGATAATTTTTCACTCATCTGCTTGAATATTGTGGAGAATGATATATAACTTAAAAGCACAAGGTATCAGCTGTGATTCTGATTGGTTATGATATATCTAGATTTTTCTTTCTTTTTAATTTTTTTTTTTTTTCCTTCTTTAGGGGGATCAGAAATGGCAGAAACTAATTCTTCATCTCTTTACTGTCCACTGGGACTTTTTTCATGTGGGAATGGACAATGTATTTCACCTGACAAACTCTGTGATTTTACACCTGACTGTTCAAATAGCCATGATGAAGCCAAGTGTCGTAAGTGAAAATTTTAATAATCTAGGTTGTTAATTTCCTGTGAATATGTTTGTATGTCCTACTTGTCAGGGTTCTGTAACTTCATAAATGCTATAATTTAACTAAAAATTCTTGAGAAATAGTTACTTCATCTTGATTCTATTGTGATTTTTTTTTCCTTTTATTTTCTTTAACAACTACGTCCCTCTTAGTACTAAAACTAGAATAATGGTCTTAGGTTAATTGAGTAAGAGTTGCTTAATATACAGTGTTTTATTTTGTAACTCTTAAGATGTTAAGTACCAGGTACAGTGTTATACCAAATTAACTCCTAATCTTAAGATACTGGAAGCTGATTCAGGAAGCCATTGTGAAGCAAAACAGATCTTGTGCGCGTGCTCTTGCACTCATGCTATCACATATACAAAACTAAGCTAATAAAATGAAATGAAAGTACATTACATATATACAAATTTGGAAATTCTGCGGCAGCACTGTGTTAAGTGCCTCTTAATGGTTAGATGCTCCTTCAGTTAAAGATGACAGTGAGATAGAAAGCATTGAAAATGTACTGTACATACTTTTGTTCAAACTGTGAGTTTTATATATTTAATTTGAATGTGCCAATACCTCAGGTGGACAGGTAAATAAAGCATCCATGCACAGATCAAAGATATTTAGGCTGTGTCAATATTTTCCATCTTGGTTATGTCCCTAGGTTTTCTCTGCATGGATACTAACACATATAATGTCTTGGTGCTTCTCAGAATCCCTCTGCAGTGCACAGTCAAAACGGACCCTGGGAAAGTTCCATGGCCTGTAACATATAGCTTCAGAAATATTTTTTAATTCATTCAATTAATTGTTCTGCATAAGAAATGATGGTTATATTTTTTATATTTGAAAATGAGTCTTTCTATCATGTTTACCTATCAACAACTCATAATTCTGATAATAGCACTCATAAGATCAGTTAAAAAACAACAAAACAAAGAAAAAAAACCAACAACACTAACAACAAACACTTAAAGGAAAACCTTTGGACCTTCCTGTATACGTTATTGAATTACAAACAAAATTATACAATATTTCTGTGGTTCCGCTGTCATAACATTTGTCATGACACATAAATATGCAGTTCAGTACTTTATTTTTTTGAGAATGATAGTAAAATTGCCCAGTGTTTTTCACTGTTTGTTATTGATAGACACCCAAATCACTGCCAGTACCAAAACACTTCTCATTGCTGAACAGGATCAAAGGACCTCCTAGCATCAAAACAGCATAGTGTTTCCTCTTGGTTGTCTCAAGGCCATTTCACTTGCAACCCTGATCTTGCAAGGGCCTTGGATTAGAAGTTTATTGTTTTAAATTACCTAGTCATTATGTTTAATCCTTCCACAATAATAGGAGACTAGTTTCAGATTTGTCATTAGCTATTGATGAATAGTGGCAAATTTACATCTGCACGTGTTTTAAACCCCCCTTTAAACACCTTCATACCACAGGTTTTCAGTATCACAGGGACAGTGTTTATGTTGGTCAGAATAATGTATTGTGGGGACTAGTCCAGATGAGAAATCTGACATTGGTCTCAAATTAATTAATTACTTGTGGCATATGGCTAGCCCACCTGAGGACAGGTGTCCTTGTTTACTGTTTTCTACACTGGTGGTGGTGGGGAAGCTTCTCATTCCCTTGAATTACTTATTTGCCATCAGGCAGCCACCTGCTCTAGAACTTAATTTTGCTTTTTTGTGAAGAAGAAAAAATGTTTCCTGAAACATTCAGGCTTCTATTTCATAACAGAGGTGCTCATCAGTTACTTGACTTCTTCTTCCCTGACACCTTATTTGCATGTGGTTTCTTTGTGTATTTTAATCTGTTACAATTTTGTTATTCATCCTTACTAAAAATCTCAGGCATTTCATGAGAATCTATTTTTCTCAAAATCATCATGAGACTGACCTACTGCTAATTAACATACGGTAATTTTCATTGCATAGTCTATTGTAACTTTAATTAACACCAAACTTTTTTTTTTCTTTCTTTTTTTTTCTTTTTGTAACTCTCTACTTTGATTTAATCCCTGGGAAGCTTCAGTCTTGGCAGTGTTCTTTGTCAACACATTTTAATGAGAGTAATTTTATGCCATGTGTAAGAAAAATACCTACTTAGTAGGAACAAATGCACTTGGTAGGTTCTTCTGTTCCAAAGTTTATGGTACGGTGAAAGTATTTTGTTACGTGTGACATGTGGTCTAAAAATTAGTTTACCTCATCTGGTTCTGCTGTAATAATGTGATTTAAAAATATATTATTTTTATTATAATAACACTTAGACTTTTATTCCAGGTTCCTAGTTGCATTGTACAAAATTACACGTCCCAGACTAAAAAAATGTCCTTCAGATTTATTCTACGTAGTAGAGAAAAACAATATAAAATATAACCTATGAAATATTTTCTTTTTTGAGTGGTGCTACTGCTGACTATTAGTTCACAGCTTTACTTCCACAGCTGAAGAATTTACTATGGCTATAAAGTGGTATACATGACTACCATGTATTAAGGCAGAAGAGAAAAGCAACTGCCTTTTTCAAGCTGCAGATTTATAACAGTGACCTAACATACCTATCACACCGTGTGTTCGTGCTCTGGAAGGTGAATGTATAGTATAATTTCTAAGGTCTACACACTATGCTTTTGATGGAGTTTAAATACTTACTTTTCTGATCTAAAAAAATATATGTTGATGGCATAGGAAATAGGATCAAATTGGAAAGTAATCTGATAGACAACTATGTTGCTTGAGCTCGTTGATGTGGGAGAGAAGTAACCAGGGGGTTGGAGGAAACCAGGAAAGGAAGGAGAGGGGAGTATATTAAGACTAGAAGGTCAAAAAGCCAGTGATGGGGTACCAGGAGAGATAAACACGGAGAAAATGGGAATGAGGAATATAGATGTAAAGCAGTGATGCTTTGGGAGGGAAGACCATAAAGCTTTGCTGTAAGTGGCAAATAACGGAGACCTCAGGAGATCTCTAGGAGCAAGGAGCTGTGTGGAGAAATGGATGGACAAAGAGATGAGGACTGCATGAAAAAAGGCAGTGAGGACTTCTGGCTTCCCAGTGAGAGCAGGACTGAGATAAGGTGTCAGAGAAGCACAGTTGTGGAACAGGTGAAAATGGGAAGTACATTGTGGAAAAGAAGAGCATTGAAGAATTAGCAAGAGCATTTTTCTGCCTGAGACCACAGACAATTTCAGAATTGCTATAGAACCCAGAAACCATGAACCTAACTTTTGTAATTCTACTAGCAAATATATATTCTTGCCCCCAAACCCATAGGTATCTCATTGTTTTATAGCTATTCTTACCTGGTTTCCTTCATGCATTGTGACAACAAATACTGCATTAGCTCAAATGACAGAGAACTACAATGTAAATAAGACAGACTGAATAATGGCCATAAGATCTTATTTTTATTTAATTTAATAACAACAAAAAATCCTTTCCCTTTCAGTTACAGAGAAGGAACACTCTAATCAAGGTAGAAGGCACTTGATTGTTAGAAAATACCTATGCTTCTCTTATTTTATTTTGCCTGGACCTGAGTGTCCAGCTTCCTAAATTACCAGGTTATTTCATTGTTTAAGAAATTTAATTTTCTTCAGACTACACTAACATTTTAGAAGAGAGAACAGATTTGGACCTAATTTGCTAAATTTCCAATGAAAACATCAGTTGATTATTTTGGAGGCTCTTATTGTTTCGGGACTATTTCCCATAACAGTACACTAATCACTCACATTCAGAACCTGAGAAGCATTTGCAAATGGCAGTATCTTATGAACTGAGGAATTTCCAGAAAACGTCAGATCTAACAAATCAGTGTGTTTGCACACTGTTTCACTTAAAAATGCTGTTAGGAAACTACCTAGACGATTGCATATCTGCCTAATTGTACAGAAAGGACCTGCCATCAAAATCAGAGTTGCATAGTGAGTATGATTAATTTTCATATCATTAATTAGAAGATTGAAAATTAAGTTGTAGCAAATTCGGGTGACTGTACTTTTTTTTTTTTTTGGGGGGGGGTTATTTAGATTAGGGCTGATTAGTGTTGCATGTGAATGCACAGAACACTATATTCCCCCTATAAAAATCTGAATCTTTCTAAGTCCTACAGCTAAG
This sequence comes from Nettapus auritus, assembly GCA_011076525.1. NCBI lineage: Eukaryota > Metazoa > Chordata > Aves > Anseriformes > Anatidae > Nettapus > Nettapus auritus. The sequence continues at coordinate 20,327,930 of CM021766.1, read as the reverse complement.
CTACACAGCGTTAGGAAATGTACTGTGGTCAACTTGTTAAAAATACAGGCACAAGGTGAAATCACTAGTGCTATTTATAGCTTTATTTTTTTTTTTTTTTTTTTTTTTTTTTTCCCCTCAGTACATTTTGTTCATCTTATATGCCATACCCTTCCCCATTACATAGGAGATACATACCTGGTTGTTATCTGCAAGTCATAGTTGTCTATTACAAAAAAAGCCCATGTGACTGAAATCACAAGTAGGTCTGCTGCAATTTCATGGCTGTTGAAATAGATTTCCCCACAGAAATTAAGATTGGAAGAAAATGTTCTGGACTGTTTTGTTTCTTGTAGGCATCCATAGAGGAGACTACCATATCCATCTGTACCAAGTGATTGTTGGATTTAAAGTATGATTTTAAATATATGAGAATATCATTGTGCAAATCGGGTTTACATTCAATTTTGAGCCTTTATATGGAAGTAGTTTTAAATTATTTCAGAGCTATAGGCAATAATATTTGTGGATGGAAAGTGAGGGAAGGGGGAACTCCTCTTGGATTTTGTAAGGATCGAACTTGTCAACCTTCAAACAGACTTGAATTTTGTCTGTTTTTGTTGTTGTTTTTTTGTTTTCAGTTATTCTCATTTATTACTATTGAACTTTTCATTTTTTAGTGAATACTATTCATTTTTTTTACTGTAGAAATTATGCTGTTACACCCACAAAGTACTGTCATGCATTACCTGAGTGTATATATCATGACATTAGCAAAAAGTATCAGTGTGAGAAACCAAAAACATGGGAAGGCAGATATAAAACTATTCAGTGTGATTAGATCAGAAAGGGTATTAAAATAATTTATTAGGATGTGTATGACCATTGATAAGCTGTTTTTTGTTCCTAGATATGAAGATGTCAATAAATTGTTGTCTTCATGACATCTAGCTGTGTCTTTAAATTTATCTTAAATTTGATTATTAAAAAAAAAAAAAAAAAAAAAAAAAAAAAAAAAAAAAAAAGTTTAATGTCTATATACATATGAGAGTCTCTTTAAACAACTTTTAAGTAAAGGAGAAAGTTGAAAGCCAGTAAAGGTGATGATATCTTCTCACCTGGATTTTTTTCATGTCAGGCTTTTCTTAAAATGGTGTAGTATGAGTACGCATGTGTTGCCAAACGGTGAAAGGTTTTTTGGGGGATGTAGAGTTTTATGAAACTGCAGTCTTGCAGAAATGCTACCATTTTAAGCATTCATTTTTAAGTACTGTTTTCAGCTGGAGCATTTCTTAAATTCTAGTTAGGCATTGATTCAGCTTACAGAGAAATTATGTATGCGATTTGTGGAGGTTCTTGAGTGAAGTTCCTCAAAACAGAAAAGGGTAAAATCACTTTGTAAGAACCCAGAATCAGCAAGAAATCTAAACTTTTGTGATAACAAATCATCTCAGAGAAGACTAAATCTGCTGATGCTGTAAAGGCAGCTCTCTCAAAACATTGATAAAGACCACAATACTGAAATGGTATGTTCACAGTATCACTCTGGTTCATTCATGATTACTGAGGAAGCATGTTAAATGAGAAGCCAAAAGGGACAGCAGAAAAATATATGGATACGGGTGGCATGGCAACTATTTGAAGCAAAAAGGCATCAAAGAAATAGATGAAGTAGTGTCCAGATGAAAAAAAAATAATAATAATAAGAGGTGATTATAAATTGTGGTGGTTACATGCCAAAACACCGTAAGGATGACCAAATATAGTTTAAGGAAAAACTAGCAATACATTCCTCATACAGAAGAAGCAGAAAGCTTGTCAGAGTCTTTAAGATTGCTTGATAGTTTGCATTTAAATAGAATCATAGAATCATTCAGGTTGAAAAAGACCTCTAAGATCATGTAGTCCAACATTTAACCAAATACAGACAATTCCACCATTAAACCATGTTACTAAGTTCTACATCTACATGTTTCTTGAAAACCTTCAGGGATGGTGACTCAACCACTTCCCTAGGCAGCCTATTCCAATGCCACACAACCATTTCAGTAAAGAGATTTCTCTTAATATCCAGCCTAAACCTCCCTGGTGCAACTTGAGGGCATTTCCCCTCCTCTTATCACTTGGTGCGTGGGAGAAGAGCTTGGTCCTCACATTGCTACAACTTCCTTTAAGGTAATTGTAAAGTACATTAAGGTTTCTCCTAAGCCTTCTTTTATTCAAGCTAAACAACCCCAGCTGCCTCAGCCTCTCTTCATAAGATTTGTTGTCCAGGCACTTCACCAGCTTCATTGCCCTTCTCCGGACATGCTCCAGCACCTCAGTGCCCTTCTTGTAGTGACAGGCCCAAAACTGAACACACAACTCGAGCTGCTGCCTCGCAAGAGCCGAGTACAGAGGAGCAATCACCTCCCTAGTCCTGCTGGATTCACTGTTTCTGATACAAGCCAGGGTGCTGTTGGCCTTCTGAGCAACATGAGCGCTCTGCTGGCTCATATTCAGCTGGCTACTGACCAATACCCCCAGGTCCCTTTCTGTCAGGCAGCTTTCCAGCCACTATTCCCCCAGCCTGTAGCACTGCATAAGGTTATTGTACCCCAAGTGAAGGACCCAGCCCTTAACCTTTTTGACCCTCATACATCTGGCCTCGGACTATCAGTCCAGCCTACCCAGATCCCTCTGCAGAACCCTCTTGCCCTTGGATCAACACTTGGGCCTAACTTGGTGTCTTCTGCAAACTTACCGAGGGTGTTCTTGATCAAAATAGAGCATGTTAGAAAACAAGAAATAGGAGAAAGGCATAAAGTAAGGTATTAGGAGAGACAGTAGATTAATTTGTGTGAGTTCACTGTGAGAGGAACTTCAGAGGTACACAGGTAAACAGCCTTTCTATCTGGGTAGTCTTTTTGAAACAGAAGTGCCAGTCAAACAGGTTATGAGACAGTTAGATAATTGAAGCTCCATCAAACATTCAAAAAAACCTGCTTTTCATCCAGGCTGTACCAGCTTGCACTATTCTTGCATCTTCCCTATTTTTTAAAAAAAGTTGGTTTAAGATTTATTTGAAAGTTTGAGAGCTATTTTATCTCAGGGTATTCATCTATGCTTAAGTTAAATGCATCTTTTCTTTCATTTTTATCCTTGTTACAAGTTACAGATGCAAGTTTGTGCTCAGAGACTTAACTATTTTATCTTTTTTGGTATAACCATTTGTGTCTAAAGTTTGTCATATTCTTTGTTGTTGTTCCCCTGGGGATATGGGCCATTTTCTTGTTTTTCTTAAAGCCTATAGCAAGCAAAAGGGAAAGCAGAAATATATTTCCATATTTCCTTATTGTTATATTCTGCCAGTGGATTATCAGACATTTCCACTGTACCTATGACTATAACTTTATTTTATTACAGCAAAGCATTATTTCAAAAAAAAAAAAATCTTTTTATTTTTTGTTACACTTGTCAATCATAAAATGATGTAGTTCATTTCTGAATGACATATAAGTATAGAAAACACATTTTCTTTGATCCCTTAAATATTATTTGGCCTTTCATATTTGTGGATTTTTTTTTTTTTTTTTTTTTTTTAAGCAGAATCAGTAACTATGCATTTCTTAATAACCCTATGCTTTGCTTAATAACTCACAGAAATCTAATCTTTTTAGAAGTCCCATCCAACAATTATAATAATTTTAAATTTCTTCATTCTAACAAACGATAAAATGTGAAAGATTAAAACAAACAACAAAAGCCAGTGCCCTTCCCTATCAATAAACTTTTATATAATCTCGTTTAGCAAGAGACATCATTTGGTTCTGAAATGTGAATTTTCTATGTCATAATGTTATGGCCACTGCATGGTTATAAATCTTTATATTATAATGGTGGAACTGACAATCATGGCTGTGTGAATATTTTGGGGTTTATTCTATATGCATAATATATGAACAATTGGTTAAATTTCCTGAAATAGTTTTCCTTATGCTTTCCATTAAATGCCTGTTCTAATTACAGTATGCAAGCGTATCATTTTGTGACTTAGGAATTTTTTAAGTGCAGAAGAGGAAAATATGACATTTCATCATTTTAACATCGTAAATATTTGTGAAATTACATTCAAACATCTTCTTCCTCTCCTTTTATTTCTTTTCCATTATGTATATTTTCTAAATTATTTATATTGTTTTAAATGAAGAATTGAAGAATGCAACTAAATACATTTTTCTAATCTTTGTCACCACAGCATTTTGTGTTTCAGAGATTTCTTCCTTTTACCATATCATAGCATCTCAGTAAAGCCTGATGTTCAGCTTGATTTCTATTCCAACTAGAAGAATGGTTTTGCTATCATTAGCATACTCGCAGAGATTCGAGAAATAAGGGATTTTATTTCTGGCTCCAGCATCTATTCCTTAAAAGATCTTGCAGAATTCTTGTTATTGCTTTGTATGCTCTGTGTTCTGCTGTGCGGCATGACGACTGCAAGGTCTGTTTTCAGCTTCTTTCTGCCTGCTTTTTGTACTTTGGCTGCAGTGTCTTTAGAGAGAATGCTTCATTTTATGAATACATTTTGTACAGAGATAGCATGGCTGTTCCTGTGGGAGTGTTGTCTTACACAACCGTTATAAAACGAATATTCCATCTCATCCCCCTAACCCTTTCCTAGACATTTGTCTAAAATACCAGTGACATATTGGAAATGTTTCATTTCCTTTTCATACTGTAAAGCCCCCTCTTGTCATGTAAAGCTCACTTGATCATGTCATGTACAGAGTCAAAGTTAAATGTTTCTTATTTCAGCTGCTGTATGTGACTTTGAAAGAGATAACTGTGGTTGGTTTGAAACTGCAAGCGCAGATGGATTTGACTGGGTAAGAAGTTCCAGTAGTGCTGTTGCACCTGCTTTTCAGAAACAAGTTCCTCTGCGGGATCACACCTACAATAAGTCTGAAGGTAAGACAAGACAAGCCTAGAAATAGAGAACTGGCATAGATATACCTACTCTTTCATCTTATTTATAGTGGAGACTGAGAATTTTTTCTAAACACTTAGAAATTATTTATTTGTTCAGCCTGTTTCTGTTTTCTTTTGATAGGTCATTTTATGTTCATTCTGAAAAACAGCAGCAGCATTTCACAAGTTGCTCAGCTACGAAGCCCAAAATTCGGTCGAGCTGGATCAAATTGCACAATGTCTTTTTGGTATGAAAAAAAAAAAAAAAAAGAAAAAGTTTTAAAATTCATGGACCATCTCACATTGTTTCTCTTTGATTGAAATGGGGTTATAGTTTGCAGTAGTATGCACACTCTTCTCTGCAGTATTTATTGTCTCTTTCTTAATCATTTAGTCTTATATGCAGAAAAAAGCTGAAGCTGTGGAACAGCTTCAGAACTGAAACTTGGGACTTGTTTATTATAAGGCTTTGGTCAAAATTATATTAAAGGATTGTATCTGCGTGCACATAGACAAATACCGCTATAATTGTGATAATATTTCAACTTAGGTTAAAATTGATTTGAAAACGTTACGTAATTTTTCTCAAGAATCAGAGACCTTCCAAAAATCTAGTAGCTCATGAAGTTACCAGCTGGGTTATCAAAAGAATATTCAAAATTGGGTTGTATCTTCTTTGAATGGAAGCTCCGGTGCAAGAATTCTAGCTTCAATTTCAATCCTTTCCTGAAATACACAGGGAAAAAAAAAAATCCTTTCAACTATTTTCTTATCACAATCTCTGTGCAATCTTGTCAAAGAGGGACAGAAAAAATAATCTGTGATAATTTGTGTACTAAGGTCAAAGATGGTGGTGGAGTATAAATAAATGTTTGTATGACTTTTGCATTATGCAGTGTAATGTTTCTTTGCAATGTCAAATACCATAGAAACCATAGAAAGAGAAAATGTCCTTTTATCAGAGACTTGTGTCTTGAAGTATAGGCCTGGAAATTACACACTTCTGGTTAAGTTTCCAGTTTTGTTGTATGATTGCTCTCTTATGCATTTATCATTTTAAAATGTTGTGAGATTCTAAAAAAAATCTGTAAAAAATGCAACATAATAGTAATAACTAGCGTAGATGGAAGGTGTGCTTTTGCATTGAATAAGTGCTTATTTTTTCCTTCAGGAAACCTTACAATTATGTCTTAAATGAAATTTATAAAAGGCGTATTATGCATCTAAATGAACAGTGTTCATTGGTTAATATGAAAGCAATGTGTCTCTTCAGTTATGGTTTATAATTTAATGAAGTTTGCTTCTTCTCTCACAGTTTTCAATTCTTGATATAAGCCCTAGACTGTTGTGTCAGTCTAGGGCTTATTCTCTCTTATACCTTCAGAAAGTGAATTGAATTAGAGGCAACTGGAAAGAGGCATAGTGGATGTCCTGTATTTCACAAAGCTATGACAGAAAATATAAATGTTCCAGCATATTTGATTCTCACCATTTACACCTCTAACTTTGTTTTTGTCATTTTAGGTATTACAATTACGGTCAGTCAGTTGGAGCAGCAGAAATGCAATTGCTTGTGGATGGGCTGAGAGAACCTACTGTCCTTTGGAGAGTATATTACAATCATGGAAATCAATGGTTGAAGACATTCATTCAGCTTGGACGCCTTTCACATCCCTTCCAGTTTTCACTCAATAAGATCAGCTTGGGTTTTTATGACGGCGTCTCAGCAATTGATGATATTACATTTGAAAATTGTGCTCTTCCACCACCTGCATCAAGCTGTGAAGGTCCTAATCATTTCTGGTGCAGAAGCACAAAAGCGTGTATTGACAGGTTATTGGTGTGTGATCTTGTGGATGACTGTGGGGATGGATCTGATGAAGACAACTGTAGTGAGTACTTTCCATTATTGCTTACTTTATTGAAAAAAAAAAAATTAATTGCCATGTTAATTTCTGGAGGAAAAAAACACAGTACTAGTAAAGTCTATCAGTGTCATAAGCAGAGATGATACAACTGAATAAATTTACTGCTGAAACACTGAAAATTATTAACTTAAATGCATATAATTTATTACATCTGAGAGTAAATGTCATTCGATCTCCTTTATTCTAATGAGATAAATTTCTTTAATTTTTGTAAAATACATTCAAGTGCTTTTGGTTTGTTTTGTTGCTTTTGTGTGTTTATTTTTTGTTTGTTTGGTTGGTTGTTTTTTTTTTTAAGGAGAGAATTCACAGTCTGCAAGTTAATCTGGGTGAATGTGCTGTTTATGGTTACACTGACAGAAATACAACGCAAGATATTATATGGACTGAGAGAAGGGCATGTCCTATCTCCATAACCCTCTCTAACCAGAAAACATTACAATATCTGTATTACTATAAGATTCTAGTCATATTGGACCTAATTGTCCCTTTCAGAGAAAGAACCTGTAGGAATTGAGAAAAGCTATAGGTCATTCACATTTTTGACATTCACCTTGCAGTGCTGAAGGGCACTGTTGATGATTTCCTCCCCCAGGCATGCATTCATCAATTTTAAGAACTCAAGAACATTAATATAAAAGAAAATTAACTAACTGGTGCTTTATCACATCCCGAGGTAACCAAATTATGTAAATCAGAGTGAGTTTGAGAAGCAGTGGATACCTTACATGCTTGAGGGGTTACCAGCCTGCATTGATATCTGCGGAATATCAAATTTAAACATCTGAATTTCAAAGACAGAACAGGCTTTCCATTCTATCTCAGTTTTTCCCTCTTGTAAAATGCCTATCTTCCTTATAACCCATTTTGATATCTATAGTAAGAAAGTACTAGATTGATTTTGCAGTTTTAAACATCATAACAAATAAAAGCTTAATAATTAAAAAAGAATTTTATTTAATAAAGAAATTATTTCAGTTAATTACTGTTTATGAAAGGCAGATGCAAAGGTGGAACACAAGTTCACCATTTATAATACACTTTTTTTTTTTTCACTAGAAGTAATTGATCAAATCAATATATTTTGGCTTGAAGTCATGTAATGAAATGCAGTTGTGTTATAAATGCCTCAAATTTAGCTTTTATAAAGCTATTGAGACTACTTCCGCTTTGCAAAAAACATATATCACTTATTACATCTATCTAGAAAGCTAAATTTTGTTATTTATTTCTTCCTGTTATCCTGAAACTTAACTGTATAAAGGAGTTAAAGGACTTCACATGTTTTAAAATGCATAAATGTATCTAATAAATAAATAGTAACATTTTCTTCACAGTTCTTTTTATTCAATAAATTAATTATGTACTGTTTACCAGATGTATATTGAAAGAGGAAGTAATTAACTAAAGGTTTTTATTTTATTTTTGTTCATGTAATTGTAAATTTGTTCCTTGGGGGAAAATTTTTGCAAAAAGTAAATGGGTTTTTATCTATATTAGAAATTTTTGTAAGGAGACAAAGAAAATATTTTATTTTTATACTAGAAAGAAAGTGAATGGGGAGTACATTAAAACAGTACTGCCTTTTGATACTGCCTTCACTTGACTCTCCTGCTTACTTTTCAGACCCTGACCTACAGTGTAACTTTGAAAATGGTTTATGCAATTGGGAGCAGGACACTGAGGATGACTTTGATTGGATCAGAATACAGGGTCCAACCCCAACAGTTAATACAGGCCCATTAAAGGATCATACGACAGGCACAGGCAGGGGACACTACCTATACATGGAGTCCTCTGAGCCACATGAATTTGAAGATAAAGCAGTTTTGCTTAGTCCTGTCTTCAACCCTTCTGGCATTGGAACCTGCATTTTCCGCTTTCATTATCATATGCTTGGAAACCAAGTTTACTTGCTGTCAGTCTTCCAGAGAACTGTCAGTAATACCAAGGGATGGCTGCTGTGGTACAAGTATGGAAATCAAGGAAACAGATGGATAAGACAGACACTGTACATCAGCAGCTCTAAGCCATTTCAGGTATGATCCTTCTAGGTTGTGATATGTTTATTTGCTGCATTGTATAACAGTGGAAACATAAATGACTACAATTTAAAGCTGTTAGTAGCTGTTGACTTTGAAATCCATTTGTGGGTAATATTTCTTCGAGGAAATACGGCTGACTTTATTTTTTGTGGAATTTATTTTTTCCCCTCTAAAAAGATGATTATTATATTTTGAATACGAACAAACTGTATTTAAAGTAGGTGCTGGTACTTTTGGTTTTTGACTGTTGGTCACAACAAATTTCTTTTTCAGACTGTTTTGTAACAGATTCACAAAAATTTAATTCAAGGAAAAAGGACAGTTAAAAAGAATATGCTTTTCTATGAGTGGCTTTTCCATAGTTACATATTAATCTTTAATTATATGATGCCAGAAAAAAAAATGTTTGTTAGTTCAAAATATTTGTAAGGGTAGGTGAACAATCAAATACCATTTAAGGAAATAAGTTATTATTGTAAGCTACAACTATAAATTTTGCTTTCCTTTCTTGCCTTTTATGGTTGTGTATTTTATTTACCTTTTGCTATGTGTGGTCTGTTTATTCTGGTTGGGTTAATGTACTTGCATATATATTAGAGTAGGCATTGATTCATTTGACTGCCAACTGGTTGTAACGTTGACTTAAAAAACAGCATCCCTCCCTCTGAGATCAAAACAAAACAAACAAACAAACAAAAAACCCTTCATTTTGTTTCTGATATAATGCAATATAATTCCGTATCTGCTTTAGACTGTGCCATATTTGTTTCCCAATGGATTATTTTTAGTTGGAGAAAAGTTCTACTGACTTCGAAAGAACCCTTATATTACTTTGACTGCGCAGAGCCCCCTGGAAGGACATCATTTTTTTTCCAGGACCATTTGTAGAAATGTAAAAGAGTATCATATTGATATAATCCTAACAAGGCCATATTAATTTAGATTCTAAATTCTAGACTAATTTTAGACTCTTAAACTCTATAATTAATTAATTATAGAGTTTTAGCAGGTGTGACCATAAGAAATTTTATTTATGTGTAAATAGAAAAATCATTCTTTTAACTCGTCTCTGACAATAATTTGGCCTAGAGCTGGACCATGAACTATTGTGATAGTGGTATGTTGGTGTCAATGACAACTGCTAGGTTGAAAGTATTGTGAAGCCCTGATTTCTTTTCCTTTTCATCTGACATGCAGCAGATGAACTTTTTTTTGCTAACAAACTGATTCTTCTCATTTTTATTGGTCTTCTAGTAATGTAGGTCTATTGATTTGCATACGGTTTCTAATGTTATAGATTTGTAAAAATGAAATAACTAAATCTCAAATGTGGCAGCATTTCATTTGATTGAACAAAAAATCTTTCAAAATAAACTTTCACTACTTATTTTCAGTGTTGGAAAATATCATGGAAGCTTCATAAGTGTGTATCTATGATCAATTTATGTTGAAAGTGGTCAAGGGCATTTGGCAAAAAAAGTAATTTTGATATATTATCATGTGCAATTCTAGCATAAAATAAGCTGGACATACTTGCTAAAAAATATATATGTGTAAGGAAGCATATTCTATGTCTGATAGTTTCTCTAAAGAACTATAAAACCATGTGTCCTACATTTATCCTCTTGAAGGTTAGGAAGGTCTGTTTGGTAACTGAAAATATTTTTTCTTAAGTATTGTAGGGCTTTCCGTTGTACTTGCCTAGTTCTCTGCAGGGATTTCAGAGATCCTGAGATCCTATATTCTTTTAATGAACTTTTTACCTTTTTTTTTTTTTTTTTTCTAATCCTGATTTTTGAGGAACATGAGGTATAAGGTATCATCTAATAGTTTGTTCCGAAGAGAAAGATCAAGATCTGATGTTCATTTTTCTGTATTCTATTTCCAGTGATGGAGTGTGCAGTGTCACAGCCCCATCACCCTTCAATACTCAGAAATTTTAAAGGGAGCGACTTATTCTCTTGTTAATAAGTTGTCAAAATATGACCTCTTTCTGTTCTTCCTTCTAAACGAAGAGTGTCAGGATCCTTCTAGGGCTAAAAACGTGTTTGGGAAAGATCTCCACACCTTGTTACTGCTTTTTCTCTGAAGCTATATTTCTGCTGAGATGTGTGCTAGAATAGCCTCTCATTTAGTTTTAGGTCAACTTCTGATTGGATAACAGTAGTACATTTGTAGTCTTCATGTTTATTATCTTGTTTTCCCTGCATGCTCTCAAATTAGTATTTTGGTGTTTCCACAATGCTTGAAGTGCTTGATGTCTCATAGGCCTCCTTCGTGTTGGAAAGGAAATGGCTATTTATTTATTTATTTGTTGTTTCTTTTTTTCCTAGAGGGTCCTAGTGAAGAGAAAACTATAGGCTCTAGACAAAGTAACATGAAGGCATGTTTTACAAAGAATTAAGTCATCATGAGATGATTATGTGCAAGAGATGAACATACATCTAAGATAGTTGATACCACATTTTCCTCTTCCCTCCCTATGCGAGTCTGTTATTTGTTTACCTTATTCCAAGAAAGAATAGTCTATTAATAGTAAACCTCCCAAATGCACATTTTAAGTTTATTTACAAGCATGTAAAGCCAATTATGTGAGCTTAAAAACAATTGTGCCTGTATACTGTCTTAGTTAAAGAAGGGGTTCTCCGCCAAAAATTCAAAGCAGCAGTGAAAAATCTTTGAGGCCATCTAGAGAGACAGATTGCCTTTTGAATATTTGGAAGTCTATAGATACGAAACTGTTATAGAACCTTTCCCCAAAGGGAACAGCACACAAAGACTTTCTTTTCTCACATCAGCCCCCTCTCGAGCTTTTTCTCAGAATTTTAAATATCACAGGAAACCTCTGTTCCAGATGATATCAAACTTGCTGAGGTTTGTTGTTGTTCCATCAGATATTTTACATCAGAGTGTTAAATGTGATGTCAGTGAGCCAAACAGAAGAAGCTGTATAAGTGAAAAAATAAATTTAGAGGTAGGTTATTTAAATGAAAGGAATACAAAGCCAATATTAAGCATCTCTTTCAAATGTTAAAACTGACAAGTAACAAAACTGGTCCAAAACACACATGTCTTGCACCTGTAGTGATCCAGACTTTCCCTTTTTTTCAGAAATTTCAGAAATTCAGAAAATGGGTATGACAGAAGTATGCAAAGAATTTAATAATCTGGTATTTTAATGTAAGCAATTACTGAGCAATTGTATATTCTGGACATTTTTGAGGAATACTTAAATTTAAATGGAGATTTACAGTTCTCACTTTCTTGGGAGCTTAGTGATGTTTGTTTAGTGCACTGCCAGAGCTTGTGATTTCCCCTCTACACAGCAAGCAGTGCAATATTCATCTGTAATGTTTCAGCAGCTGTTCTGCATATGTAACTCTTTGATTCATCACAAAAGTAATCAACCCTTGTAATTTTTTAAAAATAGAGCACAAAGTTATATTAATTAACTTAATTTTGGTGAAAATTGCAAGTGAAAATATATTCCTTGTCAAATTTCACTTTTGATATATAGGACACTTGATTTGATGTGGAAACTAAAACTAGCTGTTGAGTGTACTTATCTCTTCACTTGATCTAAATTAATTTTAATCTCTCTGGGAAGTGTACTTACATGCTTTTTCTTTAAAAGTGCATTTGAAAAAGTAGTAAAATACCAATCTGTCCATGATAGCCTACTTATATCAATAATGTTTGCTTTTATTTTTCTTGAATACTCATAATACCTGACATAGTTTCTGCTCAGAAGAAAGTGCAAATATTCTATAGTTACATCTTGTATAAATGTAGCTGGCTTAGTTTGCTCTATTCATTCAGTTTTCTCTGGATACAGAATAAGGAAAGGTGGTTTTATGTGAACCCAGGCAAAATACTGTATCACTCCTTCTGGGCAGTGTAATCTCTTTTAAGTCATGATACAAATCACATACCTACAGGTTCTTAGAACATCCAGGGGAAATTTACTATATCATTAAACATTATTATTATTATTTTTAAATATCTCAACCCAGGGTAATGCACTTTTTGTTCTTATGCAGTAGGTGTATATGTGTATCTCTTATAAACAAAGATAGTTGTAGACCTTTGATAAGGTCCAATGCATATGGACAACAACAACTTACAGTTATTGTATGTCCTAAAACTGTAAGGGATTCCAGTGTGCCTTCTCCTTTTTAAGTTCCTGAGCTCCCAGGATCTGATGCAACCACGCACTGCTGAACTGGGAGACGCTCCCCTTTGCAGTCACTGAGCATAATTTCTAGGTGAGCCATTGGGAAACAACTTTGAGAATCATTGGGATTCTCTTTCTTTTGCAGATGTGAAGAGAAGCAAACCAGCCTTCAGGAAGGCTTTGTTTTACTTTGCTAGGGCACAATATTCACAGAGTGAAATGTTACAAGTGTTCAGACATGTAATAAATTGTGAATATTTGTTCATTGAGTAAGGAGGGGGAAGTTACACAATAACAAAGGTTGAGACATGTGGTTAAGCGAACAGACTGTGATATCACAGGGTTAAGTAAAATTCCTGATTTGTACAGAGACCTTGTGATCTCATGTTAAAACAAATTCACCGCAGAACAATACCCGAACCTATCAGAATATATCTATAATAAAACCTGTCAGAGACTATGTAACTGGGACTCTGAAGCAAGCAAGTAAATAGTTAAGTGTAAAATAATGCTTAGTTAATTAGACAGTAGAATAAATTGTTGTCTGCATACTGAGATTGGAATATATAGTCAAGGTTATCTGTTGGCTGGGGAGGAGGTTATCTGAGTCTGAAGGATGTGCTGTTGGGGGGGGGCCAGGAGGCGAAGGATGTGTGGAGACTGGTTGCAGAGGCTTGCCAGACCATCACGTCCCAGGCAGAAAGAAAAACAAATGGACAACAAGAACATAAACTATCTCAGGCCGATAAAGAAACTGCAAGCCTGTCAAATCACTACATTCCAGGCCAAAGATGAAAAATACACTGCGAGGAAGACCTACGGCCTTCCTCCCAAAGACCACTGCCCACGTCCCAAAGACCCCTGCCCACAATTCTTGGAAGAATCTGCGCAAGCGCAAAGGACTGATAAGCTAATCAGCATACGAAGCGAGAGAAGGCGGGATTGGGTAATGAATATGTATAGGCATTAATTGAATATTCAGTGTTCTGCTGTACAAATATGAAATAGTTTGTCACTCCAGCGCGCGCCGTGGGTGGAGCTGAGACTCCCCGGCCGCCCAGCGCTGTTTTGCTTGTGTCTGCTTACTTAATTACTCAATTAATAAAGCTTTCTCACTTTATTAAAAAAATCTTGAAATAGTTTGATTCTATGAGAAAGTAACTTATAACAAGACAGACAGCCATCTTCGGAGTTTAATCTCAAGTGCTGGCTGTCTGTTGTAGAGGAAGCCTTGGGTCACTTCCAAAGGTATCCCTTTTACAGTTAGTATGTTATACAATACTTTGGATAGAAGAGAAAAAAGAGATTATTTTCTAAGTTACCCACATCTAGCAGCAAAATTAATCTAAAGAAAGATAAGAATGAAAAGGAAGATTTCTTGTGATTGTCTTCTCTTTTAATACATTAATTTACATCTTCATTTTTCACCTTTTATTTCTGTTACAGAGATAAAACATATATACCTTTATTAGGAAGATCTTCAAATTCAAAGGCAAATTAGCTCACTTTGAGGAGTTGTTTTTACCTAATTATTATAATCTTTTAGCCTTAAAATTAGTTGTGGAGGTATGTAGTTATTGTTGAGTTTTTAACCTTGATAATGGGGATGTGTTATATTTTCCCTAATTATATCCAGCTACTCCCTATTATATGGTTATAATATCTCCATGAGATATGGTAAGTTTGGTGTCAAATACGTGTGGAGTAAACATACATCATTTACATTCAAACTCTAACCGTTCATCTAAAAAGAGACAAGAAGGGCTAAAATATGTATATGGGGTACTACTGGGTAGCTGATCACAATCACATAGGTGATATCTACCTTTTCCTCAACTTGCTGCCCTTTCTTTCTTTTCAGTGAGATGAAATAGTGATTCTTGCTTGGAGATTCTGGTAAACTGCTCAATAATAAGGAACACAAATCTCACTCTTTGGTTATTTCTGTGATTCTAACTATTTCTTGCAATTACTTTTTCTGAGAAGAGAGCAGATTGCTTAGCCTCCCCCCCCCCCAAAAAAAAAAATCTGTAGTGTATATATATATTAAAAAACAAACAAACAAACAAAAACCCACAAAAACAGTTCGAATGGTGAAAAAAAAATGTTTTTTTTTTTTTTTTTTTTTTTTTTGATAAGTGCAATTTACAAACAAAATTTAAAGTGCTTTTGAATTCTGTATCAAACAAAAAAGACTGCTATTTCAAGTCAGGAGATTGTAGAAATAAATGCTTTTATTTCACACATTTCTAGTGGTGAAAATTATATTTCAGACTTAAATAATATAGCAGGACATGTTATAATATGATAGAATCATTGAAAGATTTGGATTGGAATTTCAATTTTTATTTGCTGCATAACAAGTATCAAAACTATTGAAATTAAAGATTCAAGGTCTCTCAATTTGCAGTGGCATTTGAAATTTCAATAATTTTGTAGTTCCAGATAAATGTGGAGTTTTTTCAGTCTTCACTAAACATTATTTGATAGGTTTCAGATTGAATATCTGGATTTACGCTGGTTAAAATGGAGCTGACCAATTTTAACTTTTTTTTTTTTTTTTTTTTTTTTTTTTTTTGCATACAGCTTAGCTGGAAGAAGTTGCGTACCTTTTTATTGTCCCAAAGACAAGCATTTTTTCTTTGTGTGAATAGCAATGTGACGAGACCGTGTTTCAGCTTGTTACTGTTGTGTACCAGCATATGCAGCTATGATTTATCCTCACCACTCACAGAGCTGACTGGTTCTGAAAAAAAAATGTGTTTTTTCATCTCTTTATCCTAAGAAGACAAAACAATATAGTTATATGTTTGCTGGTATGTTTGGAAAACTCATCAAGATAAAAGAAAAAAAAAGTGGTAGAAAAGTTGGACCCTTTCTATGATACTAGCTTTGAGTATTTGTCTTGGAAAGAGGTGGCTTACAGGCAATAGAGGAATATCAAAACATCAGTGTCATAGAGAAGCTGCGCAGAGGATGATTATTTATAATACAAAGAATAAGAGGTAGCCTGAATTTATTAGGCAACACAAAATACCAAGAAAGAAACTACTGTTTTGGGATGGTCTGTTGTGCAGTTCATTGCAAGGGAATATTTTGGGTACAAGGAGGTATGAATAGAATCAAAAGCAACTTGGAAAATTATTGAAAGAAAAGTCTCTGTGAAGGGCTGCCAGGACAATAATGAGGCTACGGCCTCCACCTTGTGAATGCTGCCAAGAGCTTGGGAGTTAACACCGCATGCCTGTTCTGTTCTGACTGGGAGCGTAGCAGCAGCCCACTGGAGACACACTGCAGTTAGCTGTACAGCTGACCTGATCTCTGGTATGGCTGTTCTTGTGCATTGAACTATTATGCTGAAAATGGGTTGAGGTGCATCAAGAAGCTCACCCTTTTTGATGTACTAACTACAATTCCAGATTTTCTGCAGCCATTTTTCCCTTATGGAGCCAAGTTTATTGCTGTCTGGAACTTATAGCCTTCTGGCTTGATTTGATTATCTGCTTGCTTCCTCGTTTGAGGCCTCAATTTCAGTGTGTATGCTGATGTAGTAGTTGGAGTTCATTAATGTTTAGTTGGCCAAATTCATTTATTTCATTAAAATCTTGTGTTGAAACCCAGTCTGAAAATTATCAAGGACTTCTAATACCCACCTGTGATCATTTTTCCATTTTCACTTTGATCCATTTCCTGGTAGTAATTTTCACACAAGGATTTAGTCATAATGGATTTCCACTCTAGCAATAGCTTCATTTTCAACTTTGAATTTGTCATTGCTTGGTTTCCTTTTCCTAGTTTTATTCTTTGTGCTTTTCCCAATTATTTGCAGAGATTAGTGTTTCGGAATTTATTTATTTATTTAGTGCTGGGTCCTGCACCTGGGACAGGGCAACTCCGACTATATGTACAGACTGTGTGACGAGACACTAGAGAGCAGCCCTGCAGAGAGGGATCTCGGGTTATGGTTGATAGCAAGCTGAATATGAGCCAGTTTCAACTGTTTCAACTTCATACTTTTCAGTGTGTTTCAACTTTGAAAGTTTTGAAGTATTCACTTCTAATGGGTTTGTCATGGAATCGAAAGGACTGACAGGCTATTGAAGATGGGCAATAGAATCTCAATCTTCTGTACTTGTAGTGGTGGAATTTTGTGGTTACCTAAGGTTGACATTTTTCCAGCAGTTGAGCTTTTTCTACTTGTGCCTTTTTAAGGGGTAGAAGGGCCCCCCATTATGCCTGTAACCCCGACTGCCTGGTCATTAATCCTCACAGGGTGAATACAACATACTGTGACACCCTATCTTGCCAGTGCACCCAAGGTCTTTCAAGGAACACCGTGGCATGGAAGGAACAGAAGAGTTCAGTGCCACATAGGATGCAACTACTGGAAGCCTAGATCAGAGGTTTGGGAAATGGTCTCGGGTCCCGCAGAGCAGACTCCTTTGATGGCAGATGAAACAGACAAAACTAGAGAGGAAAAATAAACGTGTTCAGAATCACTTACCAAAGAAACTCTAATAATTCAAGAAGTCAAAATTAGATTTTATCACAATTATTCTGAGAATTTGTCTTCACCTGGTAAATAGTTTCCCTTCTCAGTGTACTTATTGAGATATTATTCTACTTATTCTTGAAAAAATGGTCATAAAGTGAACTTATTGTGACTTGTATCTTACATGAAGATATCTTCATTACAAGGGTTTATGAAGGATGAAATTTTGTCACAGATTTCATGCAATGAATGACTCCACAGTATGTCCATTACCTGTAATTACAAAAATTCTATCATCTCTTAAGAAATTGTTTACTTTTATTGATGAATTGAAATGTTTTCCTTTGTACATGCATAGCACTAAATAAGATTAGTTTATTTCAGAGATATGCAATGAAATGCCTATGAATTTCTATGCTTCATTTGCTTTCAATAAGTTATGTCAAAATATTTGTAATTTATTTGTACTATTATACACTTGTGTGGTTGTTCTCTTCTATTAAAAGCAAACCATGTTTTTTTTATCAGAAATAATAATAATAATAATAACCCTAATTAAAATTAGCAAGTTCTAACTTCTAATAAAATCACTAAGTATCACAGTTGACACTTTCTGTGACAAACCTGAGATGTTTGGCTCTATGACTAGTTAAGTACATCAGAACTAAGATCAGTATTTCTACACATTCAGATTATCTTTAGAATTTTCAGTACCTCACAGATTTTCAATGAAATCAATTCTACTTAAATCTATGCATGCATGGAAATTAAGGTTTAATTTTGCTAACCTTCAGAGGGAATTGCCTAGTGACAGAAATGAGCATTACTGTGGAACTGGAACATTTATACAGAACAATGTCACACATAATTATTCTATTAACATTTGTCATAATGTTCTTTCACCCTTCAAAAACCTACTTTATTCAAGATATTAAAAGACTAATCCTTTTTTTCTTTTTGTACAAAAAGTGTCATTCTAATACATTTTGCTTCTTATGGAGTACTTTCACCTCTTTTATGTAGCATATGTTTTGCCATCTTTTTAGTGGATCAAACTTTCAGTGGATTCAGACTGGATCTCTAAAATTCTGAAAGCTGGAGAAATTGGAAACAATTTATCCTCATTCAAATTATAAATGAGATGTGAAATGAGCTTCATGGTAGATGAGTTTCCTGGAGGTTGTTTAATAATAGCTTATGAAGTTTGCAGAATTTCAGCAGGCAAATTAATTTAAGTGGTCAGTGTTTAACCACAGTGCAGACAGAAGTTTTATACTGCATAACTAGATCATAAATTGGTACTATTTTCAATTTTAAGTTATCAAATGCAACACAATATGGTCCTAATTTATAAAATCTATAAAGAAACCATAATTTCATATAGATTATGCCTCCTTTATGTTGATTAAAACTGTACTTTTATGCCTGAATGTACTCAAAGTTAAGGAATATCTATTTATATTCCTTCATTAAGGAATATCAATTGAACATACACCTATATGTTGCATTTTCTGTCTTACTAACTGAATTCAAGCTATATGCCAAAGTGTCAAGCTCTTCAAGTAAATAAAGAAATAATTAAGATTTAAAAAAAAAGGGGGGGGGGCAGACAGCTAAGTAATATCATCATAACAATAAAGAGGTTTTATAAATTGTGTTACTTCTACAGTAATCAGTGGAATGCCATTTCCGTCACTAAGTATTACTACTTAAGGTGCAGGAATGCTCCCTCCTCCAGGTAAAGGTTGGTGGACGATCACAGATAAGCATATCCTCAGAATGTGTGAAATGTTGTGGATGGGGAGATGTGCACAGGGAGAAGGATGGGGAGAGAATCTCAACCTACTGATTCACATTAGTCAGAGTTCAGCACAATCCTACTGAAAAATAGTGTAGTTTTACAGAGCTTGTTTTTGTTTTAGTAATAACTGTATAAATAAATTCAACAAACCTTCTGTCTCTAAGACTGAATTTTAGCTCACGGTTAATTTAATTATGACTGGATAATAACTCATGCTTAAAAATAAAGTCAATATTTTATTTAAGGTGCTGTGTATATGCCAGTCAAAATTACACTGAAGGGAGTGTTGTCATTTTGGAATAATAAAGTCTCATGCATGACATTTCTGAATAATAGATATGTTGATTGTTTCTGTTCCTAAGCATTTTTGTGCTATTTATGTTGATAAATAATTGTAGCTATTTTAAGTCAAACTTGAAAAAAAGTGGATATTCTGAGGGAAAAGTAAGAATCTCATACTAGATGAAATCAGTAATGAGTAATACAGTCATTTAACATCACTCGCTTTAGATGGTTTATGCTAAATTAACTCATCTGCAGAATATCTACAGTGAGGGACATATTTCCATTTCTTGTAGTATACCTATTTTGTCTATTGGACATAATTTATAAGTAAAGTATAATCATTTTTATTTACTCTTGTGATGTCAGCATCAGTAACCAATCTGTTATTCATATGCAACTTCAGAATAGCAGAAACAAATTTATCAGTCTCCACATGCTAAGACTGGTATTATCCTTTTTTTACAGCTTTTAGGACATTCATTGCATTTTTTATATTTTTTCATCTTGTTACTTGTTAATAATTTAAAGTGAGACTTACAAAAGTTCTGTGTATGTATCACATGAACAATGGATACTCAGCGTGTAGAAGAATCTTTTTATTTGCCTCACTTTCAAGTTACCGAGAAGCTTGTTTAATACACAGTGTTGAATTCTGAAACTGGTAATCCATCACATGATTTTCTTTAATATAGAACAAATGAAATCCTGAAATATAAAATTCAAGCACATACTTTTGAAATGACATTTAATGGATGTTCCCAAAACATCAATTTCATTTGATCAAGAGAATTGAGACATAATCTTGCATTTTTGAATTGTGAGCAGTGCTTTGTTACTTGATGAAAATTAGCATTCTTTATAAATAAAATATTTAAAAAGTAAATTATGACAAAAATACCAGAAGTAACACTGGAGAAGTAAGCACAACTGCAGTAATTTTGTCGCTATTTATACTTTCTTTCTTTGTAGAAATTATTTATTGAACTGAGGGAGAAAAAATGAAAAAAGTGAAATTTTATGCAGGTTTCCAGAATGATCTGGAAGCACGAATAATTATGTGGGTGGAGAAGGTGACACAAAGGCATTTTCCAAAATAAAAAGCTAAGAAGCAATTTTAATATTTGAAGTCCAGTGGATCAGCTAAATTTTTTTTAAGTGTGTTTTTTGAAGAGGACATTTTTCTTCTTTTACGGATTTTATAAATTAGTTACATCAAGGAAATTCTCACTAAATCTTTTAATAATCACCTGCTCGGATTTTTATAGTTCAATACCAGTCAGAAGAAAAGAGGCTTATTCAGTCATCCAGAGAGTAATTCAGAAATACTAACATCTCCTATTCTTCATCAGTAGACAGTAATGAGAAAATAAGCATCTATAGCATTGGAAATTCTAATAAATTTGTAGAACATTTTTCTTTAAAGGTTTCCAGAGCACATCTATAACCTGTTTAATTGTTTTCATCACAGTGAGATTTGTATAAGGGTATATAATGTATTCACATGAACATTATTGTAATTAATCATGATTAATGTTACTATGATAAGTACCAAAGGAGCTAATCATAATGTGCCACTTATGATAATGTCTTGCCATCATTTTATATCACAATGATGTTTCAGTGGATTTACATGATTGTAAAGCCAGCCAGTGTTATGGTTTACCATGATTAATGTGACCAGCAGTGAAAGCTGATAATAATTAGTGTCTTCTGTAAAATGTCACTAAATAGAATATATTCCCTAGAACAATTTTAATCTCATTTTAAATGTGAAACATGGCAAATGTTCTATCAATCGATATGAAATATTTAATGAGAAGTGGAAGTCTGTTATATACTGAAAAATGTTTTTGTAATTGCTTTTTCTCCAGATCTTGGTGAAAGGTACAGTAGGAGATGGCTTCACTGGAGACATTGGACTTGATGACATGTCCTTTCTAGGCTGTACTCTTTACAATGGTAAGAGCAGAGTTATAGTTACGTGTAAATCTCTTATCTGTGCTGATTGTTTTCTGTCATTTGTAAGTATTGCTACTGGAAAAACAAAACCAGATCAAACTGTAACTCACATCTGACAAGGAAATTTAGACTTGATTCGCTCCTTCCTACCTCATATCCAGGCATCAACAGGAAATAGTTGCTGCTGTGCCTGTAAGGTCCTAAATAAACCCACTTTAACAAGTCCTTAACAGGTATGGAGCTTCCATACTCTCTGGAATTTTGATTCCTAGAAGGAAAAACAAACTTAACTGTGTACAAGCAAACTGACCTTTCATTTAGCAAAATCAGTTTCATACAGCCTTCCTACTCTCCTGAATAATTTTTAATGTTGCAGTGTCAATTGCTCTCACGCTACAGCACACCAACACTTCAGATAATAGGGCAGCTTGTTCTCAAAAGTCATTGCTACCTAGGGTAGTACAATATCTACAGAACTGTAGAACATCACCTCTGTCACAGAAAGGGTTTTAGGAGGAGTATTAGCTGCAGCTACAGACATAAAAAGGCTGCGGAACGGCAAACAATTTAGAACAATCCTTACATGCATTTTAAGATGCAGGTGAAGATGCATTTTATTCTGCTATTCTAAAAATTCTTTTAGATATATAATTAGGTCTAGTAGGAATATTTGTGGCCTATTTCTTTGCAGAAAAGTAACTCAAATTTTGCCATGTTTATACAGTGTGCAGTGACACTTATGTAAATTACAATTCAGAACAAATTTCAAATATACAGTTAGTGTACAATGCCTTATATTTGAGGAAGAAAACTTTGCAAGGATTAACCAGAAAATCTCTACATATTTTCAAATGAGTTATAAATATAAAAATAAACAAGAAAATTGGAAGTACAAAGTGTATCAGAGTTTCAACGTTCAAAAATAATAATAAAAAAATGTTTATTTTTTGTGGAAAAATGAAACTAAACTGCTCAATTGTAATAGTAGACACCTGAATATGAAACAACCTTTGTGCTTTCTACAATTTAAAAAACTATTTGGAGTAATTTTTGAGACATTTCATGATCCTTCTTTTATTTTACCACCTCTACTTCCTCCACACCATAAAAAATCCAAACAAACAAAAAGTTGTTTGTTTGTTTGTTAGCTGTGGGAATAGTAGGCAAAGCAAAGTTAATAGGTATAACACTTTCCACCATATTTAATGAGTTGGACCAGGGACAAAAAACTGGGCAACCACGTCTCATTCCTGCACCCTGGAATTAAGTACTGGCAGCCCAGCTGGTATTGTCCCACTTCTAACTAGATACAGACCATGGAGAGATGGGTTTGATAGCCTGATGGTAATGTTAATCATAACATCTACATCAAAGATGTAGGAACTTCAGCATACAGTTTTGATGAATCATTTGAATTCCTGAACTGTAAGCTATTAAATGATGTTTGCTCTAGAGAAAGTGGTATTTCATAAATTTTACAAAATGGGTTATTTCAAATGAGGGAAGGGAGTTGACTTTTTCCGGTGGAGTGGGAGAAGGAGCAGGGACCTGAATGTTGCATCTCTATTTAAAAAATTCTGACCAATACAGTCCTTGATGCTAGTATGAGTTGTAGATATATTTATTATATCATTTAATTATTCATTCAAAATTTTTTCCTCCTCCCTCATTATCAGTCTTGGTGCTCTATGCCTTAAGGGGGAAAAAAAAATCTTTGCTGTCCCAGATACATTTTATATCAAAGTCTTCACGTGTACTTTTTAATTAACTCAGGTGTATTACTTTATTGTATTACTGTTACTGTATTGCTTTGTGTACTACAGCTAATGATTTCAATAATGATTGAATTTAAACAAGGAATTGTATAATGAGAATTCTTTTTATGGACAATGATAGCAAAGGTTTTCAAGAAATGGGAGTTAGCCTGAAGAAAGGTGCATAGTATGCAGATTAAGAATAAGAGGAAAAGACAAAGACAATGGATTTAAAAGATGTGGTAATGAGTTTGAATGAAACAGAAAAGAAGTAGTGGGACAAGCTGATGACCTCAATTCTTTCTACTGAAAAAACTACTTTTTTCAATGATGAAATTTAAAGTTAAGAAAGTTATGTAGTAATTTCCACAGTTAGTTGCAGTAATTGATGTGTTGAAAAAAGGCCATTATAATCTAATAATCTGTTAGCTTTGCTTCACAGGGAAATTAATTTTTTCAGATTGCTCTGTCAGTCTCTGTGACAGTTTTTGAAATGATGACCAATTTCATTTAAATTTGAAAGACGTGTAAGAGGCATAAATAAATTCCTGCAAGTGTTGAGGATTTTACAAATGGTGGTTGGCTAACACAACCAATGTAGTGCTTTCCACTAAGGAAATCCAGGCATTACACATTCAATTCACTTCCCAATGGGTGGCATTTAAGACATTCAGCATGGCCACCCAGGCTTGTTTCCAGTAAAACTTTATCCTTGAGAAAGGATGTGAGTGGTAAGGGAAGAAATTATTAAAAATTTATGTGCCTTGGTTCTGTTTCTCAGAAATATATTAATTTCTTAAAGGAAACTTGCCAACAATATCTACAACTCTATCAGGAACTTCAGTTCCTGCCACGCTCCCAATGAACAACTGCACAGATAATCAGTTTGTCTGTAGAGCCTCTGGACATTGCATCCAGATGATCCAGAGGTGTGATTTTAGACCTGACTGCCCTGATAAGTCTGATGAATCAGACTGTGGTGAGTATACTAAATCTTTTGTTATCTTATTAGTTTGTGGCTATTCAATATATTGCTTAACACCTGTTTCGTTACCTTTGACATTTGATAATAGTATCTAGGTGTTATTTTTTAACATGATTTTCCTCAGAGTAACATTTTGCTCTTAATGAGCAAATGTGAGATGTTGAGCACTTTCTTCTTTCTAATGGGCTGATTTAGACATGGTATTTTATATTCCAAATCAATTCACTACCAAACTGCAAACCGCCCCACCCTTTTTTATTTTCTAAAGTGAAAACAGTTTCTCAAACCAAATGATGGCATATTTAATTTTTTTTTTTTTGAATGTTCAATAGCCAGACTTGAAGAGAGAATAATTTTATAGTCTTATATTTGGGTCACATATCTTGGACTTGGGTCCACTTCTTACTTCGTTGACCCCCTCCCCCCCACCCCAAATATTTTCAGCAGCAGAGATTGTGAAATTCAGTTATGGACATAAGGATGTTTTTGCCATCACCTCTTTGTTTATTTGCCAACTCTGATTTTGTTCTGCATCCAAATAAGTTGTAAATCTTGAATTGGCAGAGGAACATAGAGTTACACTAGAGTTACAGACTCCTAGGTCAGAAAGATAATAGATTTAACCCTGCTGTAGGTGACAGCTGTTAGGCTAGAGTATGCGGAGTGGCATAGTCTCATAAAAGTCAGCAAATCCCAGTCTCTAAATTCCCAAAACTCTGACAGTCAGATGGGAATAGTGAAACTGGGACAATGAACAGGGTCACCAGACATTGTTGTGCACAGAGGTCTAAGACATTTCCTGATTGCTTTTGAGTTAAGACAGTTCCCACTACAGCATTTTAGGAGAAACTGTGAAAGACTTTGTTTTCCCTTAAAGCACAATAGTTGAAATTACTGTTGTTCGGAAGATGACTAATGAGAAGGACAGACATCTAGAGACACTGACCTCATCTGTCTTCGCAAGCCAACCTATTCTCACTGATGATTAAAACTCTGCATTCATTAAACATGATGTAGAAATTCCAATCACTTCTTTCAGGGCTAAGACTCAACTAGAAAAAGTATCATTAGGCTCTCTTCTGTCTATTTCTTACATTAACTAATCCATGATATAAATGTCAGTTGGGTAATTTCTTACAGAGTGCATAAACACCAACCTTTGAAAAACTGCACTGAAAAATACATGCAAGGCCCTTTGTATAGACGATTTTTTTTTCCTCAGAAATTTACATTGTCTCATAAAACATCTTTTCCTTCTGAGGGAGATAAGTACTGGGGAGAATACACTTTCATATATTTGCTCTGTCTGAAGTCTCCAATCACTATAGCAATGATGGCAATTTATCACTCAAATGACAATGCTGGAATAGGAGTTAAGTATGTCCTGACTACGGGCAGAAATTCCTTCTCAGGAAGGTGTTATCTTTCTCAGAGGCATTTGAAACAATGTTTTTAAAGCAATTTAAAAAGAAAGGAAGAAAAAAGAGAGGGAAGAAATGAAGGAAGGAAGGAATAAAGGAAGGAAGAAAGAAACATAAAGAAAGAAAGAATACCTTAATACTATGTCACTCATCAGTCTCAAGAAGCATCACATCTTTTTATGAGTGACCACACTGGTTGTGGTTTGCTTCGTTAATGGAGATATAAAAGCTACAAATTAAAACTCACTTCTCAGTCTATCACCTATAGTCAAAATTTCTGCAGAATATTCACTAAGTGTATACTAGAGAATAAATATTCAATAAGTAGCAGAACGAATATCAGTTTGATTATTTTTTTCATCTAAACATTCTTTTAGGGGGATTCATTGGAAGGGACAGTTGGTAGTGAACCTACTTTCCTTGTCCAGTTGCTCAGGAAATCAAAAAACTGAGGCACAACTAGCTGCATATTTATTTAGTAAGATAACTATTCAGTAGTTAACACCAATGCCAAATAGCTGCATTACCGTGTGACTTTCAGGTGTTTCAGGGACTGCTTGAAACAAAGATATATATATTTTTTTCAGAGTTTCTGTGGAGGATTTTTTATCCAATGAGTTGCTAATGTCATCAGTATGTTAGCCTCTTAGAAAAGAATATGGAAAATATCATTGGTAGTTTATCTGTAGAGGGAAAAACTATTCATGTTCATAGTGAGTAAGCATACACCGTATACTTTAAATTGAATCCTTTTTATTGCCAGGTTATTTATTTTATCATAATATAAATTAATGATTCCCTATTTTTATATAAACATGAAGTATTATTCCCTGTTCATCTCTAAAGCCATGGAAGTCTGCAATTTTGAGGATCGTACCCTGTGCGGATGGTATCAACCAGCCTTGGAACAAAATTCAAGAACTGATTCCATCCATGACACAAATATATTTAAGTGGGAACTTGGAAGTGGAGCAAATCTATATCCTGGGGAAGAAGAACACTGCCCATCAACTGATCATACTACGTGAGTAAAGTTTTTCAGGTACTCAACTGTCTCTTGGACAGTTTGAGTTTAGCCATATATGGATAACCACAGGGAAAAAATGCCCAGTTCTCAGTTTGAAGCAGTTTACTGATTTATTATTGACATGTAGTTAACTGACAATAAATAGGGCCAGCACTGTCAATACAACAGATGAATCAATTTATAAAATATTAATAAACTGGTACACATTTCTAAATGCTCTTCTATAAGCAATCCCCAAAGGTTCTAATACCTCCCTTTCTAGAGTAATACATGTGCACCTCCTCTGCCTGAGAACATGCAGGGTACAAACATGTTCCCCCTTGTGGGAAGACAATTTTTACACACTACTCTGGTTTGGAGACACAGCTGCTCCAGCTTTATGTGTATACATGCCAGCCTACAGTCCACTTATACATAAGCCATGAAAAATCAGCCCCCATGTAGCATCTCAACTGTCAGCTCACCAGTTGGATGTGGACTGCTTGTAATATCCAGTAAGGAGGATGCTCTGGTCTGTGCAGGTCTGTTGCTTTACCAACAAAGCAACTTACGGAATAACAAAATCAAGTTTGGGCTGCTGCTGTTTCCACTTTCTTCACTATTAAAATTTTGTCATGCTAATTATTTGCAAGCTGACTCCTCACTTGCTTGAAAGCAGACTTTGCAATTCATTGGTTACTATTTAATTTGACTTATGGTGGTCACCATCTTAATTAGTTTGGGAATAATTCCTTCTCAGATGGTATCCACACTCTGTAGACTTTCTTTACTGTCTTGCTAGCTATTGTTATCCATGCAATTTTGCCAGGCGAGGGCAATACAAGTTTCCCCAAGGAAGGGTCTGATGAATTCACCTGTCAATAATTAACTAGTGTAGTATGAAAAAACAAACACCTGTAGTTAGAGTTAAGTTCAGCTTAATTTATATATATATATAATATATGTATTTCTGATAAATGATATAACTGCATTAAAAAAAAAAAAAAAGAAAATATTACTGCCCTGCTAAGACTTTCACAGTGTTGCTTTTTTGTCTGTAGTATTCCAGTTTCCAACAAGATGTGACTAATTGTTATTCCTTGTCAAAATACTATTTATCAGGTCACTGATGGGAGCTGTTACTTCTTGGTTTTCCAAGTTTAATGAAACTAACTATATATTTAAAAGGACTGATAAAAAGTGAACCTAAATGATCCATAAAGATCGCAGTTTGCAGGCAACACTGAAACGAATTGCTGTTGTGATATTTCACATTAGATGTAATTTGATTATGCTGTTTCCTCGTTCTCCCTTTCTGTCTCTCTTGCCTTGTAGAACATAATGGGAGCATGAGACCTCCAGGGAATACTGAGCAGCATTTTGTTGAATTAAAACTGTGAAATGTTTAATTTTCTCTTTTTTTCCCCAAATTTCCTGGTATTATATGACAGAAGTTCTAATACTCCATCTTGTATATTTGCTTTCTAAAGTAAAACGTTGATTTTGTATAGAAATTACTAGATTCATCCTGATACAAGAGTGGAGTACAATACAGTTTACAGTGAGCTCTTTCAGCACAATACCTGTTAATTTCTGGAAATCCAAACCACTAGTTTCTCCTAGAATACACATCTGGTCCAACCACATATAGGCTGATGAATTGTAAAGGGGAGGTGTATGTATTTGAACATGTAATTACGTTAATTACGTGAAAATAATGACTTGAGAAATGGAGGATAGAACAGCTTGTACCATTTTAAATTTGAGAGAAACTGGGTAGTGGTATGGTAAATTCTTTAGCATTAATAATGATATTTGGGTATGCCTGTTATTTGAAAACGTTGTAGGCATGTAATTGATATGATAATTCATACCCAAATATGTCTTCAAAACTAATAAAGCAAAACCAAAAAGGATGTAGAACAAAAATTCTAAGTTCACATGCTAATTTTTACTCTGTAAATAATTACCTTGATCACCATATGTTGAGAACATCCGTCTTGATTTTGTCTTTTCAGACAATCATTATCTGTATTTAGCGTAGGAAAAATCTGGAAAAATTAAAGTTTTTAAGTAATATTCTTAAGCAATAGTTCTTGACTGTTGAAGAGAGAGTTGAGACTCTACGGACTTTGAAATAGATGACAAAATTATAATCCCATAGTAAACTCCTCATTAAAAAAAAAAAAAAAGGAGAAAAAAAGGAAAGGGGAGGAGAAAACTGAATTTTACTACTTAAAGGAACTTACATATTTTTTTCATACTGTGTTTGACTTAGCTGACATTACTAAAAACATCCTTATATCGTTTTGTTATATTGTACATGTCTCCCTTGTTTTGTGCCATTAACCTTGACAGAGGACTGAAAACAAAAGCATTGAAATGTACACTGAAATACGTCTTTGGGTGCATGGTAAATACTATGTAGTCTCCAAAACTGTGAAGTCTGGTTAAGGAATCGTTTGTGTGAAAGGAACAAAGACCTCATCAACTATGACCTGGAAAATGTTGTGCAAGGGATGCAGCTGGCCGGTAGCAACATGCACAAAAGTTTTTGGGGGAATATCCAGTAGCTGTTGGGATACATTGAACCTAAAGATGAGGTTTTCTTTTTGTATTAAACAAACAAACAAAACACAAAAGTTTAGCAGGGAAAATGACCAGCCAGTAATAGAAGTAATACAGGTTCCCAGATGAACATCCTCTTCAGTACAGCATATTTTCCCCTATAACTTCTACAATAGAAGGTAGGAACTAACTATGTTTCATCAGGATCTGCTTGATCTTCCTACTGTTTTATTATTATTATTATTTTATTTTATTTGCTTTTCCCTTCTTAAGATCATCTTATTACTATTGGAACACACTGTGGTCAAAGGCAAGAAATGAACACTGACCCATTTTTAACTTTGCGTATGTATATTTTTTGTTAACTATTGGATAATTCAAGTGTTTATTACCTATAATTTTATTCACCATGTATTGCAGTTACTTTTGTTGTTGTGTCCCCTTTCCCCTTAGTTCAGAGTTATGAACCAAAAGTTGTAAAACAAGGAACAGGAAAAAGGAGTAAAGAAGTTGTGTTTTTTTGTTTGTTTGTTAGTTTGTTTTTCTCTCACAAGTGGCAATCTCTACCCCATGGGGAAACCTGATTCAGTAGATACAGCACTGTCTCAGGATTCATGGGTGCAAGAGCAGGAGAACAATCCATAAGTATAACAAGAAGAAAATCATTGCTGCAGGAGCCTGCTAGTGCCTGGGTGGAAGAGTGCAAAATTGGAAGGCAAACTGTGGAGTTGTAAACTGGGGGGAGAGGTGAACCAAGTGACCTAGAGATGAACAAAGCGACTCTAGAGTCATTTGCTGTGCAGAAGTTACAGGAAGATACAGCTTATTTTCTTTTTATTTTCTTTTTTTCTTAAAAACAAAACAAACCACAGAACTTTAGCCTTTCTATTTATCCAGTAAGGTCAAGAAAATTCCCACTTTTATATTTATTATTATATTTGTATTATTACTGATAATCAGAGATTTGCCAGAAATCTTGACAAAATCATTTGCAGAAAAGTCTGTAACAATTCATTCTATAATCCTTTTTGGTTTAATTAGGATTTTTTTCAGAGAAGAACTCTCATATTCAAGATTCAGAAAACAGTTTTTTTCTGAACAAGGTGTAGCTTAGAACATGCTTGTGTTAGTGCTAATTTGTGTTAGTACTTCACTAAAGCACTAACAAAGTATCACAGGTAACCAAATTATCACAGGTAGTGTGTACTGTGCACGCTGGCAAATATCTGGGATGACAGTAAGGCAAGTAACAAGACCGTAGGTATTAGACATTTGATATTAAGCAAATATGTAGTTACTGAAGAGTTTTTACAGTAAAGTACAATTTGATACTATACTGATAAGCATAAAATTGCTAATTAAAACTAATGTCCATAGTGATTAGAAATTAAGGTTGGCTTTTTCACTTCAAGCTTGGTTATTTGAGAAGGAAACTTGTTCCTATTGTTTCCCTTTGCCTTCAGCCTCACAGGATTTATGGAGATATGACAGAATGCTAATGAGTTGTGTCAGGTTCAGATGAGCCATGGAAATGCCATGAATTAATCTCAGCTCACGAGTCAGTCAGAAGACATCAGGCTAAAATCTCCAATGGAGAAAATCTAACTAACAGCCAGTGACTGCTGTGTTATGATCAAAACACGGAATCTTTCATCTCTGAGGTCATTTGCTTTGCATAGTGGTTGGTATTCTGCAATAACTTTTAAGTGCTATTGGTAAATCTTGGGAGAATTTGAACAGATATTCTCTGAGAACAACGACAATGACAGAACAACCCCAAAAAAGAAAAAAAAAAAAAAAAAGGATTAGACCAGTTAGATATATACTAATCTTTGCTCTACTGTTCAGTTATAAAGGCTTGTTTGTTTGCAGCTAAGTTTATTATGCTTTAGTTTGGAATATCTGCTGGTCTGTATAGTCTGTCTGCCTCATGCTATTTTAAGGTAGCTTTAAACAAATGATACAGTTTCTGCTCTTAAAATACCAAACACTATACAATTTTAAAAGGTGAAATTGTGCAGTTTTAAAAGGCATGTCTAGAGCTCAGTTCAGAGATTCTGAAAATTTGAAAATGCACAATCCATAGAGAAAGCACTGCTGTATTTACAGGAGTGTGCAGAGATCATGCTTTGAGAAAGAAATCTAATGTTTTTTGAAACTATTTTGACATTGGTTACTATTTCCAAGGTGTTCTGCTCAGCTAGTATGAGAAAGAGAACAGGATTCAAAGTACTTCACTTCATTTGTAGTTCATTTAGCACTGTGCACCTTGCTCTCTGGCTCTAAGTTGTGTGTCAGTGCTATATTTCAAGTGTACTAATGTGACTATTCTGATTCCAACTTAATTTTAGATACTGCTGGTTCCTATTGCTGTAATATGGAAATGTGGCACTCAGCACAATATACAAAATTGTGCCAGAGCACTAAGCAAAGACTTCAGTGGTTACACCTTACTCATCTCTTTTCTGCTGTGATTATACACTAACTTATCTCTAACTAATCTAAAGCACCAAATTTATGTTTTTGTGCACTACTTTTCCATACTGTTCTCCAGTCAGGTCTGCCTGGTCATGACACTTTATATTCTTTTCTTCTTATTTGAATAGTACTGACTGAAGAATTTACAAAAAGTAATTAGCTTTAGAGGAGAAACTGCAATTTTACAAATGAGTACTTTGTTCATAGTATACTCTTGATAGTTTAGATGTGCTTTTTGTTTTAAATTTATTTATCAAAACTCTCCTAGAGGAGATTTATGCTTCTTTTGTAATTTTAGCAAATTATACATTAACAGTACACACACAGCAATGAAATTATTCTCCTTTTTTCTTAAAACAAACATAAAAACTCCAACCCTTCCAAATTATTATCCTGTAATCAGAACCTCTGCTTTATAAAGACAATTCCCAAAGAAGCTCAAATACATTTAAAATATATGAAACAGATTTGAAAGAACTTATGATTATTAAAAATAATTTTCTGTATTCCAACCAAAAAGAGGAGGAGAAAAAAAAAAGCCCCTAAGAAGAAATAACTTCTGGAAGACACAAACCAAACCTCATTGCAATATACCACAAGAAATGCTTGCAATACCAATTCTGTGTTTGTCATTTTTTATTGATGGGTGTCATCTGGGTAGATTCTGTTGCAACCTGTGTGGCCAAACAGTATGAAATGGTAGTATCTTTTTTAAAGACTTGTAATACAGGCTTTTATGTTTATACCTACTTAAATTTTTACCAGAATTTTCATATCATCTGGTATCTGACACTATAAAAAAGAAATAACAGGAACCTACATAAAACGAAACCAGAGCGATGGAAAGTTCAAAGTATCACAGTTTACAAACAACTTGTGTCAGATATATAAAGTATTAAAATTCCAATACTATAGATATATAAAGTATTAAAATTCCAATACTATAATTTGATGACATAGTACAACAAAAAATGACATCAGAATCTTTTATTTTCTCATAAATGTGTTTGTAATGAAGACAAAATGGAGGATTTTAACTCTCTCTTACCTAATGAAACAATCTCAAAATTTGTGCAGAAATGTTTTGATGAAAATTTTTCTAACTAGGAAATCCCAGTTAGTCTAAGACTCAAATTATCCTGCATATACCTTAACTTTGGCAAAAGTTTTGTCAGCTGATTATCCGTGCACTTGGCAGAAAGTTAACAGATGGAGTAACAGTGAACTGTTAACTTCCCCCATCCCCACTACCATCATAAAGAGTGCATGGGATGTGGTAAATGAAACCTGAAGCCACTGTCTTGTCTGATTCAAACCATCACCTTGAGCTTTGAAGCCCCATATTCTGCTGATACGCCAAGAGTGTGCTTATTTTGCATGTAAACTAGAGCTCTACTGTTGTTCTTTTGACTACTAGTTTTAGCAGTCAGTTTTAGTTTAGTTTAGACCACTGGACTGACTGGGTCACTGACCTAAGCAGATCCTGGACAAATAGTGTTGGAGAGCTGAACAATAATGCTTTATAATAAATAAATAAATAGGCATGTCTTTGGGTCTCTGATTTACTGTATAGATGCTGCACATTGTTTAGAGAAATATGTATCCAGGAAAATGGAAAAGAAGAGGTAGCTGCTGCTTTTTGAATGTCAAATTTTCTATCATGTGCTAATCATTGGCATGCTTACTCCTCTCAGGAAACTGGCATTTCTATTTCTTGTTAGCCTTTTTATGTTTTCTTGTTACAGCTAAGAATTGGAAGAAATTGGAACTCATTTATGAAAAGGACTTGTTTGCTCTCCAACCAGATTTAGTTTTTACTCTAAATGAAAGCTAGAGAGTAAAGGTTATCTTATGCATCCATCTAAACACTCAGTCAGGGATTCACAAAGAATTTGTGGAAGATTCATAGATGAATTAGCAAAATCTGAGAGATGTCCAACACTAAATTAAGTTAGAGTTTAAACTTTCTGACTTTGTGTATAGGAAAGTTCAGCTGATTAATTTTTGATCCACTTTCAAACATCACAACATTAATTACTACTGTGAAACAAGCAAGTCACAACATGAGATTTTACCTGACAATACTACAGATAAATAACATTTCCAGATTTCAGCTAGGTCTAGTTCTTTGGATGTTTGTTGTTGTTAACACGCCTGATCTTTCCCTCATTATCAATTCCCATTTAGAGCTTTCAGTTCCCACTGTTCTCATGAATGCCTTGAAAGAGGAAATACAGCAAGGATCCTTTTATATAAGCACATTCTTTGCTAACAATATGTTAAAAGATACTTTCAGTATTAAGTTATTAACAAAATCACAGTATGAAAATATGCAAATTTGCTTATGTTGAAATTCTTACATCCTTTAAAATGTTGGCAATTTCTGTCTGAAACTCATTAGGATGATTACACTGTCATAGGAATCTCACTAGATAGGAAATTCTTGCAGTACTGAGAAGAGGTAAAATTAATTATTTTCAAAGGGCAAATATCAAGATTTTAATGAAATCTATTGTTGCTGCCAACACTTTAAGAGGCTTTCCATGATACAATTTTCCAAACAAGCCTGGGATCTTGCAGCTACTGGCAGGGGTGGCTGCACACTTATTATGCTGAATTTCAGCACTTGCATAAGATATACAGGCAATGCCAGATTTAGTCACCTTCATATCAAGAAGTCCAGTTCATTGACTTCTAGAGGTCTTGTTTAAAGGATAATAATAATAATAATAGTAAAAGAAGTGGGCAGTAGTTTTTGGAATAGGAAATAAAGGAATTTAAGGAGAGGTCAGGTCAGTAAATTGTGCAATCACGGAATCATAGAATGGCTTGGGTTGGAAAGAACCTTACAGATCATCCAGTTCCAACCTCCCTGCCATGGGCAGGGATGCCACCCACCAGACCAGGTTGCTCAAAGCCCCATCCAGCCTGGCCTTGAACACCTCCAGGGATGGGGCATCCACAGCTTCTCTGGGCAGTCTGTTCCAGTGCCTCACCGCTCTCTCAGTGAAGAATTTCCTCCTAACTTCTAATCTAAATCTCTCCTCTTTTAGTTTAAAACCATTCCTCCTTTTCCTGTCATTGTCTGCCTGAGCAAAAAAGTTGCTCATCTTGTTTTTTATAAGACCCCCTTCAAGTACTGAAAAGCTGCAATAAGGTCTCCCCAAAGCCTTTTCCTCTCCAGGCTGAACATCCCCACCTATCTCAGCCTGTCTTCACAGGAGAATGAATGAAGAAACTATTACATTTACTGAAAATCATTCAAAGAATAAAGATGGGGAAGAAGATAAAAACTTCTGTACAGAGTAAGAAAGACTGATATTTTGGGTTTATGGAAAGTTTTGGAATACCAAGTGATATATGCCAACTAAGAAATAGTTCACTTTAAAAGTCACAGCTTGACAGACTAAACAGGGGATCACGTACGTATTAACTGTCTCTGCTACAAAGGATACCTCAGTAGAGAGTGCCAGTACTCTTAACATGGGACCTATATGCAAATATATGATTTCTTATTGCTCCCTTCAAACTCTTCTCCCTATTGTATGTTTATCTTCCTGTAAATTCTACACCAGCCATCTATACCAGCCATCTTAAAGACTTAAAGACAGAGATTCCTTTGCTCTGTGAGCAAACATGCTGCAAGTTAATGTCAGTGACAGACATTAGCAGAAAGCTTTCCTTTTAAACAACAACATAGATAGATAGGCCATCAGTGATAAGAGTGAAGATTACATAAACAAGGATGCTCTCCACAGATTTGTCTAGGCCCTTCTGATCTTTCCATTTTCCTTTACTTTCCCACACATCCTTAATATTCTCTTGCAATCCCATACTCTCCCTGTGACCTACCCACTGTGTGGGTAGCACTTAAGTGTATCACCAAAGGAACCTTAATCTGGTTTACTAGTTTTAAATGTAACCTTATAGCGAACACTGAAACAAGGGCAAAAATAATATTGAGTATGCACTATGGGACATGAATTATCTAGACAGATGTGATTTTGGTCTGCTTCAGACTGAATGCACCAAATAAGAGATGGATGTCTGAATTTCATCAGAGCACTGATTGTACCCTACTGCTCTTTCAAACTAATCTCACTGAGAGGTCTGAACTTGATACTGAATATTCTGGGAAGTAAGAGGTTTTTAAGTGTTATTGCTTTTCAGACCTCTTTATCATTCTGCTGAGTTTAAACAGTCCTCTCAAATGTTGTTCTAAACGTTATATGTATAGTCTTAGGCCACTGAAGACATGAATTCCTAGCAGCAGAGTAAATTCTGAATTTTAAAATGTTTTTGCAAACCTTAAGAGAACTGGATATTCTTCTATCTCTAGGCAAGACTAGTATAAAACTCAGAGCTGAGGGGAAAAAAAAAATGAAAAAGAAAAAGAAACACTACTACATTGAAGCAACATCTTTCTTCAGAAGAAAGGAGGGCAATGAATATTTCAAATGCAGACTTGCTTGAAAAATCTGTAACTATGTAGGTTTCTACTTCAGTTGTCACTGCAGCTTATTAGAAGCTGTTTTAACAAAAATGTTTTATTACTTTTTATTTTGGATTTATTATTACTGAATTACCCTAAGGCTTTTACTCTATTTTACTCTATTTTGTGCTTATTTTCTGCAGTAGTTCACTTCCAACTTTGTCAAGAATGATGGAAATATATGTAGTAATTATAAAGATGTCTAAATTGCCCGGATCAAAGGAAAGTAATTCAGGAAGTATGGATTTCCTTCCTTGAGATACGGTTCTTGACATTTAGTATTATTTTATTTTTAGAAATTCAAAGCGTCTAGGCTCCCTTTTCCCAGGAAAGGTTGGACCTGATGATCTTTCAAGGTCTCCTAACTCTTCTGTGGCTCTATGATTCTGTGATAAAAGAAAAGCTTCAGAGCCAGTCCTCTCTTCTGCTTCTGAATGAAAAAAATAAAATAAAAAAAAATTGTGGGAAAGATTCAGGTTTTTCCAGATCATTACACTTTCCCCTAGAATACAAACAGAACAACACCTCTAATCTTTATGAACAATCCCTTGAGGTTTCACCTTTAATGTGTCTGACCTATGCCAAATGAAGGTTTGACCCACATTTTGACATGTATTTTTAAAACATTTTTACGACTTCAAAAATATGTACCTCTATATGGCTTAGAAACAGTTTTTGTTTGTTTGTTTTTCTAGAAAATTTTGGGCTCTTCTTTTATAAGAAAGGAACATTATAATTCTTCAGAGCAGATAACTATTTTATGGGTGGCAGTAGATGTTAACTCTGATCATGACACTGACTTTCTTGCAAGTATCTGATTTCTATCTAAAAGTATGTGTATCGGAAACTGTGGTGGTTTTACTCGGGTGGGCAGCCAAGCTCCACCACAACCCCTCTCTCACTCCCCCTCCTCAAAGAGGAGTTGGGAGAAAATACGATGAAAAGGGCTCAAGGGTTGAGATAAGGACAGGGAGATCACACAGTAATTATTGTGATGGGCTAAACAGACTTAGCATAGGGAGATAGTAAGATTTATTACCTATTACTTAACAAGCTAGAGAAGTGAGAAACAAAAGAAACCAAAAGCATCTCCCCCCCATCCACCCTATTCCACCTCCTCCCCCTGAGCAGCGCAGGGGAACGGGGAATGGGGGTGATGGTCAGTCTATAGCGCTTCTTCGCCATCGCTCCTTCTCAGTCACTCTCATTCCCTGTGCTGTGGGGTCCCTCTCACAGAATGCCATCCTTTGCAAACTGATCCTGTGGGGTGTGCCCACTGGCAGCAGCTCTTCAAAAACTGCTCCCACACAGCTCCGTAACACAGGGTCCATCCCTGAGGAGCAAACTGCTCCAGCATGGGTCCCCCATGGGCGGCAGCTCCCCCCAGACCCCCTGCACCTGCTTAGGCTCCTCTACACGGGCTGTAGCTCCGGCCTGGGGCCTGCTCCTGCAGGGGCTCTCCATGGGCCGCAGCCTCCTCCAGACCACATCCACCTGCTCCACCAAGGTCTCCTCCACGGGCTGCAGCGTGGAACCCTGCTCCACTGTGGTACTCCATGGGCTTCAGGGGGACAGCCTGCTTCACCATGGTCCTTACCACAGGCCGCAGGGGACTTCTGCTCCAGTGCCTGGAGCTACTCTCCCACTCCTTCTTCACTGACCTTAGCGCCTGCAAGTCTGTTTCTCACTCCTCTCACTGTCCCAGCTGCTGTGTAGTGTAGCGTGGCTTTTTTTTTTTTTTTTCTTTTTTCCCCTTTCTTAAATACGTGCTCACAGAGGCGCAAACAACATCACTTATTGGCTCAGCTCTGGTCAGCAGTGGGGCCCTTACCTAACATGGGGCAGCTTCTAGATCCTTCTCACAGAAGCCACCCCTATGGACCCCTGCTACCAAAACCTTGCCACGTAAAACCACTACAGAAACCCATCCCACAGACTATTGAATTTTTATGTAAAAGTCTTCATTTTTGATTATGAATCATATGTACTTCACGTTCTCCAATTAGCATGTAAGAAACTGTCTGCAAAATGATGTTATATTTTCCTGCATAAATTCCTTCATTTTATGAAATATTTTAGTATTGCACTTAATATTTAAATAAAGCAAATATATTAACAGTTCAGAGAATCATTTTCCCTAGCTAAAAATAGATTATGGGAATAACCCACTACTTTTCATTAATTTAAACACATCTTTACCAATGTCTACAAAAAGATTTATTCTGTCATTCTTGCATGCTAGATAAGGTTTGGGGAAACCTCCAGAAGGTGCTTAATGACCAAAGGATTGTACTGTGACTGGTAAAAGTGCTCCCACTCTTCTGATCCGTGGAAGTTCTTATAATTACACGTTTCTTAAGCCCTGCTGAAGGACGTAGCCTGTAATTTCTGTACTAAAAAGATTTACAGTGTCAGAATTGTCTGCAATTTTCATCTACCAAAATATTTTCTGTACTTTCCCATGGTTAGAGCAGTTGTCCGTTTAATCTATTTTTTTTTTTCCTGATAGGAGTCCAGGGGAGGTAGAAGCAGTACCCTATGTAACAAGCAATGAACCAGATGCTGATTTGCAAGGTTTTTTCAAGGGCTGTTTTATGTCAGTGGTTATTACTAGGTTTTAATTTTCCCTATGAAGGAAAATTTTAGCGGTCTTTTCTGTCAAGAAAGAGGAAGAGATGGAAAAGTATTTTCATTTAAATATATGCTTATGAGCAACCACAGGTTATAGGAAGGGTAAGGAGGTATTGTGCACAATTCTTTGCCCTGGGCTACCGAGGAAGATCAAGCTGTTTTCAGACCATCAGTCTGTCACTGGTCATATTAAATATAAGTTACTGCATACTTGATTCTAAGGATGAATGAATGAATTAACAGACTTCAAATCCTCCGAGGAAATTGCTGTGAATATAGAGATACTTTTACCTGTTTCTAGCCTATTTTATACTATGTAGTGCCTCTAATTAGATTATGCTGCTCCTAAAATGACTGAATATAAGGTGCAATTCAGACTCTCCTTGACCTACAAGTTAAGTAATATACCTTAATATGTTATTTTTTATTATTAAATGTTAATTATTATACATAGAAATATTAATTTACTAACTTTGTGGTAACTTTAGTGATAAACCTGTATGTGCTAATTTCATATTTATTTTATCACTTAAATAGTACATGTTGATTTAAATGTAACCACTGTAATCTGAGAGTTTTTTTCAAATAACTACTATTTTTTAAAAATGTATAATATCTTTTAGAGAAAAAAATTGCTTATCAGATTTTTCCAAAGAGACTTCAGTAGATTATTGAAAAAAAAAAAAAAGGTTTTGCAATATTTGTTTAATATTGCTGGCGCAGCAAAGACAGCTAAGTTACTCCTGAGTCATACCACAGACAACAGTCTTAG
The DNA here is from genome assembly GCA_011076525.1 of Nettapus auritus. NCBI lineage: Eukaryota > Metazoa > Chordata > Aves > Anseriformes > Anatidae > Nettapus > Nettapus auritus. The sequence goes on along the minus strand of CM021766.1, from coordinate 20,288,213 downwards.
TCCTTTATGTTGTTCTAAGTCTAACTACTTAGAGCAGGCTTGTGAATTAAAAACACGTTCTTGAATCTGTACCTTGTAGTCCTGACCATTCCTGTTTACAAAAACTTACAGTCAGGGAACAACCTCTGGGCATACCCCACACTTCTCTTGGCAATGCTTATTGGTACGGTCACTGCCTTCTCATGATTGCAATGATGCTACTTTTTGGAGCTGTAGCTCAGAGCTTGGCCAAACAGGCAAACTGAAAAGCCAGGAAATCCTAATAAAGGTATTTCAGGTTAGGACCTTTTAAGAAATGTAGGTCCTACAGTCAAGGCTGTAAGCCCTTGCTGGAAAAGTTCTTTTCAGCAATGGAGTGTGTAGCATCTCCATTAAAGAGAACAGAATCTTGTATTTGGTCAACAGCCACGTTTTCTTTGAAAGGAAAGTTTTTCAGGAACCAAATATCAGCTTCCCAAAACCCTAAAAGTCTCTGCATACACTGAGAATCTGATGCATACTGCAAAGGCAGCCTTGTCTTTCCCAGCAGGAAGAGTTTCACCCAGTATCTTGGGATTTCTTGACTTCAAGAAGGACAATATCCATGTATACCCCAGCTTTGAGTAGACCTCTGATTTTCTTATGAAAGAGGATGGGTGGGTGGGTGGGGTGGGGGAGGATGGGCTCAGAGGCCCTCCGGCTGCTGCAATGTGATACTGTTGGTAAAGGCAGACTTCAGCTCTGTATTTTGTTTGAATGTGATATAAAAATACTAGATGACTTTTCAAGGGATTTTGTGATAATTCCGGTAATACACTGATTAATTAAAGCGCATCCAGACACTCAGCTAGAAAGTTCTATATTTGTGTAAAGAAGTATTACCACTTTAACATGACTTTAACTTAATTTTGATTAAATATTTTCTTTTAATAAATAAATTCCTTTCTCTCTGAACAGGTATACTGTAGAAGGCTGGTATTTGTTTGCAGACAGCTCGAATGGAGAATTTGGTCACACTGCTGACATCGCTACTCCAGTCATCTCCTTTACGGGGCCGAAGTGCAAAATTGTGTTCTGGAACCATATGAATGGTTCAACAGTAGGTTCTCTGGAGGTATGGAGATACTCTTTATTTTGATTTATTCTTACTCTCTGAAATTGCTGGGAAATTAATGCTTTGACATTTAGTTTCATTAGAGATTAGGCTGCTAATAAACAAAAATGAATAATTATTAACACTCTACTGCTCTCAATATGTTAAGATTTGAAGGAGCGTTAGCTTGTGTAAGCTGTGGAAAATATGTTTCTACAACAAGCCAAAATGATAACCTTTTTACACGTATCGTGGTTGGAACTTCCGTATAGGCAAAAGTCTTGTACTGTATAATACCCCTTAACACTGAGAAGCATCAGTACGTATTTGGAAATTGAGTTTTTTGGCAGAATGTGGGAGTTAGAAAAAAGTAGTAGTTTCAAATTCACTGTGAAATTTTATAGAAACACCTTATTGCTATGTTATTTCTTCAAAAGCTTAACATATTTTTCAATAGTTAATTATATTAATGTAAGAAACTGAGTTATTTCTAGGACTTAACAATAACAAGCTTTCTTACCAATACCATTTTCTACACTCCATTTAAAATAAAAATACTTCTGTAAAGGAAATCTAACTGTTCAGCAGCTTGTAGATCAAATGAGTCACTGCAAAGTGACTGAATAAAACAGCAAAATTGTTCTCAACTTTTTTTTTCCACATATCATATTAAATATAACAGAATTTCCCATGAGTGTTACACAATAACTAACAGCATCAGAAATGTTTTTTAAAAATGATCAGGTTATGATACCCAATTGGTGCAGTGAGTATCAAATTAGTTGTGGCCAGTGAATTTAATTTTATATATAAATTCTCACTGGCTCAGTTACTCTGAATAAAAAAATTATAATGAAAAGGTGGCAGAATTCAACTGTTCTGAAGATGGAATTAAAACATATGTTGACAGTAGAGAACTAGGTGTCCTCCAGTCAATGCATTTGTCTTGCTAGGTATTCAGAGGAAGAATGTTTTCTGTGTCCTTGAATTCTTAAACAATTTTTAAAAATATCACTGAATTTCTCCCAAGTAATAAAGATCTTCCTAGGGCACTGGCAGGTATTCAAATTTTAGTTCATCAGAATAGAGGGAGATCAGAGTTTAAAGATGATGTATTCTCAGTTTAAAGTTTTGGGACAGATCAATTTGTTTTGACCTCTTTTCGTTTGCCCCAGTGTCCCAGAGCTTCTGAAGAGTGCAGGCATCCATGTTATTTGGAAGTAAATCCACAGATGCTTTTGCAGAAATTAACAGCCCAATTAATCACAGGATGAAGGTACCACCACAGAAGACAAACGTAGTGAGATTTTTTTTTTCTCTCAGTTCAAACCACTGCCTCTAGCAGGAGACTATGTCCCTCTAGAGGGGACACTTAATTGACTTTCCCCCCTCTATAACTTAATTAATTTTAAGATGTACCAAAGGAAAATCACAAAACCATTGCATTTTAAACATTGTAAATAGGTATCTCATTTTAATTGCTTCATTGTTGTGGTGGGCCTTAATGGGCAAGTAAACTCCACCACATTGCTTTCTCACTCCACATCTTCAAAGGAAAAGTGAGAGAAAATAGCATGGAAAAGGGAATGATGGTTGAGATAAGGACATGGAGATTGCTTAACAATTACCATCACGGGTGAAACAGGGACAGCATAGGGAGATTGATTTAATTTATTGCCTGTTACTAACTAGACTAGAGCAGGGAGAAATTAAAAGCAAACTGAAAACACCTTTCCCTCTCCATCCATCCTCTTCTACAATCTCTCCCCAAACAGAGCAGGGGAACAGAGAATGGGGGCTATGGTTAGTCCCTAATGCTTCATCTCCGCCGCTCCTTCACGGTCATTCTCTGCCCCTGCTCCACGTGGGGTCCCTCCCACAGGATGCCATCCTTTGCAAACTGATCCTGTGGGGGCTGCCCACAGGCAGCAGCTCTTCAAGAAATACTCCCACATGGCTCTGCACCACGGGGTCCATCCCCTAGGAGCAAACTGCTCCAGCACGGGTCCCCCATGGGTGTCAGCTTTCCTCAGATCTCCTGCTCCTGCATGGGCTCCTCTCCATGGGCTGCAGCTCCGGCCCGGCACCTGCTCCTGCAGGGGCTCTCCATTGGCCGCAGCCTCTTCCAGGCTGCATCCACCTGCTCCACCGGGGGCTCCTCCACGGGCTGCAGTGTGGAGATCTGCTCCGTGTGAGACCCGTGGGCTGCAGGAGGACGGCCTGCTCCATCAGGGGCCTCTTGACAGACCACAGGGGAACTTCTGCTGAGTGCCTGGAGCACCTCCTTCCTGCCCTTCTTGTGCACTGACCTAGGGGTCTGCAGGGCTGGTTCTCACTCCTCAGTCTCCCAGCTTCTGTTGTGCAGGTTTTTTACCTCTTTCTTAAATCTGCTCTCACAGAGACGCAAACAACATTGCTTGTTGGCTTGGCTCTGACCAGGTCCCTTCTGCAGCCAGCTGGAGCTGGATCTGATCTGACATGGGGTAGCTGCTGGGTTCTGCTCAGAGAGAGAAAATATAATTAGATGTCTTTATTTTCTTTTAAATATTATAAGTATTGTACAATTGTGAAACTTCTGTGGCTGAATATCACTGATGTCCCTTTATTAGTCTTCTCTCTCATGACTATCACAGGTTTTTCCATCTAAGTTTTTATCCGTACCATCAAATGTAATGTAGGACATGTTGAAGGCTCCTGCTATTTGCATGATTGTCTGTCTTCCTGTGTTTCTGTGGCTTTCTTAAACACTGATTAGTTGTCACTTTATTGTGTAACTTCAGTTTGAATAATTGTTGGAAACATTTTTGTCTGGTTTCTATAGCTAACTCTACCAAAGTATTGGAAACAAAGTATTTCAACAACTTACAAAGCTTTCAGGTACATTAGGGTACAGAGAAGCCCTGGATTTTGATAGGATATAAATTTATGGGCATGTTCAACTTAAAAATTTTAACCTTTAGCATGATATGAGAGAAAATATGAATTACCGATGAAGGAATTGGATTTATAATTTAGTAGGTAATATCCAGTTTGTGGAAAATTGTACATCTGTCCATATTGTCCCAAAGATTCATATTTATATTCATACACCTGTATAGCATGTATGTAAGAGTAAGAAAAATCTCTTATTCAGCACCCCATATTCTTTCAAATAATATCTGTAAGCTCTGTTTTTCTCCTTTTTTTTTTTTTATTTTTGCCTTAAAATTCATGTCTTTTGTGAGCAGTTTTTTTTGTTGTTGTTGTTGTTGTTGTTTTTTTTTTTTACCTATGAAGCCAGGTGTCATTTTGTTTTCCATTCTATTCCATTCAATTCCAGAAACATTGGTTTCTTTTGTTCCTCTGGAATGAAAGTTGTTCAGTGGGAGGATCTGCTATTTGCTTGCCAGAACTTACCTATTATACAATACCATGCACACACATGGGACTACATAAATTTTCAAAAAAAAAAAAACAAACATTTTTTTTTTTCATTAAGATGAAAAATATCTGGGCAACCCTAAGAAAATTACACAAAGTAGCAATAAATCCTTGGAAGCAGAAGTGGTACAGGCAACTGGTGAACTGATGTTTAGCTCTGTGAGTACTGATTGAAGACACAACTTGACACATCATCAAGTTCCGATCTGGTTGTTATTAGCTCAGTTGAATTTTGATGCCCAAGAGGATGGAGTAAAGCATGTGTGCTTTGTGCTAATGTGCTAATGTTGAAGTGTTAGGTTTCTCCAGTTCATTGGCTATTCAAAGATTTATAGGTATTTGTGAATCTTCTATTATCCAAACAAGTAAAATATGGTGTTAAGAAGGGAAGGAAAAAACAAGTTTTTATCTATGGGGAAAAAAAAATAAATAATTCATATGATCATATAGAACCAGGACATTAAATCTCTCCTGGAACTATAATGGAGCAATCTAATGAAATATAGTAAATGCATGAACTATTAATGTGTGTTGTTAGTGCTGTTTTCCATGCATTTTCAAGATCCAATGGATCTTGACCCTTTCCTCAGCAATTTTTATTTGTGGTTAACTGTTCCAGCTAAATTAGTGGGTAAATTAACCGAGATAAGACCCACTGTAGAGTGTGTTCATGAGCAGATCAGAAAGTTTTAAAGCATTATTTTCTTTGAATAGTGGCTTACACTGACAAATCCCTTTGCACTTGATATTTAATGTTGGTATAGAGATCAATTATACAGGATACTCTAGACAAAATTAAGGAACCTGCAGTGTGTTGGTAATGGAAAGATTTTTTGTGACCTGTAATTATTTCCTTTTCAGGTACTCTGCAAAACTGGTAACAAGACTTCTAAACTATGGACTCAAAGCAGCAGCCAAGGTCCACAATGGAACAGAGCAGAAGTGTTCTTGGGAATTCGTTCAAATTTTCAGGTATGTATTCATATTTTATGTTGTCTCTAGACAGCTTGGCTTTAGATACTTTTATGTTTTACATTTACCCTCTTCTTATTTCCCTTTTTGCCGTCCTGTCCCATCCCCCCCCCCGGGCCCTCTACTTTGTCTCCCCTTCTGAATAACAAAACAAAACAAAACAAAACAAACAAACAAAAGTAATATTTTTGGCTGTCTCATCATTTACCTGAACTGAACACAAGCTTTTGTAAATTTCTCTTCGATTTTAGACAGACATCCATTTTTAAGACAGAAATCCCTTCTATCCTTGAAACTGACTTGGTTTAGAACTATTCCACTTCCTTCTTCTTAGTGTGCAGTAGAATTGTATTTTTGTATTTGATTAAGAAAAAAAGAGTTGAGCATGATATCCACTTTGAAATATGAGCTGATCCTTCAGCATCTTAGAGATGGTTAGTCATGAGTATGCCATGCTTAATTTTATCATTCTAAAACAAGCAAACAAACATAACCCCAACAATAACAAAAAAGCAACCAACCAACATCAACAACAAAACAACAACAAAAGAAAACAAACATGGAGACAGTCTGTAACATTTAAAAATGTTATATTGCCCTTCTGTCTTGGATAGCTTTTAATTGAACTTTAACTTGTAACTTTAATGGGAATAACTGATGAAAGATTAATACATTTCACGCTTTGCAGAAGTAAGTGGAACCCTTGTTATTAATTCAGGAAGAGCAGGAGCTAGTATCTATTTGTATTACTCATTTTCTTTCCTGCGGTAATGGTCTTTCAATAACTATAGTGACAGATCTGTACACACAGTGGTGAAAGCTTACATAGTACTGTGCTACCAGAATAAGAATTGACCACTTCCTATTCCAAGATTTGCAGGAACAATTATTTTCTGTTCTGTTCATGTTGCATGCATGTCTTATCCATGTTTTACCATAATATCTGTATAATTTTTATTAGATTATTTTCAGGGCAAAACGTGGTGTCAGTTACATGGGAGATGTGGCAGTGGATGATATTACTTTTGAAGATTGTTCCCCTTTGCTCATCCCAGACAGACCTTGCACATTACAGGAATTCACATGTGCCAACAAGTACTGCATCCCAAAGGATAATCTTTGTGATTTTGTAAATGATTGTGCAGATAACTCAGATGAGAGTCCTGCCATTTGCAGTAAGTATGGTAGTTTTTTATAATATAATTATCACAAATAACCATGCCTGTTGTGAATTGTTAATACTTGAACACTGCTGGCAGCTCATCACCAAAAACAGCAAACATAAAGGTAATAATTTAATTATATTCTTTGGCTTTTAAGAATTTTAAACTACTATTATTTACTTTGAAATAATATAATGGAAAATAAAAAAGTGCTGTTAGTGAATTTCTTAAAATAATTCAGAAACATCTGTCTTTAAAAGCACAGTAAAAATCTGCTTTCCATATGAAAAGAACGTATTAAAGCTGAAAAAATGCATCAAGTATAATATCTTTGGGATATAGAGACTTACCTTCTTTGATATTTCAAGGATTGCCAGATCTCTTAGCAAATTATTTTAGTATGAATACAGTACAATTTTGGTTTTACAGGAGATATCAAGAAACAGCATCTTGTAGTATCAGATACAAAGGATGGTATTTAATAAGAAATGGGTTTTCCTCTGGAGAAAAGGATCACATATATTGTTTAGGAAGTACTAACACTTTATTTTTTTCTCATAAAATTGTAGAAAATGCTCACACAATCAAATCTCCATTGTTTGCTACAGTATGAAAAGTAGCTTCATTTTTACTGAGGTTATGAACACAATTTATCAATTTCTTAGTGAATACAATTCTGTGAAGCAAAGGTACACAAATTCACTGATACCATTTGAAGTGGAGGTACGAGGCAAAGAAACTGTTTTTTTGACTGATTTTCATACTAATAAACTTCTAATTTATTTCCAAACCAGGGACAGCATGTCACTAAGCTATTTAATAGAATTTTCAGTAACAATATCAGGAACTGGACTTTAATTTTTGCTTTCCTTCTTTCCCTTTCCCTTTCCCTTTCCCTTTCCCTTTCCCTTTCCCTTTCCCTTTTCCTCTTCCTCTTCCTTTTCCTTTTCCTCCTTTTCCTTCTCCTCCTGCTATGTACACAAGGAGTCATCATAACCTAGTTAATGAAATATTGAAAAGAAACTAGTCCCTAATCTCTCTAATATTCCAGAAACTCTAAACTGTTAATAGGACCATATCACATGCTGATAGTCACAAAGTCTAATTAGAAATGTCTAGACATAACCTAGATGCTGAGATATAAACTATGCCTCATAAAGTTGTTAAATTACTATTGAGAGATATGTACCTTGTTTTTGTTTTCTTTCTTGAGGGCTCTTTTTAGCTAGCTGCATGACTTCAGTGCGGTAAAATAATTCAAGTATACTTTTTTTTACAGAGGTACTGAGGACCCCAGTGTTTAGAAATTATTCCATTAGACACTGAATGAGTGGTATGTGCTCACAGTTTTCTTTAAATGCAATGCCACTAGTATGGTTTTCTGACTGCAGGTACTTGAGAACAAAATAGATCACAGTGTTGATAGAAGAGGTAATGACTGGTGGAGATGCCCAGGAGAGCATCAAATGCGTTCTAACCTCTGCTGTTCATTCAGCCTGTGCTCACCTCAGTCCTCTTTCCTGACCTTTTCCCCACTGTCCCAGGTACAATCAGGTCCCCAGTACCAGGTGTTTAGCTTTACAAATCTGCTTCTATGATTCCATACTGCTTGTTCATCTAGACATAGCTGTTTTACCCTGAGATGTGTGAGTTGCAACTCAGCTGAAGCAGTAGTTTTCTTCAGATTTTTTCTTAATTTATTTCCATGTTTTTAAGAATAAATGTAATGTTAAGTAAACACTGCCAATATTAACTTATTTCATTAACTACTAAGGGACATATCCACCTAGAACCATGTGCCTACCACACAGAGACTCCTTCCTGTTCATGCACATGTAGCATCTCAACCTTCTAAGTCATGCATAAGGGAGGAAAACATCAAGAGTATGAACTTTCTATCCCTATATGAAACAGCTCGATAGGGAATGGAGGTTACCTACTATCTTGTCACAGGGAGAAAAGTCTTTATGCTTGTGTTGTTTAAAGTGGATTTGTATAAAGGCCTTGATTCTTTAAAACGTGACTTGAAAGTTAAATGGTCAGTTGCATGAATGATTTTTTTTTGTTGACATGAGATGAAATTTGTGAGTAATTGAAGAAATTGCTTTAGCTAGGATCCTGAAATATTATGTAACTAAATGGTGAAATAGCAAAAGATGAGGACAGTTATATTCAGTTGAGGTAAACTATTATCTATGTTTTGCATAAATGATAATCCTATAGCACATTAGGGATTTATTGTTGTTATTATTAATATTTAAGATAGTGTTGTATTTGCAGACAGAGATAAAAGTGAAGGTTTTTTTTTTTTTTTACTAGTTCATATTTATAAGAAAATGTTTCAGACTTCCACCCATGTGACCTTCACAAAGAAAAATAGAAAAAAAAAAAAAAAAAAGAAATCTTTCACCTGATTTCAGCTTCAAATTTAAGAGGCAGCTGTCTGTACTGTTTTGGTCCACGTGTAGACTCCATGGATGGTGACTCCTTGGCCTCATTACTGAGGCTTCTGACGAGCTGCCAATTAAATAAAGTTAGTTTTAAGTGGCTGAACTTTATCAGACCCTAGAAGAGGTTCAAGTTCTGTTTATATTTTAGGAGAAAGCTTTTGTCATTTCTTACACTGTCAGACCAAATGATCTATTCAGTTTCCCAATTTATCTTCAAAGTACTTTCTTTTCCAGCAATAATAGTAAGTACATTCGGGGCACAGTCAAAAGTCTCTTGAAGGCTCTGGCAAAATTCCAGCTTATTTCAGCAAGTTTAGTCTTGCTTGGTAATCATTATACTGAAGTTATAGATGCCTAGTAGTAGAGAAATATATGCAGCTTAAAATTTTTGACCAATGTAATTGACTTAACCTTAATTTATATGGGCAGTTGGCTAACCACATTGGCAGTCTTGACGTTCAAGACTAGAAAATCAGTGAAGAGCATACATGTTGTGGCATATAAAAATCAATCAAAATTATCACAACCTTCTATTTTTCTAGGCATTAAATAAAATTCAAGGAGAAATGTAGATAATCATCTATGTTTGCATATTGTCTAATAAATTACCTGTGAATTCTTCTGGAAATACGTTAAAGTAAACTAGCTGTGGGTATGATTTAGCTCAAAGTAAACACTTCTTCATTTATGTTTTGCCTGTTTGTGTCAGTATGGAGGATGTGTCTCTCTAGTGCTCTGTACTTTTAATTGGATGGGGTTTTGTTCCATAAATATAGGCATTTTTAATCTTTTTCAGCACTACAGGGATCTCACCTGGCTTTAAAGCATTCCTCCAAGAAGAGGCTAGTTTTCTGCATATGTCTTGGGTGCCCTATGGAAGGCATGAATTGACCTATAAAACTAGAGCTAGGCAATTTGCCCTAAAATAGAGTGCTATATTAAATTACTTTTATTTTTTATACGTACAGCCATGTTGGTTACACTAAGAGCACAGACATCTACCTTGTATATATTCCGTTTTATCTTGCCCCACAATTATATTATAGGGCACTAAAAATACTCTGTTTAATACACATGGGTGGTTTTCTCTCTATTGAGACTTTTTTTTCTTTTTTCTTTTTTTTTTCTTTCTTTAAGGTAATTGTGTACTAGTTAATAATATATGTAACCAATCAACTTTCTGAAAAAAAAACAAACTGTCTTTTCATGCGTTTGCAAATATCCTTCAGGTACCTCTATTGGGCGTTGTGATTTTGAGTTTGATATTTGTGGATGGAAGCAAGATGAAAATGATGATTTTGACTGGAGCCTCAGAACGAGCAGTACTACAAAACTGGGCACTGGACCAGCTGCTGATCATACATTGCAAGAGCCATCTGGTCATTATATTTTTATAAAGAGTTCATTTCTTCAGCTTCCAGGACGGAAAGCCAGGATTGCTAGCCCTGTGCTAAGCAGAAGGAATAAAAACTGCAAGGTACGTGGGGTGTGATACTAGCAGGAATGCAGAATTTGATTTCTAGATTACACCAAGATAATATTCCTAAAAGGAGATACTTCTTGATCAAAACAAACATGTTGTGGAAGAAGCAAACTATTCCACCTTGGAATCATGAGAAAACATGAATCTCATTGCTAGTTATGGGAGAAGAATGATTTCTGTACATAAGTACTCCGAAGGAGATTGAAATGAAGTCAGCAGTGAAAGCAATTATGTAATTTAGAATATGGCTGATGCAACTCCAACCCTGATTACCCTACCACTATGTATGTGCTTTAATGGAGAAAATGTGTTCAAATACAGTAACAAGTTGCTTTGAAATAATACAGCTTCAAAAAGGAACAATGCATGACAGAATGCTTTGTCATTGACTCTTCTCTAAAAAGCAAAGAAAAATAAGCTTTTATTTTCTAAGGCATTACAACATATTGTTGTGATTTGATCCTGATCATTTCTTTGCAAATCTGGATTAAAAGGTTTTCTAGTTTTGATATATATTTTACAGTCTGAACTAAAATGGTAATTTGCAGTTTCATAATACAGCTTTCACTTCTCTGAGAAGCTGCTATATTTTGAAAATTTAGGGAATTTTCCAGAAAGCTGAACTATGTGCTACTTTGAAATAGTATTTTCCCTCTGTGTGTGCATCTATTGTTTTCAAATTGTATTCAAATGTCAAAGCAAAGATGAGCGGTATTTGAATTTCTAATATCAATTGAGTGCAAAAGGAAAGTTTAAATATCAATAATTTCCAATAATTGTAATTACTAATGAAATTAGTATTCATTTTAAAATAATAAGTTAAATTAGATATATCAATATCTATATATTATTTAACTGGAGAGGATTATTGTGCATAAATGGAGCTGCAATGGGAGGAAATATAGGGTTTTTAGCCTTTAGAAAATCACTCACCCAAAATTTAGAATGGGTTAAAATTTTTAGGATAAATTTGGGAATGGATTTCCTGAATTAGTGAACTGATCTTAAGAAGAAAAAAGTAGAAAAAGAAAAAACAAACAGGAAAAAAATAGTTAAGGAAAAAAGGGAGGGGGAGGTATTAACATAATTTAACCATTTTATTTGAGAATAATGAATTAATTTTTTAGTTAGTTAAGATTCTGCTTTCTCCTAGCAAATAAGACACTCCTTCCTTTCTGTGAATTACTGAAGTTGAAAGGAAGCGTGAACAAGTGAATAGTGGTCTAAGCATTATGCCACACTTGAATCTAAGTAAAGAATTTTGGAACTACAGTGATTGAAAACAACATTCTAGCTACTCTTTTGCTAATTGATTTGCTATTCACACATGAAGATCTTTCTAACTTGGCAGCAGAAGTGTTTATAAGTGGCTGTTTACCTTTACCCAATTACACTTGTTCAACAGCTTTTTTAATGGTATTAGCATAAAATAACCACTTTGTTCTCCAGCATCTGGAGCATTTCTACTCCTGATGCCACACTTGGAATTCTTACTCTATTAGTTTATGAGTGATACTGGTTTTGTATCTCTGTGCTTGCCTGAAAAATATCAATTTCTTTATATTTATGGAAGATGTAAAATTTCATTTAGTTTCTGCCTGTAAAACAGGATATGTAATCACTTTAGATTAGAATTTTGTCCTTAATAGTCTCATTTTGCAAGTTCACATTCATATCTACTGTACCGTGCCTTAGTAACTAGCTCTCTCAAGAGGAAAATCTAGATGAAGAGGAGTTATTTAAACGAACAAACAAAAAACAACTTCAAGCTGAACTGGTTATGTGATCACAGCACCAGGCTCACTGAATGAGGGCTATCTTAGCTTGATAGAGTCCTAAAGTGTTTTACAATTGATGATATCTGTTAAAAATTACCGATCATTTGCTTCTATGTCCATTTACCTCACTTTTAGTCTCATTTACGAGAAAAATCAAAACCTGTAAAGAGTTTTTCTGAAACTTAGAGTTATGATTGATTCGACATTTCTGATCAGTTAATTTCACAGAAATTCTTCTAGTTGTTTGATAATTCCCAAACACCTTTATAGATAAGAAAGTAACGAAGTTTTAAACATAAATGGGATGATTTTATGATCCAAACAAAAGATGAATAATGTCAGTAGCAAAACTTTATCTAGCCATTAAAAAAAGTCTTCAAATTTGGGTTATGGTCTCATATTTTCTAAGTTCATTTTCAAAACTGGCTAAAATATATTTATAAATTCTAGACAAATTCTGCTCACCTGAGCTTGTAGATGTTTGCTTCTTTTTTTAGTTGTGTATTTGAAAACATCTCTTTCTTAACCTTATCTGTGTTTATGGTTAAAAAAAAAAAAAAAAAGGAAAACATTTTCACTATTCAACTTCTCTCTGTGAACAATAAAAAAATACATACAAAACAAGTGGAAGAACTGAGGATGACAGGTTTGTGTCTGAATATTTATAATGCATCACACATTAAATATAATGAAGTGCTCATAACATAACTATTGGAAATGGTTACTTTTGTCATGCCAAAAAACATCTACAAAAATCATTGTGTCTATGTACTTTCTACAGACAAAACTTCTACATCCATGATAAATGTAACTAAATAATGACATTTCATAGTTTTTTGTTTGTTTGTTTTTGATTCTTTGTTTGTTTTAAGTTCTGACAAGTTCTGAAGCTTTGATTTATGCAGCTAACCAAGGGAAATGTAATTTCTTATAACGGAAAATGTATGTAATGAACAACTGTTCTAAGCAACAGCTTCACCCCTGCAGATTAGATGGTCCCAAAAGCATTTTGCTCCTTTCTGTGAGTTACTAGAGAAGGAAATGCTACATCATATATTATTTCAGACTTAGTTTGGAATCTTAGGCCCATTCAAGTCAATGGAAGATGAACTTCTACATCACTGGGACAACAAGAGTTTTGTGCCAATAAAACAAATATATATAAGCAAACATAGAGGGAAGTACATGGGAGGAAAAAAAAAAAATTAATACAAACCAAGCTTGAAAAAGAATAGAAATCCAGGGAAAATTGTCCAAGTAGAAAGAAAATGAGAATATGCCAAAATAAAGCTGGGAAAGAAAAGGGAAAATTCAGTGTCAAGTTGTCAGTGACATAATTTTACAACTTGGAAATGGAACCTATAAGAAAATCACCAAGCCTATGTATACTAGAGTGGAATAAGAAAATCTCTATGTTGAAAATGTTGCAGGAAAGTTTAAATACCTTATTTGGATTAATATTCACTGCAGGGTATTGTGGAAGTACTAGCCTGCAAGCTGCTCCTTTGAACCAACCTTGGATCAGCATTGTTGGAGACTATGACACCGAAAGAGATGGTGTTGGAAAAAAGTCTTAATTTTAATTGTATTAAGTCAGCAAAAGCAAGTGATATACACTGAGAATTCTGAGAGAATTTAAGAATGAAGCCAATAAGTTTTAATAAAATACATGAAAAATGTCAAAAAAAACACAATTCTTTAAGAGGATGCATGATAGAAAGAACAAAGTAGGGGGAGGGCTGTTTGTATTTGTATTTCCTGAATTTTCTTGCATGTGGTATCTGAGATTTAGTTACAAACAAAGCCAGTAGTTATTTAAAAATAAATGCATAAATAAAAAATGTGTGAAAAAATCTTCAGGATAGACCTGAAAAGATTAAGTAGCCAAGATAAATGACCACATCTAGAGAACCTTGGAGAATGAAGGCTAGAGAGCTAGCCTGCATTCTGATGCAAGGGAAATTCTGTATAGGAATTAGTAGTGGGCATAGCTCCAGCCTGGCTCAAGAGTAAGTCATATATGTGCAGTCCAAGTCCTGAAAGGACTCGTATACATGCTTAAAATTATGTGTATAACTGTTTGCAATAGTGACGTTACCACTATATATGATACCTCAAAATGATGTGACATTACAGAATACTACTGTATTTCCAAATACCAAGTTATTCAGTGTAATTTAGAAAAAAAAAATGTTGATGAAAATAGATATAGAAAATAGAAGCTGGGAGTTGGCATCTTCTCGCAGATAACTAGTGACAGGACAAGAGGGAATGGCTTCAAGTTGCATCAGGACTGTGTGTGTGTGTGTGTGTGTGTGTGTGTGTGTGTATCATGGCAAGGGAAAGAAAAATTCAATGATCATAAAAGAAAAACATACATAATACAGTTTGGTAGCTTTGAAAAGAACTGCAGCCAAACAGAAGTAGAGTGGTGGGCAGTTCTATGGAAATATCAGCTCAAAATTTAATGTCAGAAAAACAACCAAAATTTAGCTATAGTGAAAAGGAATAGAGATTAGTCTTAAAAATGTGAAAAGTACGGTATAATTTAATGATATACACATATACTGAATGTACAAACTTAATTAAAAAAAAGGATTTTAAGAGAAACAGAGTAGTTGTAGGACAGGAAAACGGCAGGTAAATAGGAATTGTTCTGTGCAAGAAACCTGATTAATAAAAATTATATTGGACTACTTCATTGCACAGAAGATATTCTGAAAGTGATCATAATAAATTTTTCATAAGAATTGTAACACAAAGCCCTTGATGGCTTTACTAATCAATTGCAGATAAAATCAGTTATGTAAAATTATTATTATTAAGTGTATGTTTTGCAAAAGACCACAGAAGCTTATGAAATCCTGTAGCACTAGATAATACAGAGGGTGTTAACTTAACATTTACATGGGTATCATAATATTTGCTATTATGTTTTTTATAGCTACAATAAATAAGATGGAGTTTTTATTGTTTTCATTCTTTAGGGTTTGTGCTATGCATTAGACTAGGAAAAAAATGCACTATAGGGGTGTTCTTGCATAATGTAGCATGAATTGCCTTCTTTCAGGGTCTTACATCATTCTTGGAAATATTCTGTATTTGTCAGAAACAATGTTGAACTAGCCTAAGAATTAATATAATCAAATACAACTGTTACTTTGCTCTTGAATTGAAAGTATCAGAGATAAGTCAATGGTGACTACCTTTTGCAGTGTTTTTATTTCTATGTTCTGTATGTACTTGATCTTAATTTAGGACTTACTAATTTGTTTTTCCCATTTTTAATGAAATTCACAGTTTTCAGATTCAAGGACTACTTACTTTTTATTTTATTATTTTACATTTATGCAGCCCATTTTGCACCCATAATAGATTATATAATATTATTTTCTAATTATTTTCTAAGTATATACTCTGTAATCTATCACAAACACTATTAACACCAGAAAACTGAAGTTATATCCAAAACTGTAAACAGCTCTATTCCTCTATTATTTATTTATTTATTTATTTATTTATTTTACCAAGTGTTCTCTTTCTTTTACATTTACACATAAAAGTTATTCAAAAGAGATTCGAGATCAGCTGTCACAGTATCGTAATGCTGATTTCCAAGCTTGGTGTATGGAAGAATTAAAAAAAAAATCACTAGCAAGTCATTTTCGTGTGTTTTAATTAAATTGTCTATGAATGAGTAAAACACAGAGCTAGTCTAAATGCTGCTAATGCTTCTCCATTTAAAAATTAGGATAAATACTGTAGCAGAATATGTCTGAACTCACTAATTGTATACTTGAGGATATTGCTCTTGTTTACAGATACTTTTCTATTACCATATGTATGGAGCTCACATTGGATCATTGATCGTCTACCAGAGGACTATGTCAGAACATGAAAGAATCCTCCTTAGTCTTACTGGAAACCAGGGAAATTTCTGGCAGAGCCAGGCACTGAACCTGACTGGAGATGGAGAGGAAGATTTCCAAGTCATCTTTGAAGGGATAGCTGGAAAAGGTCCCAAAGATGGCGTAGCACTTGATGACATCACATTATCTAAGGAGTGTTTACCATTCCAGGAGTTTTTACCAGCAGAAGCCACAACACTGCCTCCAACAGGTATATTCTTGCTAGAGATAAAAAATGCATGAATGTGTATCTCTAAATTCTAAAAGAATACATAGCAGTATTGCTTTCATTTCTTTGTCTCCAAAGTAAATATAGAACATTTATCTTGCAATGGCATGTTGAAACCAACATGCATTTAGGTAGCTCTTTGAAATGTTGATGAAATTATTTTTATGAAATAACTTTTGTGGTATTAAGTTAATTCTTATGAATCTGTAGGACATATGTTCTGCCAATTATATTTAGACAATGTCCTGCTAATTCAGTGGGATTTATTTATCAATATTTACTTTTAAAACATATTTATTATAAAATAAAGAAGAGTAGCACAGAGCCAACACACCCATCTTGTAATAAGGTCAGCAGTAAGTACATAGGAATGGCTCTAAGGCTTTTTGGCTAGTGGGAATCTGTACTGAGAGCTGGCACCATACACATCTTGTTCCCTTGTGATAATGGTATCAGCATAGGAGCTATTATTTGCATTATCCTCACTTACTGCACAAAGGAAATAAGACTCATAAAAATGTTACCCAAATTAGAAAGTTCTGAGGGGCACAGATCCCACTATCCTCAAAGTAATAGCTGCTCCTAATAGCACCAATGATATTCATTAACAATATTTGCTTGGATGGTAGAGGAGAAACTCTTTCTGACAGAACAGAACAAATCTCCATCCTTCCACATCTACCCTTGCTGAAATGTAAACTCCCAAAGTGGAATCTGGGAGATTTCCTGGGCCTACTACAAATTTCCTGCATAGCTGTAGCAAGTCATTTTATTTAGCTTCTCTGTCTTTCTGATGAATAAAACAAAGCTAATATTTCCCCATGTCAAGGAGTACTGGGAAAATGGATCATTAATTTATGTGAGCTGCTTTGCTTTGTTACTGCTGCTAATGAGTAGCCTTCCCCTTTAGGATATCATTAAGCACTGCTCAGGCATTGGAATATACCACTGATGAGACTACATCAAATCTAAAAAATTATACTGTGCTTTTTCCATTAGATAAGCAGAAAAGATGTGGGTAATGGTTTCCAGACATATGCTGAAAAATTACCAAATCCTTACAGTATACACTATTGGCTCTCTATTTCTGACAAAAACAGTCATGGATATTTATTGCAAATGAGATTTGTATTTTAAAGTTCAGTTTTATATGAATGTTACCCCAAGAGGAACACTAGCTGAGATTTCTGATTTTTGATGTTTTCAGATTCTATCCACTTAATGGTAGATGTGAGTCCCTGTGGCAACATAGGAAACTTTAAAAGCTTTAGTTTTGATAGTAAAGGATGTTCCAAAATACTTTTATGATGTATATAATAAAAAAGCTACTAAAATCTCAGGAAAAAGCCACCAGAGACTGATTTCTTGGTGTAGCTCAACCAAGATGTACTTTGTGAACTTTGTAGATTCACAACACTTTAAGATAATGGTCTAAAATCATCCTTATAACATACCATCTTTTCTATGTCAACAATTTTTACTTGTCCTGGAAAATAATTTACATTAACTACTGAGGGGTCCAACTTACAGCAGCTAATTAACAGTGACATCTGTTTGGATCACTGCTTGAAATGGTGGCTTAGAAATCAGAGTATAAAATCTACTCCCGCATACAGAAATGTTCTGTACAGTAGCAAAATGGAGGCTATGCAAAGAGCTCTGTGATCTAACTATATAAATAGAGACAATTAAAATGGATGTGGTGATCATATGCAAAAATGTGAAGTCCTAGACTTCTCTGTTTATATACAGAGACAAAAAGGCTTTAACCAAAAGTGAAACACTTATATCTATTGCTCAAATTCGTTAAAAGTTTCTGAGGTTGCAGAAGATCTGTTTTCATGTCTTTAGTTGGAGAGAATATTGGCTAAGAAAACTGAAAAGTTTTATCTCAGAGACTCATAGTTTTTGGCATCTATTCCCATGATGATCCAGGACTGATACAGACACTTATTTATCCATCTGGTTAACATGCTCTCTCTTCTGTATTTGGATATTTGTTTCCTTTTTTCAGGTCTGGCAAAGAAAATTTCCTTCATTTTAGGTACTCAAAATAGCACAGTGAATAGCGACTGTCCTAATGCTTTTTACCCCTTCTCTGCACCCAAATGAAGTTTGCTATTCAGCACTTTTTGTTCTCACTGTTTTAAGAGCTTGCTTTGTATTTTTTATGAAATACCTGCAATCTGCAATTCATTTTCTACTAACTCAACAAGCCACGTGGAAAAAAAAAACAAAAACACTCTAATATTGTTCTTATTTGTTTGCTTCTTTATTTTTTAATTCAGAATTTAATGTATTACATGTCAAGGGAGATTCTTCTGAGTTTTATGAGCAATAACAAGGTGTCCTGTGCTTGTTATTTCTGCACACAAAGTGCAACAGCATGCTATGCAATGGGTATAGTGTAAGGACTAAATAGAATAGAGTTATTAAATATCCATATCTGTGCACCTGGGGCAGGAATTCTGAAGGATTTTCAGAAGGATTGGCCCCAGAATGTATGCCAACTCTTTGAAGGTCTAAACATATACAAATATACATTGCAGGTTTTTTTTTTTTTGTTTTTTTTTTTTTTTTTTTTTGTGTGTGTGTGTGTGTGTGTGTTTTCTTTTTTTTTTTTTTTTTTCTTCTGGACAAATAAAAAGTAATGCTTAAAGGCTGAAAGAGTGTGCTGGACAACTAGAAAAAATCACTTTCAAATTTAGCATTGTTATTTTCTGTAGACTGACAGCATGCTATAAACTGTCCTCATGATGCTACTTAGCAACAGTGATGCTGAAGTGGCAAGTCAATGAGAGCCACTTAAAACACTGTGCCTGAGAAAAAATAAGCATCATTTTGGGTTGGCGCTTATCAACTCCTCACTCTATAAATAGAGTATGGGAGAATATAAGGTTTTGGTCGTGTCCTGCAGTGGTGCTGTGTGTAGCCAATATGATCCTGGCTAACTTCCTATCATTAGCAAAGTTTCTTATTTCATTGCTCATGAACTTTTCTGGTCATTCAAGAGTAGACATTAAAGAATACAGCCTTGTCTAAGGCTGTAGGCTTTTTTGTTTTCAAACAGGTTTTTGAATCATTCTAGGACAAATGTCTAATTCATAAAAAAAAAAAAATAGACTTTGGCATCATAGCTAAAGATGAAAATAAAGGCAAAGGAAAAAAACACGTCATTAAATCAGATTTGCCAAAATCTTTTTGAGATATTACCCTCAAATGCATGTAATTTAAAGACCAAGAGATATTGCTTAAATCACTCTTTTGCAGATAAAAGGTTTGTAAAAACATACAGACATATAAATAGAAATAACCTTGGCAGTTATTCTAATTAATATATAAGAAAAATCACATTTTATGCTTCTGTGCATAATGTGTTATCCTACAGAAGAAAAAATGTCTCCTTATGTACAACAAGTTGAATAACAAAGAATTTATATCTGCATTTGAAGTAACCAGTCTTGACCATTATCTGAGAGAAGAGAACATTGAACAAATAAAGTAAAATATCTATAACACTTTAAAACCAGTGCTGGGGGGGGGGGAAGCTGTAAGCCTATGAAGAATACTCAACTTCTGATATGCTCCTGAAGTTTTGTAGACAGAAGATACCTATATAATATACAGGTTTACCTATATATATATATAGGCATCGATGTTCTCAGTTAAACAGACTTTCGATAATTTTACTGTCAACAGCAATTTTATTTTATTTTATTTTATTTTTTTCATTCCTAATATTGTAAATGTGTTATTAGGAGTTCAGGTTAGGATTCATTTCTGTTTGCAGTTTTCTCTTAGTTATATGTTTAGACTTTTTATTACTTAAAAGTTAAGTAAATGCTACTGTTTTTATTTTACAATGGAGAAGCCTGAGGCAGTATGAGTTACTTGCCTCAGGCTGCATAGTGAGTCAGTGACAGATCCGGGATTAAGGTATAAGGAATCCATCAGAGTTGTCCCTTGGAAAAAGTATAATCATCACAGATTCTTATTGTAAAGGAAACAATGTGTTCCCTATTTCAGTTGATGGGGGCTCGAGCTAGTCAACCAAAAAATAGCAGTTAGAGTAGATTTTTATGCTGCGCTTTTGTAGGTAACTCAACAAAAATGAAAAACTAGATTAAAATTCTCAATTATAATGCTGACATGTTTAATTTATCAATAGAATGTGGCAAAACATGTTATCTGAAACATCACAGAGGATAAAGGCTTTCCCTACATTAGGTAGACAGAGACGTGAATTAAATGCAGGGCTGTGAACTCAGCAGTCAGAGCAGAGCCTAGATTTGTCCCATAACTGATTACAACTCTTGAAAGTGGACAGAAACCATGATTAATGTCATCTAAGATCCTTGGAGATAGGGCACTGTCAGCACTCAGTTTTCTTTTTTGCAGAACAGTTTAAAATCTCCAGAACTTTCCATAGCTCTTGGGCCTCCACAGATGTGCTTCTGTGAAATGTGTCACAGAACAGTGTGGTGATTTTGCTCAGCTGGACAGCTGAGCTCCACAACTGCTGTCTCACTCCTCTCCTCCTCAAAGGGAAAGGGGGAGAAAATACAATGTAAAGGGCTCAAGGACTGAAATAAGGACAGGTAGATCACTCACCAGTTAGCATCACTATCAGACATATCATTAACATCAGACTCACCATAGGGTGATTAATGTAATTTATTGCTTATTACTAACAGACTGGAGCAGTGAGAAACTAAAAGCAAACACCTCCCGCACCCCATTCACCCTCTTCTAACTGTTCTCCCGACCAGCACAGGGTAATGGGAAACAGGAGCTGCGGTTAGTCCGTAACACTTCATCTCTGTCGCTCCTTCGTGGCTTTGTTTCCTCCACTCCTTCACAGTCATCTGCCCCTGCTCCACATGGGGTCCCTCCCACAGGATGCCATCCTTTGCAAACTGATCCTGTGGGGGGGGGGCTGCCCACAGGCAGCAGCTCTTCAAGAACTGCTCCCACACGGCTCCGTACCAAGGGGTCCATCCCCCAGGAGCAAACTGCTCCAGCACGGGTCCCCATGGGCGGCAGCTCCCCCCAGACTCCCTGCTCCTGCGTGGGCTCCTCTCCATGAGCTGCAGCTCTGGTCCAGGGCCTGCTCCTGCAGGGGCTCTCCATGGGCCGCAGCCTCCTCCTGGCCACATCCACCTGCTCCACCGGGGGCTCTTCCACAGGCTGCAGTGTGGAGATCTGCTCCATGTGGGACCCATGGGCTGCAGGGGGAAATCCTGCTCCACCAGGGGCCTCTGCACAGGTCACAGGGGAACTTCTGCTGCGTGCCTGGAGCACCTCCTGCCCTCCTACTGCACTGGCCTTGGGGGCTGCAGGGCTGCTTCTCACTCCTCTCTCTCACAGCTCTTGTTGCCCAGCAGTTTTTTGTTTGTTTGTTTCCTCTTTCTTAAATCTGCTCTCACAGAGGTACACACTGCTTTGCTTATTGATTCACCTCCGGCCAGCAGCAGGTCCCTTTTGGAGACGGATGAAACTTGCCCTAATCACACATGGGGCAGCTTTTTAGATTCTTCTAAGCCAGCCCTGCATTCAAAAACCTTGCCATGTAAACCCAAAAGAAACAGTCAAAGAAATAAATGTCAGGTCAGAAGAAATGTTTTTTCAAGGCTAGAATGAGTTTCTTAAGCAGCAGGTGACACAGCACGTTGAAATGGCAAAGTGTAATTCCTGATAGTATATTTATAAAGGAGACTCCATGTTAAAGAACCCCACTCTTATTTTCACCTTACCGGGAAGACTAAGTTAGAAGAATTTTTTAGTATTTTAAACTTCTCCAGGACTATAAGTGATACTGGCACTATTAGCTCAGGCCTTTCCTTTTGTTTTACATACTCCATCTGCAAAGCCTGCCTCTGCCTGGGTAAACCAATAACATGAAAGCTCTAACCTGTTACATTCCAAGGCCTAGCTAAACAATTCCTCTTACTAGAGTCTAGATATTATTTTTGTCTTATACACATACAGGTAGAGAAATAATGCTGCAATATAGGATATTCTTACAAGTACACAGTGTATAAAGAGGGTGGCGCTTTTTTTGTTTTGTTTTGTTTTGTTTTGTTTTGTTTTTCTGAAAGAAAAGTTAAATTTCACAGGATCTAATCCTAGTTTACTTTTAGTGAAGTACATCTCCGTTGGGCTTTTCAAATACCTAGATATTCTGGAACAAGATTTCCATGTTTGATTAAGCCTGCAGGCATGTACATATTTCTTTTCTCTCCCTTTCTAATTGTAGCAACAATCTGAAGAGGCTATTCAACACATATTATCAATAGTTAATCCAGACTATGTTTTACTACAGAGAGAAAACAAAAATGTTATTTTTTCACTAAATATTTGCAAATAATATTTGGAAGCGCAGTTTATATTTTGTGCTTTACATTAAGGAAGAGTAGAGGCATTTCACTGCACAGCTTCATTTTCATTAGGGGATTTATTTTGTTCTCAAACTTTTCAACAGAGTATGTCTCCCAAGTGGAATGATACTGTAGCTCTCAGAAGAGATACCTAACGAGCCTAATTTGGGGTTTAGTGGTTAGGTAGACAAAGTTAAATAAGTGGTATAAAGACTGTTAGCAGTCAAAATGCTCAAGGCATTTCCGAGTGTGGAAATACCACGCTCAACTGATCAGAAGTCAGATCACCTAATGTGCTTCACACAGAGAGAAGAGATTGAAGAAATGGAAATGGAGAAAGTGCTTTTTGATATGTGGAAACTTGCAACTAACCCAGAACACAGACAAAGGATATTTCACCAATAATTATAGAAGCTGTCCTCCAGAAAATAAAAAAAAAAAAAAGTAAAAAAAAAGTGGAAGGTTATTGAGTGAGATCACATGCTCTTCACCAAGCACACACACAGAACAACAACAACAACAAAAAACCTGCAGATTTTCCTTTTTTTGAAAGACCAGGTGGGAAATATGTTAGTGAAATGGAGAGATGAAAGGTTCTTTCTCTGCCTTTCTGTTTTAGTAAATAGTAAATACATATTTGTATGAGGAAATCCCTCATATGCCTCATTTTTAGATCTCTGAGTGAAAATAAAGCCGGGGCAAAGGAGAGAGAGAAATAAAACCAGCTTAATGTGCATAACGAATCTTTACAAAAAATAATTCCAAATTTTATAGGCTTATATAAGACTTGAAATATTTAGGGTGGGATTGAGCTCCAAGACTTAAATCAGATGTCTACATGTGATTCAATGTGTTATGTATCTAAATTCCAATTATAGACAGTATACTATAGTGCTCTTTTGCTGCCCAGCCAAATTGCTCAGGAGAAATTTCTGTAGTGCTGACAGATGTGTAGCACAGAATACATGGAAAGCCTATGCCCTCAGATGTAGCAGCTGCTAATGAGGAAGAATATTTTACATATTCTGAGATGCTCTATGTGTGAGGAATCAAATAAAACTCTAGGTTTCTATTTTAGCTTGATGTCATTGCTCTTTGAAATCCAATGATTATACCAACTAGATCCCAATCAGTTTTAATGGGAATTTAGACACAGCTTGCCTACACATAAGCATAAATGTATATCTTTCTGTGAGCTGAATATCTAAGTTTTTTTTTTTAGAACTCTTTTTCACATTCTTAGTTTTATTTTCATCTCCTATCAGACTCTTTTTCCAACAGTTGTCTATACTTACCAGAAATTATTTCTGATTTGCTTTGCTGCTAGCTTAAGCAGCAATGACTGCCAAGTGATGTGACACTGAGGAGTTAAGTTGACAGCCTCAGCGACTGTTTATCTTAACATTGGTGCAGCATCTCATCTGGGATGTGACGCACATTCCTTTATCTGTAGCTTAAGCAGTTGTGGTGTGGCAGCGCATGAGGTACTTTCCCTCTGATGTCTGCTTCTGGTCATATCCAGTGGCTGGAACCTGCTGCTTGTAGAGGCTGTATTAACATTTCCCTTCTTCATACATCTAGCAAAGAGAAGATTAAAAAAAATATATACATTTTTTTTCTTATCATTAGATCATTCTATTCCAATCTTCTCTCTTTGAAATCCTCTCGCTTTTAACCTGCTTTTACAGGGTGTCACTTCAGGCCTTCAGACCCTCATTTATATCTGCTCAGACTAGGTCAAAGACATTTTTGCATACAGAACTGCAGTAACATTGCCCCACACCTGGATGCTGCAGTTATCCAAGACAGACATTAAGAAGACACTAATTTAGATTCAAGACACTAATTTAGATTCAAGACATTAAACTCAGACTGAATGGTCTCTGGCAGGTAATACTATGGAAAGTAACACCTCCAATATTACTGTGCAAATTACTTGTGGGCATATAAGGCAAATTCAGGGAAGGAAAGCTCAAGGTAAAATTTCTTCAGTTGCATTAATCCACTACATTAATCCACTACTCAGATGACAGATGACAGGTATGGTGTCCACATGCAGCAAGGTTCATGGCAGAGGCTGAGGATGATGGTTGATACCAGACTAGCTGCAGAGGATAATTTAAAAATTCAGAATACTGGCTTTCAAATAATAGAAATTAAGAGATTAGGGTTAATTTGTAACTGGTATGGGAGAAGTCCTTCAAACACGTTTTGTTGTTTAATTTGCATTTGCTTTGAAGATCTTTCTATTTCTTTTAAGGACTGTAATGTAATTGAAATAATGGTAGACTTTAATATCTTTAATATTCTGTGTGATTTATCCAGCACTGCCATTTTTTTTTTTGCAGATACCTAGTATTGTAGTATTTTATTTTATTTTTTCTAATCTTGGCAAAGTGTTTATAAATTTTCTGCATAAAGTTTCAAATTTATGACACCTTTACCTTAAAGCAATTAAATCTCAGGTATTACATCTCAGCTTGAGTGTAACTAAAGAATAATTTAAATCTTTTGTCAAATAATAGAAGAGCATTATTTGACAGAAAGGTTTTTGGGGTAATATTTGTAGTAAATGTTATTCTATAAAGCCAAATTAAATTACAGGGCCGGCTGATAGCACAACAACAGCCAAATATCTTTTTTGTAATAACTGTCTTTGCAGTTGTGTACAATATGATATTTTCCCATTCTCCATTTATTACGGGTTTTTTAAGAAGGTGGTTGTGATTATGCAGAGTTGCATGAAAAACTTGTCATCCAATAAATTTGAAGATAACTCTACTGCTTTAATTTTATTGTTTTTCATTTCAGAACTTTTCACTGGTTGAATGTGTGCTTACACTTGTTGAACAATGTAGTTTATAAGCACATATTTTGTTCGGTGTCATATGGAGCACTTTGTGTAACTGAATAGAGAATGAAAAGCCATTAAAAGATGTGATATCACAAATTATTTTATTAGACTGATAACAGCTGACTTGGGAAATGTTTTTCTACAAAAAAAACAAAGCAATCTATTTTATGTGATGAACATGCAGATGATTTAGTACGACAAGGTATTGCATTAAGAAAGTTTTCATCAATTTCAGTGAACGAGACCCAGAATGTCAGTGTATTTTTTTCATAACAGTAGTCCTATCTGTGCTATCCTAAGTGAACATTTTGTCTCCCTCCTCATACAACGAACAAAAGATCCCTTCTGTACCTGAGATATTGCTGTTCCGTGCCAGGCAGGGCCAGAGATGGATTCATGTACATCAGACAGTTTACTCCCTCTGGAATCAATTTCTGTGAAAGATTCTTACATGATTCTGTATAGTGACTTTTAGGAGACATTCAGATGCATCCAAATGCAAATTCACAAGAGAATAACTTCCAGGTAGATTATATACATCAGTCAAAAAGCTATTTCAGTCATGAAGTTAAAGTAGTAAGGCTACTTTAACCAAGGTAGAGCATAATTCTTGCCTTCTGTCCTTGAGGAATAACCCAGGACACTGAGTTCTTGAACTCCTGAATTCTGAGAGAGGATTGGCACCTTAGTGGGAATAAATAGTTCTATGAATTAGAACTGCTAATTTGAGAGCTTGGTTATCAAGTTAGTATTTGGTGTTGTAGTTCTGTGCAGTGCAAACAAAGCATCATCTACTGATTTATTTAACTTGGAAAGACCCAGAAATATATTTTGGATGCAAAAATAATCTTCAATTTGGATTCTTCGAACTGATGAGACCTAATTCATCGCAAATTAGAATGCCACAGGATTCTAATGATTTTGTCACAGCCATAACTACAGAATTATTCTTCCATATTTTGAAGTTGGCTAGTGTTGGCTAGGCTTCAAAAGAATATTCTAAGAAAGTATTTAGCTTCTGTGGGACTTGCAGGTGAAAGTTTGGGTCAGATAAATATGAGTTTTATGAGTGTTGGTCATTATTTTTCAGATCTATTTATACTTGTTTGTTTGTTTGTTTGTTTCCCTTACCTTCCTTTCTCAGCAGAGAACAGCTGAATGGCAGAGCTTGCAAAGGAATGAGTGCATCTGAACTGATCATATGTAAATTTAGGCTAGATGTTAAAAATGGTCCTTATATAAAGACCAAAAAATAGTGTTCTGGTAGCAACAATGGAGAAAGTTAATGGTTATATTGAACAACAAGGAATTGCTTGAGGTTGTTACCTTTCATAACACTGAACTGGACTTTGTGATTTGAGTGATTTCTTTCAAGACCCAGTTTCCCATGAAGTAGGATAACACAATTTCATGAGGGCTCTCTTTCCAATCATAAACGTTTTTGCTATTTCCTTGTTCAGTCACTTGTTAAGCCTGTGTTCCTCAAAAAGTTCCGCTATAGATGAATGAATACATGCTGAATTGAGGTACTATCGCTCTGGGAGATAAATCATTGTGCTTGGTGGGAGGATATAAATGAGGATAATCAATAAAAAATGCTTTTGTCTTAATGATTTTAATGATAAAATATATTGTTTTGGGACATAAGGAGCAGAACTACTTAATCACATTAGGAGATGTTAACAGTACCAGTGATATTTGGAATATACAGGTTCCTAATACAATCTTTACTTGCAGAATATCACCTCAAACTACTTATGCTAACTTCATAAGTATAGTTTTCATCCTCTTCACTTTCATTGTCTAACGACAAACATGACTGTTATACAGAGGAAAGGGAAAAGCTGACCATATTAGAAGATACATGTTTCTTTGAGATACTGAGTGATTAGAGTTGGTTGGTATCTTTCCCTTCCACAAAGCATAACACATTTTTCATTTTCCTATTGACCTTTCTAGTGGAGGCTCGAAGGTGTGTGGAAGCCTGGTCAAGGCATCAATAAAATCTTTTAATCATCTTGTTCTCTTCAGCTCACTATAGCATTCTGTCTGAGATAGACAGAAAGTTCTGTAATATCATATGGTGAATGCAGTAATCCCAAAACTTATTCCTTCTGAGCAACGAGAGATGAAGGATTTATAGGTGCCTAGAGACTTGGTTTAATCAGTTTTGGACTTTTTTAGTTTAGCCTACACCTGACTCTTACTCAAGTATTGCTGAAGAGTTTAAACAGAGCTGGTTTTAAATTCTGCAATTGTTTATAGAATTTGTCACCAAATTATATTTACTGCAGTTCTGTACATCCATCTGTACATCACTAAGGATATTTCTTTGAGGTTTCCTTTGTATTTTACATGTTTATATTGTTGAATCTTAACACTGATTAAAGTGATTAGATTGATATTCATAATTGGTAGTGGTCCCAAACTAATAATGTATATACATCATTCAATATCTTTCCCTGTGAACACTGGACAGTCTTAGGCCAATTTAAAGACTTTTCTGAACCACCTCATAGTGTCTAACTTGTCAAAGAAAATACCAATTCCTGGAAGAGACTTCTGAGGTCTTAATATAATCTTGAGGACACTTAACACTCAGTGACTGATTTGTATTTTAGTACATAAACGATGTCTTTTACCATACTGTTACATACCAGAGAAGGGGTTCCTAAAAGTAGTTTATTCTTCTCCTTCTAGCAGAGAAACCAGGGGTGCTCAGATCATTGGGACTCCATGTCCATCACTTTTTCTCACCTAGGTCTGATCTAACCGGAACATCCTCTGGCCTCAAGAGTCAGCAATGTGATTATAAATGAGAGCTATTAGGCCAGTCTCTGTGTGGGATTTGAGGGAAGCATTTTCCACCTGTCACTTTTACTGAGCACAGTCCAGCAGCTCTGGCAAATTGTACAAAACAGATTTATCAATGCACTGCAGGTCCCCTTACACCATATGCTTTGGGCAACAACTTTGAGTACAGTGGAAAATGTGAAGAGATCACATATTCCAGTTCAGCTAGATCTCTCCTTTGGCTTGAGTTATAACATCATCAAATACATCTGGTAACTGACTGCCAAGCTTTCCTTTGGTGTTACAGAAATTCTCTTCTGACCTATCGCAGCTGTTCAGAGTTTGTGCACAGTATTTCTCTGCACTAGACACCAGGAAATGGAAATCCATACCTCCTTCAACCCTTTAGCAAGCAAATAGCAATTAGACCATTAAACCGGAGGTCATAACTAAACCACATTGGGCTCAAAGGCTCTAGGAGACGTCATCAGCTGTGCATCACTCCTGGCTTTGATCCAAACGCTGTAACAATTAGCTGCTTGGGCAAGGTTTCAGTGTACAATTACTATACAGCACAGTTTAGGTGAGCTGTTGAGCTGTACTTCTAAAATGCATGCTGCAAGTTCAAGTCAAGCTTGGAGACCTTCAGAATGCAACTTTACAGGCTTCATCCCAGAGCTGCTGAACCAAGATATCCTCACGAGCACAGGGTACAGAGTTTGTTGTCTGACTTGTATGGTGGAGAGAGCTTGAGGTGCAGAATGAGTTTAAGCCTTTTGATACGAGAATGCATATGCAAAACCAAAATATCTAAATAGTTAAAGGTCTCAAATATTTTAAAGTGTTGAGCATATTTTAAGTATTTTGGATTTTGTACATAAGCAACATTTCTTCTGTTTGCGTTCTTGCTAAGCAGTTCAAGCTGGGAATATTTAGGTTTAATATATTGCAAATCCAAATTTAATTTCATTTAATTTCATTTTATTTTCTAGGAGTTGACTCAAGTAAGTGATTTAAGCTTTTAAGTTCAGTATTTAATTTTTCTCAAGGTGGTAAATGCATATGATGAATACTACTTTTTTTTTCTGGAAAAAAACTTTTGCTTACAAAGTACATGTGGAATGCTTTTTTGTCTTTGTTTCTTTGTCTTTCTTCAAGAAGATAGGTTCTAAATTTCTGCTTGGACTTGTAAAGGGAATATTGTATATAAGAATTGCTATATTCCTGTTCACATTATACATAGACAGCAACTTTCCTAGGTTTTCCTTATATATATGTGTATGTGTATATATATATGAGACTTAATCTACCCTATTAGCACTGGAATAATCATTAAAATGTGATAGTGTCTTGTTTTGCTTTTCTGGCAAGGAACAAAACAGTCAATGCTATTTCAATTCAAAGAGTCTCTCTTAGTGAACCCAGGCATAGGTTTCTTCTGATTTACCAGGAGAAATTTCCATCAAAAGAGATTCACTGAGAATTTCCTTTTAAGCTGACTTGCTAATATGTTTTATGGACCAAATACATTTAGAATTACTCAAGCAACATGAGAAAGTGTGTGCTATTTCTACTGCTTGACAGTATTAGTATGCCAGTACTATAATAATGGAGGAGATTAAAACATACACCTAAGCACTTTAGACTGATGCTTTTATTCTTTATAACAGTGCTTTTACAGTTCCCCTGTCCTGCCTATGGTACGTCCAATAAATGGAATATGAAGAGGCTCTGATGTCCATCTTGCCTTAAGCTCCTCTTATCCTTGAGGATTTCTCATAACTTTAAACACAGCAAAGCACCCTAATGTGTCACCGAATGGATATGTCTTAAAGTGTACAGAGTGGCAGTTTTACCCTGCTGGGCAGCTGAACTCCACCACAACTGCATTCTCTCTCCCCCTCCTCAAAGGCAAAGGGAGAGAAAGTATGATGGAAAGAGCTCAATGGTTCAGATAAGGACAGGGAGATCACCCATCAACTATTAGCATGGGCAAAACAAACTCAGCAAAGGGATATTAATATAATGTATTGCCTATCCGTAGCAGACTAGAGCAGTGAGAAACTAAAATTAAATTAAAACCACTTTCCCCCCTCCACCCTTTTCTACATCCTCTTGCCAAGTGGCATAGGGGAACAGGGAATGGGGGCTGCAGTCAGTCCCTAACACTTCATCTCTGCTTCTCCTTCATGGTGACTCTGCCGCTGCTCCATGAGGGGTCCCTCCCACGGGATGCCATCCTTCCCACAGGCAGAAGCTCTTCAAGAACTGCTTCCACACAGCTTCGTACCATGGGGGTCCATCCCCCAGGAGCAAACTGCTCCAGCACGGGTCCCCCATGGGTGACAGCTCCCCCCAGATCTCCTGCTCCTGTGTGGGCTCCTCTCCATGGTCTGCAGCTAAGTGAATAGCAATCCCTTTGTGTAATTAGTAACAATAAAGTACTAGCAAACAGAACAAAGCAAAAATTGTAGATATTTCAGTATTCTGCAATCAGTAGAGGTTATGAGGTGGAATAGTGATAGGCTACCTTCCTGCTAGATTTTTTGACTGTGATTCTGAAGATGAATCTTACTGGATCTGATTATTGGTATGGAATCTTCTTCTGTTTACATGTGGAAGCAGAAAAGTAAGAAATCCACTGAGAAAAACTTAAAATTCAATGTTTTCCACTCAAACCGACAAGAAGTGTACTATTTTCTAAGAAAGAGATGATAATGTATAGTAGGTTTAAAATCTTTTTTTTTTTTTTTTTTTTTTTCAATTTCCAGCACTTCAACTTATGAGAGCCTTTAAGAATTCTTGTAAATTCCAAAGCTTTGCTTTTGAAGCAAGATGTATTTTTCACGTTCCTGTGCTGATAAGTCATTACTACTATGCATCATCAATAGAGCACTTTGTCCTTCGGTTATATTGGAGAGATGTTCTTTTTATTTTTTTTAACTTTTTTTTTTTTTTTTTAAATGACAGGTGATTCAGCCAATAATGTCAATTCAGAGCAAGAATAATAATACAGTAATTGTTGAAGGGGAAAAAAATAAAACAGAGATCTAAGTTATCCAGATATCCCCTATGCCTGGGATGTCAGACTTAGTCTGCTGATAAATTAGTCTGACCTCTCTACAATATTACAGTTCTACATGAATTCTAGCATTGATTTAAGAACAGGTTTATTTCTAGCCATGTGAGTGCAAATAAAATATTTTGAAAATATTTTAAAGTAGACCTAGTTTTTCAAGCCTACTCATATATTATTCTGAGAACTGACTATTCCCATTCATATGAATTGGATTTTAGTGTGGAAAACATAGATAATACAACTAAATACAAAATGTTTAAGAGGTACCAGTTTAAAAACTTTCGGAATATGCTCATCATCAATCAATTTCCTGTGGTTCTAAAGCAAGATTTAGTTTTCTGGTGAATTTAAAGCAATGCTGAAACAAGATCAGAAAAATAAATATTTATATTACGAAAATTAAGTGTTAAATTCTTATGACAAGTGATATTGCTAGTGTTATACCACTTTTGCAATTTTCTAGGCATTCTGTTCTTTCATATTTTTATCAGTTTAATTATTATACTTGATTTGTTTCCTGTAAGAAAAATTCTATAGAAGCCTAGTTTCAAGAAGATTGGAATATCACAAAGAAATGTGAGATTTTCATCTGTATTTGTAGATACTATAGGCATAGACTAGCATTTAGTTCATTTAGTATATAAGCAAGTGAAGGTATGAAACTGTCCTTTGATTTTTAAGCCAAAAAGCATTACTATTAATATCTAGTTTGACCTCCTCTTAAACTAACCAAGTTTTTATCTAGTGAATTTCAGGATTTATTCAACAATTTCTAGTTGAACTAAGGAATGTTTCTTGGGAAAAGTTTCAGTCTTGATTTAAAGACCTTAAATGATGGAGTATTTATCACAGTTCTTCATTATCTGTAATTAATTCATCATTTTAGTTTAGTTTGAATTTCACTAACTTCAGTTTTCCAACACTGGATCTTGTCAGTTTTATTTTTTTATTTTATTTTTTTCATTTTTTGCTATGAGATTAGAGCTTTCTGTTACCAGAGTATTTGTCTTATAGGTTATTACAAAACATGACAAAGCTATTTCTTAAGATTGTCTTTGATAAATTACATTAATTAAGCTCCATTTGGTCACTCAATGTAAGAATGTAATCAGACAAATTCTGTAGGAACCTTTCATGGACATTCCAAGCAAATATGACACTTTTTTTTTTTTCATCGAGTGAAAATTAAATTATAGGATAGTTTTATTATTATTATTATTATTATAAATGAGAAGTTAGATACTTTATATACAAATTAGATGCAAACTCTTTGTAAGAACTTACAATGGATTTTCATTGTAAGGCTATGAATGGTATCTTAAAGAAAATTAGAAAAGCTGATGCCTGCTTAAAGGGAAAGATGAAGATAAAACCATTATGAAATAAAAGAAAAAGTATATGTTCAACTGGTAGAGAATCTGAGTGATTAAAAATATAGTACCTTTGCAAGTAAGGTTTTTCTGGACATAGATGAAGGATGATCATTTAAAGATCTTACGACCTTTTAAATGAGAATGGAAGAAAACAAGTTTACACCAAATGTCCCAGTCTTCCAAAGGAAAACAAAAGAATAAATAAAGGATGGTTTTGCATCAGTTTACAATACCTTTATGGAGTTCACCTGTTTTAGAAACTTATTCAGAAAATGCTAAGCGCTGTTATCTGTCCCTCATCTGTACAGCATTTTTATTAGTAATTATATGACTTCTTTAATTAGTCTAATGTTTATATTTCCATTTTATCCACGTGCACTGGTTCCGCAGTTGTCATGTGATGAGTTTTTTCTCCAAACAAGTATTTAAAAGTAGCCTTTTATTTATATATACATATACAATTTAAAATTTAGGATTATATCATATTTACATTTAATTTATTTCTCACAGAGAATAAACTATCTAAATAATGATAGTATGTTCAGGTGCTCACTGTCAAGATAAACACTATGCTCTCTGATCAGTCGTCGTCTTTCATTTTGACCCACTGGTAGTGAATAGAAAGACCACAAATAGATCTCTAGAATATAAAAATTTCAAACAGATCCTTGGAAGGCCACTTCAGAGCAACCTCATCTAGTGGGAGGTGTCCCTGCCCACAACTAGGGGGCTGGAACTAGATGATCTTTAAGGTCCTTTCCAACCTAAATCATTTTATGATTTTATGATTTCCTAGGACAATTCCTAGCCAATAAATCAGAATATGCATTGACTAACTAGGAAACCTTGGCTATCTGGCTTTTTTTGCTTGAATTTGCCCAACTTACCTTTGGAAATACACCTCAAAGGGAAACAATTGATATGCTCTGTTGACTTCTTATCAGCAAAAGTGAGCCTTTACTAATGTTCAGTTTCAAAGAAACTTCCTGGACATGACTGTGGTGACCATTACTGGAGAAATATGACTTTTGCTATGTACTATTTATCATCTATTTATTTATGTTGAGTGTATATTAGCTACAGTCTGGGAAACTATTGAAGTGAAAATATTTAAAGAAAAGATGTGGGAAAGCTAGATAAAAGAGTATCTAAATAGGTTTTGAAGGTTTTGAAACTTGGGTTTTGATGATCTCTTAGCATGGTCTTGAAGACATAAATAATAAGTCAAAACTTACAGTTAAGACATAGCTTGAGTTTAAGTCACAATGCCCAAATCCCCATATCCCCTTCTTTGTGTGACTTCTACAAGTTCTTTGAACTCCATTGCCAACGAAGCTTAATTCTAGTAATAATTTCCTTCATAATTTCTTTGTAAAACAAGTATTCTGATGGAGAATTTGTTTTTGCTTCTTCTTGTTGTTGGTAGTGCAAAGGGAAAAACCCATTGCTAACCTCTTTGAACTGTTCTTATTTGGCAAGGGGTAATGGATCATGTGAGATATCACAGTAATGTAACATGAAGGGAGTGAAAAATGATTTCACAAAATAAATTATTTCCATGAATTTATATTAATTTTCTTTACAGAAAATATATATACATTTAGAAGAGATTTGTATGTACTGAAATGTGGTGGGTTTGGTTGGTTGGTTGGTTTGGTTGGTTGGTTGGTTTGGTTGGTTGGTTGGTTTTCATGGACTTAGTCAAAAAGGGAGTCTTATGCTAAGGACAATGCAGAACACAGCTCAGATGCAACCTAAACAAGCAGTAGAGT
This sequence comes from Nettapus auritus, assembly GCA_011076525.1. Taxonomy (NCBI): domain Eukaryota; kingdom Metazoa; phylum Chordata; class Aves; order Anseriformes; family Anatidae; genus Nettapus; species Nettapus auritus. The sequence continues at coordinate 20,253,490 of CM021766.1, read as the reverse complement.
TAGTACTAATGACATAGACTGATATAAAAATTATCCAGCTCATAGAAAAGTCCTATTATATCACAATATGGCACTGTTCCCCACCCCCTCCCCAACCCCCCCCCCAGAATTACTTTTTTGAGTAACAAAACCAACAAAAACAAACCATTCTTGACAGAGTTAGAAGTTTATATGAATAACACATGCAGATGCTGTTTCTTAATATAAATGTATTTTCTATAATTTATTGCTGTTCTGCTTCAATGCTACAATGTAAATACCATGTTATCTTCATTATTATTCTAAACCTTTTAAAGTTCATTGATGTAGAAGATTAGCCATACTCCATTTTTGCTAGTAGGATTATTTTCTCTTGATGTTTGCAGGAGCAATTTTTTCTCACAATCTAACAGAAACACCTTAATGATTAAAGGTTATTATTGATTGCCCTAATTAAGTATTTTAAAATATAGATGTTCCATCTATTAATTTTGTTCAGGTCATTTAAAACAAGGGGATTATTGACCAATGCAGCAGTTTTCCTCTTTTGTATAAATTCTCAATATGGAGATTATTGATCTGAAAGACACTAAGAGATACTTTGAGTACATTACAGTCCAGTGTGTTGATGTAATTAGTACATAGGGGAACAAGCCTATATGCTAATAATTTTTAAGAAACACTGTTCAGATGAAAAAAGTTACAGAGCCTTAGGCAGAAGTCCCTTTCAATTAATTGTCTCTATTACACCCACAATAATCTATATAATGTTTGCATTCTTTGGGTTGAGAATAAAAGTAGAGAGGAAAGAAAGAGAGCTCCAAAACACTTTTCTTACAGTTGTTCCCTGCCCAGTTATAAAGTCTTAGAAATATGGCATTTAAACAGAAAACATACAAACATACCGTGGAAGTACATCCAGAAACAAGTCACGTTACAGACTCAGTTAGACAGTGTAATATCATTCATTACACATGCGTGAATAGAGTCATTCATGCCAGGATTCAAGATAGATTTTTCTTTTGCCTCAAATAACAAAGAGTTCCACTTTTCAACTCCACTTTTTTTGTTTCAACATGAAATTGGAAGCAATGCTATAAAGGAACCTCAAAATGCAATAGGTATTGCAATTATTGATCATGATGAAGAACAAGGGAAAGGGTTTCCAAGCATGGACTGCATCCTAAAATTTAAATTCCTTATTTGAAGAAAATAAACTTAAATTTAAATTCTTAGGGCAATTACATAAAAAGAATATAAGGGTTATAATAACTAGCTCCTAAAAATTGATGCCATCTAAATTAGGCAGACATTTAATAACAAATGTATATATTTCTTTGGGGAACAACACACATAATTGAAATTCTGAAGATTGCTTCCCTCAAAATGTTTGTGGTATGCACTGCCTTCCAGACGAATATCAGCTGAATAGAGGTGATTGCCAGATATCCCTCCTAATAGCTTTTCTTTGCAGTTTGCATTTACAGTTTTTGCAGATGCATTTGCATCTGCAGTTTGCAGATTGTTAGAGAGGATAGGTTTCTGATGGACTTCAACTATTTTGCAAGTTGCAATAACTAAACCTTGACTTATGTATTGATATGATGAATGCATTCTTTTGAATAGGATTATTTTCCTACATTTTGTTTAATAAAAATCACATTGATGCTTCCATAAACTTGTAACAATGAACTCCATACAGGTCTTTTTCTTCTACTCAGAGCCTACCTTCTTTGCCTCCAGCTGCGGAAACCCTTGCCTAATCTTCTTCACTCTTCCAAGTACATATCAGAGCTTTATTCTGGCTTCCACCCCTCTGTTAAGGATTTTTCATTCCTTCTTTGAGCAACTGTTAAAAGTCATTTTATTCTCTAAAGCATGTCTATTAGGGAATTTATTTATTTATTTATTTATGTATTTATTTATTTTAAAAAGCAGGTCTAATCCTTGTTTGCGCATCTGGTGATTTAAGTTTTGTTTTTAATTTACCCAAAGCATGCAGCAAAGGGGTGTGACAATTCTCTTTCACTTAGTTTGGGTGATCTGCAATTTACACTCTGGCCTAAAGAGATTCTTAGAGATGAAGGCTGCCAACACTCCAGCTGTATACACCATCTCTTATTTTCTTTTTGTTAATGAACCTGTTGCTTTTGACCAATAATAAAGCCTAGCTGTAGCTGAATTTCATTTAGGTCTATCAGATCCTCCTTTATATTAAGATAGTGCTACTGGAAATATATTTTTAACCCCATGTGATTTCTACCATCAGTTAACTCAAATTCTGCCTTTCATACATGTGCATATTATCTTATTATGTCTGTGAGCTAATATAGCGTCAGTTCTATTTGTAAATCAAATTTTCTTTGTGCATTTATTTCTGGCAGAACACAATGGAAAATGAGAATGGGGAGTACTTTTCAGAATTTTGTGTTTGTCTTCGTTCCTGGTTAGCGAACATACTGTAGGTGTTGCTTTTTATCCAGAGACCTGCAGAAACTGATCTGAAATGAAAACTTAAAGCTTGGAAATGGATCCTGTGAAATTAGTCCTCCAGTGTTGAAGCTGTACAATAGCAGAATTATCCTTAAATAATGCCAGGACTACTGCACAAAAAGGACAACATCACCCCATTGAACTCATTTGCAAAAGAAAAATGCATTAAAAGGCAAACCTCTGTAGTTAAAATATAAAAGCTTTTTCTTCCAAATTGGGACTGCTAAACTAAGCTCAACTTTGCAGCTAAAATAGAATGGTTTAATCCTACACCACATGAAAGGAGAATGTCAGCAATTAAGTCAGACTAGAAAGCTTTGTTAGTGAAGGAATGCCTGGCTGGAACTTGCCCTCGAAGGCTTTACAAGGAAAACAGCCATTTATTTAGGCAATCTCTTGACAAAATACAAAAGAAATAAACTGATAATGGATTGGCACTTCAGGGGAACCAAAGGCTTTTAATAAAACTGCCATAGACCACCCTCCTCCTCCTAAATACCAAACTCTCTGTGATGTAACCTTCCAGTAACCTTGCTGGGATTCATGGCAGTGCGATTCACCAGGATACCCCCATTCTTCTCCTTTCAGGCTCCTGCTCACATGGCTATTGGCAATGTCAGAACGGCAAGTGTTACAGACCAGAACAAAGCTGCGATTTTGAAGACAACTGTGGGGATAATACAGATGAGAGTGAATGTGGCACTTCCTGCACCTTTGAGAATGGCAGATGTGGCTGGCAAAATTCCCTGGCAGACAATTTTGACTGGGTGCTGGGGGTCGGCTCACCTCAAAGTCTAAGACCTCCCAGGGACCACACGCTTGGAAATAGAACTGGTATGTTGTCAGTTCACAAATGAGATGTAATTGTTTTCATAGGTCTTCTCATACCTCCTTTCAGAGGCAACAGGGGGGTTCTACATGTCTAATTAGGGTGTCATTTTTAATAAATGGCATGTGTAACAGTATCCAAATATTAATTACTGTTGTAAAATGATTTTAGGTTAGGAAAAAAAAAAAGATTCTCAATTGTTGTTTCTCCTTTAAGTATTTCTCTATGAGTACAGCAAGATAATTTGTTCAGAGAGGCATTTGATCTGTCTGCAGCCTGCAAGGTTGCAGTAGCTCAGATCTGAGATCCACTGGGTCCCACTCCTCCAGAGTCTGAGCTCATTTCCAGGAAACTCCAGTTCATATCAGAGTGTGTAATGATGTTCTGAATATAAGGAAAACAAGCAAACAAACAAACAAACTGGTATACAATATTTTGCATACTGGGTATTAGTGCTTCTGAGTAACAACAAAATTACTTATAATAGAGAGGTGATTTTTAAAGGGTAATAATACATTTTAATTTTTCCCTGATAATTAAAGAGGACACTTGTGAATGCTTTTTTACCTTAGGAAAATCCTTTTTTATTCTCCTTAGTCATATCTAGCATGACCTGATGAGAGATGGAAAATGGCTATTTAGGAGTTAAGAAATTATCTGAAATTTTAAAGTTACCACAGTGACTATTTATAGTTCAATTTGGGGTAATTAAAAAAAAATACTTTTAAATAAACACATCTCCCTTACAGGCAAAAGTGCAGGTCCTTGGCTAGTTCTGGCAAAGCAGCCTCTTCTCATTCTTGCTACAGGCTCCATGCCCAGGCTCCATGCCTTCTTGCTCTGCCTTTGAAGTTCCCATAGTCCAAGCAAAGTTACAAGCCTGTTGTTACGAGTCATATCAAAGAATAGTTTGGGTTGGAAGGGACCTTAAAGATCATCTAATTCCAATTCCCTTGCCATGTGCAGGGATGCCACCCCCTAAGTCAGGTTGCCCAGGGCACCATCCAGCCTGGCCTTGAACATCTCCAGGAATGGGGAATCCACAACCTCTCTGGGCAGCCTGTTCCAGAGCCTCACCACCCTTTGAGTAAAGAATTTCCTCCTAATCTCTAATCTAAATCTCTTTTAGTTTAAAACCATTTCCCCTTGTCATTGTCTGCCTGAGCAAAAAGTTGCTCTCCATTTTTTTACAAGCCACCTTTAAGTACTAAAAAGCTGCAGTAACGTCACACTGAAGCAGAATTCATTTCTCTTTTGACAGCTTTACTGTGGCCAAAAGTTTAAAGGTGACGGTTGTATTGTTAGAACTGATAGCTCTTAATAAGTGTGTTCCTCATGAGACAACCAAAATAAAATTCAGTTCAATTGTTAAAATTTTCTCTTATGGGATAGAGACTGTATTATTCAGGGATCCTTCTGGTCCTCGTACAAAGAAGGAGGGATTTCAGCTCTTACTTCCAAAACCACAGTTCTTGAGCTTGCACCTAGCAATTGCTTATTTCTGGCTCCCCTAATCAGTGCCTCAGTTTTCAACATTAAATTGTTGAGAATTTACTTAGAATTAGAATTATCCCACTCTCATTGGAATTAAGTGACTTTCAATTATCTCCTAGCCAAGCTTGGCTAGCCATGACCAGTTTGGCAGGACAACCAGCCCACAACTCTGGTCCCAGTCTTCAGATCCTAGGACCTTTCAAAGCATACTACATCTCGAGTCTGCCCCTCACTCAAGTTTTCTTCCAAAGAAGACTGGTAATTTTTAATTTGCTTGCATGTTTCCCTCCAAACAGAAATCATTTTCCTAGTATGAAGTAGGTGTTAATATAAACATCAACATGTGAAGCACTAGATCCATCCTAGACAAATCTTCCTAGCAAACATCAGCACCATGTTAAAGTGTGCTTTTGATATCTCATGGTGTTTATGTATATGGCTATTTTTAACACACAAAACAGCATATGTGGAAAAAAAATAAATTTGCATTTATGTTTTCTAAGTATATTTTAAAATAAAATATTTATCTCAAAGATGTCATTATGCTTGTTAAGACTATGCTTGGCCTCAGGGATGAAGCAATGTTCTCATCCCCTAATATTATGGCAAACATCTATAGCCATAAATGACCTAGAGAAGTGTCAAAGTTAGAATGAACCTTTTTTACTCCATGGGGCTTTTATCTCTAATTCATATACAAAATTAAGTTGATGTGCAATTATAATTTGTCAGTGTGCTGTTTATAGAATGGTTATGTTATGTGAACTATACATTTGTTGTTTGCATAAAGGAAAAAAAAATAATGTGAAAACTTGCAGTATCTATTATACTTCTGATTAAAATAGGAATGGAAAACTCAAGGAGCATGTCAGTTTCAGAATATATTAACTGTAAACATCTGTTTTTGCAACTTTCTCTGACTAAATAATTTAAATCTGAGTTAATATTCATACAATAATGAGTACAGATGGCCAAAAGTAATGGGAATCCTTAGGGATACCTACTGATTTACAAGTATATGATTTTTTTTTCTATGGCTTGACTTGCTATTTTGAAGGTTATCTTTCCGAAAAAAATAATCCTGAAATTTATCACTGTGTGGGCATTATATGATGTACTGTCAAAATAGTAACTAGTGCTGTTGAACAAGGAGATGTGATCAAGGTAGCTGGGAAACATGGAACTATTCTCTGTTCCTAGGTTATTCCTGATATAACAAGTATACAGGGAAAATTATTGGGTAATTATTTAACCTAGGTAGAGGTTCACTAGCACAGGACATATTTGGGAACCATTTCATATCTCCCTGCATTTGTATTGCTAAATTTTTGTCATGGAATCTCATTTGAATGTCAAAAATAATTTTTCAGGAATACATAATTTAATTTCAGGAAACTTCCTATATCTTGAGGCCACTGCAATAGGGCTAAAAGATGAAAAAGCCCATGTGAAGAGTTCCAGATTGAAAGAGTCAAGCAGCAGTTGTGTGATGAGCTTCTGGTACTTTAAATCATCGAAAGCCGCAGGATGTATTCAGGTTCTGATTAAGGTAATCAAAAATTTGTCTTCTTTTGAATAGCTGGTATCTGTTAAGGTGTATGTGCTTCAGCAGAGTAGTTTGGCTCTGTTAGAGTGGCTTGTAGACTGAAAGAGCTCATGCTGCTTGTGTCTCCCAGGCACCTCTTGGTACAGCTCTGTTTTGTTTGTTTGCTATTTCAGTCCCTTAAAAATGCTCTTGCCATTTCTTTTCCAAAATATGTTTCTCTGAAAAGCCACAGAAAAACTTTTTTAAACTTCTTTCCATTTTCCCTTTTCACATATAGTACCTTTCTCTTTGACACTCTCCATGTCAGAGCTATTTTATTATTTTGCTGTCATATGTATTGGTAGCTACATGTTTACAACCCTATAATTCTGATAGAACAATAACCACCAAAAAATAGCAACCAACACAAAGAAAAAAATGCAAAAGTATGCATGTATTAAATTGTGTCTTTTTATGTAGACAGACACAGAATATATAATTGGTTTTCTTTAGAAATCCAATTTTCTTCACTAATTGTGGGATGACACAAAACATGAAAGAAAGCAAAAGCTATTTAAAATTATTCAGTTACAAATAAAAACTGGTACCTTTGAAAACTGGTCATGCTGTTTGTTGCATGTTCAAGAAAAAATGCTAAATGTTTGTAAAAGTAAGTTTTAAACTATTTTAAACCTTTTTATTATGATTTCCAATGAACATATTGATTGCCTCAACTTTTATGTGTTATATAGAATTTCCTAGATCACGATCTGTAATATTTCCTTTCTCTCATGGTTTTGGGAATAATTTTGTTTTCTGTTTCTTTTATGCTTATTATGAGACATTGACACTAATACTACTGTTTTAGTAAGCTTTTCAGACATTATTTTAATATTTAAAATTATCCCTGTGTCCACTGAGCTTAAAGGGAGTTAAAAGACAACATAAATGGAAGATGTTTGAATAAGGATTTATTTTAATGCAGGCAAGAATTCTATATGGAGTTAGAAGACATTCTCATTAGTACTGCATCTTAGTTTCACAGATCAGCCTAGTTTACCCGTTTTGCTATTCCTAAAGATTTGCATTTCAGGACTCTAATCAGAGTTTCTATTTTACAGTGTCTTTAAGAATAAGGTCTAATTGACCAATACGTAGTCATGGGAAATCATACTGAAGGTTCTCCTGCTAGTTCAAATACCATACTAATATATCTCCATCAAACTTGACTTGAAGTTAAGTTAATGTAAGTGGAAGCAGATCTATTATCTGCTGTAATTAGCTGAAAAGACAAGGGAGGGGAGATGACCTCCAGAGGAATTTGCTATCTCATGTTTCACAGCTTAGCAAACCATCTCTAGCTAGTCATCACTTCCACCATAAGAATCATACCATAAAATTTTTGAATGGCTTGAGTTGGAAAGGACCTAAAAGATCATCTAGTTCCAACCAGGATCATGTAGTCCAGGTAGATGACTAAAGCTGAAGTGAGAGAGAACACCATGCACACCAATGGCACAATAATAAACATGATTGTACTGAGACAGAATGAGGAAGCAATTTCTCCTCCTTCTGAAAATCACAATGGAAGAAAAATGGCAACCAATGGGTAAAAAACTACTTTTGTTTGTTTGTTTGTTTGTTTGTTTGAAATCTTAGTTGAGTTATGTAATCATTGATGACTTATCTTAATATTAGTGTTTGATTACTTTCAGGAAGCTTAAGAGTATTATACTACTAAAGCAGTGTCTCAGATTATGATATAACCAATAAAACTGCAGGATCATAAAGAGCATATTATACACGAGCATATGCTTTTCTGTTGAGGCTTGTAATTAGAAAAAAAATCAATTTCTATGAAAATTTGTCTGCAGTTAATATATTTTTTCCTCATGTTGTACTATATATTCTTAATACAAACCTCTCTGTATGTGGAATAATAAACCAATCAAAATGATGAGCAGTTGAACTGGTTGAAAAAAAATGCAATATGCTTCAAATAAAAACCCTCACCATGTATGCAAATGGGAGATGTTGACATTATAGCTATTTATGGAGGCTGTAAAATCCAGAGACTGCAGTATCTATCACCATCCATCTAAATTGAAATTACAAAATATTTAACAGCAGTGCAAAAGCTCACCAGGCAAATGAAATATTAGCAGAACAGATATGGACATTACTATTCAAAACTTTTCTACTGCAAGTAATATTCTGAGATATTCCTACTATACTTTGTGGCAGTTGCAACATAATACATTATATTGTAAGAGATATTTTGAAGCAAAAGTATGGTTAAAAAAAAGTTCATATTCAGCGTGTCTGTTTTAGTGGTGATGGTGGGGTTCTTATTCAGCACTCTAATACTGACTTACGGACAGGAGTAAACTGTAATTTTGAAACATATTTCTAAAGAGTCGAGCAAAATTTTTTAGGTGAAGGAAAAGACAGATGTTTTATTTTTATGCTGATTTGAAGATAAATTCACTAATCCCACTTACGTTGTTTCTGTTATCAAAAAAGAAAAAAAAAAAGAAAGAAAAAAAGAGGATAGTTTAGGTATCACAACAGGAAAGGAACAACAATCACAGGATAAAAATATTTGTTGAATATAAGTTTTTGAGGATAAATGATAATTCACCCTTTGTATAGAAAAAAAAATAAAAGGATTGTTTAGGTTTTTATAGAGTTAGGGAGATCTCTTACAAGGATTTGAAAGAAATGTCTGAATATGCAGATGTATGCAGATTTATAAAGAAGGTGAAACTAGCCATTAGGAACTTACTGCACTGAAAGCGACAAGGCCAATATACACAGGATCTCTTTATGAAGCTCCAGTGGACCTTACTGAGGTGTTTGTCATTGTGAATTAATTCCATCCTGTTACAAATGAGCAAAGACATAATGATATTCAGGGCAAAAGTCCTGGCAAACTCACAGCAAGTGAAGCAGAGCTCCACTGGCATCACCATGGTGACAGATCAAGCAGGCTGATGCACCAAACAGCTGGAGCTAACAGCCCTTCTCCAGCTGCTCGCAGGCTGGTAGAACACAGATCCCATCATCTGGTTGCTGTGGCTTCTCAGCAAAAGCTGGAAACTGCCGCAGTTGTTTCCTTAATATTGTTATTGTATTTAGCTTGTCTAAGGTTAAAAGGAGAGGAGAGAGCTACAGCTGTAGAAATGTATAGCTAGCAGGTGTCACAGCTCATCTATAAGTGACTCAGAGGGTGTTTTTTGTAAGTCTCTGATTATTTTTAGTGAAGCAGCCTATTGTCCTGAGTTTTCAAGTGGAGAAAGTGCAGTAGAGATGCTGCAGATGCCCACTGATTTCTTCTGGACATTTGAATTTCTAGGATAGAGTCGTTTAAAATGAATTTTTTACAAATCAATATCATTGACTTTACTTACATCTTTGGGAAGTCACTCAAGAATAAAGTCTGAGGAAACAACTTACTCTGCCTCATAGCTCAAAATAGTCTATTTCTGCATTGATTCTTCTCACTGACTGCGTGAAAAACAATCAACTCCTCACATTAATATAGAAGTTATAGATTTCATTGGGTTCGTGTTGCCTTCAGAGCAGATTATCTGACTTCCATCTAGGTTGGGGAAGAAACTTTCCATTTTCAAGGATTTGCGTGAAGGTTTTACTTGAGGGACTGCTGAAATACAAAGCATACTTCAGACAATGTAGAAAATGTACAGATTTTTCACTTACCCTTCTAGACGTAATAAACTTTCTAGAAAAGTTTCTTTATCTTATGCAAAAGATAAAGTTTTCTAGTATTTTTTTCAATGTTCAGTAGTTTACATTTATCTTTGTTTGTGTCCTAGTATGTTGTTTATTTAAAATTGTTTTTCTTTATTAAATCCAGGAAAATAGATATTCAGGAGAATCTGGTTTGTTTTAACATCATGGTGTAATGGCCTTTATTTAATGATTATCTATACAGCTACCAAAACCTAACAATTTAAAATTCTTTACTCTCATGGTTGATCTGTTAATTGTTATTAAAAAATGTATTTAAGTTGCTAATGTGTGATCTGAGGAAGCACTAATAAGTGAGAGTAATAAAGTACTAACCTAGGCCCAGGAGCTTTAAAGGAAATCAGTGGGGCTACTGTGAAATCTTTGCCAAGAAGATTGCTACTTGAAATCTACTTTCCAAGAAAAAAAAAGGAAGATTAACTTTTATGGTAGCTTTACTTCCAAGAGCAAGATAATTTTACATTTACGTGTGAATGCAGAATCTAATAACAGCACTATTAACCGCATTTTCCACCTTTTTAGACTTTGTTTCAGATAGGGTTGTTACTGGATTGAATTTGGCCCCATGAAATAAGGATATGTCCAAGTAAATTGAGACTCAATCAGAGATTAAATTGAAATGAGTCAGTTTTCAGTGGAAGCATCAGTTCTCAAAAATATTTATTTTAGAATGGCTAGACAAATATGCACAACCCTAGATAGGACAGATGCCATTCAGTACATTTTATATTCTTGGATTATTGTGAAATCATTTCAGTCTTCTTACCTGTAAATTATTGAAAATAATATGTATGTATATATTATATTGTAATAATATACAATGTACAATACACTGTATTCTTTTACTAAAACCAAATACAAGCATTCTTTCCAAAAAGGTTGGTGAGCTGGAATAGTACATTTGGATAGGCTTGAAGAGGAAATATATATATATTCTGAAGAAGGATTAAAGGAGGGGCCTGGAGAACAAGTCCTGCGAGGAGCGGCTGAGGGAGCTGGGATTGTTCAGCCTGGAGAAAAGGAGGCTCAGGGGTGACCTTATCTCTCTCTACAGGTACCTCAAAGGAGGCTGTAGCGAGGTGGGGGTTGGTCTGTTCTCCCACGTGCCTGGTGACAGGACGAGGGGGAATGGGCTTAAGTTGCGCCGGGGGAATTTTAGGTTGGATCTTAGGAAGAACTTCTTTACCGAAAGGGTTGTTAGACATTGGAACGCGCTGCCCAGGGAAGTGGTGGAGTCACCATCCCTGGAGGTCTTTAAAAGACGTTTAGATGTAGAGCTTAGGGATATGGTTTAGTGGGGACTGTTAGTGTTAGGTCAGAGGTTGGACTCGATGATCTTGAGGTCTCTTCCAACCTAGAAATTCTGTGATTCTGTGAAACAGGTTACTCAAAGTTCTTCTTACATTGACTGATGTAAATGATCGTCTCTGCCACCATTGTAGAATGTCAGTGCATTCAATGATTTAACAACTACTTAAAGGAGCCTTTTATCTTCCATTTAATTCATCATTACCTAATGCAAAAGGGTCAACATACAAATACACATATAGATTACTCACAGCATAACAGGTGATAAAACCTGTCTAGTCCAACCCTTGCATAAAACAAATTGGAATCAGATACCTCTATCTTTGTGAAATAAATTACAGAAAAACAACAACAACAACAACAAAAACATAACCACTGCCTTGCCTTGTTTTCTGTTTCCTTTCCTGTCCTTCTGCCTTTTCTCTCTCCCTTTCTCCCTCCTTTTTTCTCTCTTTCTTTCTTTTCCTTCTTTTCTTTAATTATTTCTGTTCCTGAAGATACTATGAGTTGGAAGCTGATGGCCAGAAAGAGAAAAGATTTCTGTAACCACAAAAATAATTCTTTTCATGCTAAGGACTTTTATTGATACATCAAAGTAATTTTAAGCACACTACAGCTTGATACTACAGGCCTGAGAAAAATCAAAGACTACCAGAAACTAAACCAACTCCAAGACAGTAAAAACAAACAGTGAATTAAAAATTGAAGTTGTATTAAAGGAGGATAGAACTGGAAACAAATCAATGTTCTGCAATGAGCACCATTGTTACCTCAGTCCTTGTGGAAGTTTTGCTAACTTAACAACAGTTCAGTTCAGTTTGTTTCACAACAGGAATAATTTTCTTAGTGGAAGACCAAGGTATCTTATGGTATGAAAAGAGATAAGAAAGGAAAAAGGAAAAAAGGAAGATTTTCCACCTTTTCTGATGTTAAATGGAGCTTTTGCAAATGCTTCGTTTCATATTATTTAATTATTTTTGTTGTTGTTTTTGGTTGGTTGTTTTTCCAAGTAGAGCTGTTCATCAGGAAAATCAGATACTGTCTTGGGATTTCAGGTCTGACAACGCTATATGCTTTCTAAAATGTATCAGCAGGCAACAAGTTACACTGCATTAAATGTAAATATATGTTAAATAAAATATATGCTAATTCAATTTCAAAATTTTCCCATTTAGAAGAAGAAATTTGAAAGAAACAGCTCAGAGCTCAAAGCTACACCTACTCTTTTAGGAAAAAAAACCCTTTGTCTTCATAAAAAATCTTTTTTCACAGCTGCTATATAAAAAGATCTAATTTTGATGTCTGAAGCAACCTTCAGTAAAAATCATTCAATAGCAGCTCTATGATCTTTAAAAGTCTTTTCCCAAGATATGCTTAAATCACGACTTTCACTGTTGAATGTCTGCACTGCAAGGTGTTAGAAAAAGAACAAAAGAAGTGTGACTTGCAGAGATTCCCAATATACTTCAAAGCCTTATATGCTAAAAAAAGCAGCAATGTAACCACTACCACTCTTTGAGATTATGAGCCCACAAATCAATAAAGTAAACCACTGGCAGAGATCTCAAATTTAAGGAGTCAGTTGAATGAAAAAACTATGGAGAGCTGTGCAGTGTGGAAGAGACTGGAAGTGCATTTTTCATCTCTGTCATATTGTGTAATACAGTGCCAGGCTGGAATAGAAAACAGCATATTTCACTCGGAGAGGCAGGGCTTATTATTCTGAGTGTAATATCACAGGATATTGTTATGTTACTTTGATTATTCAGTATGCATCGTGCTGTCTAAATCTGTCAGACTGCTAAGTTCTCTAATACAGCACTGCCCAGCATGACAGGAGATTTGCCCTTAGTCACACTAAACCTTTACTATTCATCATCATTACCTCCGAGGGGAGATAAAAATCAAATTCTCAAAGAATTTGAACAAACAAAAAAATACTAAATAGTTCACATACAGACAATTTCTCTTATATGCCTTTCTAGAAACATCATGATTTTAAATTACAAATGCTCTGATGAACCACTTGTATTCATAAGCAAGATTCCAAAATACAAGGGTGATTACAGAATCACAGAATCACAGAATTTCTAGGTTGGAAGAGACCTCAAGATAATCGAGTCCAACCTCTGACCTAACACTAACAGTCCCCACTAAACCATATCCCTAAGCTCTACATCTAAACGTCTTTTAAAGACCTCCAGGGATGGTGACTCCACCACTTCCCTGGGCAGCGCGTTCCAATGTCTAACAACCCTTTCGGTAAAGAAGTTCTTCCTAAGATCCAACCTAAAATTCCCCCGGCGCAACTTAAGCCCATTCCCCCTCGTCCTGTCACCAGGCACGTGGGAGAACAGACCAACCCCCACCTCGCTACAGCCTCCTTTGAGGTACCTGTAGAGAGAGATAAGGTCACCCCTGAGCCTCCTTTTCTCCAGGCTGAACAATCCCAGCTCCCTCAGCCGCTCCTCGTAGGACTTGTTCTCCAGGCCCCTCACCAGCTTCGTCGCCCTTCTCTGGACTCACTCAAGCACCTCAATGTCCTTCTTGTAGTGAGGGGCCCAAAACTGAACACAGTATTCGAGGTGCGGCCTCACCAGAGCCGAGTACAGGGGGACAATCACCTCCCTAGCCCTGCTGGTCACACTGTTTCTTATACAGGCCAGGATGCTGTTGGCCTTCTTGGCCACCTGAGCACACTGCTGGCTCATAGTCAGCCGACTATCAACCATCACTCCCAGGTCCTTCTCTGACAGGCAGCTCTCCAACCACTCATCTCCCAGCCTGTAGCTCTGTTTGGGGTTGTTGTGCCCCAGGTGGAGGACCCGGCACTTGGCCTTGTTGAACTTCATGCAGTTGACCTCAGCCCATCGGTGCAGCCTATCCAGATCCTCCTGCAGAGCCTTCCTACCCTTGAGCAGATCAACACACGCACCTAACTTGGTGTCATCTGCAAACTTACTGAGGGTGCACTCAATGCCCTCGTCCAGATCATCGATGAAGATACTAAAGAGGACCGGCCGCAGCACTGAGCCCTGGGGAACGCCACTAGTGACCGGCCTCCAAGTGGATTTGACTCCATTTACCACGACTCTTTGGGCCCGGCCATCCAGCCAGTTTCTAACCCAACGAAGTGTGCGCCAGTCCAAGCCAAGAGCAGCCAGTTTCCTGAGGAGAATGCTGTGGGAAACGGTGTCAAAAGCCTTGCTGAAGTCAAGGTAGACCACATCCACAGCCTTTCCCTCATCCACCCAGCGCGTCACTTTGTCATAGAAGGAGATCAGGTTCATCAAGCAGGACCTGCCCTTCATAAACCCATGCTGACTGGGCCTGATCGCCTGCTTGCCCCGCAAGTGCTGCGTGATGACTCTCAAGATAATCTGCTCCATGAGCTTCCCTGGCACTGAGGTCAAACTGACAGGCCTGTAGTTTCCCGGGTCAGTCCTCCAGCCCTTCTTGTAGATGGGCGTCACGTTTGCTAGCTGCCAGTCAACTGGGATCTCCCCCGATAGCCAGGACTGTTGATAAATGATGGTATGTGGCTTGGCCAGCTCCTCTGCCAGTTCTCTCAGTACCCTCGGGTGGATCCCATCTGGCCCCATCGACTTGTGCACATCCAAGTGCCGTACCAGGTCACCAACCATTTCTTCATGTATAGTGAGGGCCACATCCTGCTCCCCATCCCCTTCCACCAGCTCAGGGAACTGGGTATCCAGAGAACAACCGGTATTGCCACTAAAGACTGAGGCAAAGAAGGCATTAAGCACCTCCACCTTCTCCTCATCTCTTGTAACTAAGTTTCCCCCCGCATCCAGTAAAGGATGGAGATTCTCCTTAGTCCTCCTTTTTGTGTTGATGTATTTATAAAAACATTTTCTGTTATCTTTAATGGCAGTAGCCAGATTGAGCTCCAGATGAGCTTTGGCTTTTCTAATTTTGTCCCTGCACAGCTTCGCAACATCCTTATAGTCCTCCTTAGTGGCCTGCCCACTTTTCCAAAGATTATAAACCCTCTTTTTTCTCCTAAGCTCAAGCCACAATTCTCTGTTCAGCCAGGCTGGTCTTCTTCCCCGCCAGCTTGTCTTTGGGCATGTGGGGACAGACGGTTCCTGAGCCATTAAGATTTCCCTCTTGAAGAGCGCCCAGCCTTCCTGGACTCCTCTGCCCTTCAGAACTGTCTCCCAAGGGACTCTACCAACCAGTGTCCTCAGCAGCACAAAGTCAGCCCTCCGGAAGTCCAATACAGTGGTTTTACTGGTCCCCTTCCTGGCCTCACCAAGAATAGAGAACTCCACCATTTCGTGGTCACTCTGCCCAAGACAGCTCCCGACAATCACATCCTCTACCAGTCCTTCTCTGTTTGTGAAGAGAAGGTCTAGCGGGGCGCCACCCCTGGTAGGCTCACTAACCAGCTGCATCAGGAAGCTATCTTCCACGCTCTCAAAGTTCAGTTTCTCCATTCACCATTTGAAGTTCAGTTTCACAATCATTTCACCAAATGTGAAATGTAGACATTACTTTTTGTGAAAATGTCTTCTTCAAAAGGCAACTTCTTGGGTAATTGGTGTAAGTGTAATTTTCATTATCTCAATATATATACGCATGGTACTTTTTCATTGGGTGTAAACTATATGCTGATTTGGAATTTAAGGCATGTGAGCTTTAATTGTTCGAAGATTAGCATCACTAAAATCTAAATTTATTAAATCCAGTTCTGGGCCCCTCAGTTCAAGAAGGACAGGGAACTTCTTGAGAGAGTCCAGTGCAGAGCCACAAAGATGATTAAGGGAGTGGAGCATCTCCCTTACAAGGAATGACTGAGGGAGCTGGATCTGTTTAGCTTGGAGAAGAGACTGAGAGACTTATTAATGTTTAAAAATATATAAAGGATGTGTGTCAGGAAGATGGAGCCAGGCTCTGCTCAGTGACATCCAATGGGCAATGAGAAGGGGCAATGGATGAAAGCTGGAACATAGGAAGTTCCACTTACATTTGAGACAAAACTTTTTCACAGTGAGGGTGACAGAACAGTGGAACAGGCTGCCCAGGGGGGTTGTGGAGTCTCCATCTCTGGAGATATTCAAACCTGCCTGGATGCGTTCCTGTGTGACCTGAACAAGATAAGTAAACGAGAAGTGTACAATTGTGATAACAGGAATTGGAGATATCAGAATTTATTGTTCTACATTTCTCTCCATTGGCTAAAGAGCAAGCAACAATATATGCTTTTTAAAAGTGATTTTTTTTTGTTTTGTTTTGTTTTGTTTTTCCTTTCTGCTTGTTTGTTATTTATTGGTGTTTTTTTGTTTGTTTGTTTTTTTTTTCGTTGACTTCAAAGATTGGCAGTTGTGCCCTAGACTGTATTAATGCATTCTCCTTATGATAAATGAATAGTAATACCATGTAAGCAGGGAAGAAAATGGTGATGAAAATGACAAGTGTTGTAAACAGCCTATGTGGTAAGAAAATTGCTCCCAAATGAAGCTCTTGAATTTAAAGTTTGAAAGGAAGAATTTAAGAACATTCTTAGCTCAGTTGCAACTGTGCAATGGCATGTATATGCAAAAGGCAGGATATGGGAAAATATTTTAAGTTAACGTAGTATTTATATTCCTATCTTTGATGCTTGTTGATAAGATTAGATACATTTTGATGTATCAGTGTGTAAAAGCTTGTTATAAATTGTTACGATCTCCTCTTGCCAGCACCATTAAAAGATGTTGACTTCTTGCTGCATCAACAGCTCTTCATCCAATATTGATATTGGCTAAGTAAAACTGTTGACAGACATGAAAATATGATATAAAAAAGATTGTGAGGCATACCATGCAAACCAGTAAACATAATCAGAAGTGTTCTATGTTGCATTTTGTATTTGATCCCATCATAGCCTCTCTGAGCACTCAGGTTTCTTATCCAGCTTTTCAGACTCAAATTCTTCCTACAGTTCAGCCACACGCCTTGGGTCGTCCAGTTATCCTCAGCACTTCCAAGCATGCCTCATTCAAAGTTTTGCCAGGCTGTATCTGTACTAAAAAACTGAAGAGCTAATATAATAATTTCAGTACTGTTCTTAACACTGAAGGCTTTCTAACAGAATAAAACATGCTAATGTGTTTTTCTGTTTGAATTAATGAAGTAATAAGAAATTATACTGTAGTACTGCTGAAATAAGGAATTAAAAACACTTTTGGCATAAATTCCTGGAATATGTGGGGGTGACTGTGTGGTCTGCACAGTATATTTGATTTTTCCTTTCAGACAGAACAGTAAAAGAAAGAAATGCATACTTAAAATTACATTTTTGGCTTCCCACATATCAGAGCAGTTAGTGTTTTTAATCTGTGATACTTATTTTACTTTAGCTCCAGTAATTTTAGACAACATGGAAAGTTTTCAAAGGCTATTGCAACTGAAAAAAAGAATGACCTTATATATATGTCCTATATTCCATAGCTTGGATTCTATGGAATAAAAATATAATTATTTAACATCTAGCTATAGCTGGATTTTACTGTAGACCAAGAATAACTGGATGAGGATGAATTATGAAGTTCCATAAAGAATTAAAAGAATTGGGGTCTTATTTTTTGAAGAGAAGTAAGATATGAAAAACACACAATCATCAACAACAAAACACCAAGAACAGAACAACAACCTTGAGACTACGACAAAAGTTCATTTTCTAAAAAAACATGTGGATACCTTTCAAAATTTCACAATAAATATCTGTAAGACTAGATTTTACCTGTTGGCTGGTGTTGAATGAATAAAAATTCAGTGAAATATTTTAGAGTAGTTATAATTCTAGCACTCATGATAACAAGAAAACAATGAAAAGTGTGAAAAACAAACCATTATTTTTGTTTCCTTACAAGATATTCCATTTTCTATGAAACATTAAATGTCACCATGCATTTCTCATTATAATGATAGGGAAAGTTTGATGCCACAGGTGCCATCTTATGATTAATAATTATAAACACGTTTTGGATGGCAATTTCTATCCTCATTGAAAAGTAAGAAGAGACAGCTGTTGTGGAAAGGTCTTATGAAACCACGGTGGATAATTACTCATACAACAGTACCCATTCATTTTATGTAGGTAAATTATCAATCCGTTTGCTATAAACTGTGTTTTGTTGTTTGAAATTACAGTGAAATAGGTCAGGCACACAATGTATATTTGGCTGAATTAATACATCTAGGCACAAAGAATTTTGCAACTTTTCAGTAGTTTGTTTAGTCTTATATTCTTTACATTTATACCTTCTCATCTGGAAAGCTAAAAATATTATATTTTTAACTGAATGTTGGTATGATAAAGCTGCTCTGCTATTTATCCAATGAAAATCCCTGGAGGTCTTTAAAAGATGTTTAGATGTAGAGCTTAGGGATATGGTTTAGTGGAGGACTCGTTAGCATTAGCATTAGGTCAGAGGTTGGACTTGGTGATCTTGGAGGTCTCTTCCAACCTAGACTATTCTGTGATTCTGTGATTCTGTGAAAATCTGCAGCCTATATATCTGTACTAGATGTTATTATTTTTTTTTTTCACCTCAACTGCTCACTACTCTCTTCCACTGACTAGCAATACCTAATATCTTGCAGTTTTCTAACTTCATGTGGTTTAATCTGTATGGCAGAAGAGGTTCTTTGAACACAAAATTTTTATGTGATCCAGAAGTAGTATTTAAATTTTGATACATGAACCATCTACTTCATTTCATTGATCAGTGAACAGAAGAAAACTCTTGTTATTTATGACATGGAAATACTCATTAGATCTGAAGGATTCTGCTGTGCACAACATATTCTGAGAAGTTTGACAGTGTGATTCAGTTTAGAATTGTGTTCAATGGGAGTTCAGAGGGAGTGTGTTATCAAAAATTTTATTAGCAGTCACAAAATGATTTAAGTGAATTTCCATCTCTACACACCATATGTGTTCCTCAAGTATTCCTAAAAGAATGACAGTTCTGTGTTTTTTATTTAGTGTTTATTTATTTATTCATTCCTGGCTGCTTTAGGATTTAGTGGGCTATGGTAAAGAAATAAAAATTAATAAAAGTAAAATTCTCCCATTTTACCTGCTGCACCTTTTCTTTCTTTCTTTTTTTTTTTTTTTTTTTTTTTTT
>CM021766.1:20141551-20233853 GCA_011076525.1 Nettapus auritus | reverse complement strand
AGTAGTGATGCAGGGAGACCAGTCTAAAGAGGTCAGCTATCTTGAAGAGATCTATCTCAGAGTCAGTCTTTCCATCTTGAAGAGAAAAATTGTGCTGTGAGTAGATGAAGATCCTGAAAGGCCGTACAAATAGTATCCAAAGAAGGTGTGGTCATATGAGGAAGAAAAGTGCAGGAAACCACATAGTGAGACAAAAGAAGGCACACTGCCATCTTAAAGCGTGTTAAAGTAACTTAAAACATGCCATCTAGTTCACCTGTCTAAATATGCCAATATGATGGCTAAAAGTCTTTGGTGGTACATCTTGTATGCTACTGATGTAAAAACTTCTTACTTCATTGTAATATATCCTCTTCCATACAAGGCACATTCTCCCACAAATCTACTGGAATTCCCTCATTCTGGTTGTTTTGTTACTCAGTGTTTATATTTCTTTTTTCTTTTCTTTTTTTTTTTTTCTTTTTTTTTTTCTAGTGTAGCATTGTTTCTTTAGTTCACACAAGGAGATTTATATTCCTGTGATAATTAGTTCTATGTTTATTTGCTGTAGGGAATGAATCCATTTAGAAAATGCAGACAGTGCTTCTGCTTCTGCACTGTCTGTAACATGTAGAGAAAAGCTGAAAAAGTGGAAATGGGAAACTAGGGTTATCACAGTTACTAAAACTGTAAATCAGAAGTGCATTGTGCAACTGCTGCTGCATTTGGAAGAAATATCTGAGGGATCCCAGTATGGACCCCTTGTTTTTTCATTGAAGACTAAAAAATTAATGGGAGAAGCTCTACCAAACCCTTCTGTGATCCTATAAGGAGGGAAGAAATGCCACTGAATTTCTTGCTGTTTCTTAGTTCTATTTATATTTGTTTGACAGGTTGCAAGTTATTATAAATTCTCTTTTTTTCCACATTTGAAGTCTGGCTGATGCTTGTTTTCTGACCTATCATTTTGCCTCTGTGTCATACAGCCAGTTATTTCTATGTTACAACAGGAAAGAAATCTTAGAAAGAGATTTCTGCACTTTCTCCAGCAATTAGAATAATTTTTAAAGAAATACCTTAAGATTGCAAGACCTGGTCTTAAATTATAATCTGTCACAATATGGACGGGATTCCTGTGACTCTAAGTCATAAATGCCTGCCATGCAGACACTGTGTCAGGCACAAAGGTCTCTCTCTGCTGTTGATAGAATTTTACTCACTGTTAAAGGGAGACCTGCGTGTGATTTATCTCTATAAGCATCTACAAGAGGTCAAATGACAGTGACTGTTGCGTTCCATATAGCTTCCTGTAGACACGTAACTGTGTATAGTGTATCTTAATACACAGTAATATTAGCATTCTGTGGGTGAATTTGTGTACATTCTGGAATGCTATTGGATAAATATTCAAGTTTTAGGTATTTTACTAAGTATATTGAATATTTTCATAGATATATTTATGCTGGCAATTTAAACACCAAGATCTCATAAAGAGCTTGCCATTCATTTCAGCCTTAGTGTTTTGATTCCCCTGAGCCTGTCTAGTTCATCTAATACTCTAGAAGATCTGTTCCGTATTTCTACAAGCCCAAGCAAATTGATAAGCAAATTGATAAGAACATTCCAATAGGAGTAAGAATGGTCTGTAAATGTCACAAAGAAAAAAGTACTGTTACATCCCATGAACATCCCACTACATCAAAGTAGGGGTGACATCTGACTGACAGTAATCATTCTCATACTTCTGAAAAAGCATAATAAGATCCTCTTTGATGATTAATAGTGAACATTCATGTCAATCCTTGTCCTGCAGACTGTCACTTTGAAGAAATTACAGGTGAAATATTTAGTAAAAACTTAAACATTTTAAAGTAATTATACAAGAATTAAGTTATCATTGTTAGTCTTAAGAATTATTATTGCTAGTCTTACAATCTTGTTGTACTGCCCTAATTCTTTTTTCTCAACAAAGATCCTTAGTTTACAGCAGATATATGTACCTGTTTTCCATCTTTTTTCAAATCTGTAAATTCTCAGCAGAGTCCCTGTAAATATATGCTTTTCCATTTTTTTACTTTTTTTTTTTTTTAATAATGAATCAAAATTGTATTTGAGGTGAATTGCTAAATTGAAAAATTGATTAAAGCAAACAAAATCCGTGAAAGATTCCAAATGTTGGTGCTTAGCTGAATTAGCTTTGCTTTGGGACTTTTAGTTTTGAAGCCAAAAGTAGGGATAGTACTAGAATTCTTCATGAGCAAATCTTCACATTTTGAAAAGCAGAGTAGACCTTGTACTGAATGATTCCATGATTCCCCTAGTAGAACTGCTTTTGTAACACTGTGAATGGAAAAATGCTTCTGATCTTCCTGACATGTTAATATTCACAAGAACATGGCACAGGAATGTACTTCAGTACAGACAAATAGGTTTATGTAGTGTGGTGATCATCAGTTTGTGAAGGACTCAGTCAGATGCAACTTACTTAATCTTACTTAACCATGACTGCTCACAGGCATTTGGGGTTGGGGATGAGTGGGAGGGAGGTGTGTGCTTACCAGCTCCCTCCACTATGGGTGCTCTGAGGTTAGGATACAGCCTAGATGTCACCTGTTAAAGCTGTTAAGAGCAAGTAGCTCATACTTGGAAAACGAATTTGCAGCCTATCTCTCATTCAGTATACCAACTGATAAAAGAGGACCCTAATGTATACTTCTTTAAGAGAAAAAAGGATCTAAAATATGGTTCTTAAAGAAAAAGAAGTCATTTAAAGAGTTGTCAAGACTATTTTGAAGATACTTGCTTTTTACACTTGAGAACTGGGGAAGATGAGTTAAAGCTGATAAACAAAAATTGAAACTGGAATATGGTTTTGCCTTTCACATATTCCAATATAGTGACTTCAACATATGCTCTATAGGAGAAAAACTATGACAGATTTCAAGTTATCTCACATCTGCAAATGTCTCAGGTAATTCACAGTTGTATCCCTTAATCTATCTAAACAAACAAACAAACAAACAAACAAAGAAAACATAAAGGTGGATTATTCAAGGGAATAAAGAAGAAAATTTTGCACATGAGGATAAAGGAGGGCAGAGAAACTAAGGCAGGAGGCAGTAGTACAAGGAGCAAAATGAATACTCTTTTAAAAAAGAGGAGCCATTTTATTGCACTGTTCTGATTGGTAAGGGTAACATACAGAATGAAGATGTATTTGGACAACCTAAACATGTAGATATATGTGATGTCAAGCGTATCAGGGGAATCTAGAAAGATGCAAACAAGAAAGAAATGTATTTGCTTGGTTATAAATGAAAGCTGGCTACAATGAAATCTAACAGATTTAACAGTTGTGACAGGAAAAATCAAGTTTTTAAGATGATGATACTAATGGAATATTTCAAAGACAATCAGTAAATTATTATTGTACTCCCAGTATAGATTTCTTTTCCAAAATAAGATTTTTTTAGCAGTAACTTCATCTTTGCAACTTGTCATTCCTTGAAATAACTACCTGCTTGAAACAAAATTATGTCTCCAAATGAATTACCAGACACTTTTTATCAAATTGTTTTTGAAACTGGCTTTTCTCAACTTACGGAGCAATTAAGAAAGAGCAGAGTCTCACCATATAGCTCCTAGAAATATCACAAGTGCTGGCACTCTCAACAGGGTGAGCTGTTAATGCCTTCTGATACTCTGAAGGAATTCACTCTGAGATTCCTGAATTTCTCAACTGGTGCATTTGAAAAAAAAAAAAAGAGGAATGTCATCAGTGGTATAATTTTTATTAAAATTGCTCATTATAATGAATATTCTTTTTATAACAGTAATGTTAATTTTTAAAATTAAAATTATGGACAAAATATTTCAGAGTGAAAATCATCTTACTACTTTGCACAAAGGAGAAAATGAAAGGGATGGATGAATGCGCTTTGTCATTAACTGTTATTACGTAAACCTGCTGAGACTAATATATGCAAACTGTCTAATAAAAGTCTCAGAGGCTGAAATATCAGTGTTTCATCTTGCTTTTTTTCATCTTTTCTATAATGCATCATGGAAATGCAATTATATGATTTTATAAGTTATCCTTTAAAGTGAAGCCAATTTTTCATGCATGCTAATGTATTTATGCAGTATACATTTTGCCTGTATCAAATAATTTTGAAAAGATACCATTTGATCAGTTTGAAGTTTCTTTTTCAATTGTTTTTATAGAAGGCAGAGGCATACGAAGTAGCTTTTCTGGTTTTTGTCAAAATATAACTCTGAAAAATTAGAGAGAAACTTATTTTAATGAACTATTTTCAGCGCTGAGAATCATAAATCTCCATTGAAGTGACTTTGACTTAAGTAAGCTCATCACTTGCCACTGATATATTCCTAAAGTAAAACTTGCTGTTTCATTACTCATCACTTACATTTTCCTGTCTTTTGAGACACTAAACTGTAGACTGTTAAATTCTGTTATCTGCATCTTCCCTCCCCCTTTTTATTTATTGTTTTCCCTCTGTTTCTCTTAATATTTCAGAATCCCTCAGAATAGTGATGGAAAGTCCAATGTTAAACTTTTATATAAAGTTCAACCTTTGGAATTATACATTTGATGCAGAACTTCAGTCTTCAGATAATGCACAGTCATTTTTGAAATACTTATGTTAACCGCAAGTCTCTGCAAGCTTATTTAAAGAGAAGGACAAATTTTCAAAGCAGTAGCTAAAAGAAGAATAGTATGTAGCTATGTACCGGATTTTTCTACATGATTAACAACATGTACAAATGATTTTGCCTTCTTTGTTTGCCTTCTTTGCATACACTTAGGAACTTACACTTAGTATACAGAGTACGTGTCTTTCTCTAAATAAAGTCGACTGTCAAAACTGAGAAGACTTGTTGTAACTAGTGCTGTTATAAAGTGCCATTGAACTGTTTGTACTGAATTGTTATCATCATGGTGATTGACAGCATGCCAGAGGACACGTGCATAACTCACATCTTCATTACCTTTTTATCTGCTCTTATCTTTGTTCATGTCACCAGCTTCCTGGAAAATCTCCTTTTGTTTCCTCATCTTGATAATTTTTTTCCTGTATTAAGACATTTTTAATTCTTTTTCAGCTTGGGTTTCTCAGACTGTTCAAATACAGTCTAAGAAATCAGCAAAAATCTCCCCCAGGGCTATTCGATCCTGACCCCAGTGGGAGTGTTCTAAATATGTAGACTTTTCTTTTGAGTTATTCTTGGGCATTGTCCATCATCTCCAACACTGAAAATTTCAAAACATTAGATAGTTCTGTCAGACTTCTGCGGCCACTGAATCAGGAAAAAAAAAAAAAAAAAAAAAAGAGTCACTACAAAAGCCAGGGGAGCATAGCATACACAAATAAAATGATAAAGCTTTCTCATAGTTCTTCTGGTAAAAAAAAAAAAAAAAAAAAAAAAGGAACATAAATTGACTCCAGTTAATACTTTGACTGATTTAAATTATTGTAATACGTTGATACTGTATGTGGATTGATCTACCTGATGTAGAACTTGTTTTGTTTGAACAAAATACGAGGTAAGTTCTGGCAGGATTATTATTTTTAAAAAATAATCTAAGCAATATTCTTTTAGGAAGTTAAGTTTTTAGAGAAAATTGGTGAGAAATGAAAAGAGTTAGAATCTGTCAAGTACTTTGAAGAAGACAATGCACTTTTCTTCTTTTTTTTTTTTTTTTTTTTTTTTTTTCATTTTAAGGTAGATTCTGCTAGCAAGCATCATTCAGTTTTGTTTCAGTTGTGTGCATTTTTTTTTCCAAGAATGTAAGAGTTAGCTATAGGAGCCAATATTTTTTAAAATAGACAAGTATTCTGTGCAATGCAGTGTTGAGGTAAAGACTGCCAAAATCTATTTAGAAGGTGCTCAGCACGTTCTGCAAATAGGGCTAACTCTCAAGCAGTGAGAACTATATAAGTAGATAGATAGTATTAAAAATGTCAGAAAAGATATTCACTGATTTGTGATTTAGAGAGCCACAGCTTCACAGAAAATGTCTTTAAAATATGGACATATGAGGAAAAGTTGTGTTTTTTCTTCCCACTATGTCTTCTTTATTGGATGTACATTTAAAAGTGCAGGACTATGCTCCGCTCCTTGCTGACTAAAAGGGGGAAGCGGAGAAGCAGTATTTGTGCAATTCCCCTGCTTTAAACTACATGGTCAGCCATCAAAAAGCTCTAATCATGACATTACTGCAAAGAAAATAAAACTTCATTAAAAACATTTATTAGTAAACTTAATTTGCACATCATGAAAATACTTTTGATTCTGAACCAAGAAGACATAGCCTGAAAAATAAACCGCCTTCCTGGAATACTCGTGTGAAACAGAAGGATTAGCATGCATGAAAAAGTAGAGAAATGAACAGTGACAATAAAACTTGCATCATGTTGTTTCTATAATATGTTTTTGTGCTTTGTATAGCATATATTCTGCTTAAAAAAATCTGTATGGCAAAAGTTTGTCAGGAAGGTGCTGTTTTCAAATGAATGTGAAAGCAAAAGAGAAAAGCTTTTTCCTAAATGTTTATAAATAATTTTAAAAGAGTTAGACTTCTTTCAAAAGCCAAAATGGTTCCACAGAAAGATTTCAGGAAGTGTTTTGATACTGTCAATCTGAAAAGTCTTTATATGGTATTAATAATAAACAGTTAATGTTATTTTTTTTTTGATTTTACATTAAAAAATATTCTCTCTCTGATTAAAAAGCCCTCTAGTATATTTGATTTGAGGAGTCCAGGAATATTCAGCAAATGTTTTTATTGCCTCCATCCATTTGGTAAGCTTGGCTTCATTTCCTGTGTCTCTACTGAAACAAATGTCAATGTAAATGAGCCAGGGAAAGATTCTGAATTCCTCTCAGCTCACAACATGACGAGGAAAGGTACGGACTGAGAGCAAAACCTGTTTTTTTTTTTGCTATTTCATTGCAGAATTAACAAAGAAGATGGTCTCATGTCAGAAACTTTATATTCAAGCTGGAATTCTTAGTGTATATCTGGTGGAGAGTGGATTCATAAGAACTTTCTTTCCAATATCTTGTGAGGTAGAATTACATGCTCCTATTGCATGCTCTGGATTCAGTTTCTAATACTGTTCTGACTGCATTAGAGATGTAGTTTCAAGAATAATAGTGGCCTCTGCTGCATAGGGGAAATGTTAAACCCAGTCACAAAGTAAAAGTAATTCTATGAGAGGAATAAATTCTTCCCTTTCCTTCATTTTTAGTGTCCTCGAGTGAGTTCATGAGGATATTGAGACTAGTAAGATATGCTATATCCCCATGAGATTCTCAGAAGAGTGGTTGTAAGCACTTAGATCATTCTTCAGATGAAGGCAAGCATGGAGAAGATTGTGAATTGCCATCTAATGAAATTGTTAAGAAATATTCCCTTCAGAGTATCAGAGGGTACATAAAAAAAATCCTCTGCATATGAATAGGAATTTTCCAATATGGCAAGACATAAAATTATACAGATCTAAACATTTCATGGTTTTCGTGGACAGTAATGCTCCGACTCTTTGACAACCTTTATCAATGACCATGATGGGACAGTGGAAGACCAGAACTTAACTGCTACAAGTCAATAGAAATATGTCTTTTAAATATTAAACTTTCCCTACGGTTGGTTTATCACCTTAGCTTGGCCTTCCACTGTGTTTGACCCATAGAGGGCAGTGACATACAATTAATAACAGCTTTTCAGAGCATGAAACCAAAACATCCTCTTCACATATGGTTTTAATAGTCTCAGTGTGTGTTTTGGGGAAGAAAAATATCAATGAGACAGTTTAGTATCAACAGAAAAAAATATTGGTGGTTGTTGTGTTTTAGAAGTGATGTGGTATTGTTAAGGTCTGTTTCCTTTCATATACACTGTTTTCTGGATGCTGTTTTTTATGTTTCTTTGAAACATCTCCTTAGGCTGAGAATGGTGGGGTGGTAATAGTGCAAGTGATGCAAGTATCTTATCATTGTGCTTAGCTGGGGTGGAAGTGCTGGCAACAATGCACATAGGAAAGTGGATGATGACCTGGTTTTAGATATGAAAGGGAGAAGTTAAGGGAAGTTAGAGTGTGAGGTGAACAAAACTGAACTGGAAAGAAGGCCAAGGTGAGTGTTGTGACACGTAAGAAAGATTCACATATAGCTTTGATACAAACATACTGGCATGAGGAAAAGAGACTAGCTTGAGCTCAAGCAATTGTAGCAAACAAGGGAATGTGTTGCGCAGGGTATGATGTTTACAATGTAGAAGAGGGCTGAAACCACAGATGTGGATGAGTGGCAGCAAGACGGATCATAGATTTTTTTTAATTATTATTATTATATATATAAATAATATATACAATATATATATGATTTTTACAGGATTACATGCAGCTAGACTCCTGTGAGTCTACTCCTTTCCTACTCCTACTTTCCTACTACCTTAGTAGGAAAACAGGATTTTCGCCCTGACCAATAGCCAGCATGATCAACCCACACACATGGACAGTGTTGATATTATTAGCCAAAGCCACAAATCTTAATTGTCTTTTATTGGTGTAGTGGAGCATAGAGTTAGACCGGACCTGTTGTCATTAGGCCAGGCAGAAGAGCAATCCAGACACTCTGTATGTGTATGTGTCAGTAGAAGAGCCTCACCAAAACAGAAAGAAAGGTGACTCTGTGGCCTCAAGCCTCCTCTATGCTGAGATACATTTCTGCTGATTGTCATATATCTCTTCTACATTAATACATGTAGATTGAAAAAAAAAAAAAAAAAAAAAAAAAAAAAAGCTTATAGGATTTCTGGATGCAATGGGAAGGTCAAAACACAGACAGATTTCCTCCCACCCCCAGGCCACATTTATGTTTTTGAAGCAAACACATTCCAAAGATATGAAAGAAATGCCAAAGCACCAGACAGATTAAATGAATAAAGAAAACAAAATAATAATTCATAACATGGAATCTGCTAAGAGTACAAACTATGATTCCTGCATGCCAAGTATGTATCCAGAAAAATGTATAGCTTATATCCCTTAGCCAAGCCAGCTCCACTGTCTGGACTTGGGGAGGAGAGCTGACAGTCTGCCTGTCACTCCTTTTCCTACCTCTTTTTAGTTGTTTCATGCAGACAGTGTGTTTGTATTTTTGAAGGGACTTTGCACTCCAGATTAGAACAGCCTTCATTCAGTTATGTAGGGGATAGGATTTTTTGTCATTTTGCTTTGTAGAGCTGTAGCTGAGCAAGTGAAAAATCAGCCTTTCATGCTTTTTGAAATGCTGCTGCTGTTGAATAGGAACTGCTGCTACTGAACTCACAGAAAGAAATGGCTTTCTATTCTGTTTCGTTAGCATACCCATATTTGAGATTTTGTGAAATGCAAGGACATGAACACCTTTGTTTGTTTTGGTTTTATTTTTTGTAAAATTTCTATTTGAAAAATCTTCATTCTAGCAAAAAGTTTTCTACGTATTTCAGTGTCTCTCTAGGAGATATGAAGGGAGGAAGAGAAAAAAATATATAATAATAATTAAAAAGCTCTAGTTCCTGTAAGCACATAAAGACGACATTTCATGGTTATGCCACCATGGCTATCAACGCAACTGAGGCTCATATTAGGATTAACTATGCTACATTTAACATTTTCTGAATTTATATAAATATTAATCTCTTTACATTGAAAGAAGTTCCACTGACTTCTATATATCTGAATTTAAACATGCAATTTTTTAATAGATTTGGAGATTAATGTTGTGATACATAAAAGTTTTGAATGTTTCTATCTCATTAAAATGCATAAATTGAAAGGAATTCCCTTATTAAGTCTCCTAAATTCACTATTAATACACAGCACTGAACTGCTTTTGTAAAATTAATGAGTAGTTTCTTGTAGATAATGTCTGAGATTTTAGTTTTTCCATTTTCCAAGGGCAGACATAAGAGTTTCCAGAAACAACAAATTAATGAAATATTGAAAAGTGCTTTTCTTCTAAGATTTGTTTCATATTCCATGTTGGAGACCTTAAAGCCAAATATAACTCATCATAACCATGAATTTTATCCTTGTCATGGATAGATGAAAGCTGTTTTCAGACTAAACAAATTATCCCAATATATGTAATATTCTTTTGGAGGTTATTGAAAAAGGTTAAAATCAAGGGAACAGAGACTTCAGAGTTAACAGAATAATTAAGATACATTGTTGACTGTATATTTGATGAACAAAAATAATGAGTAAATTTCTTAGATTTGAAAAACTGTTTTACCTCTGCTAAAATCAGCATATTTACTATTGTTGAGCTCTTTGTTCATATAGATTCCTCTACACTTTGTTTCCAAGTAGAAAGGTAAGTGGAATTTTTATAAAGGGTCTAGTATTCATTCTGGTTTCAATCCACCTAACTTGGATTGATTATCAACCAACTGATAATCTAGGCAGCTGTATTGAAACCCTATTGAATTAACGGATCTCTGGTATGATGGCACATAAAAGTCAGGAGTTTCACTGTGAGAAATACATTGTGAATATCATAACCAGTTGCCATATGCAGAATTAGTGGTGCAAAGCACCAACAACGTCCTATTATGTTATTTTCTCTTCGAGCTTTAAACCAATGAGACATCACTGAAGAAGCAATGTTTAAGACTGCCTCTGTACTTTTTTGTGTGATCAATCATCATGACTTACAAAGAGATGTTATTGCTGCTGGTGCAATACCATTAGGTATACACCAATAGATTTGTTCAGCTGAATATTTATGGAGTAAAAGTTTCACACAGTCACACACAGTTACGGAGGTCATTCCTGGTGTTTTCTATTTAACAATGTAATGAATAAATATGTATATACATTAAATAATTAAATATATTTATTAATGAAGATTTTCTGAGACACCAAAATGCCATCATCAAGCCATACCTCAGTAACTATGCTATGGTAGGCTTGAGAACCACCTTTCAAAAGATATCAATAATTCTGTGAATTCCCTGGTTCAGGAACAGCTAATATAATATTTTTGTGCATGCTTGTCTGCACTTTCTTATTCAGCATATAATATCAAAAGCACCCAGCTTCATCTTCTCATCATAAATATGCATAAGACAATCTTATTAACATAAATCTGATCTAACAGGTTCACTATATAGAAAGAAATGTAAGTCTTTTATTTCCCTGGCTATTTTTTACTGTTGTAACTATTTTCCTTAGATCTTGTTTCTTCATGTACTGCTTTCTTAGAGCCTTTGTTATGCATTACATTTACTTGTTTGCTGCATTGCACAATGTTTTTATTAACCCTAGATGGAGTACTAATAGGTTTTGGTTAAAAAAAAAAAAAGCAAAAAATGTCTGTTTTACGATTTGGATGATTAGACATACAGTCATAAACAATTCAAATTGGGACATATAAAAAACTTTTGCAAATATTTATTGTCAGTGTCATCATCTATATGGATCATCTATTCACAGCAATTGAAACTGGTGCATCTGCATTCTAATACCACTATTAAAAATGATGCATGTTGTTGGCTGCTGACTTGCCGGTTAGGTGATATGATTGAATATTTAAGGATTTTTAAAATATATTAGCATATTTAAAAGTAAGAATGTTCTTATTTAACTTCAGATAAACTATACTAAACATGAATATTTGACATTAGTGAGTTGTTTCCCCTTGTACTACCTTTGTCACAATTATTAAAGATTCTTCTTATCAGATACCCTAATTTTAAAATGGAAAAGCAACCTTGCATTTAGTAATGTATTCTAAACACGAAGCTTCTCAGTATTATCTTAATTTAAATACTACTCTACCAAAATGTTTTGTAGTTCAGTCATACACACAGTAATTTCTGTATCAAAACTTGATCTATTATTGATGTTTGTGATTTCAATGGTAATGATCTCATTTTGCTATTTTTCCTAATATCCCAACAAAGCATATGTTTACCATTTCTTGACAAAAATGAAGGGGTATGTTACAACCTTCTCTATGCTTTTACACAAAAACTGGTATTTGATAATCCATGCTTATGTGTTTTACTGTATATATTTTATTCAAACTTCAGACTGATGTTGGAACCGTGAAAATATGGAGTGAATCAGGAAATCATGGTGATGAATGGAACAAAGTTGAGTTACACTTGGGGAAGCTGAGAAATTTTGAAGTTATCTTTGAAGGCATACGCACCAGAGACCTTGGAGGAGGTGCAGCAATAGATGACATAGAGTTCAACAACTGTACCACAGGTAAGTTCAGGAGGGAAGTTTCTAGAGGGATGCTAAAAGGACATGTAAGATGTTCTTGCTTAAGTATATAATGGTTTTACTGATTTTTATCATAGTGTATTTATCCATAAAATCAGTTATGAATACATTGTTTTCCCTTTTATAACTTTATTAGTGTTCTATTCATACAGTAAGTCTTGCATTCGTGCTATATTCTCACAGTAAATTATTGCAGATAAATAAAAGTATGAATTTATTTTTCATTACTCGGTTTTGAGTAAGAACTTTCCTTCTGTTTAACTCATTGCTCAGTTATTGATTTTCTGTTTTTGTACATAAAAATGTCATACAAATTATGTCAGATTATATTAAGTGAAACCAGTGGCCTCCCTATTTTATTGTAAAGATTCTTCCCATAAAAGTGAGTTGAGAATACAGATGAACCACTGTCACTATTCCTTTTCTCAGTTCAGTTCAAATGTTAGGGCCAGCAAGGTAAAACAAAGCCTGTGACTCCATCACAGGGTATTCATCCTATTAAATGTATCTCTTTGTGGACATCAACAGAGACAGAGTTTGCCTTTAATCAATCAATAAATAAGAAAAGTAGAAAACTGAGTGGATTGTGGTTTCCATTAAGGAAAAATGTGGTCTCTGTCCCTGGTAGGAAACAGTATGACAATAAAAGCAGATTGGTTGAGTAACAAAATCATTGATAAGACCACATATCAATACTGTATGGATTTGGGGGAGGTTATTTAGGCTGAATTGAAACTCAACTCAAAAAATGTAGTTTTTCCATTTGGTGTCTGTGGTATAAAGCAAGACATGGAAAATGGATACAACTTGGGATCTACTTCAAACTGAACTTAAATAAAATTCTAAGGCTGATGTACCCTTAAAAGCTCTTTTAGACACATGCATGCTTGTGATTCTCTCATACTTTTTCAAAGTGCCACTTTGTTCCCATAGCTAGGCATGCAATCATTCTCCAAAGGACATGAATAAATGGGTAAGGATGCCCTAATAAGAGATGAGAGATCATCATTCCCCTATAACTCTTGAATGAAAAAAAGGACATCGATCTTTCTTGAAGTTTGTTTCCAAATTATGCTCAGACATATTTATTTCATAAGGTAGGGTCTAGTTAAACTCCATTCCTGGGATTTTCTGTTCCATTTGGGGTCTAGAACAATTTAGACAATTCACAGTCACTTATATGAACATATTCATCAAATAAAAGTAACAGGATTACTTCTTTAAGGAAGAAGATGACTCCCCATTAAGTTCATAAGGATGGTATCAACATATTTTGCAAAATGTAGAAATGCTGCTGCTTACTTTTAACACCATGTATTTATGATAATCCAAAAATAGTTGTTATAAGAATATTACTAGAAAAATTCCACAGAGTTGTTATTGTGGTTAAGAAAATTGTTTGAATAGGGAGTTGGAAAGTTATAATATGAAGGATCTTAAAGCTCTCAAAATGTTAAAATTGGTTTTAATCTATGGCACTGCAAATCTGAATGTTAATAGTGTGTTACATCCAGTGCTGCATGAAAATAACTTGGCAGAGAACCAGTTCAGAAAGTGTTTGTTACAGTATAGCAACTATTTGTTTTATAGCATTATTTCAGCAAGAACCTCTGTTGGGAAAGCTGTTGCACCATTTGCTCTGATGATTTTTACATACTTAAAGCTTTTGCATAGGAAAAGGCCTGTGTACTATTCAGAAAACTAATGTTTATGAAGATGGGTGATTCAAAGGAGGCCTTTCTCATGGAGTTTAAAATGCACAGTTGGAGTTCAAAATACAATCCAAATAAATTTTTCTTTTTTTTTAAGATTGGTTTAGAAAAGTTAGTTGGAATCCCAAGATAATAATCTTTCATCGAATTGTCACTTGCATGGTGTATGTTTTTGCATTTTAGAGACACTATATTTATATGATAAAGACATCACTCAAAACATCTTCAGTAGCTTATACTATGCACAGCAGAGTTTTCATTAAAGTTGAGATGCCTGTATCCTATTGGAATGTGTTTATGATCTTCATGTGCCTTTGCTCTTCAGCAGGATCAGAACCCTGTTATATACCCGCTTTTTAAAGTCTGGAAACAAAACAAAACAAAACAAAACAAAACAAAAAAAAAAAAGAGTGAGAGAGAGAGAGAAAGAAAACAAGGGCATGTCTGAAAACAAAGCAAAACAATTAAACAAACAAAAAAGCAACCCACCCCCCATTAATTTTCTGTATCCACAGTGCAGCTGGGCTCAAATTAAAGTAAAGAGGAATCATTGCATTGTTGTTAGTGCCTTTCACATCAGCTCCATGTATGATATTTTTTGCTTTGTACTCCACAAGCTAAAATCTGTTTGCTTAATTTTCTCAAGATTTTAGGAATGCTGACATTCCTGTTGGCATGATGACGTGAAGGAGCCTGATATCCCCTTTTTCATTTTTGTTGTTATTGATTCTTTACCTTTGTAGAACAGGCAAACAAAATACATTTTGCTAGATTCTTGAAAACAACATTTCCTGTCTGACCGAGGCCCGGGGCATTCAGGACAGAGAAAGCATGTCATGTCTAAATTTTTTTTATTTTTTTTTATTTTATTTTTTTCCAGCACAGAGTTCACATATTTATTGCAATTGTTGTAACAAAGCTAAAAGACAGCAACCAGAATCTTATTGTGGCCAAATCCAAGGAGAAGAGTAGCATGCAGACCAGAAGGGGTCAGGGGCTGACTTGATTTAAAGCACTTATTCATGTACCATGTTTGTAGCTGCAGAATTGCTGACCTAGACACATGGCCAGGGTCCCATATGAGAACTGGAGGCCACATCTGTATTTTGCGCTGAGACTTTTTAGATTAAACTAAAATCTCATACAGTATTATAGATACTCTAGCCAACGTAATTACATAAGCAGAGGAATGGAGCATGCACAGAAAAACCTAAAATATAGTTGAAAATTAAAACTTGAATAACAGGTTTGAAATAAACAGCAAGGAATGGAAACAAGAAAGCCTTAAATAGGAAAAAGCATGGGAAAACACTGAAAGTTTAGTTGCTTCCCAGTGGGCAGCATGTAGCTGTGGGGAAGGATTTCAGATCGGTTCTGAAGCTTTGGGATGTTTTGGGGTAGCCTTCTCCTCCGCATAAACTTTCAGAAGCTGCTGAATGATATTCCTAGCTCATGGTTTATAGTCAACATAGCAAAATAATTGCCTCTTCAGAAAAATAATGTACTTCATTGAAGAGAGCAAAGAGGGAAGAGAGGTACAGTCTGTGTTAGGCCATGTGAATATTAGAATTGTTTTTTGTAGTATGGTAATATTCAGTAGTTATAGCAGAGTTTAATGAAGCCAAAGGATTATTTTATTGTGCATGTGTTTGCTTTCTGCTTGCTTTCATATAGCATGTTATAGAAAGAAGCCGTACACATCATAAGGGAATCTGCATGGAGACGGGTTAGCTCTGCAGACTTCATAGAATGACAGAATCATAGAATGGCTTAGGTTGGAAGGGACCATAAAGATCATCTAGTCCCAACCCCCCTGCCATGGGCAGGGAAACCAGCCACCAGACCAGGTTGCCCAAAGCCCGTCCAGCCTGGCCTTGAACACCTCCAGGGATGGGGCATCCACAGCTTCTCTGGGCAGCCTGTGCCAGTGCCTCACCACCCTCTGAGTAAAGATTTTCTTCCTAATATCTAATCTAAATCTTCTCTTTTTTACTTTTAAATGGTTTCCCCTTATCCTATCACTATCTGCCTGCATAAGTCTCTCTCCATCCTTTTTATAAGTGTTGTGGTTTAACCCAGCCGGCAGCTAAACACTACACAGCCGTTTGCTCACCCTCCCCCCTCCCTCTCTGGGATGGGGGAAAGAAACAGGAAAGTGAAGCCTGTGAGATAAAGACAGTTTATTAAGACAGGAAAATAATAATAATTATTATTATAATAGTACTACTAATAATGAGTACGAAACAAGTGATGTACAATGCAATTGCTCACCACCCGCTGACCCATGCCCAGTCTATCCCCGAGTAGCCGCCCCCCCCACCCTGGCTAGCCACCCATATATACTGTTTAACATGACGTCAGATGGTAGAGAATACCTCTTTGGCCAGTTTGGGTCATCTGTCCTGGGTCTGTCCCCTCTCAGCTCTTGCTGCACCCCTAGCCTGCCTGCTGGCAGGACAGAGCGAGGAGCTGAAAAGTCCTTAGCTTAGTGTAAGCGCTGCTCTACAACAATTAAAACATCAGCATGTTATCAGCACTCTTCTCATCCTAATCCAAAACATAGCAACCTACCAGCTACGAGGAGGAAAATTAACTCTGTCCTGACTGAAACCAGGACAATAAGCTCCCATTAAGTACTAAAAGGCCACAGTGAGGTCGCCCTGGAGCATTCTCTTCTCCAGGCTGAACATCACCAGCTCTCTCAGTCTTTATTTGTAGAAGAGGTGCTCCAGCCCTCTGATCATCCTTGTGGCCCTCCTCTGGACCACTCAGATCCACATCTTTCTTGTGCTGGGGGCCCCATATCTGGATATAGTAGGTCCAGGTGGGACCACACAATGGCAGAGCAGAAGGGGACAATCACCTCCCTCAACCTGCTGGCCATGCCTCTGTTGATGCAGCTCAGGATACTGTTGGCTTTCTGGGCAACAAGCATACACTTCTGACTCATATAGAGGTTTTTGTCCACCAGAACCCCCAGGTCTTTTTCTTCAGGGCTTCTCTCAATGAATTCACTACCCAATCTGTCCTCATGTCTGCGATTGCCCTGAAGCAGGTGCAGCACCTTGAAACTTAGACTTGTTGAACCTCATTAGGTTCACTTGGCTCCACTTCGCAAGCTTGTCCAGGTTCCTTTGGATAGCATCCCTTCCTTCTCTTGTATCAACTGTACCATAACTGCAGGCTTTGCATTTCAGTTATATAACTGTGTTTTACGTAGCTTATGGTATATGAGCATTTTCAACTGACAAAGGAAAATCTTTTCACTTTATTTCCCTTTAAAAATTAATTAAAAGCTTATGTATCAGTAGAATACTATAGAGAACTTTATTTTTTATAATTTGAGCTGCTGGGGCCCTATGCAGCAAGGCTCATTTCCCTCAGCTCTCACTGATTTCTATGGAAGTGAAGGTCAAGACGGAACTGTGGATTTACTGGAAATGTGAGACGCCTTGCAAGTATTGTCAGAGACAGAAACAAAGATAGCTTAAATGAGTCTTATCAACTGGTTTTGAAGGGGTAAGTTATGTTTTGATAACAAAAATAATATAAGTTCCAAGTCTGATATCTTTTTACTTTCTATAGAAAGGAAGTGAAAGGATGTGATATAGAAAGTTTCCATAGAAAGGATGTGAAATGTAATATTGGAATCGTGTCAGACAGAGAAAGACTGTTCTTAATTTATCAATTCATTAACTAAGATTGAAATATTTTATTTTTTCTTTTTTCACCTTCTTGTACAAGTTTTTACTGCTTTAGTGCCCAAAGATCTTATGTGATCTGAATGGTGTTTAGAGTGGTTATCTTCTATACTTTTTAATAACTGACTTATTATTTGCAGGCTAAAAGAAAAAATAATAATAATAAAAAAACTTTAATTTTGCTTTAATAAGAAGGTAAAATATCTTTGTGTGTTTCACAGAATAATTTTCACTGATAATTTTGTTTTTAAGATTTCTGATATGTTGTGGTGCAATTGCTTAAAGTAACTAGGAAAATAAAACTAACTTTCACATCTTAATGAAAATGTACAGCATTGAAGAGGCTTTCAGGGTAGGGTGCAGCTGCATTATCTGAGTGTTCCCTAGGCTTCCAGCCTTAGATGCTATCACGCTGGGGGAACCTGGTGTGCTGGCTCTAAGGAACAGCACGGAGCGTAGAGTGGAGTGGAGACACCACGGCTAGGCTCTGTGATCAGGTGGGGACTCGATTGTTCTTGTGCACACCGAAACCGATAAGCAGCACTTTTTGCTACCCTAAGCCAACAACCTGTCAGGTTTTGACAAATGCTGTACTCTAGTGTACTTTTGCTCATTATAATATCATTATAATACCAAAACACACCTCCATCCCAAAAGCTACCCACCTCCGAGGTGCGACCACCCCTCACTGAGCATGCGCTCTGAATTTCTCGGAGCCTATTACTTTAAACAGAGACAGGAAAACTTTTCACCAATCATAACTAAGATATGCTTGACTAGAGTCACTCAAGCTCCACCTAAAAGATAGAAAATAATATAAATTGGCCTAAGAGAGACGGGATGTTAGGGAAGATACCATCGTCAGGGAAGATACCATCGTCAGGGAAGACACCATCGTCAGGGGAGATACCATCCCGAGGGAATACA
The DNA here is from genome assembly GCA_011076525.1 of Nettapus auritus. Taxonomy (NCBI): domain Eukaryota; kingdom Metazoa; phylum Chordata; class Aves; order Anseriformes; family Anatidae; genus Nettapus; species Nettapus auritus. The sequence goes on along the minus strand of CM021766.1, from coordinate 20,215,229 downwards.
TCATCCCGAGGACCTCCTGACTTCTGGGATCAGTCGACGGGCTGAACCTCTCTTCCCCCCCATTGGGACGCCTTTGGGTGAGATTCAAACACGTGTTTATACTCCTTTTAACGCGTCAATTTCTAGGCTAGCTTGCTTTTGCAGACAGTCACTCTCGCCGGCAATCCAAAAAGAACCTGTGTACCTGTTGCTGTAATAAATTGCACTTGATTGTATTGTTCCTAGTCGTGATAGTTCTTATTGAACGTGACTAGAGTAAGAGCAGTTATTTGTTATTGGTGAATCCGTGACCGTGATAGTTCAGTGCTTGGTGCTCTGAATCCGACCAGACTCGTAACGGTTAATCTGCTTTCCTGAATCTGACCGGACCCATAACGGTTAATTAGCTACACCCCTTTAACGCGACATATGTGTGCCATGATAATATCTTCTAAAAATCCCACCAGAAATAAACTGTGGTCTGGTACGATTCCTGGTAACATTATGCACTTTAAGCATTATTGATTCTGCTGATGGCTTGCTGTCATGTAATAGTGAATCAAGTGTGCAACTAGTTGGACATTCTGTTGCTGGTAGCCTGGATTTTGCACATCTGTAATTTGAAAGAAAAGGGTACTCCAGATACAGAAAATACAAAATACAAACGTGAACATAATCCTTACTTATCCATCATACAGTTATTTTGGCATTACAGGGCATCATCTGAAAAATAAACAAGGAAAAATAAATGAAAATGTGGAAAAAACAAACAACAGAAACAAACAAAAAAATCTCTGATTTCATATTAAACAGAAATTTCTAAAATATTTGGTTACTTCTTTGATTTATATATTTTCCTCATTGTCCAACAATTCACTTAATAAAATTCCAGGGGAAAAAAAAAAAAAAAAAAAAGCCATTACAGATCCAGTGATCTCGGGATCAGACTTCACAAGTTTTTCTTCCTGTGTTTAAACAAAACAGGGTAGATATTCAGTCATAATTAGCATTAAAATATATATTCATTTTTAAAAAAGAAAGCAAAGCCATGTCACCGTACTCCTATTAATAAGAGCTTGATTTAACAAATTCAGCTGAAAAGAAATTTTGTTTAAAACATAACAAAGCTTCCTTTACCTGGTGGTAAACTTTCTTTCCCTTTCCTCTTACATATTTGTATTCCCCCTCACTTTCTGCTCATAGCAGACACCATAGGTGAAGGTATAGCAATCCTTCAAACAACTTTACTTCCATGCTTCCATAAATGAGAAGCTTTGAAAGTCTCAGCTGAGAAATCCATTCTCATTAGGATTCCATCCAAGCCATGCAGATCAGAGAGAAAACAACTGAAACTTCCTAGAGTTTGGATGCATAGGCCAACCTTTTTACTTAGAATAAGCCACCGTTTTCTTTGAATCCTTAACTATGTATCATGCAAGGCATTACATTTAGTGAAGATTTTAGGTCCAGACACTTAAGAAAAGTTCAAACAGAAATATTCAGTACAAACTTGGCCCTGAAGTGAGGGAAAAGAGAATTCTGGCAGGGGAATCTTCTGGAAACAACTCAGTCACTCAAAATACGTATTGGTATTCAGATAGAATGTATATCCACTTAACTAGTTTTTTTTTTTTTTTTTTTTTTTTTTTTTTAATCATTCTCTCTTTTTTTTTTTTCCCTCTTGAGAATATTCTTTTTTTGCTTTTATATATATATATAACCATATAATTATCAGGATATTCTGATGAGGGACACTGAAATTATATAATCTGGCTAAAACTTCTTGGTAAACCTGGTGATATTTATGGTAAAATTCTTCTTTTATAGACTAATGTTTGGCTTTTGCTTTAGAAGGCAATTGTTCTTTGAGTTCATGGTGGGCCGTCAATTTACAAAAATCCCTCTATTTGCTAGTATCCATTGAATCTCTTTCTTTTTAAGGGAAGAATGTTAACTTTGAGAAGTGTAGTAATTTTTGCTAGCTTTAACTTAGTTTGTGTTACCTTAATACGTGTTAATATGAATGTGTTTTATCATTTTTGACTACAAATGGTACTGAACTCAGATCTTCCTGTACTCAGCAGAGAGTACAGATGACACAAATGCTTGGTTCCATCATACCTCTCCATGCAGTATGACACCCAAGAAGAATTTCATATCTAATGATGTTGCTCTGCAAGAGCAAGTAAGGAAATGCCTTCTTGTTGCAAATAATGTGATTTGCACCTGTGTGCTGTACTTCATTGGACTGTAACAACCCCTGTGGACCACACTAGGACAAGCCCATATATTAAACAACCAACCAACCTCCTTAGTATTCACATGAGATGTTTCTAAGGAATCTATGATAAGGGTCGGGGGCGAGTGCTGTTACTGAGTGGCAAGATACTTTTATACCACAATGGAAATGGTATATTGACATTAATTCAGTAGGTTAAATATTGTTGAAAAGGTCTGAAAGTAATCTATTCAGATGAACTTTTTGAAATGTAATCTAGTTCTCTGCACTGGAATCAAGATGTCAGCGATGCAGGGAGAGGGGAAATGATCAGGAGGCAGAGACCACATGTCAAATGTTTTCAAGAGATCATATTCTCTGTGATTGAACTTGTTCATAGCTATTGAGAAGTAGAATTTTCTGCAAAAGAATAACTGGATTTTTTGCCATCCCCTCTTCTGTTACCACTTGTAGGCTTCTAAAGGGTAAAGCTTGGAATACCAGAACACTACTCATTCCTCAGTTCTCAGTGCTTCTCCTTAATGTCTTATTTAGAAGTTAGCAAAATATTGCCCCTTTCTACGTCAGTGTACTTTAAGCATGAGCTCCTTTTCTTGCTGATACAGCCTACACAGAGTCTCTCATTCTTAAATAAATTTTAAATATTCTAACCTTGTCTGACGTGTATCAGTGCAAGAAGTTAAAGAGATATATTTTTTTAAATCTTTTCTACTGCTTGAACCAGAGCCAGTTGTACCTTTCCAGAACTATGGATTCAGTTTTTATTCTTCCACTTTATTTTGTTTCCTTAGTTGGCAAACTCCAACTTGCCTTGAGCATCTATAGGAAGCCCATTAGCAGACTTTAATATCTACAGGTGAAATTCTCTCCTAAGTGTAAATATAATTTGTTAGATCTGCTGTTTATGTCAGAAACAATGATTTCAGATTAAATCTGGCCTTTTCAATGACACATACTGTGAGTAGAATTCCCTACAGTTTTTGAATTACAAAAGAACTTTATTTGAAATGATATCTAGCTTGCATCAGTATAAACTTTTCGTCTAGCTTTCCCTGCAAAAGATTGCCAAGGTCATTCATGGACAGAAACGTTATTGATGAGTATGTTAATGACGTTGTAATGTTATATAAAAAGTCATGTAGAAAATGGTACTAAACAGTTGAGGTAAGCAAATGACAAGCTTGATGCAAATTGTGTTTCATAAATTCTGAACTTCACAGTGCTGAATATAGTTGAGTTGCAGATCTAATGAAGCCTTCTAGGAGCTTTTTATTCATATATTTTAATTTAAGCAGAGTGAAACTTGGAGAGAAATATTCAAGTAATATTTTCAACAGCAATTTTTAACCTTTTTTTTTTTTTGATTATTTTTTGATTATTCCTATGTTTCAGGTATTTTGAAAGAGGAGAAATTATATACTCAATGTTCAGCACAATTTAAACAACAAATAATAAAAAGTGGTGAATTTTCAGCTGTAATTTGAAAACATTTCTACTCAGAGTTTCTAAAAATAGAATAATTTTAAAGTATTATTTACCTTGAATATACATTACATGTTTCCTTTCTTACTGTTGACATGGTGTTATTTTATTGTTAAGTGAGGGCAGGTATTCCTTTTGGAGAGAGCAGAGAAAATGAGACCCTTGGTGAGCATCAGTTCAGTGTACTTGTGTTTGAGTTATGCATTGCTTCTCAAAACAGCTTGTTCTCTGTGGTCTTAGCCAATAATTAACTTGAGATTTACCCTTTACCTTTCACAGTCACACAGCGCTAGTCAAACATAACCACTGAAAATGTATGTAAATCTTAAGTGTTGTAATACAAAAGACCTGTTTTTTTTTTTGGTTTTGTTTTGTTTGTTTGTTTGTGTGTGTTTTTGTGTTTTTTTTTTTTCCCTTTTGTTGTTGTTGTTTGTTTGTTTGTTTTTTTAATATATATATATATTTTTAGATGTGATTGATATCACAGGAATATTTTATCTTATACAACTTTGTAAAAGAAAGGTCTTGCATTTATAGTCCTCTAGTAGCAAACATAAAGGAAAGAAGACCATTTTCAAGGATTCTTTTATATTTGATCCTTTCCTGGTAATTCATGTATTTATTGACTATCTTCAAATGAATCTCATCACAGTTATACATTACAGGAGTACTATATGAACTGGTCTTTCATAAATAACTTATAGACTGGAGATGGAGAAATGTAAGTATATAGCCTGTGATGAATCCGGATTAGAGTTTCAATCTATTTTTAGTATGTACACGTTTGTTCAAGCTTGTCTTTCTTGTTTTATGTATATATACAAACACACATATATTTTTAGAAGGGAAATTCTTATCTTTACTGTACTCTGACTGTACAAAACAAAATATTTAGAAATGAAAGTGAGTGTATGTAAATGTAAGTTCCTGCAGCAACCATGAGTAACATACTTCTTTTGTAGGATTTAGTGATCAATGAGCCAAGTCAATTCTGTTGGTCTCTTAAATGCTACTTAGAGGATTATATGGCTTTTGCTGTATCAATCCAAATTGTACTTAATTGAAATGTGATATCCTATGTATGCTTTTTTTTTGTTTTTCAAGTACTGTCATTTCACTTGGGTTAGGGATTTGCATAACATGAAGTCACTTTATGTAAAATACATCCTGTGATAGTTTCTTGTGATGTCCTGGTTTTCAGGAAATGCTACCATTCCAAGGAGGAAACAAATAAAAGGAGAATGATAAATGATTATCATTTTGCTATACCATAGTAACACTTTTAATATTTTAATTTATGAGAATCTAATCTCGGAGTATTCACTGTAAGGGTAAATAAATTGGTCTACAAGAATGTGGCAAATTTTATCTTGGAGAAGATCAACAGTTTAACTGCTCAACTGATTTTTGTTAATTGAGTTGTTTCTCTTTCTGATCTAGTGCTCAGTTGTAAGCTAAGAAAAGTCCTCTATCTTTTTAAATCATTTTTTGATTTTATATTCTCCATTATTTTGGTTTGTGGTTTTGTTATTTTAAATATTCTCTTTTTGTGGGAAACTGTATTGTTCAGTTTAGTGCCTATGTCAAAGATCAGGGAAAAGGGAAAGAAAAAAAGGGGGGATGGGGGTTTCTTTTTCATTAAATACAACATTAAATGTAAGTTTATTTTTAGTCAATGGTTTTCTTAAATTAAATCGAAAGGCTTTATTTTGCTTTTAGATATCTCAGATATCACCTCTGTTTAAAATTTTCACAGCATATTCAGAAATAAGCTCAGTACTTAACAAAAAAATTTCATGTCCTGCAATTTCTCTCATTTCCATTGTGTGACAAATCCATGTTTTGATATGAGATATTTCACTGTTTTCCACCTTTGACATTTTCATATGTGGAACCAACTCATTCTTTTCCTTTCCATGGCTCACTGATGCATTTTATTGTTGTAGCTTCCCAAAAATAACTGCAGAATAACAGTCAGAAAAGTAGACCTAATGAAAAATGTTATTTTTTTTCTTAATTCCTGGGCATGGTAATAACATATCTATGTCATATGCGGTGAAATAAGATGTGAAAATTGTTGTATCCCAATAGTTCTACCTTTAAATATTTTCTGTTATTTTGTTATGTTGCAATTTAAGTCACACTGCTGAAGTTTCTCTACAATCTTCAAAGACCCAAACATCTTATAAAGGTTTTAGAAGTGTATGCATCACACAACTGTTGTAAAGTATTGAATTTTCCCCATTTAAAAGGTCTTATTTTCCATGTGACGTCCTATCATTATGACTAGTATAAAGACTTTGGCTTGTCTACCTTTTAACAGCTCATGGATCCTATTTTATGGAATGTACACAACAAATAAAGCAGGGAAACAGTCATGCTGATGCTGATCTGGATTTCCTTCCAGGCAAAACACCCTGCCCTGCTAGGCCAATGCAGTAGTCTAGGCACAGATAATGCATCATTAAAAGATTGTGACCAAATAACATCTGGTGGAAGTAGTAAAACACGAAAGTCATGGTGGATAATGGGTAAACAAATAAAAAAGAGCATTCTTTGATTTAATTGTAATTTTGATTTTAATGTCCTGTTGTTTTCAGCTGGAGAGGATCCCAAGGAATGCCCTGCCCTCACTGATTTTTTGTGTTGGAATAAGGATTGCATAGAATCTCATTTTGTCTGTGACTATAAACCAGACTGTGAAGACCTGTCAGATGAAGCTGACTGCAGTAAGTATCTCTTTGTGTGTTAATGTAATCTCCAGTTAAAATTATAACCTTAAATTCTGTAGCATAGCTCAGGTGGATTCATGCAGCTGCTCAGAAGATAATTACAAGCTGGTTGCCTGTTCCCCCAGCACAGAAGGTCTGACATTTTAAGATCCTCAGAGGTGTTTACTGCACAAAAATATTTGTGTGATTTGGGCACAAAAATGTAACCTAGTCATTACAAAGATCATATGGGAAAAAAAAAAAAAAAAAGAACACATTTAAGGAATAAAACCCATAGATTACAATCCAAATTTACTCTGAAAAGATACATAAACTTATTTATTTAATTGAAAGCATTTTAAGTTGTTATTGTTGAGTGAAAAAGAAAAAAGCTAAATAAGCAAATTAATGCACAAGAGCATTTAGGTGTGATTCTGTTATTAAAAAAGCGATTATGCATAAACAAGCCCATCTTTCAGATTAATCCTGTTTTTGTAGTCTGAGTCATGTTGCTACCACGTATTCATTGTTCTTTGTTCTTGCTGCTACTGCAGAGCTATGACAGTGTATTCTTCCTATTACATTATTCAGAACAGTTGGACAAAATCCAGTCTGTTTATATTTTTGCAGTCCTGGTGAGGACTGAGACAAAAGTTGCCTGCAGGAATTCTTTACTAATGCTATTTGACATGGAAGGACACAGCTCAATTTTAAAAATCCGGATCAAATTAACAGTCTTTCCGATTCAGATTTGAAATTGAAAAGCAGTAAAACATTGTGCTGTTTTCTTCCTCCAGTTCTTTTTTTATCCAGACCAGACGTTTGGAGCAGGAAGTTTAAACAGTCCTTATATGTAATTCAGTACTAAATCTAATTCTTAATCTTCAAACTGCAGGACCAAATTCTACCATGTTGTACATATGGTTAAAAGTAATCTTGATAGAGAAAATAACTGAATCACATACATCAATGTTCATACAGCATTGAACCTCAAATTCACCAACACTTGGCACTCCCTTGACAATCAAAAGTGTTTCCTCTCACATATTTTTGCTAAATGCTTTGACTAGACAGGGTACAGAAATAATGACCCATTACCTGGTCATGTAAATTACATTGTTTTAGACAGACAATAGATTTTAGTACACATTAAAATGTCACTACATGACATTTAACTTGGACTTTCTCCCTCTTTATTGTTTTTGTAAAAGTAAATGGCAGTTCTGAAGTACATATGCTGGTGCTGGTGTCTCCGTTTGTGATTTTGCTTCTACTGCAGTGCTTTGCATTCCAGTGAATTTTTGTGAACCATGTTGACAGAAATAAAAAAGTTGAATGATAACTTTCAAAGGACATCTTTTTCAACTAGACAAATTTTAAACAGATATTCCATATTTCCTGTATGTAGTATGCATATTTTTTCAGTAATTAAATTAAGTATAGCAAAATACACTGTAAACTCAACCTTTTAACATTTTACAGACCGAACAGAGACCCACTGTGTCTGAATTGCTGTCCAAAGTAAATAGCTCAATAATGATCAGAAAACTATTAAGGAACTTGATTTGTTCTGTAAATATTGTTACAGGATATAGTAGTTTCCTTAGAAAGGCTTGCCTGTGTTGTCTGGAGTGACTCTAATGGCATCAACTTTCTTTTCTTAGTCAGATAAGAGATGGTGATATTTCAGGCCATAATTTTCATTGAATCACAGTAAAGCAAAACTTTTTCCAAGGGTAACAAACGAACAAACAAACTGATCTTCACTTTAAATAAATGGAGTGAAATATCCTTTCATTGTACATGGAAAAGCTCTAATTACATCAAAACATTTTCATCTCTCTTTGGTCCAGATGTTGCTGCAGAAGTGACAAAATAGCATGGTAAAATAAGAGACAGATGCTGTAATCATGTGTACAGAGTACCTAGATAAGTCTCAAGTATATTACCCTACCTGATATATATTAGTTCAAACAAATGAAGTAATGATGAAAAAAATGAACATTTGAAAACATTTGAAAACGAAAAACAAATGAACATTTGGATTAAAAAAAAAAAAATGCATATTTTTTCCAAGCATATAGACTGAAATAAACATTAATAGGCAAATATATATATATATTTATTCCTATATTTTTATGCGATTTTTCTTTAGTCCATAGTTACCTGCTATCAGCTCTGAAAACTTTGACCACAGTATATAGTTATGAAGTAGGTTCACCCAAGCAGAACATCAGGATTTACCTAAAAAGCACAATTATTTTACATAACATAAATAAATAAAACATAAATATTTCACATAAAAGAAATAGTTGTCTATTTCCACCTGGAAATAGAAACCTGAATTTTTAAGGAAAAGTATTTTAAGGAATTTTTATTAACTGTTTAATCACAAAAGAGTGAATACCCACAGAGACAGCCCTTCATAGTTAAACCTGCCCCACTGCAAGTTGTTATGGCCACGTTTGCCTACAATTTTCTTCTTTTCTCAGAGTTCAAGGTCCTGTCTTATTTCACTTTCTACTATAACTTTATACCAGTGTAATTCCAAAGAAGCCAATGGGTGATAATCTACTCAAGAGCAATTCCCTTGTGCAGGATTTACAACAGAATCTGGATAAACTGAATTGTATCCGCATAGCCTGGTGAAGTCTTTTCTAAAAAAAAATAAACTCACAGAAATTACTCTATGCTTCATTCCATTCATTCAGGCAATCTTGCAAAATTGTCATTCTCTTTCAATAACCCATTGGAAGTAAAGTACTGAGGTGAAAAAAGCACACATGAAAGCAGTTTCAATGTTAATGAACTGCACTCAATTATACACTCAGATTTGATTAATAGCAAACCTCACTGTTGATGAACCAACTAGAGGAGTGCTTGAATTATTGAAATAAAAGCAATTTTTCAGATAAATGTAACAATTGTCTTCTGAAGGCTTCTAAGTAGGTTCTGTTTACTCTGAAAATAAAAAGTACCCAGCAAGTACATATATGTCAGGTGATTCCATCAACCCTGTAAATACTGCTTATAAATATTTATAAAAATTACGTTCTGAATGTACTGTTAAAATATTAGGGTAAAATTCCTGAGGACAGGTAATCTATTATGAATAGTATACATTCCATATATAAATTCATTTGGACTTTGATCTTGTTAGAACTTTACAAGAAAATTGTACTTGCAGTTGAGATTAATGGATTCCCTTCTTTGCCCTGCCATGCTTCACTGAGTTTCCATAAAGTTTGTAATGCAGAGTCAATGTGAACACTCAATGTATTTGTGTATTCCTTTCACAGTTTCCAAAGGCCATGCTGCAAATAGCACTAACAGAATGGCTGAGGTTGGAAATCACCTCTGCAGATCTAGTCCAACCTCCTATCCAAAACAGGATCCGCTAAAACAGGTTGCCCAGGGCTGTGATCAGTTTAAAATATCTCCAAGAATGGAGACTCCGCAACTTCTCTGGACAACATGGGCAAGTGTTTGGCCAGTGCAACAGTAAAATAAAGTAAAATAAAATAAAATAATACAATTTTTTATCCTTCAATGGAATTTCCTGTTATTAAATTTATGCCCATTGCCTCTTGTCCTGATATGAGGCATCACTGAGAAGAGTCTGGATTTGTCTTCTTTAAACCCTCAAAGCAATTATTTATGCCCACTGATGCACACTATGCTTGTTATTCTCTGGGCTGAAAAGTCCCAGCTCTCTTGGCCTCTCCTTATGATAGATGCTTCATTCTTTTGCAGTAAAGTAAGAGTACAGTACATTACAACACAGTACAGATCTTTATTCTACCATTCAGTGAGATATAGGTTCAATAAGTTATTCTTCTTTTAAGATATTTGTCCTAGATGTTTAACTATGGTGAGAAATATTCACAGAAAAGCAAATCCAAAAGCTTTACAGTCTGTGTGCATGCAGATCTTGTTCATACAAGTTGATAGTGATAAGATATAAAAGTTCTAAAAGTTTACAATTCTACATGTATTTTTTTCTATCTATATCTTTTATACCTAGACAATGATACATAAATAATTGTATTTTAATGTTGCAGAATACTTCTAAATCAAGAAATTAACTCTAATTCCTCAAATCCATTTGAGGTTCTGAAATAGTCACAGTCAGACCTGCTTCTCAAATGCACGACTGACCATGATGCTTAATATTTTGGAATCTTTCCCCAGAGTCCTTTTACAGAGGAAGTCTTTGCTCTCACTCAGCAGTCAGGTAGCTGCCTCTGCTCAAATTCTAACCTGGAAAAAAAAAAAAAAAATTGCTCTTGGAAAATTCAGGTCTTCAGTATAGTAAACAAGGAACAATTGTAACTAAGGAGAAGACCTTTAAATGCAAAAGCAGTGTTTCTGATAGACATTAATCTCTTTGACAGAATTTGTACAATTTTGTTGACTAATTACTTTTCCAAAGTCATTTGAAAAATTCAGAGACAAATCTGAAAACAGAAAGTCTAATAAAAATATCCTGCATTCATTCCAGTGCCCTAATCACTAGAACTTCTCTCTCATCGTAAAGTTACCTTCATACCTAACACTCACAGGGGTCATCCAACATATTTTAATGAAAAACACCACTGGGGAAGCAGTGTTTTTACTAGCTAATTTACTAGAAATCATTCTTTCCAGTCACCTTGAATAATAGCTAAAATTGGTGAAGTTATAGCTTTGTCCTCAAGACTTACATGGCCATATGTCTACAATAACCTTTAAGGCTGTTTACACCTGTTCAGAAAGCAAAGGATGGTGGGTTTTGTGTGTGTGTGTCCGGGGAGGGGTAAGTTATTTTGTTTGTTTCTCACTTACTACCATATATTATTTATGTCAGTACGTGGGAGTGCAAGGAATCATAGTATTAGCCAAATAGAATCCTCTCCATTACCATGTACAATAAGTTCATTACAGTCTTGTAGATGTAAGAACTGAGATGATAATTTACTTCCTGTTATATTTTCAGGTTACTACACAAGTATTCCTGGAAGCTGTAACTTTGAAACACAAGAGCAAGAATGGACCACTGTATGTGGATTAATACAAGACTCTAGGGATGATTTTGACTGGAATGTTAGCAAAGGTGGTGACTCTGGACAAACGGGTCCTGATACTGACCATACACCAGGTATTGCCATGTGTCCTACATCACTGTTGGGAAAATGAAATATTCATTGAATTCCAAAAAAACATTTTCCCATAAATTAGCATCAATTAGTCAACAGTCAGCTGCACATAAGCCAACAGTGTGCCCATGTGGTCAGGAAGGCCAATGATATCCTGGACTGCATCAGAAATAGCAAGGCCAGTAGGACTAGGAAAGAGATTGTCCCTTTGTACGTGGAGTGCACCTCAAATATTGTCTTCAGTTTTGGGCCCCTCACTGCAAAAAAGGATGTTGGGTTTCTAGAGCATGTGTTGAGAAGAGCAATGAAGTTGGTGAAGGGACTAGAAAACAAGATTTATGGGGATTGACTGAGGGAACTGGAGTTGTTTAGTCTGGAGAAAAGCAAGTTGACCTCATCACTCTCTACAACTACCTGAAAGGAGGTTGCAGTGAGGAAGGTGTCAATCTCTTTTCTCAGGTGGCAAATGATAGATTGCAATAAAATGTTCTCAGGTTGCACTAGCTGAGGCTTAGGTTAGATATTAGGAACAATTTCTTCACGGAAAGGGAGGTGAAGCATTAGGACAGGCCGCCAAGGGAAGTGTTGAAATCCCCATGCACTGAGGTATTTAAGACATGGGTCGACATGCAGGAAGGACATGGTTTGATGATGGTACGTGGTAGGTCAGACTGATGGTTGGACTTGATGTTCTTGAAGGTCTTTTCCAACTTAAACGTTTCTATGATTCTATGAAATCTCAATGTGATCAGTTGAGCTTATTGTAATGCAGACAAATAATAGTGAACAATTAGCACAGTTCACGAAGGTTATTACGATATTTAAAGTTCCAATGAGTGTTTAAAGCACTCCCTTTTATATTAAAATTACAACTGAGGATACATAAAAAAGCCATGACAAAAATCTGAAATGTTTTAACAAATGGAATCTTGTCATTTATACTATCTAATAACTTCTAGTTCCATCTGAACACACGAACAAAACAAACAAACAAACAAACAAACAAAACCTCCTTGCATAGTGGTCTGTTGCCCACATTTTTAAATGTGGTTTCAGCAGCACTGTAATTTTAAAAACTGCTATTTTCAAAATGATCTTGATTATATCATTCTTCATACTCCACTTTGGCTTGATGCATTCATTTAGTTATTTCCAAAACAATGAGCTACGAAACACAATATAAAGTATCTAATTAATCATCCCACCTGGGACATAACAGAACTCTTTCTAAAACAGTACAGCATATTTCTACAAGTGCAGTTGTTGTTGATAAGTATGCAATGAGATTTTTAATTAAGGGTCTACTTGAAAGAATGTTTAAGAAATACAGATAGGAAAATTTTAATACCATAAAAGAGGATATATTTGTCAGTAATCATGTGTTACTAAGTTACTGTATTGGGTCTTGTTCAGAAATGCTGTGGCAGTGCGTCCATGCACTGTTGAATGACTGAACAAATTTGGATAAACAAAGATAAAAATAGTAGTCCAGCCATCTATTTCTTTTTAGTCACCTAAGCAGGCAATATAGATTTTGTATTGAATAGTATCTTGGATGAGACCATCCAGTGACCCTGACTGTGCTGTAGTCAATCTCTGGAAAAGTTTGTGTCATTGTAGGCTTTTTTTCAAGCAGCTTCAACAAGGTACCAGTTTTCTGTTTCCAATATCAGCTTGCACCCTGACAAAATACTTGGGTATCTTGCAAACCTTTAACTAACTCATGTTCAAAAAATAGAATTTCTGAGAACCCAGATTAGTCTATTGTTATATTTCCTTCTCCTCATCATCAATTCTGTATTTTTCTCACCTATCACTAGTATTTTTTTCACCCCTCAAAGAAGCTACTGGATTCTAGTGAAATCTGTGTATGGAACCTTGTGTATTAGATCCTGATACTCATGATGCTCTACTTGTCAATAGTTTGAATAATCTGCTTTTCCTGGAGTGTCATACACTTAAAGAGCAACTGATGAGCAGTGTGTGTGGATGCATGTGAAATGCTTAAGATTCATAAGTAAGGTCTTAACTTTTCTCCCTGATATTGGCTTGCCAGAAATCTTAATGTAGAAACATTTCCTCTATTAACATGTTCCTACAAGATGATACAGCCAGACTACTAACAGAATGCCTACTGATTATCAGCACAACAAAATGTACTAATGGGCCGTTACAGTTATCTGTGTTATGTAGACAGCAAACTATAATGATATATTAAATAAATATAAAATTATATTATATTATATTCTGTATTTATTATAAACCTGAATGGAAATTTAATTTCCATCATAGAGGTACCAATCACTATTTGAGAAGTGCTTAATTTTCCTTTCCAGAAATTTTATTCGTTAGGAATCCTGACCAGTTCTAATTCTCATTTTATTAGCAAAGAATGGTTCAGATTCACTGTAGAGGCGTCACAATCTTTACTGTTTTAATCTTGAATTTGTATTCAGCATGATCTCTAGGGTGATTGTTTTTTTGGTGTTTTACATTTCCAAACTCAACAGAGACATCTTATAAGCAGGTGGCTGTAACCATTTCTGTCCTACTCATTTATCTTCCTTTTTTGTTTGGCAGATCCTGCACCTGCTGCAGGAACTGCTCACCTGATCATGAGGGAACTGTTTAACTGCCACACATCACAATTTGTCATTTTATAGGAAGCAGATATCCATACTAGTCTGTGTTGCTGTTGGCTATAATCGTGGAAGTTCATTCCTCTTGGAAAGGGACAGAACAGACAGGGTAGAGGTAGAAACTAATTCAGCTGTCCAAGGCAAGATGTTCCTTGTGAATCAGTAGTCTGATTTGCTTTCTTGCTCTTCCTTTGATGCAGTGTGATGATAAAACAACCTCTAGCCCTTGGCTCTACAAGGAGATTTTGTGTTTTTTTCTATTTCAGTTCATCTTACTTAATTGATTCTTCTTGCATCTTTGAAATTACCCAGCAATTGTAAGAAAAATAAAGTTAATAAAAAATGAAAAAGTAAAATGGAATTACAGCAAATGTGTTTACAAAATTGCCTAGATTTGTAATTTACTTGTAAATTAAGTGGGCAAGAAATATTCACATTAGCTATAATGAAAAAGAATCACTTGTTAGAATTGCCAGCCTTCTAGATACCGACTCTCTGTAATGTCCAGCAATATCTGTCAGTCCATTCCTGATCCAATTCAATTCCTTCTAGTTCCAAACTCATTTCATCTAGTTACTAAGCATATAAATTTGTTGCACAGATCATGGGTGCCATTATAGCAATAGAACGAATCCTGTGGTATTATACCAACCATGTACTATGTATATTGGAACAGCTTCGTGTGGAGGTTTGGTTGTGAATGTGTCATATGGTCTCATCTAGCAAAATCTAAACTAACATTACAGATTTTAGATGCATAGCAACATTAATTTCTGAAAATTTTGCATTAGTTTAACAGAGCTGACTAACAGAGCATTAGAACAGTCTCAAGGATAAGATAAACCCTGTGATTTGAACAGAAAGATTTTTAGTGAAAAATAGCGACTATGTTACAGCTATGCAATTTGCGCATTCTGCAATTTGACCAAGATATAGCTTATTCAGGTCTCACTTTTAAAAATTATCATTTCCATAAATTTCCTTATCATACTATTCTTTCCAGCCCCAAAACAAGACACTTCCAGCCTTTAGCCACAGTATCCATGAGCTATTTAAACATTCTGAGGATGTAACTGTTCAAGTCAACTTCAAAAATATCAACCAACTGAAAAAGCAAATCTATTTAAATTTTGATGTATATCATTATGCCATATATCATATATTATGTAATGTGTAGACAGGCATCATGGGTTCCCAGTCTGTTGCTTAGTATGCAAATATTTAACACCATTCTACTTATGAAGAATGTAGTATATCCGTCATTGTAATCTTTCAAATAGCTTTTTCTCACCTGTGAAAATTTATGTTTCCTGAAAAAGTTTGAGGCATAACATGATACCCAGATAATCCTGCTTAAAAACATCTCAAATAAGATTGCTTTAAAGGCAACAATAGAAACTAAGAGCAATTCCTTGACAGTTGCTACCTTTTACAAATACTCCAAATTCTGGGTTTCCTTCCACTGACATCCAAACTGAATAATTCTCACTCTGAACTAATATTCATTTACAGGTCTGTAAGAATGGCATGTTGAATAGCAGTTGAAAATCCATTACACAGCTCACTTTATGAGTCAAAGGACTAAAATTGCAATCAATTTTAGGTGGAAATAACTGCAACTCACTTCAGATGGGAAATTACTTTTGATATTTTAACTGCAGTCCAAGTGAGTCTGACTCTTGAAGTGGCACAGCAGTGAACATCTTTCCATTTTTGCTTTCTTAAAAGCATTATTTGTCACCCTACTAGTAAGTGACAGATTGTGTCCCTTATTGATCTTACAAACTGAAAGAAAAAAAAATATTTTTATTCTAACATATTTTTTTAAATGATGGAATAGTTCTTGGAGAAGAAGATCATTTGTTTTTTAGGTCTTATAATAAGGCTGCCAGACAGGGGACTATCACTAGTCTGCCTGAAAATTTAGTGATTGTGCCTTTGCATATAACACTTAAACTGTTTTGATAAGTTGTCAATATAGGGAGAAGCTAGGTTTTAAAAAAATAGTTTGGATCCATGACTATTTGGTTTGCTCCACAAATATTTCTTTCCTTTCCAGAATAGCAATTAGCTCATCATATTTGTTTTTTTTTGTGTGTGTGTGTGTGTGTCTGTACTTACCTCAAGACCATCATGATTGCTGCTGTCTTTACAATTGCAGCATCTTAAAAATTACATTCACAACAGACATAAAAATCTTATACCATATTCTTTCCAAATCTGCATCCTTAAATTACTGAAGTATTGTAGTAGTGCAGAATATTTGTGAAACTGTAAATTGCCAAGCAAATGAAGCTCCTAAATTCAACTGCAGAGTATGAATATGCATGTATGTTTTATACATGAAACATAAACAGAGTGAGTGTGAAGGTGACAAGTTTATTTTTAAGGATTTGAGAATTCATTGACATAAGAAAGAAAACATGATATAGTGAAGATTAGCAATTCACTTAACTTTATCTGAAGCTTAATTTAAAATCCCTTTCCACAGGGACTGCCATCTTCTTTACAAAATGTTCATTAACATTTATTTATAAGACAAAGGAAAGGATTGCAGTGAGTCAATCTTTTTGGATATACCATTTGTCAATCACTTGTTTACAGAAAGGTTTATAAGAGCTTACATGAGGCTGGCTGGAATACTGTTATGATTCTGAATGTTTGGTATGTCTTATGTCCCTGAAAAGAGCAGTTAGGATTCATTCCTTACATTAAAAATTCTGAACTTTTAACTTTTTCTCCTGAGAAGACTAAGCATGATATGCCCTCCACTCCCTCCCCACCCCCCCAGTAAAAATAAAAATAAAAATGAGTTCTTAATTGAATAACAGGTATTTTAAAAATTTTTAAATAGATTTTTGAAAAAGTTTGCTTAATCAGAAAGTTCTTTCTGAGATAAAGTTTTGTAAGCAGGCTTACTAATTCTGTTCTTTGTACCTTACCAACATATTCCATCATTTCATACATTTATGTAATTTAAAAGCAGTAAGGATTGATTGGCTGACTTTCTGCATAGTACTGAAGAAGAGATTAGTGGTTTGGGTCAGTAATGTTTGGAGTTCATATGCAGAAGCTCCTACTTACTGAGTTTTCAGAATCTGTGAGTGAGTGATGGTGTTTGCAACATGATTTAAATTTATTATTCAGATATGAATCAAGTATTTACATGTGGGTAAAAAAGGCACAATGAGATCTGATGAAGGTTACATTAATATTATATGTATGTAATAAACAGAAATACACAAAGTTTTAACCCAGAACATCTCTAATGTATGTGTATGCATGTATATTGTAACAGATACTAGTATCTATGTGGGTAAAAATGCTTTTCTTCTAGAGCATAAAATAGTACCGAAAAACTATAAATTATTTTAATCTTTTTATTGAGGTAAAGGACAACATTTTTTGTATGTAAACTCATCTAACCAGAAGGAAGGAAATAGAGCGAAGATAATTACTACCAAGTTCTTCCCAGCCAGCCTTGGGGTCTGCAGAGTTCGGTTCTGGTTCTGGATGTTTGCTTCTAGGCAAACAGGAGTCTTAAAGGTAAGAGAAAAAGCATGTCTACTAAATCATGCCACAGTAATAATTGCACTAGTAGTATTTGCATTTCTGTGTCTGAAATGATCTAAATCTCAGAGGCTGTTAGCTGTACTTCTTCACAACTTCAGCGTCATTACACCCATATACAAAAATTTTCTGTCAAGATCAACAGGGACAATTTTGTTCTACTCTTAGTTTTACTTGAAGCCTTTTTGCTACATGTGTAAGAATTAACACTGCCTATCTATCATTCTCAAACCTACTGGACATCAACACAGTTCTCTGCACAATTCACTCTTTAACATCAGATAGTGTTAGTTTCCAAAGTTTAGGACAAAAACAAGATATGTGGTTTAAAAGTTTTAAACAAATTAATGTCGTCATGTATCAAGGGTGTTTGACTGAAACTGGCAATAAAGCATTTAACCATATTAACAATTATAGTTCAAATATCTTCTTGCTGTTCCCCAGGCATCCTCAATGGGCTACCTCTTACTTATTAATTCGCTTTGTAAAATCTCAAGCAGTGATGTGAATCCTGGCCAAATAATTCATTTCACATGTCTCACTGAATAAATATGTTACGTAACGCCTTTTTTACAGTCCTGAGCAAGACTCTTATCTGTACCAGCTTGTTAACCTGTGTTTTCAAACATGTATTTATGTCAGTTTTATTATATGTGATGGAATATAAAAAAAAATTACCTGTGTTTCTATATTTACAATGCTTATCTTTGGTCTGGTTTTCTGCCTTATATTCATCCCCACTGAAAAGAATCATAGCCCAGTTCCATAGCAATATAGTATAATTCATCCTGGACTTCAGGAGGTCTCTAGTCCAACCTCCTGCTCAAAGCAGGATCAGGTACAAGATCAGACTAGGTGAAAACCTCAAGAAATGGAAACTACCCAACCCCTCTGGGCAACCCCTGACACTGCTTATTTAAATTTACTGTGCAAGAAAGCAGACACGATTTTTTTTGAAGAAGCTTCTGAACTAAAATTTTTCAAGTATTGCAGAACCCTAGAGTTAGTGAATAAGTAGATGTATACGGCCTACGTATGTGGAGCTAGGCAGACAGCCAGACTGCTTTTTTTCTTTTTTTTTTTCTTTTTTTTTTCTTTTTTTTTCTTTCGAACAAAATAGTTTAGTTAACTTTCACTACATTCAATTTCATAAATAGGTCCATAATGAAATATCTTACTCTAGCATGCAAGTAAGGTTTCCTGTTTATGGCATTGCAACTTCTGCTCTTTATGGAGAAACAGATAATAATATTCGTAACAGACTGAAGTACTCAACAAGGAATTATCATCCTATTGCAGACCCAACATACCTTTTTAGATGTTACATTTCTTTTTCTGTCAAACTATTAAAAAATCTATTTCAGCAGCAACCACTGCTGTTAGTAAATAAAGAATAAAAATAGACTGTAATCACTTAAATGAAAAAAGCCCAAAAGAATTTAAAAAAGAGAGAAGGAGGAAAAGAAAAGCAACATCTCAGTGAAGATTTGTGCACAAGTTGCAATGGAGGTAAAAAATAAAAATAAAGTCAAACGGTAATAGGAAGTCTGAATAGTGTGTTAGAATATAGTTATGGCACTGCAACAGATGATGTTATAGCTATTATCTGAAATACAACTATCTGCAACATTTGTCTCTGAATTTTAAAAAAAAAAAAAGGAAAAAAAAAAAAAAAAAAAAGAGAAAAAAGGAAAGACCACAGAGACAGAATATAAGCAGAGATGAATGGTTAAAATCACCAAATTGGTTAAAAGAAAGATAAAAAATGAAGGATTTCTCGGTATTAGAAATAGATAATGTTGAACTACAGAAAATTGTTTAAAGATTTTTTTTATGGGAATCATTCTAATTTTATGGAAGAAAGAAAAAGAATGTTCACTGAGATTAGAAGAGTAGGTATTAAATTAGCTTCTCTTCTTTATTCACAATGCATGTTTCTCTGGGAGAATTCTATTGCCATAAACTTTGTAATTTTTTACAGGGGAAATAAAAGCATAGGCTATTATTATTGTCTTTAGAAAGGATACAAGATCTAAAATAACTCTTACACTAAGAGTAAAAGTTATTTTAAAAGATCTGAATACTGATGCTTCAGGACAACATTCAATTGTTAGCCAATAAAAGAAAAAAAATATTTCATAATTATTTGTTATGAAAACATTAGCTTTCCTTAGAAGTACTTGATAACAGCCTTTGATGGGTGAGTTATTCAGCATCAAACACAAGACTAGTCTAAAGTATTAATGAATACGCTTAAAGAATAGCTCTAAATATAAACGGTTTTTATTACATATATGCTACAAATGTAAATTTAGAAAATTCATTTATCTTTACATTTTGATTAATGAAATAGTAGAGACATTTCAGCAAGAAATTGAGGTTATTTCAACACCTGTTTTATTCAGTGGAGATCCTATTATTTATCTGTCGGACAGAAAGCATACAGCTTTCATTAAGCTGCAGCAAGCTTTCTCTATCAGTTTATTCCAGGAATTTGTCACACAATTGAGAGTTAAAAGCCGAATTTAATTCCTGCCCTGATATTTGTTGATACTAAAAGAACTGAGGTGTGGTAAATTTGTGTATAATACAGGTCAATTTCACTTAAAATAACTAAATTTTTATTACTTCAAACTCATGTTTAAAGAAATAAAGAAAAAAAGGGGCATAACTTTCTGAAGTGTTTCTCTAATGTGACAGTGAATGGTGATACAATTTTGCTAATCTGTTTTGTGGGCTTTGGAGTAACAATTTCAGTGTTCCTGTAATATAGCTTTATCCCAATGAAGACATGAAATAATGACTGCCAAGGAACAAGAACAGTTCGAAGGCATGGTCTTGAGGATTTAGAGGGGAAAACTTAGTATCATTATTCACTGGAGTTAGTGAGAGCTTTTCACAGCTGACATATGTGTCTGGTGCCTAGTGAAGTGAAAATACGTGTTGTCTTTCCCAAGATTCTTCTGCTGCCTTGGCTGCTGATTAAAGACAACATGATGGGAATGCTGGGAGCATACACCTCTTGCTATGCTGCCTTCCGATCTGCATTGGCTTCTTGGTTATTAGCCAATTAATTAACCTTCTAGACAGAACATAGTAGTCTCCGGCATGCCAACTGCTAGAGTCAGGGAAGATCAGGAAGATATGTTATCTTGAAAAGTCAGCAGGAGGGTATAGGATAGCCACATGAGTTGTAACTGCTGATGACTAAGTAGAAAATAGCAATGTATATTTTGTGACCTTCAAAAGTACATGCACTTTCCCCACCCCCAGATTGAAATAGAAGCTGAAAAAGGAATTCAGGAGTCTCTAATACACAGGACATGCTGTGGTGGATTAGAACTGAGTCATGATTTTAAAGGAGGAAAATGGGTTTTGTGAAAGAATGCTGTTCACATATGGACTACAAATGAACCAGCTGGCAAAGGCACCTTGGAGAAACACCAAGAAAGAAGTATAAAAGCTTCAGTCATGCATTTACATCATCAAGATTATCATGCTAAATTCTTCTTAAAATCACCATGAAGTGTGCATTGGGATATTTTCACTCTTGAGCTTTTCACTCCATGGTAAATTAAGTGATAGCTTTACTACTGCTTATTCCTGTTCTTTATGATTTAGATTGTGTGTGCACTCTAAGAAATGGTATCAGTGCACAATGGCTAGTTAGTACAATACATGCTTGTTACTTGTAAATTAAAATGATGGAATTTAGCCTACAACTAGATCAGTATAAGATTGAGCACACTCTACTCAGGCTGGTAGATTTTCCTTTTCCCTCCCCTCCCCTTCCCTTCCCCCTTCATCTTTAAATTGTTTACACTACCAGACTGACTTGTAAACAATTCATAGGATGGTGTGTGGGGAGGTGTTGGAGTCTCTGGAGACACTAAGCATTACAGAGCTGTAACTCTCCAGGGCTCTAAGGAACTTATATCTATGAAAATCTGCTGTACTCTTCATGTGCTGCTGGGTTTGTACACATGTAAAGGTACATGTGTAAATGTTCTGCTGAAGAGAAACTATGCTCCTGTTTCTCTCTATGTCACTGTTAGTGGCATACTTCTTACCCAACAGTTGCATTATGTGTATCCTTCTGAAAAGGTCAGCAAAAATCTTGTAGACACTAAGTGTATTTCCTGACTCAGAAGATGCTTCAAACCCTCATTGACAAAAGTAACCTGACTAAAGAATACGCTATTACATCTTTTACTTTCTGTGGGCATAATCTTTGAGAGTATCAAGGCTGTATCCCCAGATAAAGAAACAGACTCTTTGGGCTTCACAACAGCTTGGTTTTTAGAAGATTGATGCTGGATAGTGCTCTTACACAGTCCTGTAACAAAACATCAGGCTTGATTAAATTGGGTCCTAATTTGGATTTTTGTATGTCAATCCTCTTCTCCTTTCTCCAACACAGAAACAATGTACATGAGTATTCAGGAATTACAGATATTTTGGTCAATACAGCAACTTCCATAAAGTATGTGGTTCATTGTGTCATTTGGGTTTTTAGCTTGTTTGTCTCAGCAGGCTGGCTGGGAGAGTCAAAGGTAGGTAATATATATATCATTAGTTATAAATTTAAGTTTATAACTTTCTTCAGACTTAAAGATTTTGTATGTTGTTTGTTTGTTTCTTTGTTTGTGTGTGTGTTCCATTGTTAAACTGGGGCACTAAATTGGGAACATGAACCCCAGGGTCACTGGAAAATCAGGCTAAATGCTGAAGAGAAAGATAGTGTTGAAAGTAAGGAAGATAATGATTAAAATCTTCAGTCCCATAAATAAATAATTATCAGCTGGAATGGCTGGAATATGATGACTTTCATGACTCCAGCTCTTTGTCATTATTTCTGAACTGATTTAGATTGCATGAGGATTTTGGACACCTGAGTAGGAAGTGTAACTACCTGTGCAATCTTCAGAATGCTGTGCTTGACATTAATTCGCCAGTTATTTATTTTTGAATTCATTTGTTGTCATTCCTATTGCTTTCACTATTGGATAATTTTATTTTTATTTTTTTTTAATTTTTATTGTTGCTAAACATGTTTGGGTTGATTAACCACAAAACATAGTATTATAAATTACTTTTATTGGACTACAGGCTTTAAACCCTGAATACTGAGCCTTATATTTATGTCTCTAAGATTTTCATCTAGTCTAACAACTATAAGAAAGTCACCCTTTAGAAAAGAAAGGATATCTCTAGAACCTTCTGAGTCTTTTCTTCAGTATTGAGATTAAATTTGTGTTAGGTCTTTATTCGTTAGCTTCTATCTGCTGAGACAGTCAGTAGGTTTTCCAATTAGTTATTGTATTTGCAGGTCTTTTTACTTTTTTTTTTTTTCAGAGTACCTTTTTACTTGCAGCTGAGCTAACATTAGCAGAGGTGCAGGTGTGGGTTTGAATCTTACTTAAGAAGGTCAGTACTACTTACACAGCTTGCTGCACTATTTGGCTTAGGCTGTGTTACTCCAGCTAGCTTAATTCCTCTGTCTCTCAATGCTGATTCAGTTGCATCTCTTTCATCGTCAATAGGTATACACAGTTGAAGAACATGGAATGGATATTCTTATGTGGTCTTCTAGTAGAAATGAAGAAAACAAATGGATGTATGCAAACGTGGTCCTTTCCAGTAACACCCCTTTCAGAGTTGCTTTTGAAGCTGAAGTGGGGCAGAGTGAACCCACAGAATTTGCTGTTGATGATATTTCTTTCACCCCAGAGTGTATGGATAGAGGTATGTTATTACACAAATATTTACAATACCCACTTTCTTTTCACGAAGAGGAAAATTGGGGCGTTTCATATCTCTTTGTATCATAGACACAAAATCTTGATTTTACTTTTTAAAATAACTGCAGTACTATTATATTTTTATCACATTAAAAAATAGCAAAAAGAAATAACAGCAAGATCATGCACTGGTGTGCTTTCTAAGGAAAGAGAAATGTGCAAAGGAGAGAAAATTAAATTTGTCATATATAACACATGGCAGATTTTTAAGTAGTGCTTTTTCCTCTAAAGGGAAGGAGCTAGTATACCTATCAGAGTGATTCCTATCTATTTGTTGGTTGAATGCAATGTCTGGATAAATATATTTGCCTGTGATTGTAAAAGACAGTTTTGTGTTAAAACTTGCATCTGAATGTATCGTTAATTATAGCAACTCAGTATGTTACTGGCATCGAGGGCCTGTAAGTATTTTTATGAAGCATGTTCAAGAGAGATTTATCATCACTAAACTGTAACAGTTTTCTGTTGTATGAAAATGGTCAAAAAAGGACATAATTTGTGATGGAAGTGTTTTATGAGTATCAAAGCGATTCACAATTATTTTAAAAAGAAAATGATTAGTTCTTGTATTTTTTTTTGTCTTCATCAAATATCTCAGAAGTATAACAAATTTACCTTGTCATCAAACTCTTTGAGAGTTTATAATCTAAATTCTGCTAGACAAGTTAAGTGACTTGAACTCTGTAAAGAAAACGAGTTAAATTCTAATGCCTTATAATGTCATATTTATTTTTTTTTTTTTAAAGTATGCATGTGAATAGGGATTCTGATAGGAATATCAGCTGTCCCATTTTCTAAGGAGAAAATGGAGAGGGGGAGGGGATGAAGAAACAAAAAGTTTCTGCATAGATTTTCATTCATAAGAAAAAACAAGGAAGGATTATGGCTAAATAAGGTAATACAGATGTTTTAAAAATGCTCTTGAATGGCATTTCTATTTACACAGATCTTATTGTTCAGATAGGGTAGCTTGTGTATAAATTAGTAGTAAATCTGTTCAATACACTGTTTTTCTTATTGTGATGATTAAGCAGCTCCTTGGAGAATCAACTACACACTGATTAAAGCTTCAAGTGAAATATATGTTCAAGTAGGTGGCATTTACTCCATCTCAATATCAACAGAAGTTTTTATTTTCTCACCAGTAGGTTCAGGAAAATATCATTTTGGAATGCACTACAATGGATTGCAAACCACATAAATAATCAAGTGCTTGTTCTATCCTTATTATCTTAATAACTTCTGTTAATCATACCTTAAGAATTATTATGCATGAAAATGCTTAAATGTAGCAGAACAGAAAGTGAAAATGTCAAATGATATTTTTTGATCTATATTTCAATAATGTATATAAAGCAAATTTCTATATATATGGTACTCTGGCAACTTATTATGAACAAGCATGAATTCAGAGGGAGGAAAAAAGTCTTCCTCAGAAAATGTATGCTAAGATATCTTGAAATTGTAGCTATAGAAATAATGTAACTTTTATGAAGTAATACTTTCTAATTGGCTGCAGAGATTTTCCCATTGCAGAATATTTCCAAGTATCTACCTGTGTCATACTCTGTACTCGTTGAAAATATGGTTTATCATAAGGAAAACATTATGAAAACTTATTAGCTATATTGGTAATTATATAGAAGTAACCAATATGATTTAAAAATATTCAAATATGAGTAACTAAATTGGTTACCTATGTAACCAATATGAGTCAAAAACATCTTATCTACATGCAGCCACCTAAAATTAAATCACGTAGTCTTTGTTGGTTATCTAGGCTCCTTGTCCAGTTGCAGAACACACAGATGTCTCCAGGGGTCAACTTATTCCTTTCTATGGTAAGCTGGCAATCAGTCTGGAATTAGTTCTTACAAGCTGCAATACTTACAAGAGGGAAATAGTAGTCTTGCTGTATTCTGTGTTATAGTATTGTTGTCTTATCTGAAAAAGATCTTCGTGGACATGCTTAACTTAGGTGCAGGATGCTTGTCTTTGCATTTACTTGTGTAGAAACTGGAGCATACATTTTTTATGTTGATTTTATGGTATAAGTAAGATCTCTGCACTAATTCTGTATGAAATATTATTCATTATCTTTGTAATGCTCTTGCAAAAGTGTCATAAATTAGATTATCCTAAAAACATCCTAGGTAAGTTTCCCCCCCCATTCCCCCCCGGGTCAATAAAGGATATCAAAATGAATTGATATTAAAATAAATGAAGAATATAATGCTCCCACCTCTTTGTCCTGTCTCCCCCTCTAATCCCCAAAGAAAGATCTTTCCCAATTTGCATTAATTTCATTAAGAGAATTTCTGAAGTTCTGAAGCTCATGTTTTCCGATACCTCTCTGTTGCTTCTTCCCCTATGAATTAATAAAATCTTACTGAATATACACAGTTATTATTGGAAAATAATTTAGTATTTAGTGATTATTGAAAAGACATCAATTAACAAACATTGATTGCAGGAGGTCTTTTTCATGGTTTTTAATTCCTGTCACTTAACATCTCTCTTCCATACTCTGTTTTAAATGCTCTTCCACTCATTTAAGCCCATTGTGTGGGATTTGGGTATTAAGTCTTCTATCCTTACAATATTTTTTCTTTACACCTCCATTTGTAGCCTACAGTTTGTATTAAATATCCTAGATCCATCCTCCTCAATCCTCGTGCTTCCACAATTCCACATTTTGTTAATGCATCTCCAGTTCCTCACTTAGCCAGTCATCCATTCTCAGGCCTTCTAATTTCATATTCTCCACATGTTCTCATAGAATCATAGGATATCCCAAGTTGGGAGGGACCCAAAAGGATCATCAAGTCCAACTCCTCAGTCCCAATAAGACCACACAAAAAATCAGGCCATGTGTATGAGTGTTGTCCAAACACTTCTTGAACTCAAGGTACTTGAACATTCTCTGCTCCCTCCAACCACTCCACAGTGTACCCTGACAATTCTGCCAGTTTCTTCTGCCAGCCAGCCTCCTTTAATGTTATAGTTGCTTTTTCTGTTGTCCCAGATGTGTATTTCTCTCCTATTCTAATAATAATAAAGAATAATAGTTTGTATAATGAAAGGCAATCTTCTAGTGAGTTTGTGACTCGATATATCATCTTCTGTTCACACCAGAAATAATATTTAGATGATATTACTTGCACGTGTTCTGAATTTTGATTTATCTAACAGTTTTGTACTGCAAACAAGTGTTTTTTCCTTGTCATCCTTGCTGGCTAGGTGGGCCAAATCTGTGCTTGCAAAGAGGCAAGAGAACCACAGAAAATCTGTATAATGAAATAAATCCATTTGTTTAGGAGGAAGAACAGAACTGTGACACTTTAATCAAGGTAAGGACATGCTTGACAAAGAGCAGCTACTCAGGAGGAGGCCCTATTTTTCACTAAGGATTTAAAAATTGAGATAGTAAAATTTGAAATTACCTGCAAATAGTACAAAATAACTGCCCTGTAAAGAGAGTTCAGTATGCGGTTCTTGCAGATATTTGAGCAAGAACATTTTGCTTTAGCAGAAATGGTGGGAAACTTTACCTACTCCGCTGCCAGACCTGCTTTGATTTTTGCTCTTCAGGTTTATTCAAAGACTTAGCTCAAAGAAATGTGTATACCTGCAGTACAGGTTTTTTTTGTAGCATTATTTCTTTCAGAAGATAGCTTTACTATTGAAGATTTCTGCCCCCTCTCTGTATTGTTATTTTTCAGCTTTTCTTTAATTACTTTGAGTTTCCTCAGGCAACATGTTCTAAATAGATGCAATCACAATTTCGCTAGTTGGGAGTTCTAAGCAATAAAGCATTACCAGCAGCTCTAATTCAGATGAGATTTTTTAAGTACACAGCCCTCATTAGCCATGAGTTTCTTCAGATCGAAGAATATTTCTGAACATTTGAAGAAAATGTGATCAAGCTAGTCCCTGGCTTTCTGCAGAAGTAACTTGTAGCTGATGCTCGTGCATGGAGAAAGCTACAGTGCCAGCTGCCAGTAGCACAGGATCTACTGTAGTTCAGCATTAACTGCTGAATGAGATATGCTCTTACCACTTCCAAGGTCAGCTATTTTCTGCTGATAAAAGTTTGTGAAGTCTTTATATTTTCCACCAATAATCAAAAAAAATAATAAAAGAGTCAGTGCATCTTATTGACTGCAAAACTTGTTACCCATTTCTAAATATATTTTGATTTTAAACTGTTAAAATTTTTGATTAATTTAATAATTTTATTTTAAAAATAGAAGTTAAAATACCCTTACATTCCTAGTTTCAGATGGACCAAGAATACTGAAATATTGAGTCAGATGTTTATTAATATCTTTCTCTTGTAATTTAGCTGAAAATAGGAGGCATTACAGAAATCCTTAAAATGTCTTTTTTCCAAATTTATATCCCCAAGTTAACATTAAAACATTATTAAGATGCCTAACTCGCAAACTTTAGTCCACTCAGATAAATCAGAATACTATATTTCTTCACTCATTGAAGAAGTAAAATGGAAGAAAAATGTATGTGTTACTTAAATATTGAGATATTACAGTGCTTTTATGTACTGGGAGAGTTTTCTCAGGAAGTGAGTAAGTAGTAAATATATTTTAAATAAATTATCTGGCTGATAATTCAGAATCATTAAGCCTAATTAATAAATACATGCATGTTTTACACTCTCAATATTGATTCAAATCCATGAAATAGCATGTTTATCAAGTGTTCATCATATATAGTACATTTGGCTTGCCATATCTGCATTTGGCTTGTCGCAGTTTCTATAGATAATTATTTTTAATTAAACAGACTGATGCTACCTTGGAGATTGATATTACATAGCTACAGAACTTCAGAAGAAAGGAGACAACTTTATATTTACAATTGTACTGTGAGGTGGCCATCATTTCCAGTCCCATCAAAATCAAATATTTCAAGTGCTAGTGGTCTCTCAAGACACTCATAATTACACGTACTTTTATGCACCAAAAGCAGGATCTTAAGGCTTGCTTAATAACATATAGGCATATAGAATTACTTTAATTGTTTATAAATATTTATGCCTCATGACAATTCATCGTTTCGTCATAAACAAAGACAAACATTTGCTTTTGTGATCTCTTCCAAAGATCACCTAAGCAGAAACATTTGTGTTTGTGGAGACTGTCTGCTGGTAGAACATAAATCTCACTACAAAATCATCACTGGCTGCTGCTGTCATGAAGTGAAGTTTTCTACTAACCCCTCTTTAGCAACACCTTTGTGAATTTATACTTATAACTACTTAGAAATTCTAGTACTTCCTTGTGTTCATTTATTAAAAAAAAAAAAAAATTAAAAAAAGACCCGTTCAGTTGATACTTTCAGATGAATATTTGGGTGCACCTCAGGTATAAACAGAAGTGCAAACATCATCTAGCACACTAGCCTCCAGAGTGTTTGACAAAACAGTATTTGCTTTTCCACCATTAGTCAAGCTTTCAGTGTTTGCCACCAGTTCATTCTCAATGTTATTTAGTGAAATAACTAACAAGTTGAAGAAAAATAAATCTAAATGGGCTCCTGTCGTTTCTCTTCAACTTTTGCTTAACACTGTATTTTTCATTTGCTTTTTTTTTCTGCCTTCTTTCATAGTTAACTTCTTGTTCCTGCTCAGTGCTCTATTTTCCCTCCTCTTCTATTTCATGAGCTACTTTTTATCATAAGTTTTTAGACCCTCTTCTACTTGTTTTATTTATTTATGTTTAACCTATCAGCTTAATACATGAGAAAGGACTGCCAGTGCTACAACTATCCTCCTGTACCCTACTGCAGCTTCATTTTCACCTGGAAGATGTGTGTATAACAGGAAATATCATTATATAAGGGTCTCATTGGAGATAAGGGGGCAACTCAAATAATAGAAAGCAGTCAGTGCAGACAGGGGAACATGCTGTCTCCGTGTCATCTGTTATGGTGGAATTGCACAAAACTCAGTGTTGTTTCCTAGACTTGTGTGAGATACTCTTTTGTCTAATGTGGTCATGGTTCTTGACTTCACCACAGAGGTTACCAACAGAGTGGTCAGGGATGTGCCATGTAGGTGCCCAAGTGCAGTAAAATCAGTGGTTGTTGACTGCTTTCACTTAGATGAAAAGATGGCTTTGACATGCTGTAACGTGTCCAAATCTTTGCATTGCTTTGTAGTAAAATACAAACTAAACCTGCTGCAAAAGTTTTTAAATAATCCTTGCTTTGAGCAAGCTTTCACTTGTTGTAAAGAAAAGCATATCAGGATCTGTGAATTACAAGACTGGATTTGGCTCCACAAACCCAAGCCAACTAATACTTTAATTAAAAAAAAAAAAAAAAAAAAAAAAAAAAAGGACCACAAAGCTTTTCACTACCCCAAAACCTAATATACTCCAGAAACTAACTGAATCTGCACTTTCTCTGAGCCATCATCATGACAGGATCTAATCCTTTGGATGGTCTTTTCTAACTTTCCATGGGAGATAATGTTGCAATGAAGAGCGGTGACAAAGGAAATTGTATTTTAGTCAAAAAATTTAGGACAGATATGTTCAGAACTTCAGATCTGCCATCATATGAAAAAGGTCCAGCTAGTCCTGTCCCCAGTAGTGGCCAACTAACGATGGCTGGGGAAGAATACAACAAAGGGAACTGC
Organism: Nettapus auritus; assembly: GCA_011076525.1. Classification (NCBI taxonomy): domain Eukaryota; kingdom Metazoa; phylum Chordata; class Aves; order Anseriformes; family Anatidae; genus Nettapus; species Nettapus auritus. Next base: position 20,185,012 of record CM021766.1, on the reverse strand, counting down.
ATGTGCTGGTTCCCCTGATATTTTGCCCATTGCTCTGAGCTACTATAATTTTAATTGCTCTGTGTTATCTTAAAGGTATCTAATTTTCAGAAAATGTTGAGTAGTCATTCTTCAGAAATCGAGTCCCTTGTCATTTCAGATTAGAAACCACAAAGCAAAGGCACATATTTGTTACAAAATTCTAATTCTGTAACATCTTGGCTAATAATTATCCATTCATTTCTCTGCAACATACACTGAGGATTTTTCTTTCTTTTTTTTTTTTCCTCTTTCATGGAACAGACTCTCTGAATCCAGATCATGTATAAACCTTCCTCTGCTCTTCTTGCCACAGACTTGCATTTGCTTCCCAGCAAGATCTGTGTGTTCATATACATGGACATAATCTTTAATCAAATTATTGAATCCTATTTTATTCACAGGACACTTTATTTTTTTTTTCTCAATACAGAGAAAGAGATGAGAGATAATTGAATTTCTGGTTTTCTGCATGCATGCTATTCGGTTACTCCTCTGAATGCAGAATTATTTATCTTGATTACGAGGTTTTCTATACACCTTATAGCTACTGTGCCCAAGTATTTCAAAAATATATGATAATTACTTCCATAATTACTGCCTATTGCATAATGCTATCTAAAGCGAAAACCAAACTGCCAACTAAAAAGATAGTGACAAAATTCCTATATCTTTGGGCATCAGATTGGAAATCTCAAAAATTTTGCTTTTCAGAGTCAGAAAAATAAGTAATCTTGAATTTAAACAAAAAGCAAAATACAACATTGACACAATGTTTCTATTTAACTGGCAGACCAGCAAAAGTATTACAGGTCAAACTAGCCAAATAATCTACCTAGAAAAAAGTGTGCACTGACAGATAACTTTAAATGCTCTTGGGCCCTTTAAGTAAATATCATTTCACTAGGTCTCATAAGAATAGCATAATTCATACCTGAATTCGTAATTCATTCATGTATCTATCAACCCAAAACGCCATAGTGAAGGCTGTGTGTGTGTGTGTGTGAAGTGATAGAAAATTCTGCAGCAGAACAGAGCTCATCTGACAAAAGCTTAGAGGGAGTTGATAATCCACCTCTGAAATTCCCAGAGCCTGAGTGCAGGAGACACTGGAATGGCTAACTGTCTGAGCTGCTCGTACTACAGCATTAGATCATGGGGGAAAAACTCTGTAGAGAAGACTTAATTTCTGATTTCTTTAAGTTGCAGAGCCAGGGGAATCACTGTTAGCTTGTCTGCTCATGCTGTAGTGAAGCAGAAATCTCTTTCAGATTGAGAGCCCAGGGAGTTTCATTCCTCAAGGGCAAGAGATGATTCAGGGGAAGCTGCTGGGGGAGTCTACCTGTAAAACAAAGGAGTGGAAGAGAGTAGCAAGGAAGTGATAGAGGACTGGGGATATTTGTGAATAGTTTCTCTAGTTAACTAGTCTCACCCTGAAAATAATAAGAATGTGATTTAGATCCTCTTTGGTTGGCAGAGATATGACATTTCTGCATTTTTAAAGAGAAAATAAAATATGGTGCAGAATAACACCTTAGAGAGATTCTTCAGCCTATTTCAGTATCTTCCTGTGCACAGGCCTAGCTGAGAGTGAAGCCACAATTTTCACAAATTTCATAGGAAGAGAAGTAGAGAATATTTCTAGGATGAGAGAGTTACAGAACATAAACTAGCATAATTAGTGACAAGTCCTGAATGCAATTGTATAAATAAACATATTTGCATAAATAAACATATTTGTCCGAATTCTCCAGTTTCTCCCTGCCTTCTTATACTTCCAGAATCTTGAAATCTTGAGTCAACTTGGAAGCTTTTTAGGAAATTAAAAGACCTTGGATTTATTAGTAGTGTTTTAGAATAGTCTCATTTATTTACACACATGCACAACAATTAAAAAAAAAAAAAAAAAGACTCAGATTAGAGAGATGATGCTTTACATTTAGTTTGTTCATAAAAAATAATAATAATTACTGGAAATAATTATTTTTATGAGATTGTGTTGGAGAGAAGAAAATTCTCAGATTTTCTCCTCATCAAGAGTAAAGCTCAGATTTATCAAATTATGAAGAAACTAGTTTATCATAGTTTTTCTTCACAAGACTCCTATTAGGTGATGATAAATTTGTACTTGTACAAACTGCTTTTCCTTAGAAGTTAAGCTGAAAAATTTTAAAAAAATAAAATAAAATTAGCATAGCATTGTATTACCACTCCATCTATGAAAATTGTCCTGATAACCAGTTGTTCTTTTCTCTACTCTAAGCCTGTCCCCTATTACTTTGCTGGAAACTAAAGTGTCACAGTTTCTCCAATTCTTCATGCTCTTAATAAATAGATAAATGCATTATTATAACAGGCATAGCTTGCAATTTCTGGACTGCTCTTAGCAGAAATGTGATAAATATTGCTATGGCTGTTCATAGGTAGTAAGTGAATTCCAGTCTTTAATGGTAGATCTCTGGAAATTACATAGCTTGATTTTACTAGCAGCATGTTACTTATGTGTTTTCTCTTATGCAAATAGGGTTCCTTTAAAATATATTCTGCACAGATATATAAAACTGATGTCACTGGAACAAGTTCTGGTTTTGTTACATTTGGCTTTGTGACAGAGTTTCTGGGATCTTTTCCAGCAACCTGCCCTATACTTCTATATTCTCAAAAGGGGAAGAGAACTATATATTCAGTTATCCATGCTCAATTCCCCAAATACACGTAATTTAATTATTTATTTTTTTTTTTAAGCTTTGACATGAACATTTTATTTTGTTGCAGAAGCCTAACTTACATAGATAAAGGCTTATGGACAGCTTGTAAAAGTTTTTGAACAAGTTCAGTGCACTGAACATTTTTTTAAAAAGGTTGCTTCCTTGCAGCCACCTCGAATTGGCTGATTTCATGCCCTGATCCAGCATGTACTGAAGTGAAAGTGAAGACCGCCACTTACTTCAACTTAATTAATGCACTGGATTGGGTCTGAAATTAATTTATACTCTTGTCTAATGGAAACTGTTGGAGGGGTTTATTTTTGACTCTTTTAGCTACAGTTAATAGGTCTGCAGTTTTTATTAGATTTAGTAGGCAAACTACTTATGCAAATGTATCACACAGGTTGTTAGTTTTCAAGGGTCTGATGCAAGACCCATTAAAATCAATGTCTGCCCATTTACCTAAATGGACTTCAGAGCAAGCTCTCACACAACTGAGCTAATGCTGCATAATAGTGTGTGGTAACATTATTTCATGCTTTCTGGTGTTGATTTTAATGCCAATGTCTACTAGTCTTAATTAGAATTCACTGTTAATACATGATACATGAATATATGGAGACCTACTCTGCAGGAATAATCTGAATCTGAATAAGGAAGACGGAAAAGAAATGCATATCATGGAGGTCTTGTTTCATGTAATTTAAGTATGTCTGTATGTTTCTGGCTGTGCTAACGACTGTGTAATATGAACATTTATACTATCGTCTTATATTACCATTTGGGAAATAGCAGCTATGCTGTTTCCTGTGGCTGAACTCATGTGTCACATGTTGAAGCTTGGCATGCAGTCAGGAAGCAGCATCAATAACATGAGCCCAGTCACACTCCATAGATGACAAAGACAACAGTGCAACAAAGCATCTGTATAAAGAAAATGTTCATCAAACATTGCATAAGTATTTCATAAATCCCCATCCCATGAATATGGAATTGTGTTGTTGACCATGAGCACTTCATTCACAGAAGACTTTTCACACTGTAAAATCATCCCAAATCATCAGCTCCAAAACTCTATTTAGTGTAACAGGTGTTTTGATGATTAACACATTGATATAAAAACATTCCTAAGAGCACCCATTTTATATGACAACAAGGCAATAAAGGTATATTCAGCTGCAGTTATTGCACTTCATAGAATCACAGAATCACAGAATAGTCTAGGTTGGAAGAGACCTCCAAGATCACCGAGTCCAACCTCTGACCTAACACTAACAAGTCCTCCACTAAACCATATCCCTAAGCTCTACATCTAAACGTCTTTTAAAGACCTCCAAGGATGGTGACTCGACCACTTCCCTGGGCAGCCTATTCCAGTGCCTAACAACCCTTTCTGTAAAGAAATAATATCCAACCTAAACCTCCCCTGGCTCAACTTTAGCCCATCCCCCCTCGTCCTGTCACCAGGCACGTGGGAGAATAGACCAACCGCCACCTCGCTACAGCCTCCTTTCAGGTACCTGTAGAGTGTTATAAGGTCACCCCTGAGCCTCCTCTTCTCCAGGCTAAATAGTCCCCACTCCCTCAGCCGCTCCTTGTAAGACTTGTTCTCCAGACCCTTCACCAGCTTCGTAGCCCTTCTCTGGACTCGCTCGAGCACCTCCATGTCCGTCTTGTAGTGAGGGGCCCAAAACTGAACACAGCACTCGAGGTGCGGCCTCACCAGAGCCGAGTACAGGGGGACAATCACTTCCCTGGACCTGCTGGCCACGCTGTTTCTTATGCAAGCCAGGATGCTGTTGGCCTTCTTGGCCGCCTGAGCACACTGCTGGCTCATAGTCAGCCAACTGTCAAACAATACTTCCAGGTCCTTCTCTGACAGGCAGCTTTCTATCCACACATCTCCCAGCCTGTAGCTCTGCTTGGGGTTGTTGTGCCCCAGGTGCAGGACCCGGCACTTGGCCTTGTTGAACTTCATACCGTTGGCCTCGGCCCATCGGTCCAGCCTGTCCAGATCATCTTGCAGAGCCTTCCTACCCTCGAGCAGGTCGATACACGCACCTAACTTGGTGTCGTCTGCAAACTTACTGAGGGTGCACATGATCCCCTCATCCAGATCATCGATGAAGACGTTAAAGAGGACTGGCCCCAGTACTGAGCCCTGGGGGACTCCACTAGTGACCGGCCTCCAACCGGATTTGACTCCATTCACTAAGACTCTCTGGGCCCGGCCATCCAGCCAGCTCTTAACCCAACAAAGCATGCGCCAGTCCAAGCCACGAGCAGCCAGTTTCCTGAGGAGAATGCTGTGGGGAACGGTGTCAAATGCCTTACTGAAGTCAAGGCAGACCACATCCACAGCATTTCCCTCATCTACTAACCGGTACATTCGTGAAGCAGTACATACAAAAGTTGTTCCAGGTTTTTGATTTTGCATGTATCTCAATGTATTAGGCTTACATGGCAGGGTTTTCAAAGCAATGGGGGACTGCAGGGATAGCCTCTACGAGCAGAGTCCAGCAGCTGCCCCGTGTCAGATCAGAGCCAGCTCCAGTCAACTCCAAAAAGTATCCAGTGCTGGTCAGAGCCAAAACAGTGAGCCAGGATGGTTGGACCTCAGTGAGATCAGATTGAAGGAAGGGGAAAAAGAAAAAACAACCAAACAGGAAGAAACTGCTGCTTGAGAGAGGGGAATAAGAAGCAGTCCTGCAGCCAGGGTCAGTGCAGCAGGTCAGTGCAGCAGGAGGGCAGGAGGCACTCCAGGCACGCAGCAGAAGTTCCCCTGCAGCCTGTGCAGAGGCTCCTGGTGGAGCAGGCTGTCCCCCTGCAGCCCATGGGTCCCACACGGAGCAGATCTCCACACTGCAGCCTGTGGAGGAGACAATGGTGGAGCAGGTGGATGTGGCCTGGAGGAGGCTGCGGCCCATGGAGAGCCCCTGCAGGAGCAGGCCCTGGGCTGGAGCTGCAGCCCTTGGAGAGGAGCCTGCAGGAGCCATGTGGGAGCAGTTCTTGAAGAGCTGCTGCCTGTGGGAAGGATCCTCCTGCAGGATCAGTTCGGGAAGGATGGCATCCTGTGGGAGGGACCCCAAGTGAAGCAGGTGCAGAGAGGGACCGTGAAGAAGTGGCAGAAATTAAGTGTTAGTGACTGACTGCAGCCCCCATTCCCCATTTCCCCTGTGCCACTCAGGGGAAGGAGTTAGGAGACAGTGTGTGGAGGGGGCGGGGTGGGGGGGAATATGTGGTTTTAGTTTGCTTTTAATTTCTTGCTACTCTAGTCTTTTAGTAACAAACAATAAATTACATTGATCTCCTTGAGTCTGTTTTGCCTGCAATGGTAATTGGTGAGCAATCTCCCTGTCCTTATCTCAACCTTTGAGTGCTTTTTCATTGTATTTTCTCCCCTAGTTCATTTGAGAAAGGGAACTGAAGGAGCAGTGTGGTGGAGTTTAGCCAGCCATCAGTGTGAAACCACCACACTCGGCTACCCAATTTCTCTTTGGTGTGTGAGGATGCTGGTAGGGTAGCATTTCTTGGTCCTTAAGTTATTACTCACCAAACACAGTTGCATGAGTAATTTTCACAAAGGATTTTAGGACCCAATTATAAACTCATAATTAAAATGTCTTTTTATGAAGTACAATAGATTTTATATGAACTTTAAAAAACCCTTTAATTTTGATTATTTGCCATATACAACATAAAAATAAATGTAAAAAAAAGTGCAAAGTAAAAATAATGTTCTGAGCTTGCTACTTAAAAAATCATGATTCCTTTAGCTATAATGGAACTTCAACAATTTGCTGCTGTTTTCCTGCAAATCTAAATCCAGACTCAGTGTTCAGAAGAGCAGAGGTTATTTTCTCTGAAATTGTTTTTGATTAGTCTGCTTTTCATCTATGTGCTAATGCTGAAAGTATTCCTGAGTATCTCCAGTCCTGGTTTTCAGTGATCATGCAGCTTGGATTCAGAAAGCTAAGCTTTTATCCTGTGTTCCTTAGAACACACCACTGTCAGTAGATTTATCTCCAAATCCTTAAACAGCTTCAAATAGATACTTTTTTTTTTTTTTTTTTTTTTTTTTTTTTTTTTTTTTTTTAAGTAACCTGTACAATATCTCTCCCACTCCTGAATGTGGTCTGAAAATTAGAGCCACACAACACTAAGGAGATGAGTGGTGGATTGGGAACATCTTTTCCACACTTGGCAAAAGGTGAGGGAAGTATTTTTCTGACATGCCAGGGTTAGGCAATTGTTGAATCATATGATTTTAAGTTACTGAAATGGCCCATGAGCCACATATGGATAGCCTAATTAGTACTGAAAAAAAAAAAAAAAAAAAAAAAAAGTTTATATTGTTTACATAAATGTCAAATATATCTACAGTCTGGATATAGTACTCAAGTATATGTTGAAGTTTAAAGTTAGCTTCTAAGGCTGAGCAAGGTGAGTGCAATTCAGGACAGTGAAAGATATTTATTTCTTTCATTAGTCTTTCATTAGTGCCAGCTCATTTTTCCCTGCAAACCATATTGGAGTGTTAACATTTTAGTTCGAATCTTCCCAGCAGCAAGGAAACGGAATGAATATTGCCACTGTTAAGAATGAAACATGCCAACAGCAGATACTGCAACAATGAGCCTAATATATATGACTACATAGATAGCAGCTTTAAATGCAAGTAATTAGTTTTGCATTAACGATATGTTGCTTACCATTTCTTTTCAGATTGGAATTAGTTAATGATTTTCTAGATTTTTATATTTCCAATTAGTCAGTTTTAACTGTTAGATAAATACTAATTAATGTTTTATAAATTTTAATTTCTTTAAAGCAGACACAGTTAATTTATAATTAAGAAAAAATATTGCCTACTTTATGTAAAGAAACTAGATTGAACTCAGGCATACAGTTTTTGCAGATCACAGCAACCTTAACAATTTATAGACTGTTATCCAGAGCAATTTTCGTAGTGAATCTGAAACCAAGTAGACAAGAACTAGCTGATACATAATGTGACTTAGTAAACAAGGTGATATTCTTGTGGCCTTTGAGGTATGTTCCCATCTTATTTATGATCCAAAATGATTTTGCTGATTTCAGGATATTGCTTTGGATGTTTATGAATGTACTGAAAACATAAAACAGAGTTAACAAGACCCTTGGTAACCTTAACCGTAATGTAACTTTCAGTGTAAAGACATCTTCACTGCTCTTGGTGAATACTGCACGCTAAAATAATTGGTGTGCAAGTCAGGAAGAATTTGTTTCTATGCATTATTTTCTAACAACAATATGGAATCATGACAGAAAAAAAAAAAAATAATGCCCCATTTAATAAAACACTCAAGCATTTGCTTAACTACTGAATTTAGTAAGGGGTCATTTACATGCATGTGCACTGTTTATGATTGAGATCATAAGGCTAAACTGTTCAGTGCTACAGAAGCCTGAAGATAGTTTAACACACAAGACCAGATTCATAACAACACATTCAAGCATTATTGATTTAAGGATAGATTTAAAATTTTATTGCAGAACAAACTCAGGTAAAAACCTACTAGCAAACATATAATGAATATGACAGTTATAGGGAAATAAAGTGTGTTAAAAATACTCACAAATGTTCTATAAATGCAGTTGTTCCTGCAATAACTGACCATAGGAAAAGCAAATGTATTAACAGTATAGTTGCAATTTGTTAAGAAATTGTTTGGGGTTAATTTCTACTGTAACAGAACAAGCACAGGCAAATTAAAACTGAACTATGCACAAGTACATCCCTTAGTGGAACTGACTGCAGTTTAAGTCATTTTCACTTCTTAAATACTTCCTAGGTACTATGACAAAAGGGTCAGAGGTAACAGAAGAAAAATATAGTTACATCATAATTCCATTCTTTTTTTTCCAGAGAAAATACAAACTAAGATTATAAAATAATTCATTTTTGAAAAGATTTGCTAAAACATAGGACCAAAAGTTAAAAAAAAAAATCAACAAAACTTCATTTAAAAATAAATTCAGTATGTTATTAACATTTCTATAATTATCTAGAGACAACTTTCATATTCCTTTTGAAGTACCATAAGTGAAAAGTGAAAGTAATTTTTTGAGTAACACATTTATAGAACACATCATGAATGTAATCTTTTTCATCCCTTTTAAAAGTATGCCTAAATCCCCCATGCCTTCAGGGGATTTATGATTTAATTCTGAATTCAAACAAGAAAAAAAAAAAAATCAGTAGGTTATTTTTTTTACTATGTCAAAATCCATTATTGTTGTTTTATGTGGATATTATGACCAATGTATGAAATACATCTTTTCTGGCAGCATGAATTTATACTATCAGTATAAAATGATATCAGGAATATTGTATGAAGCTATTCATTTGTGATTATCTGACTCAATATGAAGATAAAGGATTGCTAAGCTTGTAAGGGTCAACGTTAGACAGCAGAGTTTGAGCTCTTCTTCCTTGTAATTGTTTTGCTAGTGACAAGATGGTAAACTAATATTATGTATTCAGTTTATCTGAATATATTAGCAATTCATCTTTGGCCAAAATACTATTGATATTCATGATGCAGTTATTTTAGAAACAGAGCATGTTTCAGCTCTGTTTCTCCCACTGTAAAACTGCATCCTGGTAGCACAGAATATACAGAATCCTATGCCGATTGTATTAAAAGTAGATTGGATTAAAATAATGCAAAAAATCCATGTATTCCCTTACGGTGTGTCGTACCTTCATGCAGCTGTAGCAGTTGACTTCTGAGGTCAGAGGGCAATGCTTGCACCTTCTCAAAAGACAAGCTAAGACTCACCCATGAACTTTTGCATTTGATCTGCTCTTCTTCAGCATCCTACTATCTTTTTCAGAGGTGGTCACATAAATTTGTCTTTCCCTTGTTGCTTACGATTATATTAATAGTTTCTTTACTCATCTGTTACAAATTGACCTAGAAAAAGATTAAATGCATACAATGGATTTCTAGACATTTTTTCCCTTCCCTGCACATCAAAAAACAAAACAACAACAAAAGTCACATTTCTCCCCTGGGAGACACTGGTAGTGTGAAGAATGTAAGGTCAGCATAAACAGCTTCTTAGAATTTAGCTTTCACAAATAGTTCTGATGTTTCTGCTGGTAACATTCACTTGCAGTGATTTTAGTAGGAAGAAAGGGGAGCTTAAATGCCTTCAATTAATTTGTGTAAAAGATCATAAAAAGTTTTGTTTTGTTTTGTTTTTCTGGTATTTTTTCCAGCAAGCAAAAATGGAACACTTCTTCACTTGCCAGTTGTCTGAATAAGTTAATTTTTTAAATTGAAAAATAACTTTTTTCTTGTTTTCATTTGTGCTCTGGAAAATGTTACCTAGTCATTTATTTGATTTAATTCTCAGTCAAGTCAAGCAAAGCTATGGAATCCAAATGATAATAAATTATTAGTAAAAAAAAATCTTTGTTTCTTACTTTGCTGATGCAGCTTTGTATGAAATAAATTCCTTGTTGATCATACATGGTCCTTTAATATTTTTTTTATCAATTCAATATAGAAATAGAGAAAGATCTTGAGGGGTTTCAGTAATATTTTTTAACCTTTTCCTGATACCGGTAAGTTTCCCTAATACTTTGGTATTAACCTTTCTATACAAACATGGCAGAAGCAATAATGGGATCAGACTAAATGCTGGATTTGAGCTTTAGAAGCCAAATACTGCAACAGCAGCGATATAGTTAGTACAGTGTGACAAAGTATGTGTTTTAATAGTGTTCTCTGCTTAGGAGCTGTGATTTTATACAAGTTATTTCACTGTTTTTAAAGACTTTATATTCAAAATCAGCTGCCTTCCCAGCAGTGCCTATACACTTCTCAGAGGCAGTATAGGTGATTACTGAAAGAAGATAACCAATAAACATTTCTGGGCTTTGTTTTTTTCCTTGTAGGACCAGCTGAACCACGGCCTCCAGCTTGCAGCAGTGACCAGTTCACGTGTGCATATGTGCAGCAGTGTTTGTCCCTTGATGCAAAATGTAATGGTGTTGAAGATTGTGTGGATGGAAGTGATGAAATGAACTGTCCCACAAAGACCCCTCCTACTGTATCTCCAAACTCCTGCAAACAAATGGAGTTCCTGTGTCCTTCAAAAGGCTGCATCCCAGCCCTCCTGATATGCGATGGTGTGCCTGATTGCCCCTTTAACGAAGATGAAGTTGGCTGCTGTAAGTTATTTTCATAGCTACAGTTATAGCCATGCTACCATGATAACTTTCTTTCCTAAAACAGTGACATGAAAAAGAGCAACATAACGTAGTGTAGAATTTGTTATTCCCTAGTCAAGAAAAAGCATTGTTTATATTGCCTATAATGTGTTACCTGGAGAGACACTCTACATTTGCAAACAATTTTGTTTATGCTTTCTTATTCCCTGGCTATCGACTTTGACAAATGCTTGAAAATGTTTGTGTTGTACTTCTGTTAATAATTGAAAGCATTTCCACTGTTTTCCATAGATCAGTGAGTTGCATTTTCATTGCCTCATCTCTTTGCAATATGACAGAGAGATTTCTGCAATTCAGTACCATTCACTAAACTCCTGTTCTTTCAAGGATTTCAAAAGCAAGTCTGTCATCTAGTAGCAGCAATCTGTGCCCTGACCAAGGAGAATAGCCCACAATAAAACACAAGAATAACAGTCTTTCAACTGTAACTATAAAGAGACACCATGAAGTTTCAGATAGACACCAAAGTGAGCATCTGCCCATTTCAAAATATTTCATTTCTGGCAGACGAACTGAAGCCAAATTGAATAATTCAGTTGGAAGAGACCTTCTAGGAAGACCATCAAGTCCAACTACATGACCTCTTCAGGACTAACCAAAAGTTAAAGTACATTATTGAGGGCATTGTCTAAATGTCCTGAACACCAATAAACATGGGGCATCCACCACCTCTATAGGAAGCCTGTATCAGTGCTTGACCATCTGTTTCATTACAGGAAAGGCAAAATAATTAGCTACATAGTTTTTTGTACATAGGAGAACATTCTTTTCTGATCTTTTAATTCTGCAAGTTTTTTAAACTTTTTATTTTTCACCTGATTAGAACTAAAACAATTAGTAAAATACCAGTTTCCAGTAGGCTAGAAATTACAGTTCTTTAATCATTTGGATCAAAACTACTGGATATACATGCAAGCCAGTACACAAGCAATTTCCTTTAAAAATGCCTCTATATACATAACATGGACTTTGCAGCCTATCTGTATATATGGCTTTGTTGGTGAAAAATATGATTTTGTAAGAGGCCTTAATGTCTGTGTGCCCCAAAAGCATGTGGAAATTCTACTTGCCCTGAAGATCAAATACACATCTTCTAATTTATCTTCATTCAATTCTGTTTCCTCCTCAGCCCCTCCTCTACTAGAGACCTCTCTGCTCTAGCCCATTACACATACATCCTAATGCCAGACCACAGTCTTTCAAACAACTGAGATATCATTTCATTGCCTTTGACTTCTAAGCAGTGCCCAGAGAAAGAGGGGAAAAGAACTCCTGGTCTATTCAAAGAACAAAAATTCTCTGTAGTTATTATAAACCTTGGAATTGTATGTGAGGTGGGAACTCTGTCACATCTGTAATCACATTGCTACTTCAATATTCAGTTTTGATGGCACAAACGTGTAAGTTTTGACAATATGAGATGGGAATACAGAAGCAGCAACTTTTGTTTTTCTATGATGATAGTGGTTGCAGGGCAAAGCAAAAAGTAAGTGGTTAGTGGTGGTTTGGAATGGAATCAGTGAAAAGCTGATTACTGTCATGCACTCAGTTCTCCCACCAAAATGTATGCGCTATGAAAGCCCAGCATTTCATCTCTAGCTGTCTACTTTTAACTTGTGAAATGCCATGTAAGTTTGTCAATGTGGAAAAGTGAGAGAGAGGAAAAAGAAATAAAATGAACAGAATTTGTTAGATATTGAAATATTTGCATAATCTATAAAATCATTGAGTGCTGTGCTAGTAACTCCAGCCTATGTGTACTGTAATAATAGACTGTGAAATTTCTTTTCAGATTTTGGAGAGACCTGAAATTGATTTATTCTTTTTCTTAAGCAGTTATGAACACAGAGCAGGATTCCAGCAGCAGGCTGTGGGTATTTGTTTTCTTGGTGAAGATCATGTCTTCCTGATAATTTTAGAAAAATTAAATTCAGGAATTATTGACACCTTCCATAGTGTGTATGCTAGGTCTCTTAGAAATTTCATTAATTTAAGGGTAGCAATAAATGTTCAAAAATGTTCTGACTTCTGATTCCAGGAGATTCTGATTTCAGAGAGATTTATCTTCTATGTTCTGCAAAAATTAAGTGTAAAGCGCAAAAGTAGGCCAGCACAAAGAAAAACAAACAAAATGCTTTAGTCAGATCTCTACTACAACCACCATTTCTACCACAGGAATGCTTTTCTGCATGATTTAGAGATTTATGCAGGCACAATTTCCTGTAGAGTTTACTCAGCAGTTAAGTTGTACAGTATTAATACCATATTATACCTACTAACATGGTAGCCTTTTTTACTAGCTGCTTTTAACAAAAAAATCTTGGAATTGTTTTCCAGCTATAGATGTTCTACTTGGCTATCCCTCTTCTGACAACTATGGTGAAGAGCACATTATCTCACCTATTTAATCTATTTTTTTTAATTGGTTGATTATAATGGTAAGAGTATAAAATAAATGTATTAACATATGTATACTGTTTTCCACAGGATGTAATAACATCTAACCCAAGTGCTAAGAGCAAGGAATAAACAATGATTTCTCAGTTCTCTGTAGTACTCCAAAGTGCTCTAAAACATGTCTGTTGTAGTCCTGTTAAATTTTAATTACCTTGTAAATATTAAAAAATTATATACCTTCAAGTGGTATATAATACACTAGCCAGAGGGTGTTACTGGACCTGGTGCTTACCAATGCAGAAGAGCTCATTAGAGAAGTTAAGATTGGAGGCAGTCCAGGCTGTAGTGACTGCTCACTGGTTGAGTTTGTGATCTCAAGGAATATGGGCCTGTTGAAGAACAAAGTCAAGACCCTGAACTTCCAAAGACTGAACTTCAAGCTGTTTAAAGACCTAGTGGATGAGATCCCCTGGAACACTGTTTTTAGGAACAAAGGAGCTGAACAGAGCTGGCAACTTTTTAAGGTTATTTTTCTTGGAGCACAAGAACTCTCAATCCCCCTGTGTAAGAAAGTGAGCAGAAAACTGGGTTGGTTGTGCTGGGAACCTGCTGGGAAAACTGAGGCACAATAAGGAACTGCACAGGCAGTGGAAGCAGGGACATGTGGCCTGGGAACAGTACAGAGTTGCTGTCCAGATGTGCAGGGATGGGATCAGGAGAGCCAAGGCACAGACAGAACTGACTTTGGCAAGGAATGCAAAACATAACAAGAAGGGATTCTATAGGTCCATTGGCCAGAAAAGAAAGGCCAAGGAGAGTGTACCCCCCCGATAGATAAGAAGGAAGAGCTGGTAACAGACATGGAGAAGGCTGAGGTACTCAATAACTTATTTGCCTCACATTTCACTGCCAGTCAGGATTTCCATGTCTCTCATTTCCTCGAACCTGTAGTCATCTACAGGTCATCATGGCTGGGGGAGCCAAGTCCCTCCCACTGTAAGCAAAGAGCAGGTTTGAGACCACCCGATTAAACTGAACAGGTACAAGTTAGGGCCTGATGGCATGCATCATAGGGTCCTGAGGCAACTGGCTGATGTAGTTGCCAAGCCACTCTCCATCATATTTGAAAAGTCCTGGCAGTCAGATGAAGTCCCGGGTGACTGGAAAAAGGGAAACATCACTCCCATTTTTAAAAAGGGTAGAAAGAAGGACCCAGAGAACTACACACTAGTGAACTTCACCTCTGTGCCTGGCAAGATCATGAAACAGATCCTCCTGGAAGCAATGTCGAGGCAAATGCAGGACAAACAGGTGATCCATGACAGCCAGCAAGGCTTCAAGGGCAAATTATGCCTGACCAACCTGGTGACCTTCTATGATGGAGTAACTTCATCAGTTGACAAGGAAAGACCAACTGTTATCACCTACATGGACTTCTGCTAGGCCTTTGACACGGTCCCACATGACATCCTGATCTCCAAATTGGAGAGAGACGAATTCAAAATGTGAACAATTCAGTGGATAAGGAATTGGCTTTAAGCTGCACCTAGAGAGTGGTGGTCAATGGTTTTATATCCAGGTGGAGGCCAGTGATGAAAGGGGTCCCTCAGGGATCTGTATTGGAACTGATACTGTTTAATATCTCTATCAATGACATAGACAATGGGATCGAGTGCATCCCCAGCAAATTTGCAGATGACACCAAGTTGAGTGGTGCAGTTGATATGACAGAAGGAAGGGATGCCATCCAAAGGGACCTGGACAAGCTTGAAAAGTGGGCCCATGTGAAACTAACAAGGTTCAACAAGTGCAGCTAAGGTTCACATTAAGTGCAAGGTGCTGTACCTGGGCTGGGGAAATCCCAGACAAAAACACAGACTGGGTTGAGAATTCATTGAGAGCAGCCCTGTAGAGAAAGACTTGGGGGTTCTGGTGGATGAAAAGCTCGACGTGAGCCAGAAGTGCACATTTGCAGGCCAGAAGGCCATCTGCATCCTGGGTGGCATCAACAGAGGCATGGCCAGCAGGTCAAGTGAGGTGATTGTCCCCTTCTACTCTGCCCTTGTGAGGCCTCACTTGGAGTACTGTGTCCAGGCTTGGTCCTCCAGAACAAGAAGGATGTTGATCTTTAGAGTGGGTCCTGAGGAGGGCCATGAAGATGATCAGAGGGCTGGAGCACCTCTCCTGTGAAAGAAAGGCTGTTCAGCCTAAAGAAGAGAAGGTTCCAGGGTGACCTTATTGCAGCTTTTCAGTACTTAGGCTTATAAAAAGATGGAAGCAACCTTTTGCTCAGTCAATGACAGGACAAGGGGGAATGGTTTTAAAATAAAAGTGGGGGAGTTTTAAATTAGAGGTTAGGAGGGAATTCTTTAGTCAGTGTGGTGAGGCACTGGCACACACTGCCCAAAGAAACCGTGGATGCCCATCCCTGGAGGTGTTCAAGACCAGTTTGGACAAGGCCCTGGGCAACCTGGTCTAGTGGAAATTGTCTCTGCCTATGGCAGGAGGTTTGGAACTAGGTGATCTTTAAGGTCCCTTCCAACCCAAACCATTCTATGATAAGTGGACTGTGAGATTTTTTATTCTTTTGAGAGTTTTAATTTAGACTGGAAAAATTATATATACGTGAGAATATATTTTCACTTTAATATCTTCACTGTTATTAATGTCTTTAGTATCTTTATCCCAAAAGCATTTGAAGGCCTTTCAAAAAGTAAAGAATAATTAATAGGAGAATTTTGAGGCTACTTGCAACTGTTTTAACAGTATTCAATATTAATTTTATTTTTAATGCAATGAGAGAAATAACATCTTTAAAATGTGTTCTCAACATTACTTACTTCTGCACCAATAATTTAGTGTTATTGTCCTTTTTCTCAAGTGCTGGATCTGTACAAAGCATTGAGCAGTCAGATTGCTATGAAGGTTCCCTCTGTAAGTGATATAAAAATCTCAGTGCAATAAGCTTGTTCAGGCTAAAGAGATACATCAAGACCACCTTGATGATCAACAGTTATAAATGGACCAAAAATAATTAGTATTTTTCTATCAAGTATGAGCCCAGCAGCCAGCCCAGGACTAGGGGAATTAAAAAAGTGTGAAAAAGAATGACACTTGCTCTTCTTACCACAACCCTCAATGCAAGTAAAAGCTCAGGAACTGAATCTCTGTGTAAGTCATAATATACATGACCAAACAAAAACAGTACTTTATATCCACATTTGTGGTCTCCTCAAAATATGTGTGCAGGCATATAAGATCTAAAGCACATACAAAGAATTGTTGAGTTAACAAACATGCTTTGTGTCAAATTTCCAACTTTGTTTCTGTTGAAGCTCTAATCTGAGCATGCAATTATATTTACAGACTGGGTATTTTTGTGCAAATGAACACTTACAAAACTAGTTCAAATACCATTGGGACATCATCCCCCAGATTGCAAAGAAAGATTGTCAAGGATTTGGATCTGATTGCATACAAAGTAAATATGAAATTATTATTTGGTTAGGAAAGTGCAGCAGAGGGCATGGGACTGCCAGTTACATTCTGGAAAGCTGACAAGATCCTGAGATAGATGGTAGGATATGCTACAAGTGTGAATCATGAAAAGCACCACATAAGTGGAGTGATGCTGTAATCTGTTGTGTTTTTTTCTGTCTGCCAAGACCTATTTGGTGAGACTGAGTGGTCAAGGGAATAGAGAGCAGACAAGAGTGAGGGAATAGGGAACAGAGAGCAGACAGTGAGGGAGTAGTTACACAACAGAATCTAGATCACATACATAACAGAAGGAACAGGAAAAAATTAATATCCATGGTAAGTGACGAAGTGCGGACTCCACTTAGTAAGGGGTGTTTTTGCCAGTGTAAAAGAGAGAGTGTTCATTTGGACCTGTGCTAGTAAAGGAAATAATAGTTCTTGTTGCTTTTATCCTGCTGTCACCAGCAGCAAATTCCCTCTTCTCTATTAAGACTTCTCCAGTGGTAGAACATTGCTGTGATTGTTTAAAATCAGCCAGAACTTTTAAAAGATGAATGAAAATTGGAAACAAAATTTAATAGTCTACAGATTTTTCTTTGACCCGGTGCTTAGGGGCATGGTTTAGTGGGTGACATTGGTAGTAGGGTGATGTTTGGACCAGATGATCTTGAGTTGATTCTATGATTCTGTGAAATGGTCAGTACACATAATTAAAAGGTTTGATCCCGCAAACCCTTAATCAGATGAGCAATTTCATAATTCTGTAAGAATATCAAAACTGACAAGAATAGGAAGGATTTAACTCCATTGTTGCAGTCTAAAATTGAACTGCAGCATTTTAAGTGTAGCTTAGTCTTGTAGTGTATATAGGCCAGTGATTCAGATTATATCTAAGGGTGGAACAGATATATCCTATAGCGCAAGAGTCTGGCTGTTCAAGCTGGGTTGCTCATTGCTGTATACAGTGGCTCTTGAACCCAGGAGCAGGAAAGTAGTATGAAATTTAGATTTGGCACTGGGGTATTGTGAATATTTCTAGATTTTTTCTCTCTTTCTAACCAAAGTTAATATGAATACATCTAACATTACTGGAGCCAGAGCTCCCTCTGATTTGTATTAGTTTTATGGTGAGAGATTTCAGCTCATATTACCTAAACAAAAGCATTTAGATATAATACTTTAAGGCAGCATAAGAGAATATTGTGTTAAATAAAATGACAAAACAATGCTATACTCTACAGGATGATGCAGGACCATTATGTATTTCCTGTAGCCCAGTTACTCATTAATAAATCATTACGTGGAGGCTTACATGATTCCTATCAAGATTTTCCCTTCATAGTTCTTCTGGACAAACTTAGAAAAGACAACTGAATGCTCAAGAATAATAAAGGTGTGCAAGTCTCAGTTTTTTAGTATAGCGTTTTCCTTCTTTTTATACATTAAATATATATCAGTATTTGGTTTCTTGTAATAGGAGGAAACTATACTAAGTCATTTTTTTGGTTTGTGTTTAAAAATTAACTTCATAATTTTAAAACTAGATTATGCCTGGGAGTTGACTATGTCGTTTGGTAGTTTCTTATGCATTTTCATTGGCATTTTGCATCTTATTCTGACAATGTTTTGAGTAAATATCCCCCCTCTCCTTCACAAATACAACATGGGAAAAACCAGCATCTGTATTCTGCGTTTGTTTACCTATTTAGCTACTCAATAATAAAGCTGTATGACTTTAAAGACGAAAGCTTTTAAAGGTCACTTAGACCCAAGATTATAAACAATAGTACAAATAAAGTTTTCTAATAGCTTTTTAACAATGAGAAAAGGGAATATAGCTGACAATAACTGTCATGTTATTTTTCCTTCCAGCCCTTACAGATTGTTTCAATGGTTCTTTGTTATGCATGTCAACTAATCGATGCATAGCAGTCTCCCAGCGTTGCGATGGCATTGCAGACTGCATTGATTTCAGTCTTGATGAGTCCAGCTGTTCAGGTACTTAGTTTTCCATAGAAGTATCATTAGCAACACAAAAATACAACGGTTTATTAATGAAACCAGAGGCAGCCCACGAACTAGACTGAATTCCCTCTGTTAACCAGTTTATACCAGGCATGAATTTGCCTGATGAACATGTCAAACAGAGTAATAATGAGAAAAAGATGGAAAATAACATGCCTACTTAACATGTGCACAAGGGGCTTTCTTTAACTTTTCTTCAGCTATAAAAACATTGCTTAAAAAAAAAATTAAAAAAAAAATAGAAAAGGTCTCTGTAATATGCTACTACTAAAGCACTCTTGATTTTAGCCATTTGAATAACCCACCTAAGTAAGATCAGCATTTCAGAATTACTGGAACAAAACTTGCCCAGAAGTTTCTTATGTCTTTGCTATATATGTGTGGGTGTGGGGGGGTGTTCTTGAATATGAGAGAAAACATCATGTTTTAACAGCAAAATTTAATGATTTTACAATGTACTTGTTAAATATGATTGGTAAAGAAATATTGTCAGTGAAAAGGAATGTATTCAGAAATTAGCTCAATGTAGAAGAATACAGAACATAAACTCATAGACTTGCACGACAGTAAATTACAAACCTTTCGCTATTTTTTTTTTTTTTTTTTTCAGACAGCATAT
The DNA here is from genome assembly GCA_011076525.1 of Nettapus auritus. Classification (NCBI taxonomy): domain Eukaryota; kingdom Metazoa; phylum Chordata; class Aves; order Anseriformes; family Anatidae; genus Nettapus; species Nettapus auritus. Next base: position 20,165,481 of record CM021766.1, on the reverse strand, counting down.
CTTTTAAGTAATTAGCTTTAAGTAAACAGCACTGTATGGGCTGCTGCAAGGAAAGTTAACATCAAAGCCAGACCAAGTACCAAAGCTAAGTCTGACAACATTTCTTAAAGCTGCAGGTGTCCACAATGAATAGAACTATATTTATTTGTCTCAGCAAATGATTTTTTATGGCATATACCCAAAAGTCAAAAAATTAGACTTAATTTTATGTATTACATTTGCTTTTATTATGCATAAATATCATATGAAAACAGAAGAATATACAGTGTTGTTCTGTGATTACACATTGTAGTAGTATTTGAGGGCAAAAAGTGAAAATACAACTTGACACTCATTAATTTAACAGGAAAAAATATTTGCATTTTATCAGTTACTGTAAAACAAAAACAAAAACAAAAACAAAAAACAGTGGATTCATTTTTTTCATTTTCATTTTGAGTTTTTCCTCACTGTGGAGGAGTAAAACTAAACTTCTGTACAGCTACAAGTGCAGAGCACAGCACTGTATGGGCTGCTGCAAGGAAAGTTAACATCAAAGCCAGACCAAGTACCAAAGCTAAGCCTGACAACATGGAATATGTGAAGAGATGTCAAAAGCTGAAAACAGTATGTGACTGACATCTCCCTCTACTTAAACACTTTACTCTTTGCAGGACTGATGTTGTGGGTTAACTTCAGCAGGCAGCTAAACCCCACACAGTAGCTCACTCATCCCCTGAAGTGGGATAGAGAAGAGAATTGGTAGGGCAAAAGTGAGAAAACTGACATGATAAAATTCAGTAACTATAAATAAGTAAAAGCATATGATGTGAGAAAAATTAGAAGCCTGTTCAAGTGAAGCACCAGGTTTTCTTTAAGCTCAAGAGGCATCCATTTATACTAATGTATTTATATTTGACACAGTTATCACCAAATCAAAGACAAAAGGAAGAGTTTCAGATGAGCTAAGCACCCAAAATGGCAGGTATATTCTGCTATTCTGAAAATCAGACAATGATAAGTATAATAATGGGGGTGGTGCTGGGGTGAGATGGGGAATTCCATCAAAAATTTTACTTTTATGTTTGTAGTTTGTCCTGAAGAATACTGCAAAAATGGAGGAACCTGCATCATCAAAGATGACATTCCTTTATGCCAGTAAGTTTCATGGGGAATTGATCTGCAGTTCAGACTGGGGAAAAGAACTGTTGAAAGAGTGTTTTTTTGTTTGTTTGTTTGTTTGTTTGTTTTCCTATGGACTGAAATGACACTCAGTAGAAATGCATTTTTAAAAGTCTCCATGTCTAACATATTTTTATTTACAGTTGTTGAGTGAAACAGTATTTTGAGAAGAATGTTACTTATTGAATAGAATTTTCTGTAACTTCCATCTATCTTTACATGGGACAGCCTGTTTCCCTGACATCTTTCTTTGTCTCATGCTTCACATCAACATTTAACAACATGTATTTCTATGAAAATGAATTTCTATTATACACAGCAAGCATTGTGTCCCTCAGATGAGATTTATAACAGGCCATATTCTTGTCTTTGCCTGAATTTGTACTGTATTTCTGTTATAATGTTGTATTTTTAATATCTTTGTAGAGAGAAGGTAATTTTTTTATTATTTTTTAATTTATTTATTTTTACTTATGCTAAACAAAGGGTTAAATATATGCTTGTATTTTTCTGGAAATGTTTTATGTTGAAAAAAAAAATACAATTCTGTTGTGGAATGTAAGTCATTAGAAAGTGTCTTGAGATATCTGACAGTTTTCATTTACACAACGTATCAGTCTGTTTCCCACTGGGAAATTACAGAAGACTTTTAAAGTGCAAGGAAAACAATGTTGTTCTTTATCACAGTTTTGTCCTTCATGTATTTTAGTGGATCTTGCCAAAGAGTTTGCCAAATTACTAAAAAAGTGACTGTCTTATCAGGGTATCTGTCTTAGTCATGACCAGACATTGAGGTTTGTCTCTTAGTCTCTAGGTAACTCATTACTAAGCCTACTGACGAAAAATCAGTTATTGAAGAACCTGTATCTTTTCATTAGAGATGTAGCTGTTACTGATTGACAAAATGTTTTAAATAACATACTCTGAAAATACAGGCACTTTCATACATGATGCAGACTTTCATATATGAACACTTTAACTCCCAGAAAACATTGTTAATTATATACAGATCTCCAAAACAATGTCCAGTAGTATAGCATACAGAATGGCCTCTGCCAGATGCTTGGAATTTCAAGATGGCTGTTTCAAAACTTCCTGGTACACAAAGAGGATTGAAAATATGGGAGAGGTTGCAGGTAACATGGGATGGATAACCAGAGGAAAAAGAGGGATTGGGAAACGTGTGGTGGTTTTTCCCTACTGGGCAGTTGAACAACCGTGCTCTCCATCCCCCTTCCCAAAGGAACTATGTGAGAAGATACAATGAGAAAGGGCTCAAGGACTGAGATACATACAGGGAGATCGCTCACCAATTACCATCACGGGCAAAACAAACCTAACATAGATTAATATAGTTTATTGCCTACTACTAACAGGCTAGAACAGGGAGAAATTAAAAGCAACCAAAAAACCTTCCCTTCTCCCTCCACTCCCTTCTACCCTCTTCCCCCAAGTAGCACAGGGGAATGGGCAACGGGGGTTGCATCCAATCTGTAACGCTTTGTCACTCTCTGTTCCTGCTCCACATGGGTTCCCTCCCATGGGATGCTGTCCTTCCCCAGCTGATCCTGAGAGGGCTACACACAGGCAGCAGCTCTTCAAGAACTGCTCCAGATATAGGTCTGTACCACGGGGTCCATCCGTCAGGAGCACACTGCTCCAGCACGGGTCCCCCACGGGCGACAGCTGCCCCCAGACCCCCTGCTCCTGCATAGACTCCTCTCCACGGGCTGCAGCTCCAGCCCGGGGCCTGCTCCTGCAGGGGCTCTCCATGGGCCGCAGCCTACCCCAGGCCACATCCACCTGCTTTACCGGGGGTTCCTCCACAGGCTGCAGCATGAAGATCTGCTCCATGTGGGATCCATGGGCTGCAGGGGGACAGCCTGCTCCACCAGTGCCCTCTCCACAGGCTGCAGGGAAACACCTGCTGCATGCCTGGAGCACCTCCTGCCCTCCTTCTGCAGTGACCTGGGGTCTGCAGAGCTGGTTCTCACTCCTCTCTCCTAGCTGCTGCTATGCAGAAGTTTCTTCCCTTTTCTTAAATCTGCTCTCACAGAGGCATAACCATCATCACTCACTGGCTCAACTCTAGCCTGAGCTGGTTCCCTTTTGGAGTCGGTTGAAACTAGTCGTTATCATGGGACAGTCCTACCAGCTGCTCTTAGAGAGGCCACTCCTGAAGCCTGCCTGTTTCCAAAACTTTGCCATGTAAACCAAATATAGTACCAATAAAAACTTTATAATTTTTTGAAGAAATTAAGCATACATATAATAACAGGGGAGTTAGCCTTTTCTGAAATAAGCTTCTGTATGATATTTAAAAACCCCAGCATTATGAAAAGTAAAAAATGAACAAAAATGTATCTTGAATACAGAAATGTAGAAGTACTCCTTTTTAAATTATTATTATTATTATTATTATTTTTTTTTTTTTTTTTTTTTCTGAGGGGGGTGTAAAACCTGTAAATTAAAGCAGAATTAGTTTGTGCTCAGGTGTCCTGGATTATATCTCCTGAAAAAAAATAAAAAATAAAAATAAAAAAGAGGATGACAGAATTGTGTGGAGATTTCTTCTCTGGAGCAACTGCTCCTCTAGACTGCAGGCTAGATTGGGATAAAAAAAAAATAAATAAATAAAAAGGCAGGAAGCCAGTGGGACAGCAAGGAGAATCCTGAAGAGAGCAGAGTGCAGATAGTGCCCTGACTCAGAAGTGATAGAGAATTCCTAGATACCTAGTTGTAACTGTGGAGATAAAGTGAACCCAGCAGTCACTAAGTTTGCCTAAAATGAACAGGACTAACTCTTCAGAAATACAGAGAGCAAGATTTTGTGTTAGCATATCCTTCTATTTCTATTTTTCATACACAATGAATTCTGGTCTTCAACTACTTGAGATACTTTTGTTCTAGTTCCTATTAAATAAAAGCTGGCTCTGGAAATAAAAAGTGCCTTTGGCCTTCTCTGAGGAACTAGGTTTACAAAATAAAGCCTAGTCAGATTGCAAAGCTTTGGCTGATTCAAGGTCCCATCATGATCCTATGAAAACCCAAATCTTTGTTGATCTTATCTTAATCTGAGGCACTTTGATCGAAAAAAATACAGTCTCTGGAAAGCATTTATTTTGGTGACAAGGGGTATTTTTTTCTGTGCTTTTAATGCAATGTGGTTGAAGAGTTAGCTCTATACATTCCTCCAAATAACTTGATATGTCAGCAGGGAAACAACGAATTTGCAGTAGCTGCTTAAGCAAAATAAATAAACCATTTAAAGAGACTGAGTGTTGATAGTAGATTTTATATATATATGTATTAGATTTTGTATATTTACTACTTCTTCTCAAGTGCTTTTTGTGCTGTATAATTTTATATGAATTCTCCATTGTTGCTTAGATATATAACATGAATAATAAGGATGCCAACCTGACTTCAGCAGCTTGTAACTAAGAGGGTTCAGTAGAAGGTAGAAGGTGAGCTCCAAAGTCCTATTATGAAGAGCTATCGGTAGACCAGATGGAAAAGATAACTGTGGATAAAACTCTAGAACAGTTTCAGAATTTATTGAATTGGGTAACAGGTTTGGTATATAGGGTTGTTTTCTTTTCTGATGTTACTGAAAGTAGCTTTTCTTAGCTGCTGCGTAATGCATGTTGTAACCTCAGTGTGAATCCACAGTGTTTAAGAAAGTGACTATAATATGGTGGTGAATGTCCTCAGTGAGAGTCTGCAGCAAAACACAGAGCAATGGTGCTTTGCAGGTGATTATTAGCTTACTAAATGAACCCAGCTTGATGGCTGTGCTGGTCTTCCCTGACCAGAGAGTTAGGTTTGAGAGCCATTTGTGTTCATTTCTCCTATATGGTCAGAAGAGTATCTGGAGTACATATAAAATATGTTTATCTTGTTCTTACTGCTTCTTGGGTATGCTCTTTGACTGCCAGACTAGATGGAATTCAAACACTATGGTCACTTTTATTTCACAAAATGTGGCTCCTGTTTGTCCTGAGTTCCCTTTGTAGTAGATGTGTAGCCAAGTAGCTAGTGGGCTACTGCTGGCAATCATATACTGTGGCTGCAAATGCAAATAATCATAATTTGCGCAATAATGCTAGAATTTTTGTACATACAAAGGTCTTATTTCCAAAATTTTCTTTTGACTTTTTACATGTACCTTCTCTATTTTTTTAAAAATTTTTAAGCTCTGGAAATACAGGAAAGCAATCTGGGAAATATGTCTTTGTAGCCCCCTGAAATGGAAGGGTGAGGCTTCAAAGACTGTATTATTGCTGGGAAAACAAACAAACAGAAACAAACAACAACAAACAAACAAAAAATAAAACACCACCACCACCAAAATGAACCACAATGAGAATAGAATAAAAATGTTTTTTCCCAGACCAATAATGCAATATTTTAACTCTCACCAACTAGACAAGATTAATGAGATATATTCACGTATAAAACATACTAAAACTTACATATAATAAACTCATTATAGTGCTTGCTATTCGTTTTATTTTACACAAACACTTTCTATGTAATATACCAAAATTCAGAGCAGTTGCACTCTAAGTGCAGTATACAAGAGAGTATAAAGAGAGTGCTTTTATTAATGCCTGGCCTGCAAGAAAGCTCTATCCTTAAACAGAAAATGTAATTACATTCACTGCCCTGTAATTAAACAATCATGTTATAAATTAGAAATACATCTTCATTAAACAGTTTTGAATATGTACCATCTAGCTAATGGAGCTGTAGAGATTAGAATTTCAAGGAGTCTTTATACATAGATAATTATTTAATGTTATCTTTGTAGTTGTGTATCTAAATGCTGATTTGTCTCAAAATACAGAAATTAAATTATTTTTTTTGTTTGCTTTGATTGATAATAGTGAAAGAGTTGCCTTTCCTTCTTACTTTTTAGAAAATAATTTATTTTGCAGGGTTATAATTGATTCAGATTTTGCTTATTCTGCTTAGAAAAGCTATAGTCTAATTGATCCCCTATTTTTTACTTCTCTCCTCCTCCTTTTTCAAATGAGCCCTTTGTTCTAATCACAACTGGTCTGTTTTAATGGATAAATAAAGTATTTTATCCCCAGTGGCACAATAACAGTATTCTACAAAAATGAAAACATTACTTTGTACTAGCTGAGACATTTTCTCAGAATCTGATTTTGTCTTCAAAGTGCTAACTTCTGCTGTGCAAAGTACATTTTGAGAAGAAACCCTACAAGGTGGCATGCAACTTTAGATAATGTCATAGTAGACTTGTTCAATGCATTTTCCAGACAAGTATCATGTGTGCCAAACGATGGAAATTTCACATCCTGTCTGGGCAATGTCTTCCAGTGAGGAATCACAGAATCACAGAATTTCTAGGTTGGAAGAGACCTCAAGATCATCGAGTCCAACTTCTGACCTAACACTAACAGTCCCCACTAAACCATATCCCTAAGCTCTACATCTAAACGTCTTTTAAAGACCTCCAGGGATGGTGACTCCACCACTTCCCTGGGCAGCGCGTTCCAATGTCTAACAACCCTTTCGGTAAAGAAGTTCTTCCTAAGATCCAACCTAAAATTCCCCTGGCGCAACTTAAGCCCATTCCCCCTCGTCCTGTCACCAGGCACGTGGGAGAACAGACCAACCCCCACCTCGCTACAGCCTCCTTTGAGGTACCTGTAGAGAGCGATAAGGTCACCCCTGAGCCTCCTTTTCTCCAGGCTGAACATTGACTGCGTTTGTCTAGACGTGTGCCCTTGACTCTGCTCTTGTATGTGGATTTTTGAGGAGGGATGTTGATAGCTGTGTTTAAAAACTAAAAGTAGGGGGATTGTTTAAGTATCACAAAGTATACCATGAGAAAGTATTCCCAGCTAAGAAAATAAAATGCTTGGAAGCATCTAGCCTGTTATCCGGTGAAAATATAAACCCCAGAGAATGACAAGACAGACACATTCAATTCATTATTAAAATGAGTTTACAATGGGAGAAGATGACAGTTCCCATTTCAGCTGTTTGTCCTGCTGATCTCATAGATTCCCACCTCAGTTGCAGGCAGGATTGCTGGAGTAACAGCTGCTGAATCACTGCAGGTTACAGCCTGCTGAAGTACAGCAAACTGCTACTGAGTTCACAATTTTTGTAAGAATTTTCTTTTCGATTTGCTGATCAAATGTGACATAGGTAAATTGATAAAGCTATATAGACCCTATATATCTACCAACAAAAGTGTTAGTCATGCAAAAGTACTTTTAGATAGGGAAGGAATGGAACAAGGGTGTAACTATGAATGAAAAGGAAAACTATCACAAGAAGTCAAAAAGATAAGACATTGAAAAGGGATGTTATGCTAAGATTTGTCTTCTGGGGAATGAAGACAAAGGAATATTTTTATATGCCTTTAGACATATGTAAACACATATACAAGCATACATAGCTGACTTAGAAAAGCATGTTCATAACCTTCCATTGCCCAAGAGCCATCTGAAAAGTGATGTTGATGCAGATAAAATAACAAATTCAGTTTGCCTGAGTTGGGTTAATTTGAGAAAAAAAGGACAAAATCTCTATTCTCCAGAATAAACAAGACATGGCTTATTTTGAAAGAAAATATACAGTATATTGATGCTTATGTTCTTTCCTAAAATTTCTATTTCCTGTATTATTTTCTGTTTATTCTTTATCTTTTCTTATTCAGAAAAGTTTCATGATATCAAGATGTTTATTTCTGAATAAGTAATCCTATTGCTTCTTGATTTTCGTGTTTCTGACTTCATAGTCTTTCCCAAGACAGACAATCATCATGTCATTAAGAATATATATGAGATAACAGAACATGAAACATCAGAGGAAACTGAGCTCTTCAGGAATGTTTCCCATTTCATAAAAAAGCAGTAGTTATGTAAACAGCAAAAATATATGCAACCTAAATTGAACCATCTCCCAGTAAAATTTCTTGCATGGCTGCCGATAGATATAGAGAGAGAATAGTGATTTATTTATTTATTTATTTTCACCAAGTGTTTCAATTTATAAATAAATAAATAAATCTGTCATGTTTAAAACTTCTATGTTTGCTTTTGGCAGACATATGAAATGATCAGCTGAGTTCAGCTAGAGGTTTGTGGAATTTTATACACTCAAACATTAATAATTAATGTTTTCATTCTTGCATTAAGAATACAAGTAGTACAAAATCACATCATATGTGATTTAGGTATAATGCCCTTCTTTTACAGTCTAAAATATTTCTGAAATTTGTAAATATTCTTTTATTTTTCCCTGTACCAGGGGAATAGTATATTCCTGAATTTAGTACTTTACCAACCTCACTGCAACTCTCAAAATCAAAGTGAGACTTATATTTAGAGACTGATCAAAATAACTTACGTTTTAATATGAAGATGCTGTAATCTTATTCATAAGAGTATATGCAAATAGACACAATTTAGCAGATACAGTGAAAATTAGTTAGGCATATAAGAATGCTTATGGGAAAAATATTCTCTTCAGTTGGATTTCCTCTCCCTCTTTCCTCTATTAAGAAATCTTAGTATCAGAAGTGCTTGAGACGCTAAAAACATTCAGCCTCTCTGATAAATACCCTATATTTCTATTTTGCTTTTCTATTTCCTCTTTAAAAACAAAGTCAAAGTGAAATAAGGTTTCTACCATAGGAAGATTTTATTACTAAATGAAGAAAAATGTGGTAAAAGCACCTTTACTTCTGAGTGACTTATACCCCAAGACTATAAACATCATTGCACTTAAAATTCAGGAGACAGTTTTGTCTACGACAGGGGACAAGCTTAGGATCTGGGAAATGTATCTGTAGGAGAGGATGCTTACTGAGAGAGAGGTTTTTACAGGGAAGGATGTTAATTAATGTTGGATATTGGATGTTTGCCAAAGTATGAAGGTTCCCTGAAGGGATAGTCCTATGAACTCCAGATGCTGAAGAGCAGGAGATATAGATGAAAAGCTTAAAATCATAACATTTTTGAATCTGATTTACTCATAACAGGAAGGAATAGGTGTAAATTCACAGAAATACTTTTCAATAAAAACAAAACTTGACAACAATTGAAGAATTACATACCAGTGAAGAAAACATAAACATAAGGTTTGCAAAGATTCCTGTGCTACAGCCCCTTCTTCGCATTCATGTAGCGCCTTTTTGAATTTAACAACATCTTGGTATATCCATTCATAGGCCCATAAATTATATATATGACATCAAACAACTGTTAATGTACTCTAGGTTCAAATATTCTTACTTACCTTTCAGATTAAGTCATTCTAGATTTAAATGAAGAATAGGAAACAGTACCTTGTCTGAATATAGTATTCTCATATCCTAAGATTACCTCTGCATGTCTGCCTATCAAAACTTCATTGCTTAGGATCAGCTCATCACTAGAGATCTCTCTAGGAGGTACCTGGATGCTACAGGTTTAACATGTCTAATACAATGCACAATATTTTATAAAAGGGACTTAGAGACTTTTGGAAAATCTATATAAAATCAAACCTCCTCATCTGCGGAGGGGGAGTGAGAGCGGTTGTGGTGTTCAGCTGCCTAGCACAGTAAAACCACTACAGCAAGTTATTAAGAGTTTTGAACTTTCACTGCATTGAGGAAGGTTCTGATGCATATAGGCCTGTGCTTTTGGTGGGAGGAAAGGTGAGGATGGTGGAGATCTGTATTTGATAATATGTTATTACATAAATTGTGTAGGAAAGACAGATAACTTCTATTATGTGCTAACTACATCCTGGTATGTGTCCTAACCACTCTAACCCACAAAACTCCCTGGTGTTACAATGTCCTCAAGCTATCTTGCAGGTTTACAATTTTCCCTCTTATTCAGCCAGAGTGAATTTAAGTCTCCAAGAATTATACCCTTTGTGCTGTTGCTAGGTGGCTAAGGGATTGCCTAAAAGCAGCAAATTCTACTAAATTAAGAACTTTTGAACTTTTCTTCCTGGCTTTTGTAGTGTTGACTGATCTGGAAAGCTCCATGCATTTTAATTTTAAACACATACTAACATAGAGGATTTTTCTCAATGCTTGGAAGGATCTTTTCATGTTTGCTATTTCTCTAATCAGCTACCAGGCTGAATCTCTAAGAGGGAAGCAGTAACTATGTGTCATTCCCACACAGACTTTTTACATTACTACAAGGAAAAAGTAAATATACATTAAAGAAAAAAAAAAAAAAAAAAAAAAAATCTAGTGTGCAAGTCATATTTTCAATGTACAGAAATATTTCTCTTTCAAAAATACAGATTGAAGTTGTGAACTTTGACTTTTTTTTTTTAAGTATGTAAAGGTAAGGTGTTTCATGCAAGAGTTTCAATATTGATCTCAGCAGAATAAACATCAGGAATAAATTACAGCAGACTGACGTTTTGATCATTTGCTTTTAAATGGTGGAGGTGAGAAAAGTTTGGATTTAAGTGTACTATTTCTCTGTGGATGAGAAAATGAATTGGCCAGGACACATAATATTTTTTTCTTTGTTTACTTGGAATATGTGTGCTTTTGCATCGACAGATTAAATAACAAATAACACAGATAAATCATATGTCAGATTTCTGGAAAGTCATCAGATGGCTACCTAGTCACCCTCAAACAAACGATTCTTAACTCACCTTCTGTCCAGCCACATGGAAGCCAGACTGGCGATTCTGTCTGTGGTCAGTGAGACGGGACTCTGAAAGAGCCCAAATAGGTTCCTACATTTTTCTCTCTAGTTTTGCACATATTTAGAGTACCTTGGAGGCTGTACAAATTCCTTGGATTTTGGTATCAACTATGTATGAACTATGAAACTATGTCCATTGCACATAGATTAATCTTCGTGAAGTGCCTGTTAGAAAAAAAAAGAAAGCAGTATTGGACTCGGCCATAAGTGATAATGGCTTCTTTAATATAAGTGCTAGGTGAGATTATACAGTAAGAATTGTCTAAATTCTAACATAAATTATGATTAAGTTCTGGTTTGTTAATAAATTAGAAAAATAATTTTATTTCTATGTAAGTTCCCTTGTTTCCATTTAGAACATATCAGTTTTGTACTTTCCTTGCTCTTCTTTATTAGCTAGTGTATTTTCCACTGATGAATATCTGCTGTATTGCGTTTGGTGGCAAAAGCAAATAAAAATAAATACATAAATAAAAATTGCTTGGGATAGTAAAATGAAGCTAACAAAAAGATGACTAGCAACAACTAAATGGAACCTGTATTGCGCAGTGCTGGCATACCTGACTTTCTGGCACAAGCCGCTGAAAGTACAGCTTTTCATGACTAGGAGCTAAACAAAACGATTTCTAAGTGTTGCTAAGTGGAACATGCTAACACATTTTGCACAGAGCAGAATTCTATTTTTTAAATAGTTATTTCAACTCTGGTGATTGCATTTTCAGATTTTATGTACTCATATTACTAGGTATTAAAAGTATTCCTTCCTTCCTTCCTTCCTTCCTTCCTTCCTTCCTTCCTTCCTTCCTTCCTTCCTTCCTCCCTCCCTCCCTCCCTTCCCCCCCCTCCCTCCCTCCCTCTCTCCCTCTCTCCCTCCCTCCCTTCCTCCCTCCTTCCTTCCTTCCTTTGATAAATTAATACTTTATTAATGTTCAATTTTTTGGGGACTTAGGAAGATGGAACAAGAATTTCCCCAAACTTGTTTAATATTTTAATATATGAAAAATATCGTGTTTACACTGTAATGGAAATCTACTGAGATTGTCTTCACATCCCTTTTGCTTCCAGAGATGAAAGTGAGGTGATTTGGTAAAATATTTTTTGAGGCTGCGCAACAGCACAGGTGCTTTTGTAGGAATTTTATCAATTTAATCTCCACTCTGAAGTTTCCCTTTCACCTACAGGCAGGTTGTATCTAAACCTCACACATTCTTTGATAATTTAGCATTTTAGAATGCATTCTTACCAGTCACATCTAATGAAAGTTCTTGCCCAAGCTGTCTTTACTACATGCCTCAGTTACTACAGCACTGTCCCTCCTTGCCTAGATGACTGTAGGGTTGCTAGGCTGATGTTCCTCAGAAAGCAGCTGCAGAGAGTACTCTTCTGACCATTGCTTTGACCATATGCTTGTTGCATCTCATTGCTCCCTCTTTTGCATCAAATGTCAGTTATCGATTCTGCTTTCACAGGCTTCATAATTTTTCCCACTCCATCTATTATGACTCATTTAACAAATATAATTTGAACATTTTAAATACTGGATGCTAGTCGAGGGTGTAATATGGACAACAAAGCCTTTGCCCTTTCCAGAGCAGAAACATAGCAATTAATTTTCTATATTCTAACAGGTCTCTGCACCCTTGTGAACGTTTAAAACACAGTTTGGCAAAATACTTCATACTGAACAGAAAGAATATCTTTCAAAACAACTTTGTTCTAAATGTACATGAAACAAGGACTAAGCACAGGAAGGAATTAGGCATATGATTTACCTATAAATCCAGAGAATCAAAGCATAGTACAATAATCTTACCTTTGACATTTGAGCTTCGTTTACAACTTTTTCATCTTCAATCTCTAGCTTTCTTTTTTAATAACCTACTTTGTTCCGGTAACAAAGCCCTCACAGCTGGTATTGGCAGGCAAAAGCTAGAGCAAATACTTTCATAAATTTTCCAGGCCATCTTTTTTGGAATATTTTTTTCTTATAACTGTGAAGAATGTACACCAAGTACTCAAACAAAAAAAATGCACAGCAGAGAACTGTAAAATTTTGTAAATTCAGGCTAGTCTTCAACATGCAAAGGTCTGCTGATGACATTTCAGAAGTACGTGTGCTGCCATCGTAATCAAAAGAAAAACTCTCCTCTTTTTCATGTTGGTTTAAGAAAGTAATTTACAGACCATGAGGCTTCTGGGAAACAAACAAACAAACAAAAATCTTTGTTACTGCCATGGGCTAAACATCCTTTGTATAATCTTCTTTTAAATTGGAGCTGGGAGAAGAACAATTTGCATTCAATGTGAAGAGTAATAGGGACCTAATATTATTTCTTAGATAGACTGATTTTACCCTAATTCTGTAAAAAAATGTAAAAATTTAAATCTGCTAAAAGTTATATTCTGGAATTAAAGTTAGCTGGCGTACTTCTAACTTTTTCTCCTTTAAATCTCTCCTTCTCCCCCCCACTACATATTAATAAAAATGAGAATACAGTTATTCCTGAACAAATTCTCAAGAGAAGAGGTAATTTCTTTTTCGCTATTTTACAGGTTTTTAATTAAAACCAGAAATTTCAACAAAATATTCTTCAAAAAATCTGTCTAGTCAAAAAAGTGTCTACAAGGTAATTTTTTAGAGAAAATATTCCATTTGTCCTAGCAAGAAAAAAATCTATGCAATAATTAGAAAGGAATACTTCTCTTAATTCTTAGAATGTACTTTTCTTTCTTTCTTTCTTTCTTTCTTTCTTTCTTTCTTTCTTTCTTTCTTTCTTTCTTTCTTTCTTTCTCTTTCTTTTTTGTGCTTGTTTGTTTGCTTGCTTACTTTTTTTTTTTTATAGATTTAATGGGAATATCCATTCAACATTCCCTGTCCTCAGTACAAGCTTCAGCCTGTCACTCTACAAATACATCAGAAACAAGTATGTATTACACAATGAAGGGAAGAAGTTCTCAAGAGAGATGCAACTTTTTGAACATCCAAAAAATAACTTCCTTCATGTAAAGAAATTGTGTCCTTATTACAAAATATTTCCACATAGTATCCCCAAACGGTCTCCCTTCTAATGTTACCAGGATACAATGGTTGTAAGAAGTCCATTTCATCTGTAAATTATGTACTGGTGTATCAACAGGGCAACAGGAAGCACAGAAAAATTGTAAAATGATTTTTTTTTTTTTTTTTTTTTGTGGTTACAGAAATTATTGGAGCTAAGTGTTCAGAGCTGTGCCAGTGTGTGCATTCCTTGTGACTGATTTCTCTCTTCTGCAACAAATAACCCACATGGATTTTTTTTTTTTTCCCTTGTTATTTTTAGGGTAGTTGAAGCACAAGTTTCAAGCACAGACTCATGAAACCTGGCAGGAAATATGACTAGTCCTTTAAAAACAAATTTTTGAAGTAAAAATTCTAAAGCCACAGAGAAAAGTGCTTGAGCAATTGAACACTTACTGTGCATATCCATTCACTCTGCTTCTATGAGGGTGTAAAAACCAGTCATGAGATTATCTTGAGAGTCATCACGCAGCACTTGCGGGGCAAGCAGGCGATCAGGCCCAGTCAGCATGGGTTTATGAAGGGCAGGTCCTGCTTGACAAACCTGATCTCCTTCTATGACAAAGTGACGCGCTGGGTGGACGAGGGAAAGGCTGTGGATGTGGTCTACCTTGACTTCAGCAAGGCTTTTGACACCGTTTCCCACAGCATTCTCCTCAGGAAACTGGCTGCTCTTGGCTTGGACTGGCGCACGCTTCGTTGGGTTAGAAACTGGCTGGATGGCCGGGCCCAAAGAGTCGTGGTAAATGGAGTCAAATCCAGTTGGAGGCTGGTCGCTAGTGGCGTTCCCCAGGGCTCGGTGCTGCGGCCGGTCCTCTTTAATATCTTCATCAATGATCTGGATGAGGGGATCGAGTGCACCCTCAGTAAGTTTGCAGATGACACCAAGTTAGGTGCGTGTGTCGATCTGCTCGAGGGTAGGAAGACTCTGCAGGAGGATCTGGATAGGCTGCACCGATGGGCTGAGGTCAACTGCATGAAGTTCAACAAGGCCAAGTGCCGGGTCCTCCACCTGGGCCGCAATAACCCCAAGCAGAGCTACAGGCTGGGAGATGAGTGGTTGGAGAGCTGCCAGGCAGAGAAGGACCTGGGAGTGATGGTTGATAGTTGGCTGAATATGAGCCAGCAGTGTGCTCAGGTGGCCATGAAGGCCAACAGCATCCTGGCCTGTATAAGAAACAGTGTGACCAGCAGGGCTAGGGAGGTGATCGTCCCCCTGTACTCGGCTCTGGTGAGGCCGCACCTCGAATACTGTGTTCAGTTTTGGGCCCCTCGCTACAAGAAGGACATCGAGGTGCTTGAGCGAGTTCAGAGAAGAGCGACAAAGCTGGTGAGGGGCCTGGAGAACAAGCCCTACGAGGAGCGGCTGAGGGAGCTGGGATTGTTCAGCCTGGAGAAAAGGAGGCTCAGGGGTGACCTTATCGCTCTCTACAGGTACCTCAAAGGAGGCTGTAGCGAGGTGGGGGTTGGTCTGTTCTCCCACGTGCCTGGTGACAGGACGAGGGGGAATGGGCTTAAGTTGCGCCAGGGGAATTTTAGGTTGGATCTTAGGAAGAACTTCTTTACCGAAAGGGTTGTTAGACATTGGAACGCGCTGCCCAGGGAAGTGGTGGAGTCACCATCCCTGGAGGTCTTTAAAAGACGTTTAGATGTAGAGCTTAGGGATATGGTTTAGTGGGGACTGTTAGTGTTAGGTCAGAAGTTGGACTCGATGATCTTGAGGTCTCTTCCAACCTAGAAATTCTGTGATTCTGTGATTCTGTGATTAAAATAACAGTCTGGAAATGAGGGTTTGAGAGTCCAGCTCGTGCAGCTCCCCTAATATAAGCCCTTCCAAGATACAGAAACAATTTAAAAGCACATCCTTCTTATGTCAAGAGGCTTTTTGACATAATGCTGCTTAGGTATCATTACAGTTCACCCTTTTCCTCTCTGATACTTCATCAGTAACAAGAGTATAACTGTGTTCCTTCTCCAGCCTTTTCTGTCCTGTTTCAAGCTCTTCAAGAAAGGGACTCTGGAGTTTTGTTTGCCTTGATGAAACTGGGACCAGTTACAATGAGACAGGACCTGCAATAGTATTTTTAAGTACATAAACAAATGTTAAGGTCCTACATGCTCTTTGAGACTTCTGGTATCCTCAGAAGCTAGTTAATCACTTTCTGGGGAAAAAATAAAAAGCAAAAACCAAAACAAATAAACAAACAAACAATAACTCACAGTTGTAAAATGCAAAAACATAATATGAGTTCTTGAAGAACACTTGGATTTTCTTATTTGCTTATTTCAAAAGGGTTGGAAACTGAATTAAAAAACAACACACTTTTGCTCTTTATTTTTTAATGCTGTTGAAGCTTCTGGAAGCCTGGTGCTGGAGTGAGGCAATAATAGATGTACATAACAGTAGGATAAATAAACTGTGCTGGACTTTAGCAATGAAGTTGTAGGTTTGAGCTAAGATTATTCGGTAAAGGTTATTTTCAGTAATGTATATAAGCAAAACTGGCTTATTCTCCCTGGAATCACTGCTTAACTGTTGCTGGAGCTTTTAGCTTTGTGTTTATAATGTCATATAGTATATACAGGAGTAAATCAGATATCTTTAGCCTAAATAGTTATTGATATCTCTACATTTTTAATTTCTGCTCACTTGTTAGTAAATGTTAATGTTTCCATATCTGCTTTCTTAGAGCTGACCAAGAGCTAAGTTCCTTGTACGGAAATATCAGTGATAATAATAGAAATTCCACATCGGGATCCAGGATAACACAGGGACCTTACATATTTGCTAGCGAGGAATATAGCAACATTCATCTGTTTTTTCTCAAGCAATTCATAGGTAAAACAGAAATTAATACAGTTAGCTCTATAAGCAAGGCTGATCTTTCCAAATAATTATCCTGAGCTTTCATCCAGTTCATGCAAACCACAATTATATGCAGATGACAAGGAATGAAGGGATTATTGCCCTTTCCATCCACGTTCATTTTGAAACCCTGTGTTTATGAAATGTCATGAGAAAAATACTGCATTTGCTTACCTTCTTTATGATTTGCTAAGCTGGGGCTTAAGGGCCAGAGAACAGCTTTCTTCCACTGCATGGTTCCCACAAAATAAGCACATCTGCTGTAACTTTAAAAGTGTGGATCCAGTAATGTTTTTCTAATCACCACAGATATGGCACACAGGACATTTCCCCAGTTCTTGGCTCTCCATCTCCAGTGAAGTCACCACCCACAAAGTATTGTCTGTGCAAGTCAAACTTCTGGCAGCCTGCTCATGAGCAAAGGCTCAGGCCCAAACCATAAGAGTTATGTCAGCAAACAGTTTAACTTCCTTTTTGCTGTGTGGGTGACCAGAGCAACAGGAAGGCTGTTTTTATTGAATCCTCATGGAAAGTAAGTACTCAAAGTTTATTTCTTGAGGAAGAAATGAAAGAAGAGCCGGAACAGTACTGCTTAGGGACAAGCTCTAAAACAGCATTAAACTCTCAGGAAAAAAAACAATTCACCTCAAAGGTAAATGAACTCATTTAAAGGGTCATTCACGAAAACACCATGTTCATGTACACTATTAATCTCATGTTAACCCTTAACCTCTCAAGACTGAGGATAACCTGAGATAATAGCAACATTTCAATGGTGAAGTCAAAACCAAATAGTATAGACCCTCAGTGTACTAAATTGAGTAGGTCCTTCAGTTTGCACTGGTTTTCATATACATTTTATGATTTTTAAATTCCTACAACAAATTCAGTTTCAACTCTTGTCAGCGCATAGGTTTTCTATTTCTGGCTTTGTTTTGGAGCACTGAAAGAAGCTCACGGTAGTAAGTAATGCCACAGGAATAACTGGGCCAATTCTTCAGCTGATGTAAATGTTCATACCTCCATCTGGAAGTGCAGAGTAAAAAAAATAGCTGGTAAATCAGGGAGGATTTTATTCAAATTCAAAAGGATTTAGTTTGAAACAACACCTTGTTTTTAACTGATTTACTGTTTTTGAAGAAAACCTGGCATTCATGTTTCCTTTTAATGTTGAACTTACTGCTAAACAGTCCTTGACAGATATAATATTTTAGGTGCTAGTCTGTTGAACAAAGAAACTATTAACTCATGGTATTGAACTGTATAAGCTACTGAAAAATAAGATTTTATATTGTATGTGGGTTTTTTTGTTTGTTTGTTTTGTTGTTGTTGTGTTTTTTTTTTTCATCTTGAAGTTTGTGACAAAACCCTATCCTTCACGTACACATTATAAGTTTGGATTACAGTTGTAATTTTTGAATATTCAAATAATATTTTTTATATTTTTAATAGTGTCTCCCAATTTAAAAAATCCATGGTTTTCAAGACTCCTAACATAACTTATTTGATCTTATTCTTTGTTGTACTCTTAATTTATTGATACTGAGTTTTCTTCAGCTCCAACATGCAATATCTTTTTTCTAAAGTAATACCAGGCAAGTATCTATTAGTGAAACTGGTTGCACTGGTATTACTTTTCATTTGTATTTAGAACAACTTGTTGTTTTGTTTTTAGTTTTTAACTTTGGTTTGCTTCCTCTCCTCCTAAGATTCTCTGTAGAAGTATCCTACAAAGTAGTCTTTTGATATTCACCATCTGACCAAAATATAAAATAATAGGAAATAAATATATATATATATATATTGGAATTCCAAACCAAATCAAGCAAAGAGGCTCAGAAAATATTATAATCTGCAACTTGCTATGGGTGGACAGCACTATAACTCCGTCTTCATAATTCCATCTTCAGAAATCCTATCTGCTTCAATGTTTGTGAATAAGCATTCTTTTCTTTCCTTGATATGTGATCAAAAGATCCTGAATTGAGTTCCTCGTAATAGAAATCACCCAGGACTTTAACTGCTTAAAGGAGAAAACCTGTATGTCCATAAGGATTTACAAATATAATTATGAATCACACATTGAAAATTGCTGCACAACATCACAAAATATTGTTCCTTAAGTACAGCCACTTAAAAATCTTATTTATTATATGCAGTCAAGAAGCAAAATAATTACACATTTTTTATTTTAATCCATGCAGGAGTAGATTTCAGTTTGTGGCTTTCTATTCTGTCAAGGCATTTTAGAATTAATTGAAAGGCAGGCGAAGGCTAGTCATGTGTATGCTTGAGGTCTGAGTCCAAATTTGCTTTTTGATCCATTCCAAATAACTTTTACACTCAAATGGAAATAATTCACTGCCCTACAAGTCATTTAATTTAACCTTTCAGTGGGTCAGCCTGAGCAGAGATCTGGATTCTCCCTACCTGTCTTGCTTAGTTAGGCTCAGGTAGGATGAGAAATCTGAAAAGAGAGGCATGGTCAGGCAGTGTAGTAGTGAAATCTCTCCTGTGGGGATATGTAGGAGTGTTTATAAACTGGTGGAGCTCTGTGATCTGGAAAGATCTTTTTTTAAAACCTTTAAAAGATTGGTATGTTTTGTTAGTAACTTAAATAGGGTGTAGATGATATAGACACAGGTGGATGGTCTGATGAGCTAAAAATTAAGTTGAAGATAGCACATTAATGATCATAAAGAGACAGACATGTAAATACTGGCAATATATTGTTTCCTTCCGGCATGGTTAGTGTTGTAACCCACTAAGAGCAAAGAGAAGAAAACCAACATTGTTTTTCCTTTTCATTTCATCTGGGATGAGCCTGACTACAAGATTTTTCACTTTACTAAATTGCTGGGAAGACAGAGAGGGTGGGAAGGAAGAAAGGAAAGGGGGAAAGAAAGAGAAAGAAGAGAAATCACCAGAAATTCTGGGCACTGATTGTCCCTGCCACTGTGTACACTGGTAGCTGCCTATGTTGAAAGCCTGTCCGTACATCACTGAAACTTATGCCTGTGAGAGGTTTCAGCTCTAGCCCTGGACTGCTCTCTGTGATTTATATTAAACCCTTGAGCCATCCCTTAGTCTTGTCAGACTCAATGGTTTATGAGAAAAGGTATGTCTGAGACCATTATTGGGACATACCAGTATCTTAAGGGACATCAGACAGAGTTACAGGCAGAACAGAGAAATTCTACATTGTTAACCTTTTTACCTTAAACCCTAAGAAAACAGGGTTAATGTGGCTGTACTGCTATGGTTTTTGTCCACAATACCTTGCACCTAAATACATATTTAGACTGCAAGCCAATTTTAACCAATCGTTATGGGGAAGATAGAGATATCAAAGATGAATAAAAAAAAAAAAAAAAGTTTTACTATAGAAGCATATGATAACCTATTTTTTTTTCCTTTTTTTTTTTTTATGATTTTCTCCAAAACAAGACAAAATGACAGCATGAACTCAATAGATAGCTGTTCTCTTTGGCCTGCATATTTTGACCAATAAATCAACACACATTCATTTTGTGGTACCACACAAACTCATGTCCAGCAGTGTCAGTTTATGTGAGGGAGCTGTAGGGTGAAGATGGAGGAAATCATGAGGACATGACAAGAAAAGTGATGTTATTGTGAATATGAATAGACATAAACCCATAGGAAGCCAGGCATTGTTAGATCCATTGTTAGCAAAACATCTTTTTATAAAAAGTGTTCATAATCAGCACTATATGTAATATTTCAAGATATTAAAAACTTCAGTAAAGAGATAATCTAGGGAATAAGAAAAAATGTGCATTCTTAGCACTTATACTGCAATTTGTGGCTGGAGATTGCTTGAATCTTTTTTCAACCATTGTCTCACAGACGTAGTCCATCAATCACGACTTTTTCTTCTGGCCTTTTCAGAGGCAGAGGAACAGAGGTGGGCTCAGTTCCTGCCCATTCCCAGTAACTGAATGTCTCCTCTTCTGCTTATGCATGGAAAATGCCTATAGATGCAGCTGCTACCTGGGGCAGTGCTTTTTTTCTGAAATTTTGACCATATCGTCACACCCACAAGATGGGTACCTCACAAGAAAGCTCTAGTTCTGTGGCTTCCAACATTGCAGTCTTGTATGACCTACCACAAAGTAAAACCCAGGGCAAGGAAAAAACATTTGCTGTTTTTGTTTTGTTTTGTGTTTTTTATTTACTTATTTTTATTTTTTGCAATGTTGTTCTATTTTTTTGGTCCCTTAAGATGTAATATGCTCTGTCTTAAAAATAGATGTGCCCAGACCAAACACATAAATGCTCTTACAGACAGCTTTTATTGGAGTCTGAATCAGGACACTATCTAAATAGAGAAAACTCAGTGTGAATAGGGCTGACAGAGTAGACATAACAGGATTTACTCACTGCTGTCCTCTTGCCTATATGTCCTCATAGAGATGACCGTGCTTCCCAGTTTTGTTGTGGTTAATTTCAACACTTTCTGAGAGGTTTTTCTCCTCTGGCCCTAAAGAAATTTCCCTCAGCCCTGATTTCTCCCCTCCCATCCCCTCCCCTCCCCTCCCCTTACTTTCTTCCTTTTTGGAAAGAGAAGTCTTTTCAGTATTTTCTCAATCTTTCCATGTGAGCAGTAAGCTGGCGGCTTAGTGTTGTACCTCCTTATTCTGCTGAACCCCAGAGCTTTTCAGAGGAAAAAAATATTTATTTATTTATTTATTTTCTGTGAAAAACACTGAGGCTCAGTGGGATAAAACACTCAGAGAAAGAGCAACTTACTGCCTCCCTCAACCAAAGGGTTCAAGGCTTTTAAAGGAAATCAGGCCATTTAAAAGAAATTAAAGCTGAGAACAAATGTACAGTCTATCTGTGTGTTTACATTTGGAAAGAAACAGTCTGATATTCTTGAATATTCAATATAAAAAGCAAGCATTACGGCTTCTGTGATAAAATCAATACCACATCTTCTGGGTCCAGATGTAACATCATCACCTTCAGTTCTGAAAATAAGTTTTGGCTGGTATCTCAATACAACTGAGAAATCTGAAGGAGGGAGAAAAAGGGTACCATAGACTTCTGATCTCTAAAATTATGAGTATCAAGACAAGAAAAAGAACACAAAAAGTGGGCAGGAGATGTTTAGATGACAAAAATGGCAACTCTGTAAAGCAGGTCATCAAGTACATCATGAAAAGGAGAAAAAATGACATGACATTCAAAAGAATTGCTAAGAGAAAATCTTTCTAGTAAGAAAAACTACACAGAAAATAGAAAACATCAATGTTTAATCTGTGTCAAAAGACGGAAAATGTTATGTGTAAATACATTCAGTCTACTTTTACATACTACATATGAGGTGGCTTACTCAGGTCATATTTAAGAATACATTTTCAAATATTTCATGCTTGGATATAGCATGAATTTGTTTATTATGAGTCTAAAAGAAGTGATTGATGTGCAGTAACATGATACATTTCATGCTCTCATTCTTTGAAAAGTTTTGTGAAATTAAGATATCACTTGTTTCAGTTATTTAATGTGGAAGAATAAAGGCAAAGCCTTGTGCCAGCTTTGTAATAGTCTGTTTCAAGAGCAGCAAAAAACAAAAAACAAAAACAAAACAAACAAAAAAAACATCTTCCAGAACCATGCAGAAATATTTTATTATTTCAAATGGATGAAAAATTGCAATGTGCTTGCATTCAGAGGAAAAAAAAAAAAAAGCGGGTTGATGAGGTCAGTTTTTCATCTGACTTCAGCTTATGTAAGTCTTGGTCCTAAGCCTTACTCCACTAACACTGTGCCTTCACAAAATGAAATCTGTCCCTTATTAGTACGGAATGTTTGTCATGGCTCCCTGCCACCTTATCCCAACTGTTGACATAAGACGATCAGTAGAAAAACCGAACATAGCAAGAATTCATTGACTTCACAGATGTTAGGATGCTACCTCCATCAGTTCAGGTTGTTTACCAGCAATACAGGTTAACTAGTTTTTTTTTAAATTCTGCCTGGTGGTACACATTAAAGGAGCATAAAGTCTGTTCTCAGTGGTACAAGTACAGTGATTCTTGCACAGCAGTATTAATATCAGGGGAGTAGTTCTGCATCCTTCATCTGTACTACATATTCCTTGGCTGCAATCAAGAAAGAATTTATTGAATGAATAAACTGAATGCTGTTAGGAATTCTTCTATCATTAGCAATAGCTCAGCATATATTATTAAAAATAATATGCACTAAAGACCGTGGGAAGGATTTTGCTTTATCAAAGTGCCAAGTATAACATTGGAATAAGCTGTTCAGTCCTTTATAGAATTCAAGCAAATGAGCCAGATTTTGATCTATTTTCCTCAGTGAAAGTTTCAAGAACGCACTTGGAGTTCACAATTTTCTTAACATCAACTAATAAACTAGTATTCGGTGCTGAAGTTTTGAAGATTTGAGCACTGATTACAGAAGAGATGATTTAGCTACTCATAATAACAATATTTTTTTCTGGTTTATGTTAAGTAAATTACCTCTGCTGTATGCCATGATAATAATCTCATTGCAAAGCTAAACACTGAATACTAGAATTGAAGTTTTTGGGAGGGAGGTGCCAGGAAGTTTATGATCTTCCGATTAAATACTGTGTCTGAACAAGTATGCATTGAGGGTACGCGTTGATGCCTTGCGTGAGGGTTTGAATTGAAAATGCATGGGAATCCTTAAATCCAGCCTCTCCTAAATTCTGAAGTCTTGACTCTGTAACCATAACAACGCTAAGAGAATGTGGAGCTGCGAGAAAGGTTATGATGAAATTATTTTTATTGCATCTAAAGTGTCTTTGGTTCTCATAAATTGTTTAAAGGTCATTTTTCTGAAGATTTCATAATTTTAACTTCTTAGCATGATGCTAGAGAGTGAATTCCCCACGCTTCTTTGGAATTCATTTTCATGATGAGTCCCAACTTGATTTTTTTTGTATGGATCACATTGGCACATGTTAAATTTAATGCTGGACTTAAGCCTTTTCTGAGGAATGATTCAAATGGAGTTTAAAACAATGGCTGTGTGTTACATGGATGGTAAGCAAAACAAAACTTTTTTGGCTTTTTGGTTTTGTTTTCTTATAGGTATACATTTAAAATATAGAAAA
>CM021766.1:20007564-20140664 GCA_011076525.1 Nettapus auritus | reverse complement strand
TCTTTTTTTTTCTTTTTTTTTTTTTCTTTTTTTTTTTCTTTGAAATCTAACAGGTCTGTAACAGGTCTATCTTAAAATTAGTTGTCTGTTCTATACTTCGTTGCATTATTTCCTTTATAGTTTTTCTAATTTTACCTAAATGTGAAATCAGTGTCATTTCTGAAAGAAAATGGATTTTGCTACCAGCTGTCAATACAACTGCATGGTCAGAATTTCTGTTAAGTCTTCTCTTAATCATTGTTCAGTCCTCTAGAAATTTCAGCCCTGGGCTATATCGACGACAAACATACAAAAAGTGGATTGTTTTTTTCGAGATTTCTGTTTTTCTGTCACCTTGTCCTTGCTCTCTCTCTCTCTCTTATCCTCTCCCTCTTCTTGGAATATACTTCAAGTGCATATCAAGCATCAGTTTCAAACCTGTGTTCCACGAGTAGCAAAAGGGAGGGAGGAGGGAAAGAATAAAAGATGAACAAAGGAACAAAAGAGGGACAGAAAATTAGATCAAAAAAAGTAAGAAAAAAAAAAAAAAAAAAGAAACGTGAAGTGAGAATTGAAAACAAGATGGACAGCCAGACTGGCATAAAGCACTGGTTCTTTACTGTAAACTGGTACTTTGCTGCAGCAGTTCAGATACCCCTGTACTGACATAGACTTCTTGAGCAGATTTACTTCATATTGTAAATATATATTTTTTTTTTAAATTCAATCTCCTGGTTTCATAGTAGAGCAAGAAAAAAATGGTGATATGTCCCTTTTTACTAGTGAAATGTCTCAGTGCTAGCTCTGTGCTATGAGATGATGGAGTCACTGTCCCTGGGGTGTTTAAGGAAAGGTTGAATGCTGTGCTTGGTGCTTAGGGACATGGTCTAGTGGGTGATATTGGTGGTAGGGGTGTGGTTGGGTCAGATGATCTTGGAGGTCTTTTCCAACCTTAATGATTTCATGATTCTGTGATTCTATATCATTTGACGTACCTACACCAAAGTTTGCTCAGCTAACATGGTGCCAGCCCTGCATTACCAGCCTTTTAATTCTATTTCACAGAGTGACTGTGTTTCTGTGTTTTATCCTTACTAAAAATAGCAGATTTTTTTTTATAGGCAAGATTATTTATTCTGACTACCATTTTTTACAAAGCACAGCTCCAGATTCAAATGGACTGGACTGATACTCACTTAGGACTCAATGACAATTTGAACTCTGATCTCCCTTGGTCAGTGATCAATATACCTACAACACTGCTTCAAGCTATTTATTTCCTATTGTGTCAGTGTCTCGTGTTAGCATCAGTTAGAATTAAACAATATGTTTTCTGATGGTTTGACCTTTGAACAAAGTTGGGTTGAAATATTACTTTTGTCCTAGAGAAAGTTCTATTGAAAAATCACATAAATCATGCAAAAAATGCTTTTGTAGTTGGTCTTCTGTTGTTGTTTTGTTCGTTTTCTGGAAGAAATTTAAAGGGTTTTATTTTGTTTAATGGCTAGAGAAATGGATAGTCGTTTCTCTGTTGAATCTAGCACCAAACACTTTCTTAACTGCCAGTAGCAGCTTTACAATTTGTCTCACTGGGGCTTTTAACCATCAGTGTTATTTCATTATAATAGGAAGTCTGTAACCAGAAAACTATTATCTAAGAAGGTGAGAACAGATAGCACTAAAATGAGTATAAATATTTGAAATGGTGAATTTCAGGTCTGACCATCTGCAGTGAGTGCATACCTATGCTTCACTGCTGTAGCTGAAGGAATCTGTGGCATTAGAAAGAGTACATGCTACATACCACTCCTCAGTGAATTCTGGGGACTGTTTCATTGAAGAATAAAGCCGCAAAAGGAAACAACACAGTAAATAATTTGCATTTAGGTCTTTATTTCCTTTTGATAAGATAAAATACACTGAAAAAAAATGGATCATGTACAAGACTTTCATGCTGTCAATCTAATTATGAACAGAATAATTTCAAAATCTGCATTTGCTCTGAGGTTTTTAGATAGTAGCCAGACAAGAAAGCTAACAGGAAATCATGCAGCGCTTAGACACTGGTGGCATTTCTTTAAAAATTAAATTCAAACTCTTTGTGAAATATAAGTTTTTTTCATGTGACTACTAATTTCAGTGAAGAAATATTTGCTCTAAACTTTCCAATCATTGCTATTTAAAATGATTGAAGCTGGAGATAGTATTTACTTTTCCATCTCTAATAAATGCTTTGCCTGGACCTAACAGGAGGTCATTCACAAGCTGTCTGTGATACAAAGCTCACCTTCATGCTCCTACATCAGATCTTGTATATTTTTCATTTAAACAGTTAACAGCAAGCAGATATACTTACTGAGTCCTTCCTTCTAACATGTACTGTTCTTATTCTATGTAGACTGTAATTAAAACTTCTCATTGTGACAGTAAAAGCAGTGAGTAATCAGTGTATCACACAGGGGACCTGGGAGTAAAAAAAAAAAAAAAGAAGAGAGAGAGAGAGAAAAAGAGAGAAAGAAAGAAATGTAGAAAATGATGATGCCTATATAAGAATTTTCTTCTAATTTACCATCAGTTAGAACTTAAAGCTCTGCAGTCTCTAAAGGGCGTCATTCTCTGTTTTAAGGATCTGTCTCCAGTACATAGCATTAAGGTCTTGGCTTCTAAGACTTATTATGGCAAGGACTCCCCCAGGTCAGTTAAGCACTATGTGACAAATAGCTTCTTTATTATTAGTTTAAGATGTATTTCCTTTCATTTTGATTGAATGCTCTAGAGGATAGCAACAAGCAATTTTTCTTCCATTTACCATGTATCATTTTGTTTACCTTTAGCATATCTACTCCCACTCATCTTCTGTATAAATTACGACTGATCTTTTCAGTCTCTGCCATATGATTTTAATCACTGTAATCTCTAATATTTTCTATCATAGTTTTTTATGTATATTATATTTTTATGATATAAATTGAGCACTTACTTTCATTGAATAATCTATGAGAATTCCCAGGTCTTTTCTCAGAGTGTGTACATTTGATTTAGAATCTGCTTATACCCCATATTATTCTGCCTCATGTTAATTCTTCTGTACTTGTAAGCTATAAATTTGGCAGTTTTCAGAATAAAAGCATATATCTGGGTCAGTAAATCCAGGCCTTTGTTATCACACACAATCTCATCATATAATTTTACTCAGAAATTTAGTTAGATTCATTTTATGACCAATTATGGGGAATTCCTGGCTTGACTATTCCTCTCTACTATGCTGTTTTACTGTGAATTTCCAACACCTGAGGTTCTTTCATGTACATGGCACCAGGTGCAGAGGATACTAGCTAGATGGCTGACTCTTCTGAAGCAATGTGCTATGGGAAATGAAGGACAAATAAAAGCCTTTATTTTCTGCTTGGATACTTTCTAATAATGTTTTCAAAAGTTTATTCATAGCCAGTTTATACCCAATTGTATGTGCCAGTATCCTTCATTAACGTTAATATCTCTGTTGTTTATACAAAGTGTTTCTAGAGAAAAGCCGTATGCCTTTTGGCTCTTCTTCCAGTAGACTAAACAAGCTGAACTCTTTCGGAATCCTCTTGAAAGAAAGACTTTCTGTTTGTCTGCTCTGTTTAGTAGTCCTCTGAATTCTTATTTCTGAACAAGAGTGACCAGAACTGCACACAGTCTTTCAGAGAATGCCCAGTTCTTTCCCAGTGGGTTACTGTGCACTTATCTACATGCTTCCTGTTTTTATTTTGTTTTCACTTTTATCCCCTTTCCCCTTCCCCCCCCCCCCCCCCCCCCCCAAGGTTGCACTGTATTGATAACTCATAGTACTCTGGTAATATATCTAAAGTTTACTTCCTCTGCCATCTCCACCCAGTGGTTCAATGGTTGTAGGAAGCAGCACAACAAAGTTTTTACTAAGATATATCTTTTTGTTATTCATAGAATCATAGAATGCGGGATGTTAAAGATCATCCAGTCCCAACCCCCTGCTATGGGCAGGGACACCTCCCACCAGACCAGGTTGCCCAAAGCCCCATCCAGCTTGGCCTTGAACACCTCCAGGGATGGGGCATCCACAGCTTCTCTGGGCAGCCTGTGCCAGTGCCTCACCACCCTCTGAGTAAAGAATTTCTCTCCAATTCTCTCTAAACTAAATCTGCCTTCTTTTAGTTTAAAACCATTATTACCTATCCCTACACCCCCTGACCAAGAGTCCCTTCTCAGCTCTCCTGTAGGCACCCTTTAGGTCCTGGAAGGCTGCTGTAAGGTCTACCTAGAGCCTTCCCAGGCTGAACAACCCCAACTCCCTCAGCCTGACTTCGCAGGAGAACTGCTCCAGCACTCTGATCATCCTCGTGGTCCTCCTCTGGACTTGATCTAGGAGGTCCATGCCCTTTTTGTGCTGGGGGCCCCAGAGCTGAATGCAGCCCTCCAAGTACAATCTCACAAGATCAGAACAGATGGGGAGAAACAACTCCCCCACACTGCTGGCCATGCTGCATTTGATGCAGCTCAGGAAGAATTTGGCTTTCTGGGCTGCAAGTGTACATTGCTGGCTCATGTTGAGTTTGTTATCCACCAACATCCCCAGGTCTTTTTCCTCAGGGCTGCTCTCAACTCACTCTCCACCCAGCCTGTATTTGTGTTCAGTATTGTCCCAACCCAGACGCAGGACCTTGCATCAACCTAGCATTGTTGAACCTCATGAGGTTCACACAGGCCTACCTCTCAAGCCTGTCCAGGCCCCTCTGGATGACATCCTTTCCCTCCAGCTTGTTAACCATACCACACAGCTTGGTGTCATTGGCAAACTTGTTGAGGATGCACTTGATTTCACTATCGATGTCACTGACAAAGATGTTAAACAGGTCATAGTGACCCTTGAGGAACACCACTCATTACTGATCTCCACTTGGACATTGCTATTGACCATCCATCCAATTCCTTACCCACCAGTCCATCCATCAAATCCATGTCTCTCCAATCTAGAGACAATGATATCATGAGGAATAGTGTCAAAATGAAAGAGTGGTTCTGGAGAGAGAGAGTGGTTCGGGAGCATCTGGGCTCAACACACAGAAATCCATGGGTCCCGATGGGATGCATCCACATGTGCTAAGGGAACTGGCAGAGGTGATCGCCGAGCTGCTCTCTATCATCTTTGAAAGGTCCTGGAGAACAGGAGAGGTGCCTGAGGACTGGAGGACAGCCAGAGTCACTCCGGTCTTCAAGAAGGGCAAGAAGGAGGAACTGGGAAACTACAGGCCAGTCATTCTCACCTCTGTCCCTGGAAAGGTGTTGGAACAGTTTGTTCTGGATGCCATCTCCAAGCAATTGGAAGAGAAGAATGTTATGAGGAGTAGTCAGCATGGATTCACCAAGGGGAAGTCATGCTCGACCAACCTCATTGCCTTCTATGATGGCATCACCAGCCGGGTAGATAGGGGGTGAGCAATGGATGTTATCTACCTTGACTTTAGCAAGGCTTTTGATACTGTCTCCCGTGGCGTCCTGATAGCAAAGATGAGAATGTGTGGGATAGAGGAGTGGACAGTAAGGTGGGTTGAGAACTGGCTGACTGGCCGAGCTCAGAGGGTGGTGATTGGCAGCACAGTGTCCAGCTGGAGACCTGTGACTAGTGGTGTTCCCCAGGCATCGGTGCTGGGTCCAGTCATTTTCAACATCTTCATCAATGACCTTGATGAGGTAATAATGTCTGCCCTCAGCAAGTATGCCAATGACACAAAGCTGGGAGGAGTGGCTGACATGCCAGAAGGCGGTGCTGCCATTCAGTGAGACCTGGACAGGCTGGAAAGATGGGCAGGAAGAAACCAAATGAGGTTTAATAAGAGCAAGTGTAGAGTCCTGCACATGGGAAGAAACAACCAGACATTTCAGTACAGGCTGGGGGACGACCTGTGAGGGGGAGAGGAGCTTTGAGGAGAAGGACCTGGGGGTCCTGGTGGACTACAGGCTGACCATGAGCCAGCAGTGTGCCCTGGTGGCCAAGAGGGCCAATGGGATCCTGGCGTGGCCAGCAGGTCACAGGGGGTGATCCTCCCCCTCTACTCTGCCCTGGTCAGGCCTCACCTGGAGTACTGTGTCCATTTCTGGGCTCCCCAGTACAAAAAAGACAGGGATCTCCTGGAAAGAGTGCAGCGGAGGGCCACAAAGATAATACGGGGCCTGGAGCATCTTCCCTATGAAGAAAGGCTGAGAGATCTGGGTCTGTTCAGCCTGGAGAAGAGCAGACTGAGAGGGGATCTCATCAATGTGTACAAATACCTGAGGTGTGGGAGACAGAGGCATTTGGCCAACCTCTTTTCAGTGGTTTGTGGGGACAGGACAAGGGGTAATGGCCGCAAGATAGAGCACAGGAAGTTCCACATCGACATGCGAAAGAACTTCATGGTGAGGGTGACGGAGCACTGGAACAGGCTGCCCAGGGAGGTTGTGGAGTCTCCTTCTCTGGAGATATTCAAGGCCAGTGTGGACGCCTACCTGGGCAACCTGCTCTAAGGAACCTGTTTTGGCAGGGGGGTTGGACCTGATGATCTTTTGAGGTCCCTTCCAATCCCTTCAATTCTGTGATTCTGTGAAAATCCATCTCTGGAGCTCAGGGATTCTCTGGTTGCCTCTCTAGCTGTTGTGTTTGAATGCTTGATCTGAAGTTCTTGACATTCAAGGTTTTCACCCACTTCACATATCTTTTATAAAAGTTTTCTCCTTGTCCCACACGTCCTGTGAGTTTAACCACAGAGGTAATCATATGTCTCCTTGGTCCAGCTACAGTGAGCTGGCAAAAGTATTCATTATAAGTATGATATCTTCTGAGGCTATTCCTGCAATTTTTGCTAGTAGAGTATTGTATATTTTGGATCAACATTAAAGACTAATGAGAGAATATGATTATTTTTTTATTCCTTTCAGCACATTGTTAATAACAGACAGTGCAAGTGGATAACTACCTTTCTGAGGTAGCATTTACTTTTTCCTGCAATGGAACAAAGAGTTACTGTTTTCATCATTCTCATAAACATCCAGTGAAGCTTATTTTGCATAATACTGAGTGTAAAGACTAGTGAACAGAGAAGCTTCTTCTGCACTGATATAACAGAGGGATATAAAGTCTGTATTCTGCATAGATTTTTTTTTTTTTTTCCCTGTATCTTCTGTCACCTCTCTTGGAGCAGGCTGTATACTCCAGTAGGGATGGCACTGCTCCTCAATAATGTCAACACTCATATGTGTAATGATCCTCATGTTATGTATTATGAACATAGCAATGGCAAATCTGGGTTCACACAGAAGACACAGGCTTGATGCTTTGTAGCAGATTTATAAGTAAAAGCAATTTCTACAGAATACTCCCAAAATAAGGCGTCATGCTACTTATTTTAATGCAGTTAAAAATATGAATATATTAATATACATTTTACTGCCTTAATTTAAATATTGCTAATACCATGCATTAAATGGTTAGCTGACTAACTGTTGGCCACTCTGAATATACACATAATGTAGTAGAGTAGGTTTTTCCTATGGCAAATGTTTCAGATAAAAATAAATAAAACAGATGTGTCTTGAAAGAGAGAAAATATATTTTTGGGGGGGCAAGAGTTATTGATGGGAATGATGGAGAGAACTCTGGCAATTAGAAATGGTTAATTCTGCATTTCCCATTCATTAACTGTTTTCTGTCAGTAACTGAGTGAGCTATGCTACTGACACTTGTTGACAAAAATAGAAACTAGTATTGCTTTAACATTTATGACATGCCAAGTTTATCTCACTCCAATCTACTTATGAAATCTCTGTGGACAGAAGCATCTTTGGTCACTCTTGTCTAGCAGTTACTTTTTTTCTGTTTTGTCTCCATGACTTCTTGAGCAATTTTTTTTTACACGTGTGTAGATTTAAATAAATAGGTAAAAATAAAAATTCTGTAGGCATTTCCATGATCACAAAAGATGTTTAACTTTTCATTATATTTTTTGATGTTCAATCTGTGTATTAATTCAAACATTTAAAGGACCTCACAATTAAATTATTAAATCTGAAGAAGTACAGAGAGAAGTGCCGAGCAGATGCTGAATGTATATTTTGTAATGAATACAATTGCTTTGAATGCTGCTAGATTAACATCACCTATGATTTAATGCTTTTATACCTTTTGTATCAGGTGCAACATAAAATATGAGGACTCTTGAAAAAGGTGAAACCAATACAATATGTTTGCAAAAGTTAACATATTTTAAAATGTAGAATATGAAACACTGTTTTATACTATACAACCTTAGTCATTGTAAAATGTTAATAATTACTGTTGGGGAAAAAAAAAAAAAAAGGCAAGCAAACAAACGAACAAATAAGAAAAAAAAAAAAAAAAAGAAGAAGAAAGAAAACAGATTTCAGCATTCCGTTTTTCACATGCTTCAAAGTATTCTTTGAAAATACAGCTTGTTAGAACTTCCCAAGTTAACAAGGCAGTGTGTTCATGCTTGCTCTTGGAGGTCATGGGCTTGGTTGCCTCCTGCCAAGATTTCCTCCTGTTATTCACCACTATTCAAGACCCATGTGTAATACTGATGCATTAGAGCAGTATAATTTCTTATCTGTCTCACACTGAAGGAAATAATTGCACAAGTAAGGGATCAGATGTCAGTAGGAAAAAAAGCAATCGAATATATATCTGCATTTATTTTGAGGTTTGCATATACTATCTATAATACAGCATAAAGTTTGATATTCTGAAATGCAGCACTATGTCAGCCAGACATGTTCTTATAAATTAAACTTGTCCTGAATGAACATCAAAAACAACAACAAAATGTTTGTTTTTAATTTTTTTGAGTGAAATGAGGCATAACCCCAGGCACAGGATGCAGCAACAAGAGCAATGTTAAAGTTCATTCCTCTGCATCACCAATATCTGTATTAGGAAATGATGAGCTGGAAATTCTACAAGAAAACTTGGAGAGTTAACATTCTCTCCTGCAGGTTCACTTTCCTATAAGAACTTGCTAATAGCAGAAGACATTTTGTCAGGCAGGATAGATTAGGATGTGCACTGGGATGGAAGGATTCAAATGCTATTTCATCTGTCTTTCTTTCCTGGCCTTCCTGTTTCAACTGTGAAGAGATTCCTGTCTGAATGGATTGCAATGGCTATTTCAGATAAGCTTAAGACTTATGTAAAATATGTTGTTGCTAATTAGTCAAGATGTAGTTAGTCCAAGGAAATTAATTGTACACAAATGATGTAAAGTTTCAGCTTCATGGCTCAAACAGTGAACTCAAGTCCTTTTCAGAGTTGTCTGTCTTAAAAATAAAATAACAGGAAATAATTATTAAGGAACCTCTTCAAAATTCACATTACCCTGCTGATGAAAATTTAATGCATTGCCCAGAAGACACGGTTGATCTGTGCTCTGTAAGGTCCTTCCACCACATCATCATCCATGTACTCCTAGCTGCTCCCGTCAAACAGGAAGCTCATAGTGACTTTGAAGAAGCAACTTCTCTGTCTCCCAACTGAAAGTAAAGCACTGTAAATACAGTTCTCGCACAGCAGTGAGTAGGTAATTAAGAGTGTTCTCTTCCATTAACTACACTTCAAGTGAGCCATCTCTTGGGTGTGTGCCACAGGCTGCTATGACCTACCTGGAGCTGTCAAAGTAGTTAAAGTTCACTTCAGGATTTCATATGCCAAGCACAGCACAGCAGAAAGTTGAAGTTAGACTTAATGTCATATATAGCTGCCTACTATTATTACTGTTATTCACTAATACAGCTTTGCAGTACCAGCCAAAGACCAAGTCTGGTGGTTGAGACTGTATTGTTCTGAACGCAAAAGCATAGGAGAATATTTTCTGTGCCCGCAGTAGAAGTATCTAAAGGGAACCTCTTCCTTGAAGCAATACTATGTCTGGTTTGGAACTTGCTTTTCCCATTTTATTTCCTGTTATTTCTATTTGATTCCTTGCTGAAAAGGATGGCCTGCAATGGCTTCTGGATTTTGTTTTGAGAATGTATAACTTCATGTCATCCTTGTGGAACTTTCTGGGGCCTCAGAGCAGGTGGGCTTGGATAAATAAAGGTTCCTTCATCTTTACATATAAGTTTGATGATTCGCTGATGTCGCATTTTTATCGCTACAGTAAAATAGAATGTTATTATTGCTTCTCTTACTAATATTAATACTAATGTTATTGTGTCTGCAGCTGTTTGAGAAGTCAGCAACAATGAGAAATGCTGTCAGGCATTCAGGACGAGTTCATCAAATGTTGCTTCTCTTCTCCTCTCCCTCTCTCATGTTCAGCTCAGCCAGATGTTAATCTAGCAGCTGCTAGATTATATCCAACTATAGATTATATCCAACTATTGTGTAGCAGAGATGATACACAGAGGATAAAATTATATATATGGTGGTATATCATCTGAAGACCTGTAGAATACTCTAATTGTTCTGGTTTTATCTAAATCTCCTGTTATCCTGTATAAGGTAACATCTATAGTATTTATTCATTTTGCAATTAAATAATTGTAGTAACTTGTTTAGAATTATTTGTATTTTATTTTAAATTCAAGATCTAGAACTGTTATATCCTCTAATCTGAGTTATCAGCAGATTCTGGTACCACTGAAAGTTTCATTCTATTTTCTCCCCTCGTTAGTGAGTAATAGCTCCACCACAGTGATAGCACTGTAGTCACCTATAGTTTCTACAGAGTAAGATAACCTTAAAAGGATAAAAATATTGTAAAACATCTATAAAACAATCTTGTTTGGGATATTTAATGCAAGTTCTCCGTGCTCTGTGCACAGAAATGCTTCGTTTCCATAGAAGCCTCATGCAGCATCTGTATCAGCTGAGAGCCAAAGATGTTAATGAACAGGTTTTGTTTTGTTTTGTTTTGTTTTTCCCCAGCTTTGCTGAAAGCTGTGGGCTTCTCAGCAAGCTGTAACTATTTTTCTCTTGTTTCTTACTTGAGAAAATGTTTGCAAGTTATGAATGAACAGCCAATTCTTAGAAAGAGTTGAATGGCTTTTCAAATTATAACTTGGATTTTTCTGGTAATTTTATATTTTACCTCGCTGGATTATTGCTAATTTCCCCTTCCAAAAATGAAAATGAACAAATAAATATATGCATGAAGCTACAAGTGGAAAATCTTCACCAACCTATACACTCGTTTTTCAGGGGTTTTGTTCCTTAGTAATCATTTTCCATCCTGTTTTTCTTTCTTTTTTTTTTTTTTTTTATATATATAATTATATATATTGGTCTTACTATCTTCATTTTTTCTTTGTCTTCTACCTCCTATAAATACGTATAATGCTTCTTGCCTCACAATGTTTTTCTTTACCAATTTGTTTTTGAACTTGTCCAAATTACTTACCAAGTTTTAAAATACTGTTCTTAACCCAACTTAATCCATTTCTCACCTTTTTTTTAAAATGCAGGTATTGTTAGAGGACATTTGCAATAACAACCTAGTTTCACACAGTGGAAAGTCATTTCACTGGCCAAAATTACACACCAATAGTCAGAACTCAGTTACCTAATTGGTATGTAACATGAAACATAAAACCATTCTGTTAGGATTGAGGGATTTGGAGGGGAATAAGTAGCCAACATAAGTTAGTTTGTAGTCAGTTATAAAAGATGTTTAAATGTATGAAAAGATAAATTTCCTGTAAGACTAAAAGGTGTTTGACATCCATTATTCGAATACAGATAGCCTGAATAAGTAGAAATATTTCATCATTAAATGGGAACATAATAGCACATGAAGATATAATTAGTTATTACTAGGTAGTAGGATTTCACCATACTCTTACCAGTATAAAAACTTTATCGGAACTATGTCTTTGCAGCTCTGAGGTACACCATGCCCCCGTGGCTGCAGTGCAGCAGATGGCACCTCTTTTGCCATATCTGAGTAGTGCTTGTGCACAGCTGCAAATCTGTTTTCTCTTTCTTTCTTTTACAGTCAAGTAAGTTCTGCAGTGACAAGAAAGAGGGCAATTTTGGTTAAAAGCATATCTAGCTCAGCAGAAAATCTGGCAAATTGGAAGAAAGGAAATTATACAATCGAGAGCAATCAGAAAATGATTTTGATGGGTGATTACCATCAGATTGCAATGTTTCTACATGGATCCACAGGGCTTGGTATGAGCCCAAGAGCAGTTTCACATTTGTATAAAATCATCAGTCTGCATAAAAGAACAGCTTATGGATGACATGATTTTTTGTAATATCCTGAAGAAGAAGGAGGTCTAAAGGGACCAGGTATTTTCAGTCACTGAGTACAATGGGTCTCCAGCACAGCTTGAGCTGTCAGCTGAAATTGTTCCACTTTTCCTTTAAAATGAATGTCAGAAGATACTACTGGCTCCAGTCTCTGATGCTAGGCTTCATTAGTATACCAGTTACTAACCTTGAACAAAGTAACTCCTTAACCAG
The DNA here is from genome assembly GCA_011076525.1 of Nettapus auritus. Classification (NCBI taxonomy): domain Eukaryota; kingdom Metazoa; phylum Chordata; class Aves; order Anseriformes; family Anatidae; genus Nettapus; species Nettapus auritus. Next base: position 20,128,210 of record CM021766.1, on the reverse strand, counting down.
AGAAAACTCAGGTGTGCGGTACAAGATGAATTAAATAAATCTTTGCTATCTGTGTCTGAGTAGGGCTGGTACTTTCCACACGGCTTGGCCCCATAAGTCACAACGAATTCCGCATCGGTTTCTTTTGGTCTTTGGTGAAGTCATCTTCCTCTAGTCATCCCTGAGACTAGGATATAAATCTGTGTTCTGACACAGCCTGATCCTTTCAGGATTCTCCAAAATTTCAGTGAGGCTGCAGACAGATGCTTGCTGTTCCTATCATCCTAACTGGCCTCCCCCTACATCCATCTGAACACACTCCGTTGTTTTCCAGGAGAGTGAAATACTCCCCTCTCTCCAGAATGCCTCAGTTAACTCAGAGTGCAGCTGCTAGGATACAGCACATAGGCAATACCATGTAGTAACCCGTGACAAACAGCTCAGCATTCTCTCTCATGTTCAGATAAAACAACATTATTTTAAAGATTGAATTGTGTATATAAGAAATTTCATATTATACGTATAAGGGTAGGAGAGCAGATCACAATTATAAAGCAAAATCACATTGTAAAAGTTGATGACTATGAAAAAAAATGTTGATATTACAGTGAGAAAGCTGCTCAGTATAAAATTCCCCCAAATTAATTGCTTGTGAAAGCGCAAAAGGAAGACATGAGAAGTGAAATTATTTTACTATTCATGCAACATCAGTAGGACTGAAACTGGATTACTGCTTTACTGCTGTCACTTCTTTCTTAAAAAAAAAAAAAAAAAAAAAAAAAAAAAAAAAAGAGAAATTTTGGAGTTCTTAAACTACCAGTCACTGAGATAATTGAAAAGCTGATAGAAGTTAACCCAGTGAGACAGTCACAGTGGGATTCAGATCATTAAATGGGATACCTGAAATTTAGTTGTCAGTACACAGCTATACCTCTACAGTGTAAAGAACCCTTCACACTAATCTTGATTTGGGGTGTGTATGTACAGGTGCCTACTGCAATTTGTGATTCCTTGGAGTACCCAGAACTGTGTGGAGCAATCCAAATGGCCACATCTCACCAGAGGCAGCCGAGACCTGGGTCTCCAAGTTCTCTTTACCCTGATGGTGAAGGACAAAATAAAAGCTACTAGCCCAAAGCTAAAACAAATAGAGAAATGATACACACTTGGGCACTGTAATTAACTGTTATGCAACAACTGTAAAGCTTGTGTCAGTTTGTATTTTGGTTCCTTCAAATTAAGATCGCATTTGAATTAAATAGCAGATTTACTATATATTTGACATGGTTACAGTTGTTAGCTCAAATTGAGTATTTAGGTTTTGAAGAGACATTTGTTGTTTTTACAATAAAATATAAAAATAAAAAAGAGACAGATGGGGAGAGAAAACTTTTTCATCTCTAATTGTGTATCTTTCTCTATATCTGGGTCCCAGATCCCCAGTTCAGAAATGTATTTAACCCTCACATGAGGGAAAGTACGGAAATGAGAAGTGAAATGAATCAGATTTATTTTGCTGTGGGGATAACTATACTATGTCAATATGGGTAAGGAATACTGTTGTAGTCTTTGAATTTTGATGGGTTTTATGTTTTGTTTTTGTTTGTTTGTTTTGTTTTGTGTGGATTCTTTGTTTCATGTATTTCTAACTTAAATTACATTCTATAAGTCTTTTGTGACTCCCACTTGAGCTTTGGTCACTGGCAGAAAAGATTGAAAGGATTTGTATTTCTTCTGTGCTCATCACAGTTTACCATCCTTGCTTCTCCCTTTTTCAGAAATTTTTGTTTTATTCACAGATGTGGAAAAAAATGGAAAGGAAACCGTTGTCACATAAGTGCTAAGCCTCTTCAACCTCCAATTTCAAGTCTCCTTCGAAAAGGTGAGTCTGGAAAAAAAAAATCTTTCTATTCATCCTTTGAGTGTTTCCTTTTTCTTATTACTGCCTTTGATTGTTCTGATTTTTGCAGATATTTGGATTGGGTTGGGTATTGGTTTCTTGCTGATTAAAATTGCAGCTGCTGCCTTGTGTTTCCTGTGGAAGAAGAAAGAGCCTGAAATGTAAGTGAAACTTTTATTTTGTGTAAAGCAGACACAAATGTGGCACAAAACAATGGCTAACTGCCCAGTTTCCTTGGTTTCAACTTTTAAATATCACCACAGTCTGTGTGCCTTCATATGCAACACTAAACATAAAACCTAATTTTGCAACAACCTAGTTTTGATCTTAGTGGAACCCACCCTGGAAACAATGAGTTATAGCTTGACTTTTAGATTATTTTGATTCATCTTTATATAATTATTCTTAAATTATAAAATTAATCCATCCTAAGAGCAGTAGCCCTGATTTTTGTACATGACGGTTAAATATGATAAATATGATGTATTTGTGGTTTCTTGAAACCTCTGAGGCTAAATTAGTTTTTTTAAGGCAGGTTCACAGCTCTTCCTGAATTAAGAATTGATTAAGAATTTTCCCTGGGGGAACATTTTTACCCTAAAGGAACAGTTTTGCCCTAAAGGAAAGGTTTTGCCTTAAAGGAACAGTTTTCCCCTAAATATTTCAATACTTACAGACATCTGAGAAACTCTCCCTTTACCTGTGATAACTGGATGGAGTAAGTGTTAGGTTTTTTCCTCCACTTTAAAAGACTAGTGTTTTGTATAAAAGTCTCTGATAAGTTGGAAAAATACAAGCTGATAAACTGCAGAATCATGTGACCTTATCCACAAATCGTTGTGTTTGTTTCCTCTCCTTTACTTCCTACAGACACTCACAATCTGGTTTTCTGTTTAATTTTGTTCAGCCTCTTAATCAGTGGTTCTTTAGATGTGCCTCACCAATGACATGTTATCTGTTCCTTTCACCCATTTCCTCTACCTCTTCATCTCACACCCATTGTCTAGTAATGCTGTCTTTCACTAGCACCACTCCAGTACAGACTCGGCTTGTGGTCCAAGTACTGGTCTTACTCATGGTGAAGGAGAGCTCTAGATGGCAATTTTTCTTCTCAAATACATGTTTCTTCCATCCAGTATTATGCTTGCTATTAGTACTGTGCAAACAGCAAGTAAATTATCTTCTGACACCCCACTCTATAGAGATCATCTTTACTGAATGAAACAACAACAACAACAACAACAACAAAACAGCAAAATTGGTGTTGTTTTATTTCCAAATTTATTTCAGGTGCTTTGGGTAACATTACGAGTAGTACTGGTAAAGAGATCTCTCTTTATCCAGTCATTTGATTCCAGTTTATTTAAGACATACCCCTGACTGACAGTTCATTATTTCACAGATCCCTTATCTCTTAGCACTTCCTTCTCTGATAGTTCTAGTTTCTCTCATCTTCCTAAGATTTTTTTTTTCCTATTTTTTATTTTCCTCTAACATTTGTATTTCTCTCTCTGCCTATCTCTTTATGTATTCTGCTAGATCCTTTTCCATCAGCAGGTACCTAACAGTGTTGTCCATTTCAGGAATTCCTGTAGTGAATTGCCTTTCACATTTTCATATTAGATTTCTCTCACTCCACATTTTTTTTTCTCCAGAATTCATCTTCAAATATGTCTCCTTCCTTTAAGCCTCTTCTTTGCTATAAATCTTTCTCTCTTTGGGGATGTTATTATCTCCCAAATGATCTACTAAACTGTACAGACTCCTGTCACGATGTTATTGCTGCTGACACCTTTCCTAACACCGCACACTACCCCTGACAGATAGTTGTCTATAAACATAGAAGGAAAATGGGGAAGCAAGAACATTTAGTGGTTGTGCTACTGTTAATTGAGTGCATAGCTTCACCTACTTTCTTTATGTCTGCTTCGCCTTCTGTCAAGTGGGAATAATAGCATTGCTTTATCTTACTTCACAGAGGCTTTAAGAATTTATTCATTTCCATTTACACAACCTGCTGAAGTACACATACAGAAAAGCACCACACAAGTGCAAGATAACGTGTATTGCAAGAGCTGCTTGATTTTTTTTTTTTTTGTAATTTCAATTAATATTTTCACAAATAAAAGTTGTTTTAATCATATTATTTTTCTTAAGCTACTTTTCTTGTGCCCTAAATACCTTCTTTTATGATTTTCTTTCATGAATGTTTGCTTAAGGTTTACTGCAGTGGCTTCTACTTCTCTTCCACCTTCATATTTGTATTCAGGGAATATATTTTTTTCTTTCATGTAATTATATACACCCAAAAACAAACAAACAAACAAACAAAAACACCTAGAGAGGTGGGGATTCGGGTTTGTTTGTTTGCTTTTGTACATGAAAAGGTACCGTGTTGCAACATGCCAAACATTTTAGACTCTTGTTAGGTATGAAATTAAACAGAGTTGAACAAGGATCTTCTCACTATTGCACTAAGGAAATACTAAAACTCTGAAATGAAGAGAATCAATTAGATAGTTTACACAGCAGAGTTCATTCTGGTCTTGATTGTTTTCTGGAGCTGCCAAAAAGGTAAGTTATAATGATGGAGATTTTAACCCATGGTACAGAATCTAAATTTATATTTTCATTGTTTTTAATTACAGTGAACTTAAAATGTTAGTTAAAATGCATTTTATAGTCTTCACCAAGAACTAATCTAACTAGTGAATGATAATTTGATTAAAATTGTGTATTTGTGAAAACAATTATATCTGAAACTTTGAATTTGAGAGCATAAACTCATCCAGATGGTCTCTCCATCTTCAACTACCTAGTAACTAGCATGATTTTGTATATAAAAATCATAGCTGGAAGCATAGCAGTAAATTAATGCAAGTTGTTCCTTAACTACTTAATCAGCAATCAGCAGTGACTAGCCAAAATGTAGCCAGTGTTATAGTACTGCAGTTTGGATCTTTAAGATAAAGCTTTAGAATAAGTGACTTGTGTTTGCATAGTGCTGGAAAATATACAATGTGACAGCACCACACAGAGGCATGAGATTTTTCTCCTCATTTTTTTAAAGGCAATTTGATGAACTTGAGGCATTCAATTATGCACACGATGCTTTCCTACAACTCACTTTTTTTTCAAAGGTTTGTGTCAACTCTTAGACTTCCTGGGTCATGTTGTCTTCTTAAAGGTGTTAGGCATTAGAGGAACTCCATACTATAAGGTTGCCTGCTTGGCCACTTTTTCACAATGAAGCTTTTACACACTTGAGCAAAAGTTTACTGACTTTTGATAAATTCTTTTGCTAGCTATTTTTTAATAATTTCTGTAAGAGTCTCCTTTGTTCCTTCCTGCTATAGAACCACATGTGCAGGCATTTGTAGCTGCTCCTCAAAGAAGCACACTAACGTATAGGTGCTAGCTCTCAGGACATTTTTAAATGGAGTGCAGATCCATCTGTACCTCAAAGAAAATGGCACAGGAGTGTGCACAAGAGCTAGAGGAAAAGTTTCAGAGTCCAACAGAACTACTTTTTTTTCATTAGCAAACTAGCTAAAAAGCAGAATGGGTAGGCTGTTGACCCCTTAGTCGCTTGCAGCCTTAGAAGGTGTTGCTAACAGTGGTGAGAACCTGACAGTTACATTGCATCCTTCTTTTCTTCACTTGAAAGAGTGTTTGTGCCTTATCCCTTCTCTCCAACCCAGAAAGTATGTTCTTTTCTTTCACTCTCTCCTTCTTCTCCTTCTTTAGCAATTTCATCCCTGATCTGCAGGCTTTAAAATCTTCAGTGCCTGAGTGGGAGTTACTGGAAGTCATCACGTAAGTTTATTTACTAATGGACGAAAGCAGCCTGCCACATGGCTTGGCAGCAGTGGATTTCATTACCACAATGGCATTCAGATATGCAAGCAACTTCCCAGATCCCAGCTGGGGATATGTGAAACTTTTGTATAGAATGCCCAAATTGGAGGAAGCTTAAGTTTCTCACATTCCTGTACATACTCCAGAGATGACGTGTTCTAGGTCAGAAGGGAAGGCTGCCAGTTACTTCACTCCTTCAGTGGCATCTGTCTCTATTGACTGAATAGAAACAAAACTTCACTTTGCCTTTTATTTTTTGCAGCTGCCCTCTCACGCTTCATTTTACTTTCAAGAATGAAACACACACATACACACACACACACACACACACACACACACAAAGAGACTCAAATGCTTAGCTATCCAGCTAAGCTCTGTTTCTTTGCGATTGCCTCCAATGCAGTCAATGTCTTTGGATCCTTTCAGCTTATTTCTTTTCTATTCTTGATCTGTGCCATCAGCTGCAATGCTAATGCACTAAAGTGCTTATATGTCAAAATGAACATGGAACACAATTTTTTCCAAAGAATACCTATACCATATTGTATCACAAAGGCAAGAGAGTGAAAAACAGCACCTTGGAGAAAGTATTTTAGAATTACAGAAAATCATGGATGGAGAAGGAGGACACACAGATGTCATCCTTCATCCTGTTACAGGAGGGACTCAAATATGTCACTTAAAGACCTCTAGCAATATGCATTTGATGGCCTCCTCAGGCAATCCTGGTACTACAGATAGAAAGTTAAAAAGTTTTTCTAACAGCTAAGATGTCTTTCTGCAATTTAAGTTCACTACCTCATGTCCTTTTTGCCATGAAGATGTACAGATGAACATTCCCCTCCTCCCTGCAAAAGTCTTGTTATATACTTGAAGGCCAATTTTATGGTCCTTACAGTCTGCTTTCTTTAGTCTAAGCAAGCTTGGTGCTTTCAGCCTTTCTTCACAGTTAAGGGTTCCTTACAAATATGAACATTACCAGATGCTGTCCCCAGTACCTTCTCCAATTAGGCAAAAACTCCAGTTTGGTTTGGAGGAACAGACAGAGTATTCCAGGGGACATTCTCCAGGGGCATCTGAAAGACTGACAGAGGTGGTTGCTGCTATACTTCTGTTCCTATGTCCCAAAGTGATAAACAGATGATAAGACAATTATTTCAACATTTCTTTCAGTTTTTTTCCACTTGTGAACTAGAAGGGAGACAGATACTCTTTGTGTGGAATAAAAGAAAGGTATAGTTGTGAAGAAAAAGGAAAAAAAAGGAAAAAAAAAAAAAAAGCCATATTGTTATTTTATTAGTCTAATTTTTCTATTCTAATCCAATCCTTCTGTAGAATATATATATTTTTTTTTTCTGAAGCATAAAAAAGTGCTATAACAAGAGATATTCAGTTCTTCCTGCTGTTATTCAGAGTTTTTCTGAAATTTATATCTCATGGCCATCACACATAGGAAAGACAGCAAAGAAAATGAAGATTGCATGCTGAAAGAATAGAGGAAATTGGTTGGTCTGGAGCCTGCAGTGTCACCAAGATGAAGATAAAAAAGACTATATGTATATATATATATATATACACACACATATGAAGTTTCCTAAGTGACCAAAAATGTAAAAGGTATAGACCTAGGAAGCCCAGGCAGGATATTAATAACCTAATCAAGTTGAGATATTGAGTTACAGTTACTATTTAGGATAGAAGCTTTGAAACCAGTATAAAGGATTATTTTAAGGGATTATTTTAATTAGTATTTTAATTGTAATAGACTCTTTGGTCCACTAGAATTTTGTTGTTGTTATAAACCTGAGGATAAATATTCTTCTGTACTATATATTACCTACAAAACTGTGCACTGACAAAGAGAAATACTTGATTTTTCTTTGAGAGGTACATGGAAAAGTGAAGAATTCTGAGTTGTTACATCCAAACCAATCAAATCTAGATACTTTGATTTTCCATTAGAAAACATGTTACTCAACAGTCCCTTTCTACTCTGGAAGGTATTTTGTGGAGTATATAATTTTCTCCCATCCGGGTTGTATGGAAAACCCTATGACAAGGCAGCAGTTTTTGTTACTAAGGAATACAGATGACTTTAGCAAAGCTATGACCCATGTGACCTGGTATGCATTCCAAGATGATTAATCTTCTCCTTTCCTATTGTGGTATTTATGGTTATGTTAGAAAATCCATCTCCCTCTGGAACTCAAACACCCACGTTTGAGTCTTATTTTTTTCTCCTTTCCTAAAGCATCATATGCTTGGCTTTTTTAACACTATTTTCATTCTCTGCTTGTTACAATCTCCTGAACTTGGCATTTATGGGTTTTCTACATAAATGACATTTATCAACATTTCCAATTTGTTAATTATTCTGAATCATCATTTTTTTGTGAGTGATGGGTTACCTTTGCCCTTACTGTAGAATGGTAACACATATGTAATTTTTTTCCTATCATGAGACCTTGTGATGGGCATATTGCCCCTTACTGTAGCAATGAGATATCATTTCCAGTGAGGGTAATGTTTCAGTTATAGCAAGTCAGTCACAGCAAGCACTGCAAGAATGAGCTTAACTCAAGCTACTGCAATACATTTAGTTCAGCTGCCCAATCAGCCAGCTTAAAATTAGGATGTAAACTGATGACCAGATGGCAATACTTATCCTACTGAGTAATACTGCAATTTTATGCTTTCCTCAGCAGTAACTATATTGGTGACATAGTACTGGAGTGAGCATTACACAGCTTTACTCTAATAAAGAAAGCTTCACGTTTCTAATTAATAAAAAACGTAATGTGTTGCTTTTAGTTCTAGGGATGTACATACAACATGTAAAGGAACATGAGTGCATAATCTCACTTCCTAAGCACGCTCTTCTTCAGGCAATTACCACCTCATCTAACTCATGGATTATAACATTTTTTTGTAAACATGTGATTAAAATTTCATTTGTATATTCTTTGAGGTCTTTTAAGTCATCCAAAAGATTTCAGAAATTTTTAAGGATAATTATTGGTATACACTTTAAAAGATTTTTTTGCTACATTCACAAACAGGGTGCATCCATACATATGTTTGTATAAATACTTTTGAATACAGGATATATATGCATATATGTATAGCCTATCTGTAATATGCAAGGTAATACACTTAAAGTGACAACCAAAATGTCGTTTTGAAAAAAAAAATAAATAAATCCTAAGAAAAAGATAGCAATTAACAAAGCTTACTCTCCACTTCATCTGAATCTGGACTGTGTAAATTCTAAGTGTCCATATTATGCACATCAAATTCCCGTGGTTCCCTCAGATTAGGTGCCCAGCTACATAATCTCTTTTGTGTTTCTAAAGTGGAGGGACATCTGAAATATGCTGGACATTCTGAGCAAGTTTGAATTGTCATGCTTAAGAAAACCTCATACACATAGGCAGGACCATTTTCAGCTCTAAATACAGCAGGCAGAGAGAATTTGTTGAAGAAAACAGTCAATGCTTTTTTGTTTGTGTTTTTTTTTTGTTTTTTTTTTTGTGTGTTTTTTTTTTTTTTTTTTTTTTTGTGCCCACAGTTTTGCACAGCACCCTGCTGGTTAATGGATTTGCAGAAGAAGCTGGAGATGTGTGTTCAGTCTCCTTTCCATCAGGACATACCTATGTACTCAGTGTGTTCTTACTCAAATATGTAATATATATATGCCTTGCACAAATTGTATAATGTCAATGGGGGAGTGGGGAATGAATGAGAATTAGAGCCATCCCTATTCATATCATTTCCTATCAGCACTTTAAAGGTGGTTCCTGCTGTGAATTGTGTGACTTGTCCTTTGGAAGTGGCTACGCTGACTATAAGCAGAACCTAAGTGTTTAATTCCTTATCATGCTGTTAGCCCATACAGTTGGTTTTTGATGTCTAAATGAGAAACCAAAATTAAGGCATGCATATCTGTCCCTTGGGCACTAGTTTACAAGCAGAGTCAAGTTTCTTGAAAACTTCTTATCTCAGTTTTCTTTTGGCTTCAGGTTTTGTGAACTATAGTGTGATTTTAGAGTAAAAATCTATTCTGTGTAATTTTTATGGGCTTTATTCAGGAGGATTAATATGCAAATATACACTTAAGAGGTATATAAATAATCCAGCATATTATAGATTCACTAAACTAACTAAAATCATCAGAATACCATGAATAATTAAGGTTATGATTAAGATCACATGAACAAATCAACAGGTTGAAATTTTCAGTTCTTCTCATTGTCATGACAGGTAATCAAACTGAATAATGAAACTAACATTAGAAGTAATTGCTTTCTGACAGTCTAGTGACATAATTTAAGGAGACATATCTTTTTTTAGCCTATGACCTTTCTTGCATTGATTTAACTCATAAGGGGATATATTTTTGTAGCCTACCTGTTTCATCGTTCTAAGCATCCATTCTGGTTTCATTTTTTTTTTTTTTTTGCAAAAGAAATCAAGTGGTATGTCTCGCCCCCAGCTCTCACTGAGGAACAACAGCTTCCCTTCCCAACCACTCCATCAGCCATGTCTCTGTGGCTGCTCTTGTCCCTTCACTGCTGCCTTTCAGAGCCTGTCTAACAGTCAATAGGGAGATAATGCTTAAAGCAAATACAAATACAGCTTTCTGTGTACACAAAGCAATGCATATGCTCTTAATCATAAAAGCATTAGAGAAAAAAATATATCAAAAAGCTAGATGGAGCTCTTCTGAAGTCAATCATTTCAGAAAAAAAACAAAACAAAACAACAGCAAAAAAAACACACTTTAGGTCTAGGTAGAAAGTGCTTTCCCCAAATAGGCATTGCTTTTGCAGAATCAATAGGCACAGCTCATTCATGCTCCAAAAAAAATAAAATAAAATAAAATAAAATTTTAAAAAATTAACCTTCCAGCTGAGGTAATGAACAGGAGACCCATAATTAACACAATTTATCCTATTTGTCTATTATAAATTGCTTATGTCATTGAATCCCATCATAATTCCTTGGTATTCCAAAAACGTCAGTGATTCTTAAAATATTCCTGACTTTCCAGCAAAATTATGAAGAACTCTTATAACTTTAGAACTTTCTGACTATTTAAATGGCCTAAAGTGTAAGTTTTCATGAATAAATTTAAAAAGTTCATACACATTATAGCAATGCAATTTTTTAGCTAATATCTTGTTTTGTCTAATGTATAGCAGTGCTTGAATTTAATGAATATTTAATAGCTTTATATTTTCTAACAGAAACAAATGAAAAATAATTATTTTAATATATCACACTTATACAGAACATTGGTTTATTTTCATTCATTTCAGTAGAGCTCAATTGGGAATATATTTAGCCATCTTTTTTTTTTTTTTTTTTTTTTTTTTTTTTTTTTTTTTTACTTTTCTTAAAAGGCTTTTCCATAATGAAAATGAAATTATCTAGTTCTTTGACAACCTGTGTGATATTGTGTTTTGTTGCTGTTGTTGTTCTTGACTTTTCAAGGAAACTAGAGAAAACAACTAATACTTCATTTGCCAACCCATTGTATGAAGACCTTAATTCACCTGGGAAAGTAAAGGTAAGCAGCAATAGCTGTTCCTACACATTCAGAAAAATGTGAGGTTGTTAACATCAAATAGGTTTCCCATTAAAACAAACTGTAATTCCTCACTGAATGCTACTTAGTAAAAGAAGACTAAACTGTTGCATCACTCCAATCAGTTCCAGTGCATTTTCAGTACAGAGGCAGATTTGAAATCAATGCAGTTCTGAGAACATGTTTTAAACAAATACTGGCTGTGGACTATTGAATCTGAAAAAAAAAAAAAAAAAAAAAAAAAAAAGGTTTTACATTAAGTATTCAGCCAAACATATCGAAGAAAAACTCACTGGGACTTATGTCCATGTTTGGCTTCTGGAAAAAAAAATTAAATGAAATAAAATAAAATAATACTACGATCATAATACACAATTCATTACTCGAATTGTCTTTGCACACTCACATAAGTTGAATAAAATGTGCATTACTATTTCCATCACTATAAAATTCATCTTGAAACTAAACAAAAAAGTCTACACACTATCTGATCCTTGGCCACGTTTTTCCTTAATGCCATTTGGTGATCATGATTAGGAGACTTCTATAGTAATAAAGAAGTTTGCGAACAAAATATTTATCTAAAAGTGAACATAGTGCAGTAAAATATTTCAAGGCTAGATTTAACTATCACATTGGAGTGGTAGCTAAACTTTATGCTTTACATTTAACAAGAGAAATATAATTGACTTAAAATGTAGCTCTGTCTGCTATTTATTGTTGAAAATAATACAGACCTTGGATTTACTAGGAACCAAATAAGATTTAAAACATCTTCATTTTAGTACTACCCTTATTAGCATTGAAATAATTATGTTTGGTTAGAAATAGAAAAATAAAATTTCCTTCTCCTTTCCACAGTCAATAATGTAAGATTCCACCACGGTTTTGAACAGGATTAATTATGACATCTCATTTACTTTTTACAGAAGGTTCCTTACAGGTGATTTTAGAGATATTAGATCAAGTTAGTTCACTTATAGGTTTGGATTTGTGAGGGCTCCATGTTGGGAACGTTTCCATCACAATAATGTCCAATTTATCAGGACATTTGTATTTTAGTTCAAATAGATTCCTGACATGCAAGCTCAAAAAAAAAAAAAAGAAGCACAATGTCTGGAGAGAGATTTTCATAGAAGACAGCTCCAGGCACTGTGATTGAAGTCCAATGCTGTACCAGATTTTCCTGTTTTCTTTAAGACTGTGAATATACGTGTTTTCACTAATTCTTCCTTTAAAGGAGAAAACAAGAGTTATGAGCTTTGCCTGAGTTTGATGAACCTTAAATCCAAGTGACATGTCACCAATCGAAAGATACTGTAAAACATGAGCAACAACTCTTATCTCAGACTGAATACCCAGAAGTTAATCAATTGTGGGCATATAAATTTCATTAAAAAAAAAAAAAAAAAAAAAAAAAAAAATTTTAACTTAAATTTTTTTGAACACTTAAACTATGCAAGCCTGGTGTTGACACACTCTTGTCTACACTATTGTTTGCACTTCTGCATTCACAGGGTGTGTTACTTTGACAGCCACATGGAATGATATTTTCTGAATGTCACTTGCAACTCAGTAAAAATATACTGAAACAGTTGTGTCTATTTACAGTCTCCTGGATACACCACCTCACTCACTGTTCAAATCAGTGTTTCTCCATGGCATGAGGTATGTAATCATATATTTCTCTTCTAAAGTAGGATATGTGTTGAGCTATTAATTAAAATGCTGTAGCAGAGGAAAGAGAAAGAAATCACTTAAAGTCAAAGGTATACTGTTGTTCATTGTATTCACAACTCTGGAACTCTGAGAAAGATGACCAGGGCTGTAATGGTTGCCAAGGTACTCAAAATATAAGTTTCATGAATGCTATTTACTGTAGCTGCTTGTTATGTCATACAGTAGTTCAAAAATTTCCAGTAAGACAGATGCTGAATAAAATATTTAAAACAATAAAAGTCCTTGCCTGAAGAGTTCATATTATTATTATTTTTTTTTCTGTTATGTTCCTCAGTCAAGAAAATTAGAACTGGTAATGAACTGAAGTATCTTTCAAGAGATATATGTCTGCATTGTTTCTCCTTTAAATTACAATACCATGTAACAAAATTAGTGACCTACTTCAATTACACTATTGTTACACAGACTCTTCCCAAATAATACTGTATGTTGGAGCAGGAGCTCTCCAGACAAGTAAAACATAGTGGGAACAGATGCAGGAGAGGGTTAAGTGATTTAGTCAGGTATACGTGGTTTGTGATGATTTTGGTGGAGCTATGCTGTCTTTTGTCAGCTGAAAATCTGGTCTAGAATTTTAAGATATTTTATCGATTTATTTGAATTTACCATATTACTTTGACATTTGAAAATCTACAGCCGTTCTTATGCTCTAACTAATTGAATTAGTTGTTTCTTTAAATTTTGTTCTGTTTTTACTTTTAGTATCCATTTAATGAAGGTGTGAATGCTACCTCTTTTCTAAATCCTCTCTATGGTGAGGCAACAGAAGACATGGAGAAATTATGCAGTTCCTTGAAAATAGACAGAAAACAGGATTAATATTGCTTGTGACTCTTTGCCTGAAGATTTGTTCTAAAATCTGAAAGTATGTTATGATACTGCAGCATTTACAATATGAATGAATAACTCTCTACATAATACTATTTTATTGGTATAATTATATTCAGAATGTAACATTACATTAAAATGGAATCCATAAATATATATATAAATATATATAAATCCATATATACATATGTAGTCTTCTTTCATATTTCTGTTGATGCAGAAATGGATCGGTAACTATAACTGTGAATTCATTTTACATTTGGGCAATTCAAATTCCAGTATGTTAATAAAATGTTTAATCCAGTCCAGATTCCTGAGGTCTGAGAATCATAATTTTGTGCCTATTATTTGAGAAATGATAATAAATATTTCTGTAATTTTACATTAGAAAAGGATTTTAAATGGCTGTTTTAGTGTTCCAAGGGGCAGAAGAAAAAGGAAAGTATTTTTATAATTAGAAGCATATCACGCTAATCAAAAATGGTCGTAAATCATGGATATGAATATCAGCTCAGTATGTGATTCAGCAATATGACATACTGGTATATACATTTATTTTAAATAAGTATATTTATTATTAACTTTGATAGCCATATTTGACCAAATTCCCTGTGGTCAGCTATACAATGTTTACCACAGTGCTACTGATGTATTAGCTTAATTATTTACAGAGAAATGTCTTTTCTTTCAGAGAAATGTCTTTTCTATACAAACTAGAATATGTCATCTTCTCTAATGCTCACTTGAATTATCTAGTGGTCATTTTCAATTTGAAGGTTTAAATGTTCCTGTTGTACTTATGTTTTCCTCCCTTACTGTATTTTCACTTAATTTAAAACCCATTGACAAGTTTCAAAGATACAATACTCCTTCAGATTTATTAAAATAAACATCTGGATAGCAGATAGTATCTGTGTTAATTTCGGGAAATCTGAAATGCTTGACATTTATTGGACTTTCAAGTCTCCACACAGAAAAGTGCATGGAAGCCTGGCTTCATCCCATCATGCATGGGACTGCTTACTTCCGAGTGGAGGTTTTGGTTTTTGTTTGTTTGTTTTTCTTCATTTTCCCTTCCCTTCCTCTCCTTTCCACACGATAGTATTCATACCTGGGACCACAGAACAACTTTTTTAGCTGATTTTTTTCTTATTAACTGGCATATTATTTCAAAGTTAACAGCAATAACAAGACACAATTCGCACTATTTATCCATCATTCTCTCTACACCTTTCTGGCAATATGCTCAGAATCAGAGAATCATAGAACATCCTGAGTTGGAAGGGGCCCACAAGGATCATTCTGGCTTCACACAGGACCACCAGAAAGCAAACCATATGTCTGAGAGCATCATCCAAACACTTAAACTCCAGCAAGCTCAGTGCCATGACTGCTTCCCTGGGGAGCCTGTTCCAGCGCCTGACCACACTCTCTGTGAAGAACCTTTTTCTAATACGCAACCTGAACCCAGTCCCATCCCCTCAGGTCCAGAGGTGATAAGTACCTCTGCCACATTGTAAAACTGTATTGCAGTTGCCTCTCTCTTCTTTAATCCCCTGTAGTATTCTCAGTTCTTCCCCAAACTCTGTAGCCTACCCAAAAACATATGTCTCTTGAGCTTGTTTTCCTGATATGTCCCAACTACAGATCAAAAAAGGATGCAATAGTTAAAATGCCTGGCCCAGAGCTACATATGTGCTGATCAGATGCTGTACATTGGCTGGTCGGCCAGTTGGCAGCACACTGCAACTTCTCTCCCTCCATGCCCTGAAGCTGGACTGTTGTTTCCTGCCTCACTGCTGATTTGAATGAAGCTGGTCAGAGCTTCACACGTTTCAGGCACACGCCTGCCTTAATGCTGGGTTTTGTTGAAAGTGACTAAAAGTTATTCATGAAGGCTTTAATAAGGAACCACAGCAAGATGATCACATATGCTGTTTTCCTTCTGAAACATGATTAATAAGACAGAAATATGGAATTTGTTTATTATACTTGTTAAGTTGATACACAGAGAAAAGGCTTGATACAGCAAAGTGCCAAGTGCCTCCAGCTCCTGAACTCTCTGGTATTTTGATTAAATCTGTGCAAGATGATTGCTCTCTGCATTATAAACAGGCATTGAGCATTCCTTGAAGATCAAGCCCATGTAGTCAAATTCTCATTTATTTTGCAATAAAGATACAATGCTTTCAGAATTTTATTAAATACTGAAATGCTGGTTATGATATAGTCCTTAAATCTCCAAGCATGACGTCTTACTATGTCTTTCTGTAAATTTTTTTTTTTTAAAAAATCAATAATAACAAGGAAAAAATTGATAATGGTAGAATTTAGCACCTTTTTCCTTATGAAACAAAATATATTTATTTTACTTATATTGGTACTCATATTTTAATGTCCTGCATGGAAACATATGATCTGTGATTATAAAGAATTATTGTAAAAGCACTCAAAGAATATATTTCTCATCAGTAGCTGTTTCCTTAGAGAATTGTCACTATTCTGTATTATCTCCAAAGTAAGTCAGGCCTTTACTAAAATCATTTTCTACTGTTATGTTTATAGAATATTTTAAAATAAATTGTTAGCATTCAGGCTTTTCATCTTCCTGACTTCAATTGTTTTTCACTATTTCTATTTCACCCTTAACAAAATATTCACATATATCCACTCTATGGTAATGGTCTCAAACCTAACAGCCGGTCTAACAACAGACCAAAAATGAAAAATTAAGTTACAGATAAAAATTTTACTTTTTATTTAATTTTTGGAAACTTGGCAGTACTTTGAACCAAAGCAGTAGAATCCATATTTCCATTCAGCCATACCACAATTTCACTTTCAAGATCTAAAGAAAATGTCAGAGAGAAAGAATTTGTTAAATATTTATACATAGGTTTCTTACATCTTCTTGTTAATAATAGTCCTTGACTAAATAGCCTCTCTAAGCTCATGCAAAGCCATTAATTCCACAAAAATGAATTGTTTCCAACAGAGGCTTGTTTTCTGGGAGTAAATTTGAAGATGGTTCCTCTAGCTAGATGATGAATACTGTACTTAGTCTAGTTTAATGTTGTTTTGTACGTTAATTATCCAAGGTAATAGCAGAAATAAATTGCAAGACAATTTTTTAACAATATTGTACCACTAATACCACTTTCAGTGTGGTTGGTATGCTCTGTTCAAAGTTGAATCATCTCCAAAAATCCTGGAGTCATGAAGAATATAGTTTCTTGATTTTGATTAATCTGTTTTTCAATGTAAAGCATAGTTAGAATACATACCAAGTTTCATACACAGCCTCTTATTTTGTTGTACCTTTGACCAGAAGGTTGCCACCCTTGCTCAGAAAGGTGGCTGTACTATGCATGTTCCTGCAGCAGCCAACCACACATCTTCAGAAATGCCAAGCAAGTTAATGTTCATCTTTCAATTGTAATTCACCATCTGTAGTTATAATCATTCTTAAAGGAATTATTCCATGCTTGAAAAACATGGATTTTTTTCTATAGATTGTTCATTAATTATTAATTTGTAATCATTATTAATCATTATTAATCATTAATCATTAATGTTTTTATATAGATTAATCAATATGTGGCAACTAAGCTATAGTAAACTGTAAAGTATATTAGACATTGTGAGTTTGCATTTTAATTTGATGAGGATACTCAAAGTGAATCTTAAACGTGGGGAAAGAAATAGATCAAAACAGTACCTTAATTGCACAGCAATTTACAGTACAGAATTATTTTTCTACAAAGACCCCTCTTTTTTTTTTTTTTTTTTCTTTTTTGTTGTCCTCATCTTAATATGGCCAAAGAGCAACACAGACTAGAAGAGGAGATCTCAAAAGATCCTAGAAGAGGGTTCAAGAACATAACACTTGAGTAAACTGAGCATTTAAGAGGTGAGAATGGAATGTAGTAGATAAATAAGAGTTGCTCGTGGTGTGATGCTGGATTTCTTGCAGTCCTCTGGCCATCTGTGTACCACAAGCCAAAATATGTGTGTCTCTGAACACGGATTCAAACTACCAGAAAGAATTTTCCATTTTGACAGTTCAATTCATGTTTTTAAATGTCTACATCTACTTTTGAACATTTATTCATAAAAGCAGTTCATGTGCCCTTTTATTTATGAATGAGGTTAATTTATTATGCTTTGGGGAAGAGCTGGTCAAGTTCAGATAAATGTTTAAGCAATAAGATGAAGCCAAAAGCATTGTCACCTACAGGGGAGGGTGGGTATTCTACTTTTCCAATGAAAATGTAAGTCCCTGAGAAAAGTCAGCAGGCATGCCCGACTGGGTTAAAAGGGTTTAACAGGGAGAAATGAGCACTAATTATTCATGGCAATTCTTTAATCTTCTGTTTAATTATGTGATCATTCCTAAAAACAAAGACTTTGATTGATCATAATGGCAGGAAAATGTCAGTTTGCACTTAGCACAGTGATTAGCATACAGTTACAAAGAAAAAGAAAAAAAAAAGGGGGGGGGTTAATGCTTTTTGCATGTTTTAAAAGTTTGAGATGTTAAGTCTAAATAATTTAGAGGTAATTATATGTAATCTTTTTTTTTTTTTTTTTTTTTTTTTTTTTCCAAATACATCTGTTTTCAATTCATTCCTTATTTCAGTCTTTAATATTGAGTCCTACTTCTTCAAGTCCCTCATTTTTCTTTTTTCAACCACTTAATGCAGATCATAAAACAGTATTATTCTGTGACAAGTATTTTATGTTATATATGGCATGTGAATTTGTAATGCTTTAGTCATTGTTAGTTTTGATAATTAAGACTGAAGGCAATTTACTGAGCAGTAAGGAATAGTGACTTTAAATACAGTTACTTGATACAGTTTACTGTGTATAGACTGTTAACATTAGTAATCTATTTGGTATTCACATGGATATGTTAGCAAGAAGTGGACATTAATAAGCACTACATTACAATTGGTCTCTGATGAAATTGTGTATTATAGCTACATTAGTAGTTAAAATATTCTACATGATTCACGTAAAGTGTTGTCAGGGAATTAATAATGATTTCCTTCTTTTTGAAAAAAGGGGCTGTATTCATTGTAGCAACATGATTAATCATGTAATAAATTAACTCAAGGAGGTAAGTAGGACTCTCAGGGTTTTGTGCTGCCCTGAGTTTAAATGCAAAATTGCTACTGACACAAAGCAAATCAAAAAGATAAAGGAATACACTCCTAGATATTTTAATACCAAAGCTCAAATATCTTGAAGATAAAAAGGATTGGAATTCTTGGCAATTTCTGTTTATCTGCCTTATTCTTTAAGTGAATTCTCTGGACAACCTAGATAAAATTCAGTGCCCAATGAATGCTCTAATTCAAAAGTTCTGGTAACTCATAATAATTTCCTTTGCATAGCAAGGCAATGTTTTTTTAAGGAGCAATGTTGCTGCGTATTAGCAACACTTCAGCTGCTACTTTAAATGACTTAAAAAACTACTTATTTTTTAGCTTCATGCACCTCAGCTTGAAGATCTGTTTCTCAGAGGTGAGAGTTTTGTAAAGCAGTGTTGATACATTTTGATTTACTCTCATTTTCCTGTTTGTATGTATTTCTATCTCACCACCACTCATTGTAGTTCTTTTACCCTGCTGGGCAGTTGAACTCCACCACAACCCCTCTCTCACTTCCCCTCCTAAAAGAAAAAAAAGGGGAGAAAATACAATGAAAAGGGCTCAAATGTTGAGATAAGGACAAGTTCACTCACCAATTATTGTCATGGGCAAAACAAACTCAGCACAGGGAGATTAGTAACATTTATTATCTGTTAGTAAAAGGCTAGTGATAAACTAAAAGGAAACTGATAAACTAAAAGGAACACCTTTCCCTCCAACCACCCTCTTCCACTTCCTCCCCCCAAGTGGCCCAGGGGAACAGCTCCCCCCAGACCCCCTGCTCCTGCGTGGGCTCCTCTCCATGGGCTGCGGCTCCAGCCCAGGACCTGCTCCTGTGGGGGCTCTCTGTGGGCCACAGCCTCCTGCAGGCCACATCCACCTGCTCCATCAGGGGCTCCTCCATGGGCTGCAGCATGGAGATCTGCTCCATGTGGGACCTATGGGCTGCAGGGGGACAGGCTGCTCCATCTACCTTTTTTGTTTGTTATATTTTGTTATTTTTTCATCTTTTCTTAAATATGCTAATAAAGGGGCGAACAGCATCGCTTATTGACTCAGCTCTGGCGAGCAATGTGTCCCTTTTGGAGCCATCTGGCACTGGTCCTTATCTGATATGGGGCAGCTGCTAGACTCTTCTCATTGTGGCCATCCCTACAGTGCCCCACTACCAAAACTTTGCCACATAAACCCAATACACTTATGTAACAAGAAGTAGATATGTGTGACACTCTATTCAGTTCAGTTTAGAAAAACCTTTTTCGAATATCTGTGGGGCAGAATGTTGAGAGGCAGGGGACAGAATTGATCTCAGTAAATATTCATCTAAATCCTCCAGGGATCAAGATTTTTATTTTCACATTTGTATCCTATTTGTGGCACATTTCCTGCTTATGGACATAAATCAATGAAAGAACCAACAGGCTCCTTCTTTAAGTTTATTGCAAATTTTCTGAAGAAAATTCCTACAGATCTAGCAGGAAGAGGAAAAACATATATAATAATTCAGACTAAAAATCATGTACTGTAATAAGGGTAGGAAGTTTTGAAAAAATCTCATTAGAAAGTTACTGCTTAAAAATGTCACATAGAAATAGGGAAAAGTAGGCCCATTCCTTACATTTAGCTTGCCATCCTCCTACAAACAACTTTTAAACTTACTTATCAACTCATTCATTCCTTCAAAACTCTCTGGAAATGAAACTAAAAGATAAGTGGTATCCAGTGCATACCACATACAGTTCTCAAAGCTGATGTACAACTTTTGTTTCAAAATAATTATTTTCTAGTATGATTACTTATGTAGATTCTTACAAGAGAAAATACAAAATGTCTCACCAAATAAGTTAACACAAATAGCTTTGGTTTCTTTTACCATAGTACAGATTAATCGAGTTGCGAATATATGTTATTCTAAATTACATTAAACTTGCATTGTCTTCTTCAACCTGATACAAATTAATCATACACATAGATAGATGGATAGTGGTAACTGCTATGAGAAAAGACCATCAACATATGTACATCTTTAGACCTGTGCACTCCTAGAGAACTGTTGTTGGCTGGAATTTTGCTGTGCCAACAGTCTCTTTATTCCAGCTTTCAATCTTTTTCAGTCTTTCATTTTTTTTATATGGCTCGCCCCCCTCCCCCCCGCCCCATTTCCTATCCTCTTTCACTGATCTTTCAACCCATAACTTCTCTCTCCCATATGAAAGGGAGATGGATTTTTGAACACATACGCCATTAGTTTCAATCATGCTGGTTAAGTTATACTTATTCCCTATACTGCCTCTAACATATATTGGATTTCAAATTCCTCAAGGCTTTCTTGGTCCTCAGGCACTACTACCTTGATTATTATGAATAATGTCACCTGGTTTTAAGAGTTTCAATTGCCTACAAATCTTACTGAAGCCAATGAGAACGGCAGTGATAGCACCTTAAGAAACTCCAGCCAAACTAGGAAACTCTTATTTAACTGTCAAAATTTGGAATGAAAGTTCTAACTTCAGGCACTTTGAGTTCAATGTTTCAAATAATCACATTTACTTTATCCCTGTGCCTATGCCATTTCTTATACAAGAGATATTAGATGGAATCATTTTCAGACAGTTCAAAACCATGCTGTAGGAACTGTACCTGAAACATACTATCAGAGATGTCCGAAGCGCTATTGTTCTTCTTCATTACCTTATGCCATCCTGTGACACCGTAAGTGCAATGAGTGCTGTATGCTGCCTGATGTGTGTGCATCCCTGAGCAGGAATGCAAGATATGTAGCAGAGGGGAGTGTTTGTTCCAGATAAATAATGCCCTTCCATCTGACACACCACAAAGTAAAATAACAGTATAATAAGAAAGACAAGATTGTTGTGGGGTTTTTGTTGCTTCAATTTGAATTTGCAATATGAAAAATACAGTAATTTTCCCTTTCAAATGACATGGTTCTGGATCTCATCTTTAAATCTGCAACAAAACAATGCCCTATACAAAGACTTCTTCAGTGATTTACTGGAAACAGTGTTTCTGCTAGCTTGTACAGTTAATAGAAGCAATTTAATTTAGCATATGTTAGAAAGTAAAGGTTCCATCTTAGACCTTACACAGTTTATTTGAGTTGATCCAGATTATCTATTGTAAGACATACAACATGTTCCTTGCTTCTTTATTTTCCCTTTGTTGCCCTCTTCCTTCCCATGACAACTTTTTAAAACTATACTCAATCACTGTTAGTTTCTTTAGGAATCTATTTTCTAATCCCACAAAATAAGTCATCATGAAGTCTAAACTCAAGATTTTTGGAGGTATGAATGTCAGGAAATAGAGGAAAATGTTGCAAAAATCTTCTGCTAAAAAGTAGGTGCAGCTTAAGGACAGTCCACCACTCCATATACTTCAGGGCTTCCCTTCGACATCTGTTGGTGACCTTGGCACTTTTCTCTGTCCCTGCAACTGGGTAAAATTGCCTATAAACCAGATATGCCTACTTAAATTAAATAGGTATATATTTTTTTTTCTTCTAGTCAAAGACGATCATAGGCTTTGAGGTCACCTGGATTGTGTTCAAAAATGCTGAGTCCCATTAGAGTCCCTACAGGAATATGACATCTAGTAAAATATGAGGAAAAGGCAACAAACCTGAAAAATGGTGGGGAAAAAAAAAAAAAAAAAAAAAAGTTCTGGAAGTGTTGAAGTGCTGGAAAAGTGATGGGCTAAGAAACACTGTCAAAGGTGAATTTTTTACAAAGATGGAAGCATGCCTATTGTTCAGATACCATAATTATGACTATAGGCCTTCCATTTGTGCAATTGTAAAAACAAAATGGAATGAAGTACTTGAATTTATGAATATTTTATAAACATTTTAATAATCGAACAATATGGTAGATGAAGGCGGTATCTTCTTTAAAACATAAAAGATGTAGGGTTATTTGTTTGTTTGTTTGTTTGTTTTAACTAGGTACAGGTGAACCCTGTATATTTTAATTTTGGAAGAAAGGATGCTCCCACATTTTACTTGCTAGCTTTATGTTGGGCAGAATCCTCTTTCATGAATAAAGAGGTCTTAGTACACATAACTGAAAATGCCACGTACCTCTGCATTGTGTAGCTTACTCATTTTGAATATAAGGAATATCCCAATTCACTCACTTTTGGGGTAGATGAACTGTACATCTCAAATGGAGTTACCACTGAAGAGTCTGAGGTGACTCTGTAGACAAATGTAGCCAGCAAAAGATTGTTCAGTTGCTTGTTTGGTTGCTGCTGGGAGAGACATGGTTTGCCAGAACAGGAATTGTGACAGGCTGTTTTCGTTTGCTTCAGGTTTCATGACATTCTGAACTTAATAATATGTGAATAGTGAGCAAATATTGGTATGCCTGTATTTTATGGTATGAAATTATTAACTACAGAGCTAGAGTGCACCCAAAAGATATGCCACACCTCTTTTCCATTTACTTTATGCTAAAATGGTGAATACTTTATGTAGGGCCCAAGAACAGATTTGCAGGAGGAGCCTGTATATCAGAAGATATTAAGTCTTTCTCTGACACCCACATGGAACAGCTAAGACAGTGTTAGCACTGTGAATCTCAGACAGCGTTTTCTATTTAACAAAGAATTATCATTATTCTCTTAAAGCTGTAATTTTTTTGGTGATAGTACTTGCTACTTTATGCAGCAGCCAACCGAACTTTGTATCAAAATAGATCATTGTGTAAGCAGAAAGCAAATGTGCAAGCTTTCAATTTTAAAACCACTTCTGTTGCAGTACAGACACAACAATGCTTGCTTTCAATAGCAAAGGGAAAAAACAGATTAATAGACATACCAGTCAAATTGCTGTAACTTCCAATCCAATAAAACAATGGCAAACTGCCCAAAGGAAATGCCCAAAATATTTTATTTGAGCTATGTTGATAGACAGTGAATTGCACATTGGGAACTTTTAACCTTAAAGATTAAATTTAAAAAGGAAGAAAAAAAAAAATTACTACTGCTAAAGGTACCTTGTCCAGAGGCAAAATTTAGTCAGCAGTGTTTTATAGGACAAATTCTATCTGTAGATGTTTAATAGCTTTCTGTAAAATTCATACCTTTAGCAATGTCCTCAGAATCTAAATTGTAAATGAGCTGGTTTAAGTCTTCATATATGAATAATGTATAACTATTTTCTGTTCATGTTTATATTTATACATTTTATGCATTATACATCAATATTTTTAAAAATACATTTTACATGATATTTAGGGGTGTGTGTTAAACCCAATTTCAAGAGGTAGCCTAATGAAAATAAATATTCATTTTGATTAATATTTATTTAATGTTATTTTCTGTTAATCTTTTTATTATGACAACACTTTCTATATAATTTTTCACTGTAAAGTAGTGCTACACATTGTTGCTGTTAAACACTAATGGCAGCCCCTGAAAAAAAACACCAGAAATACATCACAAAGTTATCTGCAACATGTAATTACACGTTCAATGACCCATTCTATGGTGTACTTCTGCAAAACATATCTGTAATTGATCAAAAAAAGAATAGGTGTATTAGTTTTGAAGTTGACACAAAAATGTCAGAGAGTCGTCTATCAAGCCTTCCATCACATTCCAACAAAGTATATAGCCTGTGCATCATTTTAAACACATCAGTAATACCAGAGCAGTCCTATGAAAAACAAGGTTATACAAATGTTGATGACAAGAATAGCCACAGTTCTTACTCTGATTGGGGCCAACATGGGTTGACAAAAATTAAGTTTAAGAATTACATAATTTCCTACCTGATGAGGATGTGATATGAATGATAATGTAGATTCTTATTCTGAGACTAATTTTGTGACAAAAGATGTTCTGTAATGAAAGTGCCAAAATATTCGTATATATAGTCAGAAAAACAAAATCCTGGATTGTTCTTATATGAAATTAGCATTTTGTAAGTTGTGATGGATAAGTATTGGCAGGTGTAACTAAATCCCCTAAAGGTTGGAGTGCCTATTAAATCATCGTTAATATCTATAAAATAGTGGTGAGCACAAGTTATGTTTTAGTTATGAAGTAGGAGAGATAACTACATTAAATAACAAAATTTGGACCAGTTCTGTTAAAGAGAGCAACAAAGCAAAATTTTTAAGGATCACTTCAATTTTTAAGCATCTCTTGAATACATCCTTAGATTTCATTGCTGTGATTTACCTCTTAACTGCCTTAAACATTAAGGCCTTAAGCACTAAAGGTAAGGCAGCAGTTCTTAAGTATTTAAAACTGAGTAGCATTTTTCTTTTCCATCATAGTCACCCTCACCTTCTTCACACATCTCACACACCTAAACCTCTTCATTGCAGCCAGCTGTCCCCATCATATGCAAATATGCACCCCATGTGCACCTTGCATGTAGGAGTCAGCATGAACCACATTAATTTTTCTGCCTTATTATGCCTCGTGCATACTAACAACAAAAATGCTGCTCTCCCATTCCTCCAGCGCCTTTTCCAGCCTCAGAAACCCCCATCCATTTCTTTTCCTTCACTGTTACCACCCTTGTACACAGACATCTCTTCTCTTAACACAGCTGCAGAGCTGCAACCGTCAAGTCTCTGCTCCCACAGGAGGAAGGAGTATAGGGTGTTCACAGAGCTGCTCATCCCAAGCCCAGCATGGAGAATAAGGAAAGTTAGGGGAAATGAGAGCAGGCTCTAAAGAGCTACAAATGGTAGAGCAATGGTCCTTATCTGTGACTGTCAGCCATCCCATTCACTAAAAACAAATGTAACACTATTTCACAGAATCATTTAGGTTGGAAAACACTTCTAAGATCATCTTTTCCAACCTTTATCCTAGCACTGCCAAGCCCACCATTAAACCACGTCACTAAACACCTCATCTACAAGATTTCTGAAGACCTCCAGGGATGGTGACTCAACTACTTCCTTGAGCAGCCTGTTCCAATACTTCACAACCCTTTCAGTGAAGAATTTTTTCCTAATACACAACCTAAATCTTCCCTAGCACAATTAAGGCCATTTCCTCTTGTCTTACCACTTACTGCTTGGGAGAAGAGACCGATCCCCTCCTTGTTACAGCCTTCTTTAAGGTAACTGTAGAGCAATGTCTATGTAATTTATCTCATAAAGAAGAGAAATGTTACAGTGCTAAGAAAGGAAAAACAAATGAGAGAAACTGTATGAGAAGAAAATGGAGGAAGAAATACACAAACGTGGATGAAAGTTCCTGGTGTTTCTCTCAACATGTGAGAACTGGCTTTGTGCTCCCTCAACCTCTCTGCCTGAACAACAGTAGTCTCAGATGGGATGCTCACGGTACAAAGACAGTTCTGACAGCCTCCAGAATCAGTTTCTACAGGTTATATCATGACCTGAGGAGTAGCCCAGATACCAAAGAGAACGTCTTTTTCGGTTTTGAAAAAATATTATATTAAAAACAACAACAACGACAAACTTACAAGGTTTTACATGGTTTATATCACCAGAATACCCAAAAGCTTCATCCTCATTAAATAGTCTGTCCCTTACAAATCTGTGAGGCAGTCAGTAGGTGAGGTATGGTTTAAAGGTGAGACCTGAGGCCAGAGTGAAAGATCAGTATCTGGCTCACCCCTCCAGCTGTGAGATTTTAAACATATGAAATGCAATATAAGAATTCATATGACTCATCCATATAAGCAGACTTCATATAGCCTGCCTGAGACTTTTAACAACCTGCATCTACTGCTTAAGTCACGACGTGTCCCTGCATCAGTCTGGTGACCAGACCTCTCATACAAAGGACAAATAACTGTCAATACTTTGGATACTTTCACAGAAATATGGGCAGGACAATGAGTGAGTGGTGAACAGATTGAAATCCAGCTGGCGACCAGTCAGCAGTGGTGTTCCCCAGGAGATGGTGTTGGGGCCCATCCTCTTTAATATCTTTATTGATTATTTGGATGAGGAAATTGAGTGTACCCTCAGTAAGTATGCAGATGACAACAAGTTGGGGGAACGTATCAATCTGTCAGAGGGTAGAAAGGCCCTGCAGAGGGACCTGAACAGGTTGGATTGATGGATGGTTCACCATAGCTAAGTGCCAAATCCTGCACTTTGGTCATAACAACCCCAAGCAATGCTACAGGCTTGGGGCAGAGTGGCTGGAAAGCTGTGCAGAGGAAAAGGATCTGGGGGTGCTGACTGATGCTCACCTGAACATGAGCCGGCAGTTTGCCCAGGTGGCCACGAAGGCCAATGGCATCCTGGCTTGTATCAGGAACAGTGCAGCCAGCAGGACCAGGGAGGTGATCGTCCCCCTATACTCTGCTCTGGTGAGGCCGCACCTTGAGCTTTGAGCCCCTCAGTACAAGGAGGACATCGAGGCCCTGGAGCATGTCCAGAGAAGGGCTGGTGAAGGGCCTGGAACACAAGTCCTTTGAGGAGCAGCTGAGGGAACTGGGGTTGTTTAGTCTGGGGAAGAGGAGGCTCAGGGGAGACATTACTGCTCTCTACAACTACCTGAAAGGAAGGTGTGGGGAGCTGGGGGTTGGCCTCTTCTCACAGGTAACTAGTGATGGGACTAGAGGGAATGGCCTCAAGTTGCACTAGGGGAGGTTCAGGTTGGAAATTAGGAGAAATTTCTTCTCAGAGAGAGCTATCAGGCATTGGGAATAAGTTACCCAGGGAGGTGGTGGAATCGCTGTCCCTGGGGGTATTAAAGGAAAGGCTGGATGTGGTGCTTAGAGCAATGGTAATACTGGGGGGGGGGGAGGAAAGGGAAGGGACAGTTTGGGCAGATGATCTTGGAGGTCTTTTCCAACCTTAGTGACTCTATGAGTCTATGATTCTGTGATAAGAAGCACACTGGGTACAGAGTTGAGTCTTCTAGGCTCATGATAATATAAGCTTTTTCTCTCATGGAAAACAGTGTTTGTTGTTTTTTCCAAGTGGTCTTGGGTCCTGATGGAGCTGACTATGTGTGGGGGGCTGTACGTTCAAGATGCTGAAGCAGTGACCTCAGTGCTTTGCTCTGACTCCTTTGAGCCTTGCATCTGCTGAAGACCACAAACCAGTGAAAGACCACTTCCCTTTGGTTCTCATCATTTATACAACCGCTGTCCTCAGCTATCATAATAGATACAGCTGAACAAAGATTTAGCTGAGTAGTAATAAATGACATAGGATTACTATTTTTTTTTTTTTTTCAAAAAATTTAAACTTAAAGGTATAAGTGTCTTTGTTGCTAGAATAAATAACAAGTAGCCTGTGTGAGGATGCTGCCATCTGGAAATGAAAATCCAGACAAGATGACATGTACTTGTTTATAGTACGTATCTACTCATAGGTAAAGACTGGATGTGCTGAGCGCATTACTCTGTAGGGTCAATTGAATGTATTATACACAATCCACATAATTCTGGAGCTCTTATTTATGTCTGCAAAGATTAAAGATCTATCTAACCTGAGAAAAGACAAGCCTATATTTGACATCTGGAATTTATTTATTTTTAATGTAATTTGTATTGTGTTAGCAGTATTCCTAATAAAACATGTTTTTATAGTATCCTGAAAATATTTTATTCACCTTCAGTCCAGAGCATCCAGATATTTTAATTTATTATGATTATTATTGTTGTTGTTCTGCTATATATTACCTAATGGGGAAGGGGATTGGAACCCAATTCATGTTACTGTATAAGGAACAATGTTTACAATGTGTTTTCTGTTGAAAAAGTTCTCCCAAATGATATCTTTGTGTCCTTATTAAAACCAAAATGTTTTAAAGTACTCAGAAAAATTATTTTTGTCATTGACAGGTATTTTCTTCTTGTTCTGTTTCTAAATTTAGACTACACATATAAGAACTGACACAGATAAACAGAAATTTGCATGTTCTTTATACATTTTAAAGTGCAATTACTTTCTGACAGCTTTTTTAATACATGATCAATTCAGAGCTAAGATTTAGAGAAATTACTTTGTTTTCATAACCACAGCAATCAATCAAAAAGTAGAATGACATCTTTTATCATTGATATTTCAGAGCAATGGTCAAAATAAATTGATAGCTGAAATTACCTTCAATAAATATCTTTACCATACTATTCTCTCTGAAATTCAAATGCTTCCTATCTATGCAGATCACTTCTTTGTGTTCACAAAGATAGTTAAGTCTGATGTCAAAGAATAGCTACTAAGAACAATACTAGTACAGGATTGCCTCTTTATGCAGATTATGATTGAAATTTTATAACTTTTCAGATTTTGTCCCCCTCCCTCCCAAGCTAATTAGGGACAGCTGCTATAAATACAGTAAATCAGGTTGTGGAAGGGTGATGGATGAAGATGCTGCAGGTGTCCCTGGAAAGGTGCTAGCATGCCTTGTGTATTGGCATTGTCTCCTAGTAGAAGATAGCAGCAAACTAATACAGGTTGTAGCCTGCAAGAGATGCTGAACTTCAGTCTGGTTTTCCCTGCAAAATGAAAAATAGTGACTTTGAGATTAAAGGATTGATAATACAGGAATAACCCATGATTAATTTTATGTTACTCAGAGGTGAGTATATGCGGGGCTGCTGTGCAGGCAGTAATACAGCATGCCTTCAACATTGAAATCTGCTTTTGGTACATATCCTGAGATTTTATTATTTTATTATTATTATTTTTTAAGTGAAATTAGACTTTCTTTGGTGTGTACATTCTTTTTTTTAAGAAAGGAAAAAAAAAAAATGTTCAGTTTGGTTTTGTCCTATATTACACCTCAGAAGTATTTCTTCAGCTCCTTTTCCAAAAAGAAGCCCGTTCTGTGCTATCACAGTACCTTGGTCTCCAGGGCCAGATCAAATTCTGCTATCAGTTGTATGACTGAAATGTTGAAGAAATGCTGACCCTGGTGACAAATCACCTGAATTGTGAAGAGCAATTTTTTTTTTTCTGTGTCTATAGTGACATTTGCTTTCTCTTGAATAGCTTTTATGGCAGTTTAATTTTTTTTTTTTTTTTTTTTTTTTTTTTTCTGATGTGTGATAAAACACGTTTACTGTGGTTGGTTTAATTTTCAAAGCTTAAAAAAAAAATCAATTTGTTTCTTTGTACTCAGTATATTGGAGTTGAAAACCGTAATGTGCTATTACTTCAGGGTCACTGCTTAACTTCTGTTTACCCACTTGTCCATGAATATTCCCTGGAGTTTTTTACTGCAATCCATTTCCTGTTTGTTTTGTGTGTGTTGTTTTTTTATTATTATTATTATTATTATTATTATTTATTTATTTATTTAAAATGCATTAATTTATATATTGTTCTGAAGTAAGTAATGTCAGAATCTTTAAGAACAATGACTGATTTTAAGGTGAAAACAACTTACTGCATGCAGGAACACAAAATCCATTAGACCTTCACATGAATACCCATGTTCTGTTCTTTGTACTGCAAAGTTTCTGAGGGGAGAGATGTGGCTGTTACAGACAGAGCAATACAAAACAAGGAAAGAAAAAGAGGTGGTACACTGCATGGCACAAATTGGACACATCAGCCAATACTAACTGCTCTGCCCTTTGAGACAACTCTGAGTTAAATACCCACTGTTGTACTTCACAGCTTCTTAGCTTCTTCCTCCAGAAGGGAACCGGGAAGGTGCCAAAATCTTGATAGTTGTTAAGCATTTGGCAAAAACTAAGTCTGACAAATTACTGGAAATATTAAACTTTTTTTTTCTTTTTTTTTTTTTTGTACAGGGAGGCCTTTGACACAGACTTAAAGTATTGCAAAGGAATGGAACAATAGCATTAAAAGCAGCCAAAGATTCCTAGCATAACTGCCAATTAAATGGTTGGCTATAGAAGTTCCTCACAGGCAGTCCTCAACAGAGCTGAGGACTGCATGCTACACTGCTTATCTCTATTGCAATAGGGTAGTATCTAGACTTTTTTCTTTTTTTGGACAAGTGTCCATATTGTAGTTACCACTAGACAGCTAAATAATATATTTCTGTCTGCAAATGTATGTCTATATTCACCTAATTCATCTCTTATGCCATAATAAAAGCATCTAACACTCCTCTCAACAAAGAGTAATTTGTATACAGACTTCTAGTATCTCAATACTACTAGAAAAAATCCATTTATATACCAATGCAATATATATGAAATACATATAATGAATGAGATAGCGGAGTTTCTTTCACTGTTGTTATCTGTAATATTATTTCTGAAGATCACAGTATCTCTGTTTTACAGGTTATAGCAATATAATGATGCTACATCAGTCACACCTCTGATTCTCACTCTACTTATCAAAGCAACCTTCAGATAATTTCCAGCTGAGCCATGGCAGTGGATAATCCATTATCCTCTTTGCTAGTTCTTTTGTCTTCTGAACAAAGGATTTAATGCAAATTATTAATCTTGAATGTGTGTGTGTGTGTTTTTTTTTTTTTTTTTTTTCTCTCCTCTCTCTCTCTCCATGTTTGAATGGAATAAATGAGCCTTTTCTACTTCTTCTAGGGGGAGAGGGCAAGGTGTAGAGAGTGAGATGAATAAAGACCTGATTTAGGTCAGAAAACTGCTATAGGGAGTGATAATGCTATGAGAACCAAAAAATAAATAAATAAAAGCAGGGAAGCTGACTACTATTTGAGGAAGGTGGGAGAAATGTTTTAATAATCCTGCTCTTTGTGTAAACATAATGGGGGTGGGGGAAATGAAGACACTCTCAGTGCATGACCTTGAAAGACAACAGGTCACCCAGGTTCTGAAGCATGGGAATAGCACCATCTATTGCACAGCTGCCCTTACCATCGCAGAGTCGAACCTCACAACTTCCTCTGCATGGTCTTCACAAAAGCTCTGTAAGCCAACAACAGGGCGTTTTCTTAATTTTTTTTTTTATTTTTATTTTTTTTTGGTGGGATGGGGCTGGAGGGTGGATATGGTTTGATAGTGCCTTGCAAAATATACGTGCTGAAGAAAAAACTGAGCTCAGTACTCCTGAATGCCAAGTTTGTGCTGTAACTGCTGGGTCTCTGTTACTCTCCTTCTTAAAAGTCACACCTGCTCAAGAACCTTGATAAATCAGTTTAATGAGACTCCTTGCAGTTCTTTCTCCACTAATCTTAGGGAACATATTTACCCTCACCTTCCCATGTATGAACCATGATGCCTTTCAATTAAAATTGTATTATACTTTGAAGCCTTTCGAAAAACTGAATGCTTATATTAAAAACAGAGTTGCAGGTAGAAGGTAAGACAAAGGAATATATATACGTATACTGAAGTAGAAAGTAAGACAACATATGTTAATACATTTTTATTCAAGCTTTAAAGTTTGGAAGATAGTTGTCATTTTGGAAAGAAAAATAAAATTTCATTTTTTTTTCTAATTTTGTTGCAGATTCAACACCTTGCAGGTGCAGTTTAGAAGCAGAAAAGAAGAAAGAAGAAAAGCATGTTAGAGTAGTCTCATCTTTGTAAGTAAATATCTATCCATAAACCACAGTGATCAGAGTATATGAAAGGGACATACAAATTTCATATCCATGACTACATATGTCATTTGTATAGAGGCTTTTAATTTTTTATTTTTTTTTATTTTTTTTACTTTCTTTCAAGTGCCCCCTGAAGCAGGAGTTGGATTTAAGGAGTTAGTACAGACTGATAATGAACTCCATAATACAGGATCAGTCACTGGAAAAGCAAACCAGACAGAAATAATCCTTCTGTAGGCATTTGGTAAAAGTAGATATAGTTACCGAATTGGAGAAAACCTGCTAAAGAAAACGTGGCTGGGTGGGGCAGAATTAAGAGAAAAAGTTATAAGCATGTAAGAGATGTATCTGCACATAACCAGGGCAAGAACTTGATTTAGACTCTTGCCAAGAACTGGTAGTATTTCACAATGGCTACCTAATAACAATTAAAAAAAAAAAAAAAAGTGGTAATGTAATGACTCTTTGGAAGATCAGGCGATCGTGTGCTAAACAAAACTTGCACCAAGTTCAAATCAGAATTAACTCACAACTTGTGACCAGGGAAGCATGGTAATACATTTTCTAGAAGGCAGAAGAGTATGTATGCACAACCCCCATTCTTAATCAATTTTGTAAAAATTTCAAAGTCATTCTAATGTTGGATGGTAATTATATTTTTTTTCATCTGATTGTTGTCCAACAGAAGTAAAAGTAGTGTAACGTGTTAGACTTAGCTCACTTATTTTCATGACAACATAAATGATACATTTTTAAAGGTTGGATATCATCAATGAAATAGCCATTTTCTAATTGCTCTGTGTAGCCATCCCCCACCTGCTGAAAGACTGCAGGTATGTATGCAGCTCATGCAGGAGGGTGGTTTGGAGAAAGATGTAAGTACAACAATAAGCTTCCACAATATTCTAGAGCCTCAGATGGTTTGAAATAACCATAACTTTCTTGACTGTCCAAGTAAGTATTTTAGTTTACACAGGCTGAAGACCTTGATTTTATACTTGCTGACCCAGTTGTCTAACTTGAATAAATTACCTTAGCAAAATGAAACCACAGTGTTATGTGACTGGCACTGGCCAAGAACTTCTCTCTATGATCCTGGAGGTTTAATTCTCATTCAAACTCATCTAACTGACCTTACAAGGAACGTAGATAAATGGAGAATGTAAGACTTTCCCTATTTGTTTCAATGACTGAAAGAAACACTATTAGCTTTATAAACTTGTACGAATAATAGAGTTATTACAAAATACTGACTGTGGAAAAACATGCTGTTTTTCTTCTCTAAGAGAAGGGAAGAAAATAATAATAATAAAAATCACCACCACCAACAAAAAGACTTCAACATCCAAAACTTGAAAAATACTTTTTTAGAAATGTGGCAGTATGCTTTGAAAAACATTTCAGAGCTACTCTACTGTCAAACTTCTAAAAAACAATTCACTTCAAAGACTTACAATCTCTTTATCATTCAAGTATGTTTGACATGGACATATTTGCGCAGTCTACAGTTTATAACTTTTTTGCTTCAAAGCACCATTCTTCATAAAAAAAAAAAAGAAATAGATAAGGGAAGATACAAAGAAAATATAAAGGACGAAAGAAATGAATGATGGCTTATAAAGGTGATAATTTTTTTTTTTTTCAGACCAGAGTTTGACTTGTGGCACTGATTTACCTGCCTCTTTGAGGTATTTCCATTCCATGTGCAAATTTACACCTGCCAAAATAACAAATAAGATTAAGGTAAAATCCTCAAACTGTATGCAAAGTTAGTAGATTGATAGACTCCTAATTTTACTACAAAAAGGAATATTCCTTTTTTCAGAAAGGAATGGTTTCTTTTGCACTGTTTTCTTGCCTGATATTATTAAATAGATGCTAGTTGACAATAGGGTTGAGGAGAAACTCTGCGAAAGTTAAGACTTCATGAGTTATGCTTCAGTCAATATTTTCATGTGTGCTTTGTCCTTAAAAAGTCATTAGTGATTCCAAATTTAATAAAATTCAACCTTTTGTTTGCTGGTTATTTAAGGTGCAATTTCTGGTTCTAATTTTAAAAACTATCTGTATATGGAGAGTTTGTTTTCTGTATACAGTGCTCATTATGAACTAGAAATAAAAGGACCTAATTTTTCTTTACATTAGTAGAACAACTTTGCTCTTGGCTGGACAACTTAGATCTGACTTCATTTTGAAGCATAACACTGTGACTGTCAGAATCTCACAAATATATATTTACGAAGTATATATTGTTCATATGTTTTTGCTACATACTTGTTTTGGACATCTATTCTGAGTTGGTAACACAGCCATATTGGCAATCTCTTTGAAGTCTTATTTCTTCAGCATTATGTGAATAACATATATGCAACAAACTGAAATTTTAACAAAGGATTAAAAACCAAACAACAACAACAAAAAAGAGAAATTTCATACTTAGTTCCTGAAAAATGAGAACTCATATGAGACTGAGACTTCATTTAGAGGCATTGCAAAAATGCTATTGTGAAAGTGCCTTTTTTTTTTTTTTTTTTTTCTCTTTCCTGATCACATGAAATAAGGTTGTTCAAAATTCATGTTGGGAGAAATAAGTTGACAGAGAAGTCCGCCAAATATTTATTTTCTGAATCAAGCACAGGATCACAGACAACAGCAACTTTTGTGTGTGAGTGGGTACTTTGATCTGGATATCTGACAGCATAACAAGAATAAAGAAGCATATCATAATATGGGGTTTCCTGAAGATGTCAGTTGTTCATCTTTGTCAGCAATAAGTGTGGTTTACATTCCCTCAGAGCTTTATTTTAAAATCTGATTCTTGAAGGTAATATCCAGACACAATTTAGTATGGAATTCAGTTCATGTTCTGAGATTCCCAAACTTGCCTCAGGCTTTCAGGCACCTGAAGGTTTTGTCAGCAACACCAGTTTGTCAGGATTGTCCGAAGGAGAACTTCTGATTTAACAGAAAGGCCTTGAGCTCACTTTTAAACACCACAAGATCATCAGGAAAAAAAATAAAAATAAAAATAAAGTTTATTCTACGATAAAAATTAAAAGATTAGATTCTTGATTACAGAAGATTGGAAAATATAATTATATAGTTCTGCATTACGTACCTGTCATCTTCTTCCATACCTGCCCCAGAGACTTGGCTGACATGTGGTGGACCTGGCAGGTTAGCATCTTCTGTTTTTATGTCTGCCTTGTTTTGGAGAAGCTTTTGAGTTTATATCAAATTTGATGCAGCTGCTTAAGCCAGAATTTCTCCTTGTTTCAGATCTCTTTCTCTACTCCTGTTATTTTGTAAGACTGCACTAAGACAACTTTTTATCAGTTATGGAAGTGGTAACTTAGTTTTCTTTTCCACTGTTCTCTATATTGCATAAATAAATGCAGCAACGTTTGACATTTCTTGGCTCATCTCTGGGATTTAGTGTTCCTCAATTAACCTTAATTGAAGAGCCTTTCTGTAAGTGTTAATGTTTTCAAGACAGTTACATGAGAAATACTAGCTGTAAATGCGTATTATTAAACTCCTTAATACCTAGGTCCATTCTAAAGTCTTCATAGGGACCATATATGACCTAGCACATCTATCAGATATATTACTCTTAATAAAATTTTATTTTATCCAGAACCACCTTGTCCTCCATCTTTTAACAATACTAGATGCTCGCAGTACTAAAAAACAAAGCAATACAAATAAGTTCATCCTGAGGTAAACATGTTAAACATGGTGAATTGTTGCACTTGAGTTTAAAAGAGGATGTAATCATCTCTTTCCACTGTCTAGACATTGGAAAGAGTTGTCAAGGCTACAGCTACAGCTTACCAAGAATCTGCTTTTGCTCCATGAGGAGAGCTAAATCTTTGAGATCAAAGTGTCATGATAATCATTAGCTGGCATGGATTTCTGACATGAAAAAATCAAGTGCTACCCTTCACTGAACTGTTGCTCACCATTTCTCCCATTAGGCACACTGCCAGACTCAATGGTGTATGTGGAGCTGCAAAGAATCACATCTGGATGTTTATATAGGGGCTAAGCTATTCTAGGGAAGGTCAGACAAGCATGAAGGGGCAAATCACAGGGAAAACTCACTGTGGTAGGAGTGACAGCTGTCAAAAAGCAGGAGTTACTACTTGGGGCATGCCCATTGCCTGGCAGATGTGTATACTTACTTACAGTGAAATAATTCTTATGTTCCTGAGAGACAGGAACCACTACAGAAACATTTTTCAATCTGCAAATCCAAGTAGTGACTGCTTCAAAACAAGATAAAAGGAGACATTCATCTGCTTTAGTCTCCAACTGCTCCTGGAGAGTTCTATTCCTTCTTGAAGACTTCCCTGGCACAGTAAGTATTGCTACAAGTGGCAGGAAGAAAACTTGTTAGGCTAAACTCTTCTTTGAAGCTATATCCCCTCCTTAAGCCTACTATCAGCATGTGTCACAGTGGCATTTTGCAAATCTGCTGTGCATTCCTACACACCAAATGTTTATTATGCATTTTAAGATGTTCTATCACAACACGGGGAATATGCTAAAGTGAAATCTGTGACAACACAGCTTCTGAGTGACTGTGTATTTCTTATTTCTTTGTAGCCAGTACAGCTCTCTACTGAAGGTGATTTAGCCCAGTTCAATTGAACTAGTTTTAAAAAATGTCTCTGGCAAACTCCATTTTCTGCCAGGCCAAGCTGCAGCCTCTGTGACTGATTTATTGGCCATGTCCCTGCTTGCCTGCCTTGGTGTGGTCCTGTAACACCCATGCCAGGGATGAAATCTGCTTCTGAAGATTCACATGCCACTCCTATGTGAGGCTCAGACTGTTCAAATATGTGAAAGTCAGGAAGAACTCTGTTAGAACAGAAGAGGTCAAATGAACAGAGTAACTCGAAATCAGACATGACCCAATAACAGAAAGACTTCCTCCTGTCTGAAAATTCATCCTCTTCTCTTTGGAAATGAGCAAGTCTCTTCCAAAATATTAACTTTGGCTTTTAAATTTTCCAGTTTATTAAAATTGCATAGAGGAAAAGATACAGACCTAAGTGTGAACTTGTGGTCTTTAGCTAGACTGTGACAGCTAGTGAGGTTCAATGATTAGTTTGTTGGTGGATAAAGACCCTTCAAAAATTCTCCTTGAAAACAGACACATTCTTGTCAAGAACTTTGCAGAAGAGATACTGTCAGTGGGTAGATGAGAGTGATAGAGGGGAAAACCAGAACCCTAATACATCAAAGTGTTAATACAGCAAAATGCTTCACTGCTTTTCAAAAAGAACACATGCTGTGTAATGGGACTTGTGTGCTTGTCTAAGCTATGCAAATAGCACACAGATGTATATTAGGCCAGAACAAAAGGAGGAATTTCACTTTTAATGAAAAGGTGAGTAGAAAGGAAAGAGGAAAGGTCACCATAAAGCTTGTATGTGGAGGCAGGAGGATGAGAATAGAGAATTCAAGACAGGATCTTGGCCATCAGATACGTAGCTCAATTCCAAAGAGGATCAGGAGGAGGGAGAATTGAGGTGAAGAGAGTAAGGGCTGAACATGTGAGGAGGGGACAACCTCCTCATTAAAGATGTCTTCCCTGATGCATGACCCAGCATAGTGCTAGAGAAGTGGCACTGGTAAGGTTGCTTTTTATGTTCTCTCATTTTAATTTCTATGTTTGTATAATCTTGCCGAGGCGATCGGCTCCAGGGCAGACGTGCTCTGCAGCGGAGCGGAGGATCGGAACAGGCAGGGCTCTTTTCCCGGCATCGAGGCCACTCGAGGCAGCCGAGGGAGCCGCCACGACCCGGCAGCCCTGTGAGGAACGCTGACGAGGCGGAGCCAGCAGCGCCCCCTCCCGGCCGCTCCAAGGCAGCCCCTGGGGAGCGCGGCCACCAGGACGCGCAAACAGGGCGGGGCGCGGCAGAAAGGAGGGGCGCGGCAGTTCGCACGGCAGTGGGCGCAGGCAGGGCGAGCAGGGAGGGCAGAGCGATCCCCCCCGCCCATAAGAACACCTCACCTAACGGCTGTCTAGCACTAGCTGTGCCACTATGGCCCTCGCTAGGCAGAGAGCTCACGCTAGAAAGTCTGTAGGCACCCAGACAGACTGCCCGCTCCAAAATGCAGCAGTTCAGGTCTCTGGGTGCAGGGAGTGCCAGAGCCTGCTGCTGCCGTCTGAAGGAGGCAGAGACGCTGTGTGCGTGAGGTGCGAGCAGGTGGATGACTTGGTCGCCTGGTGGCAGACCTCAAGGAGGAGGTGGAGAGGTTGAGGGCCATCAGGGAGTGTGAGAGGGAGATAGACTGGTGGAGCAACTCCCTGCAAGGCCTGAAGGAGAGGCACTGGAGCGAGACTCCCCAAGTGAGGGTGGACCCCCTGCCCAGTCGCTGTGGGGCAGAGGGAGGGGACGTAGGAGTTGAGGAGGAATGGAGACAGGTCCCTGCTCTAAGATGCAGGAAACGCCCCCCCCACCACCTGCCCAGGTGCCCTTATGCAACAGGTCTGAGGCCCTGGAGCTCGAGAGAGCAGTGGATGAGGGTGTGGAAGGAAGTTTAACCAGGAAGCCTAGGGCGAGGAAGTCTGCTCCACGCCTCAAGACTGCTTCCACCAAAAAGGAAAGGAGGGTGATCATTGTGGGCGACTCCCTTCTCAGGGGAATGGAGGGCCCTTTCTGTCGGCCTGACCCTACCCGTAGGGAGGTCTGCTGCCTCCCTGGGGCCAGGGTCAGGGATGTTGCCAGAAAGCTTCCCAACCTGGTTCGCCCCTCCGTTTGCTACCCACTACTGATAGTCCAGGCTGGCAGTGATGACACTGACGAGAGAAGCCTGAAGGCTATCAAACGGGACTTCAGGGGGCTGGGACAGTTAGTGGACGGAGCGGGAGTACAGGTGGTGTTTTCGTCCACTCATACAGTGGCAGGGAGGGGTTCAGAGAGGACACGCAAAGCCCACATGATAAACACATGGCTTAGAGGCTGGTGCCAACACAGAAGTTTTGGGTTCTTTGACCATGGGACGCTTTACTTGGCACCCAGCCTGATGGCCGCAGACGGGTCCCAACTGTCCCCAAGGGGAAAACGGATCCTGGCCCAGGAGCTGGCAGGGCTCATTGAGAGGGCTTTAAACTAGGTAAGAAGGGGGACGGGGAAGAAACAAAGCTTGTTGGAGGTGTGCCAGGGGGAACAGTGGCTAGGCTGGGGGAGAAGGCAAAGGCTCAGCTGAAGTGCATCTACACTAATGCACACAGCATGGGCAACAAGCAGGAGGAGCTGGAAGCCATTGTGCAGCATGCAGGCTATGACTTGGTTGCCATCACGGAAACGTGGTGGGACCACTCTCATGATGCGAGTGCTGCAATGTCTGGCTATAGGCTCTTCAGAAGGGACAGGCAGCACGGAAGGGGTGGTGGAGTGGCTCTCTATATTAGAGAGTGTTTTGATGTCGTTGAACTTGAGGCTGGCAATGACAAGGTGGAGTCGCTATGGGTTAGGATCAGCAGAAAGGCCAACAAGGCAAGCATCCTGATGAGGGTCTGTTATAGACCGCCAAACCAGGATGAGGGGGTGGATGAGGAGTTCTACAGGCAGCTGTCAAAAGGTGCAGAATCATCAGCGTTTGTTCTTTTGGGGGACTTTAACTTCCCAGACATATCCTGGAAACACAATACAGCCCAGAGAAAGCAGTCCAGGAGGTTTCTGGAGAGCGTGGAAGATAACTTCTTGATGCAGCTGGTTGGTGAGACTACCAGGGGAGGTGCCCCGCTAGACCTTCTGTTCACTAACAGAGAAGGACTGGTGGGAGATGTGGTAGTTGGGGGCTGTCTTGGGCAGAGTGACCATGAAATAGTAGGGTTCTCGATACTTGGCAAAGTCAGGAAGGGGACCAGTAAAACCTCTGTCTTGGACTTCCGGAGGGCTGACTTTGAGCTGTTCGGGACACTGGTGGGCAGAGTCCCTTGGCAGGTAGTTCTGAACGACAGAGCAGCTCAGGTAGGCTGGGCGCTCTTCAAGAAAGAAATCTGAATGGCTCAGGAGCGGTCTGTCCCCATGTGCCCAAAGACGAGCCGGCGTGGAAGAAGACCGGCCTGGCTGAACAGAGAGTTGTGGCTCGAGTTTAGGAGAAAAAAGAGGGTTTATAATCTTTGGAAAAGAGGGCGGGCCACTCAAGGGGACTACAAGGATGTTGCGAGGTGGTGCAGGGACAAAATTAGAAAGGCCAAAGCTCATCTGGAGCTCAATCTGGCTACTGCTGTTAAAGACAACAAAAACTGTTTTTATAAATACATCAATACCAAAAGGAGGACTAAGGAGAATCTCCACCCTTTACTGGATGTGGGGGGAAACTTAGTTACCAGAGATGAGGAAAAAGCCGAGGTGCTTAACACCTTCTTTGCCTCAGTCTTTAGCAACAAAACCAGTTGCCAGTTGTTCTCTGGACGCCCAGTACCCTGAGCTGGTGGAAGGGGATGGGGAGCAGAATGTGGCCCCCACAATCCACGAGGAAATGGTTGGCGACCTGCTACAGCACTTGGATGTACACAAGTCAGTTGGAGCCGGATGGGATCCACCCGAGGGTACTGCGAGAACTGGCGGAAGAGCTGGCCAAGCCGCTTTCCATCATTTATCGGCAGTCCTGGCTATCGGGGGAGGTCCCAATTGACTGGCGGATAGCAAACATGACGCCTATCTACAAGAAGGGCCGGAGGGTAGACCTGGGGAACTACAGGCCTGTTAGTTTAACATCAGTGCCAGGGAAGCTCATGGAGCAGATTATCCTGGGCGTCATCATGCGGCAGTTACATGGCAAGCAGGCGATCAGGCCTAGTCAGCATGGGTTTATGAAGGGCAGGTCCTGCTTGACAAACCTGATCTCCTTCTATGACAAGGTAACACGCTTAGTGGATGAGGGAAATGCTGTGGATGTGGTCTACCCTGACTTCAGTAAGGCATTTGACACCGTTCCCCACAGCATTCTCCTCAGGAAACTGGCTGCTTGTGGCTTGGACTGGCGCACGCTTTGTTGGGTTAAGAACTGGCTGGATGGCCGGGCCCAGAGAGTCTTAGTGAATGGAGTCAAATCCAGTTGGAGGCCGGTCACTAGTGGAGTCCCCCAGGGCTCGGTACTGGGGCCAGTCGTCTTTAACATCTTCATCGATGATCTGGATGAGGGGATCGAGTGCACCCTCAGTAAGTTTGCAGATGACACCAAGCTAGGTGCGTGTATCGACCTGCTCGAGGGTAGGAAGGCTCTGCAAGATGATCTGGATAGGCTGGACCGATGGGCCGAGGCCAACGGTATGAAGTTCAACAAGGCCAATTGCCAGGTTCTGCACGTGGGGCACAACAACCCCAAGCAGAGCTACAGGCTGGGAGATGTGTGGTTAGAAAGCTGCCTGTCAGAGAAGGACCTGGGAGTTTTGGTTGACAGTCGGCTGACTATGAGCCAGCAGTGTGCTCAGGCGGCCAAGAAGGCCAACAGCATCCTGGCTTGCATAAGAAACAGTGTGGCCAGCAGGTCCAGGTAAGTGATTGTCCCCCTGTACTCGGCTCTGGTGAGGCCGCACCTCGAGTACTGTGTTCAGTTTTGGGCCCCTCACTACAAGAAGGACATGGAGGTGCTCGAGCGAGTCCAGAGAAGGGCTACGAAGCTGGTGAAGGGTCTGGAGAACAAGTCTTACGAGGAGCGGCTGAGGGAGCTGGGACTATTTAGCCTGGAGAAGAGGAGGCTCAGGGGCGACGTTATTGCACTCTACAGGTACGTGAAAGGAGGCTGTAGCGAGGTGGCAGTTGGTCTGTTCTCCCACGTGCCTGGTGACAGGACGAGGGGGAATGGGCTAAAGTTGTGCCAGGGGAGGTTTAGGTTGGATATTAGGAAAAACTTCTTTACTGAACGAGTTGTTAGTCACTGGAATAGGCTGCCCAGGGAAGTGGTTGAGTCACCATCCCTGGAGGTCTTTAAAAGACGTTTAGATGTAGAGCTTAGGGATATGGTTTAGGGGATGATTTGTTAGTTTTAGGTCAGAGGTTGGACTCGGCGATCTTGTAGGTCTCTTCCAACCTAGACTATTCTGTGATTCTGTGATTCTGTGATCTTCTCTGTTATCCTTTAGAATCTTGTAGTTCTCATATGGTTTT
The DNA here is from genome assembly GCA_011076525.1 of Nettapus auritus. Classification (NCBI taxonomy): domain Eukaryota; kingdom Metazoa; phylum Chordata; class Aves; order Anseriformes; family Anatidae; genus Nettapus; species Nettapus auritus. The sequence goes on along the minus strand of CM021766.1, from coordinate 20,085,550 downwards.
ATCTTAGCCTGCTGACCAGCACTATACTGATATATGATCTCTGTTAACTTGGCTCTATCATGAGTTTTCAGGGAGCTTTCTGGTTCAGCCTCTATTCTTGGGTCCTGTAGCTATCATGGTACTGAATATATGTTGAATGAGGGTCACAGCCACAGCCATTGCTGGAGTTGTAAGGTTGGGATATGGGACTTGGAACTCCCAGGCCCTGTTTGGGGCTTTGCTGCCTTGTGGTTTTCAAAGTTGAGCAACATCCCTGGAGCTTCTGATCACATACAGGCAAAGGCATTGTTTGGTGTAGCATTGCTGTTGGTTGTGTCAATGTTATTGTAAAGGCAGACTCATTGAAAGACTGTTGGAAGTGTCTCTTGTTCAGATGATTCAACCTTATCTGGATCTTTTTGGGTTTTCATTTTGAAAGATAGCTCCATTAAAAAAACAAATAAACAAACAAACAAAACCATTCTATTAAATTCATTACAGAGTTCAAATAGGAATCAAAACTGGTTCGGATTCAACTTTTTGTTTAGCCTTGAACATCATTACCTTTTTAATGTTGTCTTGCTTGCTGAAATGTTTCTCTTTAATTTTTTTTCCCCTCAAATTGCCAGCGAACCACAGGCACTTTATCACTGCATGAGATATTGGGACTCAGTTCCAGCTTCCACATCACAAAGTGTCTACCACACCATGAAACTGAGCTATCTCTTTACCCCCACAGGAAGCACTCCCTAACCATAGATTGAGGCATAGGCATAAGGCAGTTCATGTGGGAGGTTTGTCATACGGCTGTTCTAGAGATAAGCAGAAAGCTTCACTGAACAAAGCTGCACTAGCATTAACCACACAGCTCTCAGAGGCAGAATACAAGCATATCCTAATTAATCACAATTATGCAAACTCAAGCTTTTGCATATAGCACCGTGCACATAGTTACAGGGAATTTGGCAGTGATGCCTACTGGTTGTGAGTCTGCCAGGAATGGAACCTCAGCACTTGCCCCAGGAAATCAGACAGAGGGGTGAGTCTCTAGGCTCTCCCAGCTGGGAACAGGGCAAAAACAAAGGCTTAATTAAGTGCAGCTTCTCTGGGAAGTTACTGTATTCCCCTACTTAACAGGGAATCTACCTCCCTGCTTAATACTTCCCATCTAAGTTTTGCATGGCCCTTTAGTGATTCAGCTAAAACACAGTGCTCCTCCTTTGAACTGGCAGAATCAAAGGCAGCTGCCAGCTCTAAATTCACAGCTCTAACACCTCACTTTGACGATACAAAACCTAGTGCCTCAGCCAAATTCCCAGTAGCAAAACTATTCACCTTCTTGAGCCCTGATCAGCTATCAGCAGAGCTCCAAAGGAAGGGAGGTGAATCTCAGTGGCAAACTGGCTGCAGGCCATTAAGATCTGTGTGCAGCCTCAAGTGTGATGCTCATCAAGCTATGAACCACTTGCACCATAAAGGCCACATACTCAATTTTGTCCCTGTGTGGACTAATGCTGACAGATCAGGTATTATTTATGACTCTAAAATATCTAGATCTTTTTCTCTCTGCAGCTGGGAAGCTAGGTAATTTGTTAGACATTCCTAAGTTACAGAAGATATTGCTGGTTGTAGTCTATTCACTACTATGTAAGTACAATTCTCTGTAGAACGACAGCAAATGCAAATTGACTAAACAGGAAAACACACTTTGTTTTGCTCCTGGAAAGGAATACAGAGGTATTCTCCCTGCTCTCCCAGATGCTGCAATTACTTATTAGTTCCTTTTCTCAAATGAAACAAAGATCCTCCCCTGCCTTCTCAAATTCAAAAGCAGATATCTAGCCAGGCTAGCACTAACTGCTTACAGGAGGCCGGTTGAGGGGTGCCTCACCTATACCTATCAGAGCAGAAAAGATAACAGTATACTGGAAAGAGAAAAGAATGAGAAAAACTCTGCTTTTTGTAATCAGAGACAGTAAGCCCAGAAGACACGTAGGTTGAAGAGACTATGATGATTTAAAAATAAAAATAAAATCTAAAATGAATGTGTGAATGAGAGTGAGCACTTGCAAGTAGTATGACAGCAGAAGACAATGAACAGGCAGAATCTTCCCACCCTTCTTTCCTGAATGATTGATGAGAAGAGTATTCAGTCATATCCCTGAATAGCAAAAAAAATGAAAGCATTCATGTTGATTTCTTTGGAACCACTGCTGCTTACGTCACTGCAAGATATATCCCTAAGAGAGGTGAGATAAAGTGTAAGGAGAGCGAAGATAGAAGCACATGAGATTAATGAGAAATTATCACAGGTGCTGTATTCCAAGTAAATACAGCTCATAACCTCAGGAAGCCTTCAAGATTTTTTTTCTTTCAGTCTTACTTCTGGTTTATAAATAACACTGAACAATGAACAAATACACTTCTCTGCTCTGAATGCCTCTCTAGCAATGACATGTTGTCATTAATCATTATAGGATTCATTGTTAGCTTTCTTTCTTTTCAGTGCAATACAATGTTTTGCTTGTGGTTTTATGTACAATTATGCAAAGATACAGGTAAGTCCTGATTATCTCTTAACACAGGAGAGACAGTGCATATGGCCTTTACTAAAGAGCAACATCAGATTTTTGCCTTGGAGTAGAAGCAGCACTGAATGCCGCAACTGCATGCTAACATCCCAGGGGGCACACTGCAAAACAGTTTCACAATTAGGTAGAGTACTGCGAATTAGGACTGTGGGACCAATATGTTGCTGGCACATTTGTCTTCAACTGCTTGCTTAAGATGACTATTGCTAATCCTTTCCTTTTGACGTCCATCTATAAAGAATATAAATCTGAAACTATAAATATTCTCTGTAAGTTTGAGAAGCAGATGAAAAATGAAAGAAAATTGAGTTTTTTCTAGACTATACGTAGAGGGTTTAAAGCTTTTATTATTATTATTATTATTTATTTTAGCAAAATGTGCACTTTTTTTCCAAATCATTCAATCTTTCTTAAAGTGAAATTAACTATAATGTTATAAGATGCTAATTTATGTTTAAAAACTACAAAAACAGATGAAAACAGGTCTTGAAATTTCTCCAGTTCTTAACATTCTCATGTAACAATAATGCTGATGAACAGCTGAGAGGGATGCTTTTTTTCCTTAACACTGACTCTCTGCCCCTTCTTGTAAAGGCGAAAAGCTCAATAACCTGCTCAGCAACCCCAGTAAAGCCTGGGGGAACTTCAGCCATATGACCAAGTGTCAAGGAAAAAAAAAAAAAAAAAAAAAGACATTTGAATGACATGAAGAAAATTCTCTCTCCCACGTTGTTTAAGAAACAACAGTAACTAATTATAATTTGACCAAGTCTACTCTAATATCTAAGGCATAATCCAGATCACCTTCTGTACAGGGTGATCCTACTCCCCAAATTCCCACAGATTTCATTGAGGCTTGGATTTCTTTCCTGTTCTTACTTAGCATAAGCTTGCTAATGTTGTCTTCTCTTAAAAGAGAATTTCTGCAGTTACTTTTTAACAGTATTTGGATGGACTGAAGAAGATTTTTATTTTTTACAAGGGGATGTGCAGAAATTGGACTAGAAGGGCCCACTGTAAGTTCAAATGGATAAACCTTGCTGTTATTAGCCTCCAAGATCCTATCTGAATATATGTTGAAAAGATTTTGTAAATTTCTTCTTACACTCCTTAAAACCGCAAGTGTTCTGCTTTGATTTACACATAAGCACATCAAAGATTAAAGAGCAAGACAATTCCAATGAAGCTGATGAATTCTTAATCTCAGAAACAGCGGTAAATTAAGGGAAAACACAGTCTCGTTACTGGTTTTTCCTTTGTAATTAAGTATTAGTTATCTTCTATGTCTGACATTCTGTAGCCCTATTTATTTGATTAATTTAATTGTCATCCTAATTAATTTAATTATTTTGTAGCAAGGGTTGAGGGGCTGGTGTATTCACGGCTCTCTATATGGAGCTCGACTGATTACCAGCGCCACAGTTTGCTGAACTGGTAAAAAGCCGCCGCTCGGTCCCCGGTGCCCCTGTCGCCTGTCTCCGTCTGACTGATGTGCCCTCCGCTGGATTCTGTCTCCGTGCCGTTGTTCCCAGATTAATGTAGGGGATGGGATTATTCACGGTGCGTTAAATTAAGCATGTAGAGCAATGTATGCAGGACAGAGCCTCCAGTCCTTGCACTTTCTGGGGGTATGAGTGTACATGAGCAAGTCTGAGTGGTGAAGAGAAAAAAAATAATAATAATAATAAAAAAAAAAAAAAATCGGGGAGGGGGGAATGAAGAGAAGCTAGTCTATCCGGCAACGCAAGTAAAAATACTGGGGGGCAGCATTAAGTGGCACTCGCGGGTTACTTTGCTTTGTCACTCCGCGAAGCAGACGCATCTTTGCAGAGCAACTTGTGAGCAGCCAGCAGCCCGCAGGTCGGGCTCTATTCGTCCCGCACAGCGGCGGGGCTCCTGCCGTGCAGGGGGGGGGGGGGGGCAACGAGCAGCTGCCCCAGCCCATCCCCGGCAGCCGTGGGACCCCGCAGCTCCGGGGCAGCTCCTCCCGGGACCTCCTCGCCCCTGCGGCCGAGCGGAGCCGAGCGCGGCCCCGGCGCCTGCGCCCCTGCGGAGGAGGGCGGGGGGGAATCCGGCCCTACGGGAGCCCCCTCCCATCCTCGCAGGGGGCTGCCTTGGCCCTGCTCTAACGCCTCCGGTGTCGGGAACCGGCCCGAAAGAGAGGGAGAACTCTCGCGTCCCCGCCCGCGCATCCCCGCCCGCGGCGCATCCGCCCGCCCCCTCCCCGGGGCTCGGGGCCGGCCCCGGCTGGAAGATTTCCCCGCTCGCTTCCCTTCGGAGGGGTTTTGTCGCCTAGCCGTGCGCCGAGGGGAGGCACCGTCCCTAAGGCACCCTGCGGGGGAAGGGAGCTGGGTGGGGGCAAGCCAGGAAGGGAGGATCTCAGCGGCTCTCCTAAAAATCTCTCTGCAGGCTGCGAGGAAGGGAGAGTTTGGCACTTGGCGGGCGAGGCTGCTCTTGTTTTCCCCGGCGGTGATGCCCCTGGACTGAGAGCGGCGCGGCCGTGCGAGCTGGGGGGACGGAGCCCTCCCCAGCATCCCCCCCATCCCCGGCGGCTGCCCCCCGCTACATGAGAATTGCAGGGAGGAGAGGGCGACTCGGCGCCTGCTAGGGCTGCTCCCCGCCGCCTCCCGGACTTTCCCACCCCCGCCCAGGAGAGTTGCCTCGGCAGGCTCCGTGCTATGGCGAGGCTGCGGAGAAGCAAACTAGCCGCTGGATTTTTATTACTTTTCCAGTGCCTGAGCGAGCGCTGCCAGCTCGCCGCTGAGGAGACGCTGAGCCAGAGCCACGGTAAGCCAGACCGGGACCGGGATGGGGGCGTACGGGGCTGGGGTCAGGGTCGGGGCTGGGGGTGGTCCCACCGCCCCCCACAGCGTCACCGCGGTGAGCAAACGGCGCTTGGGGGCCGGCTCCCCCCGCTCCCGAGGGAGAGGCCCGGGGTGGCCGCGGTCCCGGTTTTGCACCCCTCCTCCATCGCCGGCTTCCCCTTTTCTCGCTTTATTTATTTATTTTAACGACAAGTCGGGACTTTTCCTCCCGTCATCGATCTGCTCCGCCGTCACCGGTGCCGTTCCCCTTCCAGGGCTCTTCACAGAGTCCCCGTGGCTTCCTTCCCGGCCTCGGAGACCCCCCCGGGGAGAAGGGCTCGGCAGGGAAGGGAGAGAGGCCCCGGGGAGCCCGGGGCAGCGGGCTGGGACCCCCGGTGACCTCTCTGCTGCTCCCCCGGCAGCGACCCGTGGAAGCAGAGTCAAAGTTTCCCTGCAGCTCCTCTCCGGGCACTCCGCTCCCCTTGCTCAAGCCCGTAGCTTGCAGCCTTCCCTGAGCAGCAGGCGTTGAGAGAAGGAGTAGGAGAATGGAAGGAGCCCCCTCGGGGCCGTGGGACCTGTTCGTTAAGGGCTGCTCTGTCGGCTCAGCTCTCTTGGGGTCCCCTCGTTAGTGCTTCTCGGAGACACCTGTTAATGCGCGACACGCGGCACCTGCGGTGCTTTCTGGCCTGCCACTGTTTCCCACAGCGTGGGGCTCCCTTTTGATCGCTAAAGCCTTCAGTGTCTTGCATTCCTGTGTTGTGGAGGGGAAAGCTGCTCAAGGAAAGCCTGTCGCGTTTGCAGGTAGATATTTAAGTAGCAAGTGAGGAAAAGCATGGTTTTTGTGTGTCAGGGGACCTTCTTGCAGCAGCTTGAAGCTTTTTTTATATATATATATATATATATATTTGCAGAAGTGATGCTTTAATGTTTGAAATAATATCCAGTTTATTATCAGATGAAACTTGTCCACTGGCTTCCCTGGAGTACTAGAGCTTTCTCCTTTCGTAAAAGATTTCATACAAATGTGAGGTGTTTTGTAGTCACAGAGTAACTGACCCGAACTAGGGAGACTTGGGAGTTTTCTGCAATGTCAGGTGAGATAATATGCCAGACAGAGCGGGGATTTTCCCAGCCAGGGGCCTACCGCTGAGTTTGGGAATTGCTAAGTGAGAAGGTAGCTCAGCAGGTCGCTGGGGGCTCACATGTCACTCGGGGCCAAGGGGAAAAGCCAGGAGGAGGCTTTTCATGCACTGCTACAAAACTCACGCTGCTGCTCTCGGGGCTTTAGGTAGCAATTGTTGGTGTTTGTTAATGTTATTTATCAGGAGAAATAAGTGTGGCTGCCAGAGTACAAAAAGAAAATGACTGCGGTGTGTGGCAGTGGACTAAGGTGAAAAAGTTTATTAGTCTACCAGACATCATAACTTTAAAAGAAATTGTCAGTGTTGACTAAAACAAATATATCTTATCAGTAGGCAAATAATCACTGCGCGTCAGTGACAGGCTATTCAGTTGCAATAGTCAGCAATGTCTGCACCAGGAGGTGCTAAACAGAAGATACACCAACAGCTTGCTTATCCATAAATCATCTGTTAGTGTCTTGTGTGTTACTGAACATGATATAAACTACAAAGGAGCTAATAATAGGGTAAATATTACTTTGATATTTAATATGTTCTGAAGAAAATACTTGAAGAGGTTGTTTTCTTCAGCTGGATGGTCTGATGCCAGTTTTGACAGATGGATGTTTATAACCACAAAGTCTTATCCCTTCCCCCTTCAATAAAAAGGATGTAATATGACAGCAATAATTAAATGTAACTAACATAATCAAAGTTGTATTTAAACCATTTTCATCATTCCTTTTATGCATGTATATATAATGATTTTCAACAGTATATATTTCAGTATATAGAGTGTGTCTTAATTAGCAAAGAGAGGACAAATAGTAAATAAAACCAGGGGGACTCAGCTTTAGCTTCTGTGGACAGAAATAAAAAGAGCCATTTCAAAGTTTCTTTCTATTTAGCATCTACTGCATCCCTCTGGAACAGCTCAGGTAAAACCTTCGAAGAATTAAAGTTTTAAAAATCATTGAAGTTACTGCAGATACTTAAAGGGAAGCTGTTTTTCATGTATCCTCTAAGTACTCTTATTCTTAAAGTAATAGCAAAACCTCATATTGAAAGTGAATGAGATTAACAGCATCAAGAAATGCAACTGTTTAGTATGCCCTGGCGGGAGGGGGATAAAATTATATATATACATATATATGTATATATATATACACATATATATATTTATATATATATGTGTGTGTATATATATATATATATATATATGTGTGTGTATATAATTTTTCCTCAAGTTCTCAGAATTACCTTTCAAGGTAAAAGCAGGTCGGATCAATTCAATCAGAATCGTTTCCTAGGCACGCCGGCACTTGTCTAGCTGCCTCTGGATGATTTTTAACTGCGGGTCTCTGAGACCAAGGTGTGCGCCGGCGGGAGCGGGGCTCTCCCCGCTAGAGGGCACAGCGGCTGCTGTACCCTTCCGTGCGCCTGGTCAGAGCTGCCCTTGCGCTGACGAAAGCTCTATAAATCAAGAGTGAAGATTATTAAACGTTAGATTTGTGTTTCGTGTATGTTTTACAGTGCCCAAGCTGCATGTGACATGAATTCAGTGAGCTGAAACAGATGCTCTTTCGAAAGCTTGCACAACAATTAAGTCTCCCAGTTAAGGGAGGGCTCGCTGCCTGTTGAAATGTTGCCACAAGAAGCCTTGAAGATGTTATATTCTTTAGCAAACACCATCAGTCAGAATTAGAGGGCTGTTATTGTAACTTCTCTTCTGTCAAAGCATATTCCAGATTTCTGGTATAATTTATACTCATTGGATTACTGCTGTCTCCAAGCATCGCTATTCAATGAGGGGTAGAATTGTTTTTATGGGATAAACCACTGTTAGACAGTATACATTTAGCATTTATTTACAGAAATAGTCACATTTTTCCATTGCCTAAGGTTTACTCTCTTTAAAAAATAAATAAAATGGTTACACGTTATGGCCTTCACCTTTAATCTTAAATGTATCAAGGAATTTATGACATTTATGAGCACATTCTCTTTGCATATCTCATGTATTTTTTCTAAGAATTCCCTCCAAGAAGTCATCTCTTAACTTTCAACATGGTTCTTCCTTTTTTTTTTTTTTCACTCTGCCATTGTCATTTCTTCTAAAAGGGTGTTTTTGAAGCATTGCTAGTAAACAGCAGGTAAAATAAGGTTGACTTAAGTATTTTTAAAAAATCATTTTCATCATCAGATGAAAATTTCATCAAATGTCATCTGATAATCAAAAAAAAAAGTCATTTTCGTAGAAACTAATTTCCACAGATTTAGAGTAAGATCAATAGTCATAGTTCACTGAAGGTTTAAAAATCCCTTTGGGAAAACAATGTTTGTGTTCGGTTGTAAATATTCCTTGTTAGAGTTTTCATCCTCACACAGGCACTTAAAACCCAGCTTACACTTGACTCTGATGCTAGCTTTTTTCTGACACTTAAGTAGGAGCTGATTATAAATAACAAGAAAATGAGCTTCCTACACTGTAAACATGTAGGAAATGAGGAAAAGTTCTTTATATTTGGAAAAGTTCTTTCATTCTTTGCAAAAAAAAAAATATTAGCAACACATAAGGGCCATTTAAAGCAAAATGAAGCGGCAACATTTACTGCCTTGCTGAATTCCAGACTCTTCTGAAAAAACGCAGTTTACTAGAGGTGCTTCATGTAGGACAGGAGAATCCTGAAGCCCTGAAAGAAAGAGATGAGGGAATTCGTAATGCCAGGGAATGAGTGAGACCTACTGAGAAAAGTAGTCACAGACCTATGGTGAGTTAGCGTAATCATTAAGTTTATTTTATTTTATTTCTCCTGTTTTGTTTTGGCACACTTCTGGTGGGTCAGGGCTGCTGTTTTCTGCATCTCCACAGACCTCAGGAGACGGAGGTTTGGGCCTGGAGCTCATGTTTCCTGCAGCATTATAAGATACTGTACAGTTATGCCCCCAAAGCTGCTTTGCTTTGAATTATGATAGAAACAGATATAATACAAAAACATTCTGAATCCTACTGTTTTTCTCCATAAAGCAAATGAAAAATTTCATATTTATAAATAAATAAATAAAAGCTTAATTTTTTAACTCTGTTCTTGACAAAAGTCACTGTGGTTTTATTGGACTCTGAACTACTGAGCAGCTTTGCTCTTTGTTACACTGAAAGCACTGGCAAAAGGAAATTATAGCAGCCCCAGTTTCAAAAACCAATCAAGGCTACACGGTCTTTGACTACAGGTGTAACTGGTATGAGTGTATTTTGAATTGCTCGTGTGGTTTGTGTTTCCTAATGAAAATGAATACCAAAGCAATTTAAGAAGGCGGTAGTTAAGATAAGCCTGTGCTGGGGCCAGGTACAGAGTGAAGTGAACAAAAGGTAATTTGACAGGACCATCTCTCATCTCGTATGAGGAAATGTTGTACACTTGCCAGCAGTGTGAAATTAAATCCAATTATTACATTTGAGGGCTGAGCTGGGAGTGTTAATGTGGTACAATTGGCAGATAGTGTATTTACTAAACTAGTGAATTACATAATCACAGCAAGAACTAGAAGAACCCAGGAGATTACTTTTCATGGAGAACTATGTTGAGAAGCCATACTAAGTACATGTGTGTTTTGTTTTTGTTTGTGGCTTATGATAAATGAGCCTAAAACATCATTGTGAGGTAATGTTTGTGAATGCTGGGTGCTGCGTCTCATCATGGAACACTTCTTCCTCTCTTTTTTTCCTCATCCAACAAATAAACAGAGCTTCAATTAGCTTTCTTTGCTGTCAACATTGGTCAATTAGTTGTACTAAGTGTCCTTATAAATTCTGGGTTTGAAAGAGCTTGTGTAATATTTTCATCTCCCTGAACCAAAAGTCAGTGTGTAGGCATGTTTTTTCAAGATGGATTTGGCCCAACTTTTAATTTATTCTGAAAGAAGCAAATGGAGCAAGTTCTTAGACCAGATCCAGGGTTAGACTTGACACTTGACTTGAACACAGAGTTTTAAAAGTAGCAAACATCATGTTGGGATGTAACAAGAGAAATTTAAGGATAAATATGAAAATAGATACAAGACTGAGTGACGCATCTGCTCTATTCATCAGTCTTAATATCCCAACAGGAATATTCTCTTCAGTTCTAGGCATTGCACTTTCAGAAATGTGAGGACTAATTGGAGTGTCATATGAAGAAAAAATAAAAGAACAGTTAGAGAGGATAAATGGAAGAGGCAACATGGTAACAACCATCAAGCACATAAAAAGTTTCTGCAGTCAACTTGTTCTCAACAAGAAATAATGACTTAAACTGCAACACTCTAGACTTCTAAACACTAAGGCTATGGGAATAAATTATCTCTTAGTAGTCTTCATCACTGAAACAGGTTAGATGAGCATATGTTTGAAATGTCATTCTGTACAGAAAGGCAGCTGTTCCTGCCTTGGAGCAAATGGTTAGATGATTTGACCTTCCAAGGTCTCACCTAGCTATCTTGAATCATTCTGTGTGGATAGCTTTAAGTATACCTTAAGTTCACCTTGAACTCAGCAGCTAGATGAAATACAAGAATGAATTCAAGTGCTCTTCTAGCTTGAGGCCTCTGTCCCTTATTTGTCAATGATATATGTTGCTTTAATGTGATTTTAACATATACTTTCTGAGGCTGTAGACAAGGAAAGAAATTTAAAATGCTGCTTCAGAAAGTTTTCACATTGTAAAATAAAGCTTTTAAATGAGGCGTATTACTTGTTTTAAGGACTTAACTTTTAATATTAACAGTAGCTATATCCTGTTAAAAATATATATTTTTATTATTTTATTTTTTAGATATTTTCACAGTGACATTTATGGATTTTAACCACACATTACTTGTCCCATGTCTATTTAGTAAGAAATTCTTGCCTTGAATAGGAAGAGTTCCACAAGTGAAAAACACAAATCTTTCCATTCAACCGATCTTTGGTAATGTTTCAAGTGAATGTTGCTTCACGATGGATGCTAGGAGCTCTGCTTCTTTTCTTTAGAGATGTAACTGAACTGTGCCAAAAGGCTACTAGGCTGATCATAAAAGGCAAGTATCATCCATCGTAACTTTAGTCTTTTCTGAAGGGTGAAGTGTTAAAGAGGGGGAGTTCGGTATTATGCAGGTTCTTCTTGTAACAAGTCAGCAATTCAACCAGAAAAACATTGCAAAATTTTATATTGGCCTCCATAGAAAATTGATAGCTGGGACTTAAGCTGCTTTGGAGGATAGCACGAATCTTTATTAATATAGTTGCTCTGTGACATTCCCCAGCTGCATGTTTCTGATTTTGTGTGTGGGTGTATGTGACTCTCCTTTTGAATTTGCAAGCCAGACAGTATGTATTTGCAATTTAGCCTTACTAACCCTGAGATATAAGCCCAAGGCCCTCTGTTAGGAATCTTTTAATGGCAGAACTTGTTTCAGAGTTTCTAGGCTCTTCTCTCCCTCCCTTACCCTCCAGTTGCCCTTTCTGCCTTCTTCAGAGATTATTCTCCCCACCCTTGCAGTGTTTCAGTAGTTCATGTGACCGTGCTGTAGGGCAGATGTATCAGATCAGCTCTCATTAGGAAAGAAAGAGAGAAAGAAAGAATATATACTAACATTTTGGAAGGTAGGGGAAGCATCCTTCAATTTCCGTTGTGGAAAGATTTTGAAATGGGCTCACCTGCGCTAAACCTGGCTCCTTGAACAGTATAGACACTCCTAGGAAATGATGAGGCAGACAGAAACTTCCAAATTTAAGCCTACTGGGAGTTCTGTCTAAATACCATTTTATTGCATTGTATAAAGAATTATTTGCTGTCTGCTTCACCTTGGTGATTAGACCAAGGACCATAGTGCTAATATCCTACAGCACTGAGGACACTGCTACTGTCATGTTTCCTATTCATTCATCATATGCAACATAGATTCCCTAAGCAGATGATTTAGCCAGTTCCCTGTTTCTACCTCAATACATAACAAAGTGTTATGCTTAGACAAAGAACAAACAGAAACAAACACAAAGACATATTTAACATATCTTCATAGGGAAAAGAAGAGATCTAAATGTCATCAAAAATGAGGATAAAATGATGAGGAGAATGAATGTAATAATTTTAAAACTCTGAGCATTATAAATCTTTTCAGAACGGTATAAAGGCCTGGAAAAGTAAGTACCTGAGTTCTCTTTAATACTAATAGGCATTATATTAACTTAGTCAAAAAATGTTCAAGGAAGCAAGTTGAAGTTGGAAAATTATTTCACAGTTGACATGCTCCTGTCAAATACTTCAGCTGGGAAGTGTCAAAACAAGTAATTTTGAATTTATTGCTTTGACGATGACAAAATGCCACACTTCAAATTTTTCATTTTGACTTTGATGAAAATGATTATATTAGGATGTGTAATTGAAGCATAATTGAAAAGCACTTTTGTTTGGAGTTTTTCTCTCTATGTGTGTATGTGTGTATATATATACATATATATTTCCCTTCATATCCTATAGCAATCATTGACCTTTTATTTTTAATCAGAACAAGATGAGAATTTTGATTTAAGGTAGGAAATTAACTTTTTAGTCATCTCTAAGTTAAACTTCCCATTGTAGAAAATTTGGCCACGTACTGTAGGCCTTTTAAGAACAGACCATTTAATCTTGTAGAAACTTTGCTCTTTTTTGATGTCAGGAAAAGGGAAATTTGCTAAAAAACAAAACAAAATGGCGGTTGATCATGCAGTTAGTGGACTTTTCACTTGATAACATATTTCTCATTCAGGTTGCTTTTTTGGTTAATGTGATATTCATGAGGCAACTAAATTAAAAGAGAGCATGTTTTCCAGATTGCAGTTGCTGTAAAGATAATAGATTTATGGTTTATTTTTAATGAAGGTGTTTATGGACTAGAAGTCTAGCATTTGCTGTGTTAAAGAAACCTGACTTCAATATCAACACAATTCAACACATTTTTTTAATAGTTCCTATTTAAACATATATGTACTGATCTAGGTTGTAGTCTGAAACAAAGAAAATAGATAGATTATAGATTACCATCAATTCTGGTTTCCAGTTACTTTTTTTTTTTTTTTTTTTTTCCAGCTGTTATTGGTTTGCTTTAAAAAATGTTGTACTTTTTATGAAGAAAGTCTATGTTATGCAATATTTCTTAGCTAAATTTTGCGTAATTTGTGTAATAAATAATTTCAATGTGTAGCTGGAAGTACAGAGCTTCTTATGTTTGCATTCAAACAAGGAAAATGGAAGGGATCTTTCCCCAGTTAAGCATAAACTAAGCAAGAACATAATAACTTCCAGTTTTGCTAATGTTAATGTATCTAATCTTCCTAATACTTTTTGTTTCACTGTAGATACCAAAAGCTTTTGGAGGCATTTACATCTTTCTAATGAACAAATAAAATAACAATAATAGTAAGTCATTCTAACAATTTATTGCATAGCTTGAAGGAACCACCTAGGTCATCATCAGGTCTTTCCCTGGGATGAAAGGTGGTTGTGTTCTGGATGTCTGGACCAGACCCTCTATCTCACGTGCCCCCATGCACTGTGGGCCATCAGTAATTCTCTTCCCAATGCCCCATAACAATTTTTAGGCACACAGTGAAAACAGCAGCAGCCATATACTGTACCACAGTAGACAACAGCCCAAGTTGACAACAGTCTACATTTCTACAATAACAAAGACATTCCAATTTTAGTATGCCTCGTTTGAAAGCTTGTCTCTCTTTACCTGTTTTTGCTTGACTTTTTTGCCTTTTTTTTTGTTTGTTTGTTTTGTTTTTGTTTGGTTGCAGGTTGGTTTGTTGGCTGTGTTTTTTTTTGTTGTTGTTGTTTTTTATTTTGTTTTGTTTTACCTAATATTTTTAGCTTTTTCAGCCCGTATGCTCCCCTGCATGCTCTGTTGGACATTAATTACCAAGTTAATATTGTTTTTGTTCCAATTCAGAGTCATTTTCTAAAACAGCATAAATGACATGTAATATGACTCTTCCTGTACTACACTTGTCAGCTTAAATGGGAAAAATGGAACTACAATTACTTTTTGTCAGCCTCTTGAGCTAGTCGTGTATCCTGATACCTGATAAAAGGTGTAATGTTTAAAAGGAGGTGGTTTATATGCTGCCTCAGCTGAGATGCCTGAAGATCAGCAGTTCTGCCACACCAGGGGCAAAGTTTGTACTTACTGTTTTTTTTTTTTTTTCTGGATATGGATTTGTGTTATTTCAGCTAATTGGGGTAATTTAAATACTCCAGTTTTGCATATTACTACAAGCTTGAATCCAGCTTGGATTCCTCACTTTCTTACATACTCTCTGAGGCTCAGCCCCAGACTTTTGATTCCCATTGATTGTCAGCATGCAGTCTGTGCACTCTACTTCTCCACTGCTGTTTGCTGGTCTCACTTGTCTTCCAGCTTCCTTAATTATTCCCATAATCATCATAGCCATGTACTTTATATCCATTTAGTATCCTTATTCTTGGAAGACCTTGCAGAGGTAAGGTAAGCCTAATTTTACAAATAGGAAGGTGATTTTGAAAAGGTGACAGCCCTGTCAAAGAGAAAAATGTGTGATTCCTGTCTCAGCGTGCATGAGTTGCTTCTTTTCTGCCACAGCCCAATAATCTTACAGCTTCCACTCGCTGCACGAAATTCAAGGCTGTAATTTCTCTCCTAATTTTCATTCTTGAATTCCCATATATAAGCTTTTAAATCCTGATCAGATATTTTTTCAAATTATCTGAGTCTACCTGGATGAAAACAAACAAAAAATAAAAAATACAGAAGTTATTTGACGAAGGGCTCCAATTAGTGCATAGACAGCAAGACTTAGTTTGGGACTGCTGCAGATTTTGCCATTTCAGATGTTCCTCTTCTCACTGAGGTTTGCAAAAGGAGAGGGATGGATGTATCTCTCAGCTGTTTACACAGCAGATCACAAGCTGCCACATTTTATAGTCTAATGTAAAAAGATTATTTCCTACACATATGTGTCTGAAGGATAGACAAACATTGGGTGAGATTTCTGCTGGTTGGCATGCTGACAGTGTGGAAGGATTGTGTCCGAATCTTTTTGGTTTTGGTATTTAATTCTTGGATAAAAGAGGATGATGGTGTTGAAAATGGTAAATTTTTTTCTGTTATTAAGCTTTAAGAATAACAATCAAGATTCATTAATTACTATTCAGAAGAAAGATTTCCAAACCAGTCAGCTTGTAGCACTCTTGACTAATACTGTGACTGTTTATAAAGTTTGCCTCCCCTTCAGAAAGTGAGCATTGTAAGACATAGAATACAATTATTTTACTGGATAAATATGATAGCAAACTTTATTGGGAATATATCTTCATGAACTTTTATACAGAAATATAATTGACCAGTGCTGTATATTGTATGTATTTATAGAGTTCCCACATGCAAAGCAGTGCCTCTAGTGCTATAAATCACACTGAAGTTTCCTGTGAGTATCTGGTTGAAAGGAGAACTGATGGATCTTCTAGGATAATCAGCACTCTATGTGTCTGAAGTTTTATTAGCAATGGTGGGATTTTTCTGTGTTCTGCAGAAACAGTGATATTGTTTTTAAAAACAACTTTTAAATTTTACACCTCAGTTATTCTTAGCTTGCAAAGTGCATGAGTTCCCTCCTTTAATTTGAAAAGGAACTGAGATTTTATTTTCCAGAATAATAAAGGCATCAGTGGAAACCAACAAGCAAACCATCAAAAGTAAAAACAGCAGACTATGCTTTGGAATACGTGGTCTTGCCATTCCTAGGCTCCAGTTCTGGAAAACTTTTCTTATTTAGAACTGCACTTAAAGATTTTGTTAACAGTACTAATGTATGCAAGTGTTGCCCTGAAGATGGGCAGACTGAAAAAGATGTGGATGTTTAAGATTTCTGTCTGATCTTGGACCCTGGATTTAGTTGGCCCAGGAATCCTGGTCTATATGCAACAGTGACAATAATATTTTCAGCATTGTTGCAGATCCTGAAAAAATTACTAGAGAGAAGGATCTTTCAGCCTGCAGTAAAGATGGACTGCCATGTCCCCATACTGTTGTGGTGGGTAGCAGAAGACTACAGAGAGTAATTCATCCTCTGATGTACACATGTTGCATTCCTGTGTAAGAGCTGGATATTATGATTTATTATTATTTATTATTATTATCTTACGGTATACAAGACACATTTAGGAGATGCATGAGGTAAATATTCTCTTAGATTTTATGATCTGCCAGGAAGGGACTGAAATGTGGCCTGAGCTTGAGAAGCAGTAAGTGCACACAGCTCACATCAAAGATAAGTGTAAACACTTATTACGTACTGCTTTTTGAATGCAAATTTATGGTCTATTGTTCTACTCTTTAACACAAACAAAATTGACATTAGCTTCAAGGGATGACCCAGAGATGTTAATGAATCACAGATTTTCCCTGGCAGACAAAACTGATGATCTGAAACTGAGGTCTTCAGGACAGGAGGTTATGTCCAGATTTATCTGTACAAGTTTGCTATTGCGAGTGTATGCTGTATAATAAAAACAGTTCTTTTAGTATTAGCCTTGACACTCCCGTGCTTATATTTGAATTTCTTTATTTTATCCCTGTTCTGCTGTTTTATGTCACAGATTAGTGGAGGCAAATACCGAGACAGCATTCCCACTGGAATTTAAAAGCTCTGGGGCCGGGGAGATTGTCAAGTAGTCAGTTATATCCTTCAATGGCACAAGTTTTATTATTGTCATAAATCCACTGCAGTTTTAACTTCATCTTTCTAATTACCTTATATTCTTCTGAGACTGACACCAGTATTGGTCAGACCAGTATTGGTCCTCTGTTTTCAAGAATCTATTGTTTGGATGTTTAGGGCAAGGGTTTTATTTATTTATTTTTATTTTTTTTTCCCTTTTCTTTTTTTGATTTTTAAGAAGAATTGAAATCTGTTTAGAGGTTTTTCATACTGAAGAAGACAAATAGAGAAAAGATATCAATTTACTATAAAGAAAAAATAGTTCCTACCCTTGCAAATCTCAATTTGGCACAGCAATTAAAAATGTGACTGAAGTACATGCTTGAAGAGAAGTGCATATGTAAAATCTTAGCTGAGTTGAGTTGTGCTAGAAAAATGTGGTGGGTGTTAGTGAAATGCTTATATGTATATGTATATATACATTTTTATATGTATAATTTAATTTAGGAAAAAATGAGGTTAAACTCTGCTGTCACATACTTCAGCAGATACATTTTTAATCCTATGAGAGCAGTTTGGGCAAATCTGAAAAGAGGTTTTAGCCCACAGAGCCTTCCCTCTAATTCCATACTGTGCTCAACAACCTTTCATGTATGAAATATTGCAGTGTGGGATCTTTGGTCACAGTGCAGCTAGATACCATTTTCCCATGGGCAGTTAGCATGGCTTGTACACTCTTAGGAAGAGAATGAGTGAGAGTGATTTTTACTTTGGTACTAACAACACACTGAATTTCCTGAAGTTGTTCATTATACTCTTCAAAGGTGTTTGGAGGCTGGAAAGCTCTGGTTGCCAATTTTTATGGTTGATGTTTATATTTGTATTACCTACTTAAATTTTACAATACTATGACTTGCCTAATTGGAAAGGCAAAGGAAATGCTTTGGCTTTCAGAGAGCTTGAGGCTCTTGAAATGAGAAAAAGAGCAGAGTCCAGGGGTTAAATGTGAGAGCTATTGCATTTGCTTGGCGGGAGTGAAAGGCTGGTTCAGTTCACTCTATGCATTTCAGCAGCTGTAGTAATTTTGTTGGGCTACTCAGCCTGAAAGTCTAGAGCAAAGGGATCAAAACATCCATGTTGACTAAAAAGAAAAATAGGTTACTTTGAGGACAAATATTTTGCTCTTTTAATTTAACTCTGTAGGGAAACAGAAAGCAGAGATGGAAAAGGATATATTCAGAAGCTCTGTAAGGAAGCTTTCCTTTTAGGTGAAAACATTGCATTTTCTATTCTAATTCCATTTCTATTTTGGGAGGACAGGAGGAAAAAAAAAAAAAAAAAAAAAAAAAAAGACTTTTATTTGATGCAATATTCCTGAAAGGTACAGAAAGAAGGAACTGTCCCTTACAGAGTTTAAGGAATGTAAGAAACTTCTTAATTATATAGGACAGGTAAACTGGAAAAGGGAGTTTCTCTACCTGTATCTCTCTGCCAGGTGACTGCTCTTATCAATGCTGCCTTGTTTAAACTAAAAAATAAAATAAAAAAAAAAATCTGAGGAATGAAAAGACTTCTTGTCTGGGTTTGTGCTGGGCTATGCTTCCAGCTATTCAGGATCAAGGCTTCCTTTTTAATTCTTAAACACCTGTTTTAGTGAGTCACCTCAGGATGGGGGAAGGACAGGGCAGGGAAGCAGGGTAGGACCCTTCTTGTCTTTGGCACTTCTTTAAAGATCCAGTTATTTATGCAGTCCTATAAACATGCTTTTATGAGGGGGGAAGAGGGGAAAAAATGATTAATGATGATAATGATAAATACAGGCTAAGTTCACTTGACCCTATGGTAATTTTCTTCATATTTACAGTTATACCATGGCAATATTAGTTTAACTTGTAATTTGTCAGAGTATTCTCTGATCATCATTGTGACACTGCAAATCACAGCAGAAAGCACTAAGAATGTTGCCCCAAATAATGGCTTAATTATAAACAGGATGCTGAATGTAAATGTATCCTGCTCTCACTGCACATCCTTCTGCAATCATGGGCTGTATTTCCTTTACTTGTTAAGTGACATGGTAGATCATTTATCTTCATTTGCTGAGGCAAATTGCTTCAGTCTTCATCTTTCTCAGGAATCCTGAAGTATTTTTCTGATTCAGAGTTGCCCATCTCCCACAACTTGCTCTTTCTATGAGAAACAAGGAGTCAAAGGCATCTCTGCTCTTCGGAATTGTGATACCCACCTGCCAAATTATTAGCAGAAAGTTAATTGAACTATGGCTATTCATGCTGTTCATATTTATCCAGCCAAATGGCATTTTAAGAATAATAGCCATCACGTTACAAACACACTGAAAAAGTCCATTTGTATGTCATGATTTAAAATCAGGTAGTACTTTTTCTCCCTCCTGTCCCTTTTGATATTTATGCTTTTATATATTTTACTTAGCATTTGTGAATTTAGAGTGGACTGCTTTGAATTTTGAAGTAACTATTTGTAAACTTTTCTATAGGTTTCATCATCATCATATTTTAAAGTACTTTGTAAAGACTGGTGGATTTAGCCACAAAACTTCCACGTCTAATAACTGCTATTATTTGTTTTCATTTTACCAATTGCCTACCAGAACAACAAACGACTTGCCAAGATAATATGCAGGAAATTTGGTGTAGGAGAAAAGAAAAAAAAATCCCACATTTTTTTCTAATTTGTATTTTTATGTTTAACCTTCAGAGTAGGCATTGTGATATATTGTAGTGATGAAAATGTAGATTTGAATTGAATATACAAGAACTACTCACCGAAATGCAACCCAATAGCCTCTTTACAATTTCTGTCAGAACTCCACCATCCTGCCAACAGCTCTTTAACTTCTATTTAAATATTTGGCAATCCAAGACTGTTTTTTTTTCCTTCCTCTTTTACTGCAAGATGTCATTCAAGCTTACTGCTGAGTAGAGCTGCAACCTCTTAGAGTAATTAGGGAATTTGTTTTGCTTCCATGGGAAAGCTAATACGTTTTTTTTTTTTTTTAAAGTGTAGAGTTATTTAGTTACCAATTTTATTTCTTTGCCATTTTAGATTTTTGAAAACCTTCCTAAAATTCTTTTCTCATCTTAGTTTTCAATTTTGGTTCAGTGCTGTGAGAAGCAAGCAGTAGAAGTTGAAGTTAGGTAAAACTAAAGGAGCAGTTGGAGATCTGCACTATTGTGGAGTGAAAACTTGTCAGAGAATTGGAGACCTAGAAGGCTCTGGGCTGACTTTCAGCATCTCTCGTGTCTATGTGAAACAGATAATGAAAGCCCTAGAGATCTCCTTAGAAGAGAACTAATCTGGAGAAACCCACAGCCCAGAGGTAATTACATGACTGACTTTTTCTCCAAATGCTCCCTTTAGATGCATTTCACTAACATAGGTTTCTCTGCCCTAATGTGAAAGTACAAAGAAAAGGTATGTGACTAACAATTCTTCTGGCCTACACATAAAACGTACCTGGTCATTTGCTAAATTGCACTGTATGCTCACAGGTACAAAAATACTGACAATATCATGACTGAGCATGGCTTTGGAGCCTACCAGCAGCAAAGGTACTCCAAAGGTCAAGCTCTGATGAAGGACGCTTTTATTCTATATGAGGTGGAGACCAAATCTATTTATTTATTTATTTATTCAGTCATTGCTCTAAAGAGTATATAGTAGGTAGGCTAGAAATAAATGTCTTTCATCAGCCCAGTTTACCTTGATATGCCAACTTGCTGAACAGTTTCTCCCAAAGAAATGATGACAAAGAAACCACAGCCAAATGTGAACTGTTAATTTTCTTGTGCAATATATGCAACTAAGCATTTCATCTAATTTATAGGCCTTTTGCAATATAAAATTAATGACTTGTACAATTTATTTTAAGGTCTGCT
The DNA here is from genome assembly GCA_011076525.1 of Nettapus auritus. Classification (NCBI taxonomy): domain Eukaryota; kingdom Metazoa; phylum Chordata; class Aves; order Anseriformes; family Anatidae; genus Nettapus; species Nettapus auritus. The sequence goes on along the minus strand of CM021766.1, from coordinate 20,064,439 downwards.
ATAAATTAAATGCATCAGCTGGATGTTTTTCTTTTCTCTAAAGAGCAATTATCTGGCTTGGAAATTTAATCAAGTCATCAAGTAAAAATATTGTCTTAGTTCTGAAAGACATACAATTGTTTGAATATTTAGACTAGATTTATAGGAAAAATATATTAAGTTTTCTATCCTTTCCTTAACAACTTCCATGAAATGTGTACTTCATTTAGCTTGGAATGTCTGACTTTACAATGATCATAATAGATTTGAAGCCCTCACAGCAAAACCAAAAACATGAGAATGTAATTAATAAGATGAAATAACTTATGGTTACATAAGTTATTTCACAGCATTCTGTGACTATTACTGTACAGTTTCCTAAGTACTTCACCTTTGGTATTTAACACTAACATCAGTGAGAGTGAAATACCCACAATCTCCTCAAGTGCTTCTGTGTGAATATAAATGGTTATATTTTGCATTAAGTTTGGGCAAGTTTATCCACTTTTAATAATAGCTGATAATGTGAAGGTTGTACAGCGACCTTAGTAAGAATTTCACTTGGGAGCAAGTTGGATTCTGGCCATTTAGTGCTAGAAATCACAATATATGTAAAAGATAATAGTATGTCTTGGGACATTATTAATTTTGATCTCTAGTCACATCTGGAGAATTTGAATATGTGTTTGCCAAAGAACATTTTACATTGATTCCTGAAGAGCTCAGCTCTGTGGCTGTAACTGACCAAGGGCAAATGGCTGCTCAGGGAAGCACTGGGTGCACAGATCTTGTGATCCTGGTTGTCTGTTTCCTGTGGCTAAATACTATTTAAGGAAATGTAAAATGCCACACCTGGAAGGATGCAAAATGAATTTGAAATATTTAGTAGGAGTTGGGAGACATAGCAGATTTATACAGTGATATTTATGAACCCATTTTGACTCATGACAAATTTCAGGTCATTTTGTGATCAGTATATAGATCCTTTTTACATAAATGTACAGATAGAAGATGTATGTGTATGTACATACATATGCATGTGTGTGTGTACCTATATAGACATTCAAAGACAAAGCTCCAAATTTATTACACAATACATTTTCTTTATTTTTTAACCTATTTATGCAGTTGTTTTCATGGTCTTTATAACAAGGATGTTATTTTTGAAGACTTGATATATTTATTTCCCAGTGGTGCCATTCTTTCTACTGTTCTAAGAGTGCTTTCCATTTATTAAAGTTTTAGTTCCATTTATTGATACAAAATGGTGTATTCAGGAGAGCACAAGCCTGTTTATCCTAGTTTAAATATTATTTTCGGTATCTTATCCTTTTTTATACTCAATAAAAATCGAAGCTATAGATCAATGTACAAGCATCATCTAGTAATTATTTTTTGAAGTTTCTTTTTACTTTTTAACTTTTCATTTCTACTAGTCCCTAATTAATGTTTCTAATAGTAACTCATACTATATTTAAATAAATGACTACATTAGGATATCAGGGTTATGATCACTTTTTTTTAAGTCCTTATATAGGCAACTTTCTATGTGGTCATTGTGCAGTGCTATACTTACATATGTTACTCTAAATTTGCTTTCTTTTCTCTGGCAAAAATCCCAGTGGCTCCAGTAACAATTTGCCTGTTAAGGTTTCTAGCTGTCCCTGATGGAACAGCCAGGGTCCAGCTGCTCACAGTCACTGACTGCAGGCCAGCAGGAGGAGGAAGGTGTGTGAAACTCATGAGAGCTCTTCAGGCCAGACAGGAAACCATGCAAACACAGCACAGAACTGCAATATGGTAGTCTGGTCAACTGACATTTGACATAGTTCTTGGAAGGGTAATAACTTATTTTTCTGAGTTATTATGGTTATGGCATAATAAACCAATGCCTTCAAGGCTGTCAGGTTTAGGGGCTAAAACTTGTGTTGGGAAAAAAAAAAAAAAGAAAAAAGAAAAGGCTGAATCAGGGTATCAGTACTGTAGCAGCTATTCACAAATTCAAAGCTGTACATAGGTTTCAGGATCAAGTTTCAAGGGAGAAAATCCTCTATTTATTTATTGGTTTCCTAATTGGTTTCTCTGTGGCTGGTGGATACTTTCTGTATTTGGCATAAAATATATGTTCAGTATATAAAAGCAAATAGCAAAAATAAACACAAATAATTTTGTTTTAATTTCAGTGTTTTGCTCTTAATATATAGTTCTTTTATTTGGGGAAGCAGGAACTGAAGAGACTGGGAACATCTAATGACTTTTCATAAATAGACTGCATTGGCAGATATACCTATGTAATTTCCTGCTCTTGAGAGCTTTATGACCTTTTCAGCTCTTACTATCTGTCTTATACTGTAGTCCTCCATCTGCTGACAGGAATAAATCTTGAGATGAGTAGTGGTAAGTAGTTAAGTAGCTTTGTTACTTTACCTTAGCAAATTATTACCAGCTTCTTCAAAATTCCACATTAAGACACCCGAAGTGAAGTATTTCGGAACCATGTCTATATGTCTAGTGAAACATGAATAAAGAACAAATTCAGAAGACCAACAGGTGTTAAGGCAAATTATACAAATCGCTTTGTTGAAAGAAGGGCGTTTTTAAATTTAAGTACTCGGAAAGATGTTTCATGCATTTATTCAACCAGTTTTCTCAATGAAATTCTGAACCCTTGTTTCCCATAATAACATTACAATTAAAAAACATTCTCAACTGAATACAATTTGAGGCTCAATCTGCGTCTTAATAGGCTTTTTTTGTTTTGCAGATAGTTTTATTAAATATATAATCACCTAATCAAATTAAATTTGACTTTTCCTCTGCCTGAGTGATTGTGCTGAGTGTGGGTACAGACAAGAGATGAAGATGCAAATAGACAAGGAAAATGGCAAACCCACCAACAAGGGGAAGAAAAATGTACATGAATGCACTTATCTCCACAACACATACTAAAACAATCTGCCAAGACTGGAGGTCTGTGGTGGGATTAGAGAATAGCAAATACTATTCTAGTGTTTCAGAATGAGATAAATAGTGATACAGGCAATTTTACTGCAGGCTTTAGAACACATTTTGAAATAATAATTTCAAAATTTCAGTTATGTAATGACAATGATTTTTAAGATTTAAGGTGAAATAGGAGAACACAGCCGAATTAGTCAGAGTTGTGAGAAAAAGGAGAGAATGCAGACAAATTAGCCAAGATTTACCTGACTAGTATGATGGTGTTTATGAGAATGGACAGATTATTATTTTACTCTTTAGTAAAAGGGATTGTGGTAGGCCTTATTTTACTTTTCTGCCCAAATAGTTTTGGTATGGTATCACATAGGAATTGTTAGTTCAGGTAAGGAAGATGGTGACTAATGGAAGAATTATAATGGGCATAGAAAAACTCTATGGAAGATAAAATCAGAGTAGCCTACCTCCAACCAACCAGAAATTCTTGTAAACTTGAAAGAAAAAAAAAAAAAAAGTCATAAAATGTGGGAATATGCTGGTAAATTCTGCTATTATAGTGATGATCCCTTTTAATTTGTGTCAGAGGAGGACTAAAGAATCATGTTAAAATAACTAGGAGATGCTGGAGTATGGAGAAGGCATGGAATAGTACAATGTTGATATTCACACATTTTGTGACTTATAACCAAGATTTCTGTTTGTATACTCAAGAAAACTATCATCTGTCTCCTTACTGCAGAAAGACTGGACCTTAAAAATGTGCAGCAGGTGTGGAAAAAACAAATGTGCTACTGAAAGATACAAGAATTACTTTTCCAACAGAGAGAGAGAAGTACAGTGGTACAACTCAGTGTCAAATACTGCAAAGTTTTCAAGTTTTCGTTTAGATTGCAATAGGTGCACTAGTCTTACAAAATAAAGCCTGGACAAATATGTAATATATTTCTCTTAATATATGCAGGACATAAAAGAAAATCTGAGAAGGAATATTGAAGTAAAGAACAAGTAGTTATACATTGGGTGTGAATAAATGTATGCTGTAAATAAAAGATCAGTAACCAGTAAAACACTGAGTTTCTGCATGTGCTTCCTTTTCAAAGAGCTTTTTTTAGAGTGCATACTGAAAATGTAAGAAACTTTTTAGCAGATACGTGTGACTGTAGGGTTCTGCAGTCCTGTCTCCAGTGCAATTGCTGTATACTTAAACTAGTCCTCTCAGGTCCTGTTGTGTAATAACGTAGAGAAAAGTATTTTTTTCCAGCTCAGGAGGCGATGAATGATCCTTCCAACCATGCTCAATACATCTACCACAGGTAACACCTGCTGGTGCAGTGCAAGGGAAGGGTGTAGTCTCTTCTGCGACTGGAGGTATAAGAGAAGTAGACAAGTTCATAAGCTGCAGTCAACATTTTGGCACATTCTTCCTTGCAATTCCCTTTCTTCATGATCTGAAAAGACACTTAAATCATGCATGCTCAACTGCAAAACAAGCACTTTCCACTGCCTAGAGAACATGCCTGTGGGCTTTGTCACAGGAGCACTGACTTGCTTGTGTGCGTGCTGTAAGGTATTCCACCCTGCCTGCATGTTGTGGGCTGCCTCACACATGGTGCTGTTTCCTACTTTGTGCCTGCATGCTGCCTGCTCTCTGTAATGAACCTTGACAGCTCATGCTGCCAGGTAGTGCCTGGCTCTCCCTCTCCTTCTGTGTGTCCAACCTGCTGAATACTGCACAGCCTTTGGGGCATAGCTCTTTAACTACAGAATTCCCTCCAGGTTTTTCTGCAATAATACCATGATTGGTACTTATGTAGCCCTGCTGTACTCCTTTGTAGCCTGTATGAACCCTTGCAGCATGGTTTTAAACACCAAGAGGATGATTAGCCATTGATTTTTAAAACCAGACTGGCCCCTGCATAGCAGAGGATTGAAAATGAAACATCCTGTGCCTGAGCCCTTTCTGGATCCCCTGAAGGGGTACAGGCATGCCATGCACATCAGACACAGCCCACTCCCTAATCCTGTAATTGTTATGCTAAAGTACTGTGTTTAGATTGCATTGGTTCCTGAAGGTGAAATAATTTGCTAAGGTGAAGTTAGGTTGCTAATTCCTGTGTCACTACAAAGCTGGTACAATATTGATTAGTAACATTTTATCATTATGTATTAAGCTTTTAACTAACAAAATTTAAAGCTAAGCCAGAAATTAAATATAATTGAGAAAAATCAAGAGACCCTATAAAAACGGGGGGAAGAGAGAAGAAAAAAAAAAAAAAAAAAAAAAAAAAAAAAAAAGAGGTGAAGGCCATTATCACTGTGTGCATGTCCAGCCATCCCAGCACCCACAGTGACAGAAAAAAAGAAAACAAGCTTTGACAGGACAGGTGAGTGGGGAAACATAGTGAGAGGCTTTGGGAAACATAGTGAGAGGCTACAAGCACCCTTCTTTATGCCCTCTTTCTGAAATGTCATTTGGGCAAAAGAAGCCAGAAAGGCACCACATGAGGTTCGGCAGCAATGAGAATGTTGAAGAAGGCACAGAAGCGGTGGCCAGGAGAGCTGTCTCAGTGAGACCAAGCAAATGTAACTCCAAAAGCTTGCTGTTGTGGTAAGTTTTGAGAAGCTTGCTGGTCAGCCTAACCAAGTATCAGATCACAGGGGGAGCGAGCTCACAGCTGTGTTGTTTGGGCTCCAGGATTCCAGCAAGCTGGTATTTGTTTTCTTGTGCTTCTCCACACACAAATAAAAACCCATGCCCAAAGACTTTAGCACAAAAGGGAAGGATGGCCATGGGAGTTTTATGCTGTGCCATCAACACCAATTGAACATATTTCTGCATCATGTGGAGAGAAGGTCTAGGAGGTTAAGCCACCTCTGCAGTCAGGGATCCCAGGAAAGACATGTTGCACTACTATTTGAAATACAATCAGAATTTAGAACTGATTTTTTGTAGTACTTCATCTATTTTAAATAACATACTTTTACGGCTTATCAGAAACATATCATGTAAGGGAGCACCTGGGCTGAGAACCCAAAGTTCCCATTCCTTTTTGGTTTTGTTCTGAAACTAAACACTATTTTTCAATTCTGATCCATTTTCTTTAGTTTCTTGAAACACTGATTAGAAGTACAGTATCCGGTTCTCTATCATTATTAAAGTCTAATCATTGATTATAACAGGGCAGCAGATGTCAGAAAAACATGGCAATAAGGACACAAATGTAATGGCCAAATTTTCTCTGGCTGTAAACCTCCTTTTTTATAAGGAGCAAGTGCTCCAGTGTTTTGCATGACACTAATTTAATATTTTCTTCAATTCTGATTTAATATATTCTTGTATAATTTCTGAATTATCCAGACTATTTTTTTTTTCCTCTACAAACCAAAGAATAAAAGCTGAAATACTTATTCAGTGGTAAAAATTTTGCAATTGATCTTTAAGAAAATGCAGTAAAAATGTGTGAGATAATGGTACTTTGTCTGGTCTGGGATCTGTGAGAGTCCATTAGTGGATTAAGCCCATTTAATTTCTTGCCATTTGGCCACCTTTGTCCACTGGCCCTTAGATACTATGAGTAATGTGTGCCACTACTGTTCACACACACAAAAGTGTTCACACACTTTTTAATTCGTAGTTAAATTGTGCTAGGTTACGTTGACAGGCTGATAAACCGTTATCTAAGCCTTCTTTACTGGTGCTATCCTTTGCTGCAGAGACCTGGGTTTGCATCCCTGTATGATGTACGGTGTACTTTCTGTCCAGCTTGGGAATGAGAAATGCTGTGGTTAAATTCTGTCATACAGGCAAAAATTTTGTCACCTTCCTTGGCTGCAGGACTGGACCTATGGATTTTTCAGGCAACTGGCAGTTAACTTTAATGAGTACACTGGTTTTATGTAGCACCAAATGGCAAGTGGTGTAAACCTTTGCCAAATCTCTGTCCCTGCTGTCCTCTGACTCTAACTTCAGAGCTGCAGTGACAGGTTCATTCCATAGCAAGGGAACTTTGAAGGCAATCAATAAGGTTAGCAAGCCACTATCTGGATAACACAGATAGAAACACAGAGTGAGGTCTACTGTGTTCTGGGGAACATGAGGTTCATTCACTATTGTTATTTTACCACTGGATGTCCATGAGAGCTCCCTGGGTGGCTGAGAAAAGAAGACCGGAGATTTAATTTCAGTGCTGACTCTGGGGAATGAATAAATAAACAAATAAACAAACACTACTTCTCTTCTGAAGATATCAGTAACATAGGATTATAAACCAATTTTTTAAACTCAGTAATACTTTTTTCCCACAACTTTCATAAAAAGTGTTTCTTAGCGAGGCAGTTGCAATGTGTGAATTACCATGTTTTGATCTGCTTGGAAGTCTGGCTTCCGTTTAAATCTCAATCAATTTAAAACTAAAGCCTGTGACTATTTACATTACCCTACTATGATATCTGGTACACTTATATACGTGTCATGTCCCTTTTATCCAGTGCTTCCATTTGAAAACCTTCTTGAGTGTGATCTTGAGAACTGTGTTTAAGTTTTGAAAACTGAAGATATCGCAAGGCTCTTAAAACATTGTTGACATATGTGAAGGTTCTGGACAGACCTTCCAAAAAGAATAATAATGATATATATATATATTATTATTCTTAAAATATAAGCAGAGGATGTGTATATTAAAGTTGAATTTCCATACATGTATGTGGAAGTACTCAAGCATGGTTTTCTCAAAAGATTAGCAAAGAATCATAGAATGATTTGAGTTGGAAGGGACCTTAAAGACCATCCACTCCCAACCCCCTGCCATGGGAAGGAACACCTCCCAGCAGACCAGGTTGCTTAAAACCCCATGAAGCCTGGCCTTGAACATTTCCATGGATGGGGCATCCACAACTCCTCTGGGCAACCTGTTCCAATGCCTCACCACCCCTATAGTAAAGAATTACTTCCTAATATCTAATCTAAACCTACCCTTGTTCAGTTTAAAGCCATTACTCCTTGCACTATCACTTCAATCCCTGACAAAGAGTTCCTCCCCAGCTTTCCTGTAGGCCCCCTTTAGGTACTGGCAGGACACTATAATGTCTCCCTGAGGCCTTCTCTTCTCCAGGCTGAACATCCCCAGCTCCCTCAGTCTGTCTTCATCGGACAGGTGCTTCAGCCCTCTGTTCATCCTCTGGACTTGCTCGTATGTCTTTGTTATGTTGGGGGCCCCAGAGCTGAACACAAATTGTTTATACATTTTATTTTCTTCCACTTCCTTTATTTAGATCTCTCTCACAGAAACCTTTATGTTGCTGCACTAATCTTCTTGACTGATGGATTTTATTTTAGGTAACCAGGGGGTGAGTGTTCAAGAAAATCACCACTCTGATTCTAAGGCTTCAATTATCTCCTGGGGCTCTGCTTTTGGAAACATGCTTTCGCAGTTTCTTACTTCATGAGAAGCTCCTGATTGAATAATAGCCTTGAATTCAATTAGGAACCATGTGTTTTTCTGAGCAAAATATGAAGAAAATGGCTATTTTCCCATAAGCACCTTGTTTAATTTTCTTGCAGTCTATCTCCACATTACACATGTGCTGCTCCTGTTGTCACTCATTAATTTTCCTTTTGAGATGCTTGTTCAGTCATTATTTTCTGCCAAATCCTGAAGAATGTATTTATATAGTGTTTTTTTTCCTATTTCTTCTTTCTGTGAATTAATTACAAATTGAATCATTTGCTATCTGCTTGTCTACATTCCTAGCAAGTGATAGTTGGATGTGCATTTTATTGCATCAGTTATTATTTTATGTACTTCAATTTCTGAAGTAATCATAGTTTGACAAGTGCTGTCCATTCTTCTTTGTCAAATACTGCATGGTCAAAGAAGGGAAATTACAGCAAAAACATGCACCACAACTGTGTGCTATGTGGCTATCCATTTAAAGACCAAGATGATGCTATTTTTTTATATATATTTTTTTAATCATCTAGCTAGAAGACTTTTGGTTAACCTGATGAAATAATTCTCCATAAATAAATCATATCAACAGAGTGGGAAATATGTGCAATTCAGTGTAATATATTGGTTGTTTCATAACTGTGATTAAAGTATGGCTACTCTTGTACAACTATTGTATAGTTGAAATAATTTTCTTTTTTGTTTTGAAGAGTCCTTAGTGCTGGTAGATGCCATTGAAGTGGGACAGAAGCAGAAACATATATGTTTAGGGAAGAGTTTGACAAATGGTACAATAAACCATGATGGCTTTATGGAGCATGGCGGATTGCCACATGGGATCTTTGTGTCTGTGTGCTTCTTCAGTTGCTGGCCTCTTCACTAAGGCTCCCAACTTTCCAATTGGGAAAGTAGAAGGCTTTTTTTTGGCTCATATATTCAGTGACATTTAAGCACCTTACAGCAATGGGATCTGAGTATTTAAATACCTTCCAGGATCTAGGTCTTTTCCACTTTTTCAATAAATGTGCATACAGAGAAGTTCATCAAGAAGGACCTAATGTTGAGCACTTTGGTCCCAGTGAAACATAACCTTTTAATTTGTACTCAATTGTCAAGCTTTTGGGTAATCCCATTGAAATACCTGTGTGAGTCACTGGCTTGGGCAGAATAGGCTTGGCATCCCTTAGCCTGGCACTAAACAGAACTACTTGTCTAGCCAGAAACTGTTCATCACAAGTCCAAAAAGAGGACTGTGATTGCCAATTCTTCTTGTGTCCTTTGGGTGACTGAATAGTTACTGGACAATAATGATATTTTTATATCTGATGACCCGGATGTTAATAGTTATGTTACCATTGCTAAACTATTCAGTCTCTAGTGGGGAAGCATTCAGCACTGTCTGGTGTGTGCTTATTGTCTTTTGAGGTTAGAGACTGGTAAGCCCTTTCAGCTTCACTGAAATTTTGGCAATTCAGGCTCTTTTCTATAAAACATCATTGTGCCTCTTAAAAATGAACAAATGGGAAGCTATTGATTTCACAGCCTATTCACTTTACTGAGCCTGATGGTGGATGAGCAGAAGGAATGCACTAGGTAAACTTAATCCAAGGTCTCAGTAAGCATTTCACATAGCCTAGTGAACAGCAGATACTGTGCTCTGCCCAGTCTGGAAATGGTATGTTGTCTGTTTATGTGTTGTAGGTGCCAAAGCTGTGGCATCCTGTTGCTCTCCTACAGATTACTTGTAAAGCTGTGCTATAGTTTATTATGTTTTAATTATCTTGTGCCATACTGCTGGGATTTTTCTCTTCTCAGTCTTGATTCAGGATAACCATGGAGAATGAACTCTGTTTTTGGTATGCATGCTGCTGCCTGGAAAAGGGCCCTGATATGTTATACATAAATAAGTAAAGGAGAGAATATTTTATGTCTCTGCATTGCCACTGATGTAAAATGAACAAGCTAAATTCTGCAGCCAGCATTTTTGGCTTAAGTACACTCAGACTCTCTGAAATGTAGTAATTCTTTAATGTTCTGGATTCACCCTTTTATAGCAGAAAAGCAACAAGTTTGCAGTCTGGTGATTGTAGACTTTTTGCATGGCACCCAGAGGAAGCATTCCTCCAGTTCTCAGGTCTGATATTTAAAGGTATCTTTCATGTTGCTGGTAAAAATGAGAGGTGGGTAAGATGCAATGTTAGCTGAAAGTGCCAGTAGTTGTCTGGATATTGCAGCCCCAATACTGTGATTACAAAGGCCAAGTCAGGTTTGTCGGTGTGTGACAACAGGAGTTACTCTGTGGTTTAGTTTTTATAAAGCTTAACAAAGCAATGGCCCTTCTGCGTACCTGGGAAATTAACTGGTTAGAAAAATTACACTTGATTGTAAATAACTGCAGCTGGGTTGTACCTCTTTGTTGTTCTTCTTCTTTTTTAAATGGGTTTAATTAATGGTTTTATTATTTTCTTGCATGGCTTGGTCATGCATCATAAAAGTAACTAGGATTTTTTTTTTTTTTTTTTTTCTAGTGACTTGACTTTTTCTAGTGACTATCATTGCTCTACAATTAGCTTTAAACTAACAGGTAATATAAGGCAGGGAAAGCAGTGCTGGAGACTGAAGTCGTTGTGTTGCCTTCAAGAGAGATATTAAGGAATTTATGTTTGCTTGTTGTTGTTTATTTGTTTTTTGCTTTGTTGTTTGTTAAGATGGTTTATACACTCACAAATCAGCCACTTGATACTTTCATCTCTGAAAGTACAAAGTAGATGTTGAAATAGATTCAGATAACCCAGTTAATATCTTACAAATTCACATATGTTCAGCATCCTCCAGCTGAGGACAACCTGTGTTTCAGAAGTCTCCCATGATTAATGTGGAAGTGTGTTCTCATTTACCCTTTAAGTTGAGTAACTCCATTCAGAATGACTATACTCCCAAAGTTTAAGCTAGTAAACCACTTCAGTCTGAGGCTCCACAGCTGAAGCACTTTACAAGAACTGAGACATAAAAGAAAATGATTGAGGGGATAGTATAGCCTTTTACCTCTATAATATCTCAAGTAAATTTCAAGGCTCCTGACAGTAGCCAGTGGCAGTAGAAAAATCTTTTGCAAGTGCTGCAAAAAGGCAAATTTTACTGCCATTGGTCATTTAAAGTATAAAATGAGAATCAACAAACATGACTTAATATGGCTTAAGACATTTTGCCATCTGCTCTTAGCGTTATAGCTCCCGTTTAGTCCCATTGATATGAGAGCTTTCTCAGAGAAGGATCCAGTAAAGTCTTCTGCAATCTTTGTTTATGACTATGTATACCTATTGCAGTCATTCTAATTCTTTGGGCACTGCTGAATACTCGAGATTGGAAATGTTTACCCAGGTATTCTAGAGCACTATCTGGGGTTGTTATGGAAAAGAATCATATTGAATATTTTATTTTGTTTTCTGCATTATTCCCACTCATCCTGATGATCAGAATGGGGTTACATGGGATTTCACTTTCTGTAAAGTGAAATTTCTGGATGCCTTTCTGTAAAGGTGCCTTTCAGTGTCAGAGAGGTTGCACATTAGCCAGCAAAACACTTTCAGAAAACCTCATTCTACTCTTTGTTTTACACAATTAGCTACCTGGCATGCCTCATTGTATCTGTGCCAGGTATAGCATTCCCTGAGTTTTTTTTTTTTTTTTTTTCCACTTGTGAGAGGGAAAGTCCTTCTGCTCTGGAGGTACTTCCCTGGAATTCTGTCATTCTATGTGAAATCAAAAGATAGGGGGTTCAGATGTGACCTAGATAGTAACTGGAGGTTAAAAGACATTCCTAGATGGATGATATCTCCTTGTCTTGAGCTCCTTGGTTATGAAAACTGCCAACTGAGGAAAGATGAAAAACTAACGAAGATGGAGTGTGCACCAAACACTCTGATTTCATCTTCTCATAGGATTGGATGGGTGTACTCCATAACACTGGATGGGTGTACTCCATAACACTAAATATATGTATTATTTTCTTTTTCATGTGACTCGTGTTTAACCTGTAAGAACTCACTATCAAAAGTTGTAGAATCCAAGGGCTCTGGTGAATTTTAAAGAGAGTCATTTACAAGGATAATGTTAACATCCCCAAACACAAGGGACAAAAATGTGCTTCAGGGATATGTAACATTATTAGGGCTGTAATATGTATATATATATATATACAATATTTAAATGCTGTTATTTCAGTGGAGCTTAATTTTCCTCAGAGGCTACATATATCCCTTCTTTCTGGATAGTTTTCAGGGAAGCACCGAGCATTAAACTTTAAAGTCTTAAAGAGTCTTTTCTGTTTTCCATTTGCTGTAATTATGAAAAGGTCTTTCTAGTATAATAAAACAAATGGACATCGGTGTACCTGTCTGAGGAAATGTAAACCATTAATTGTTTATAATTTTAGTTCTATAAATTGGAGTATTAGAAGGCTAGCTAAAGAGATTTTTATTCATAGTCATGGTTTATTGGACAATTGTCAGGCTTGCTCTGGCTGTGGGATGGTGTATTGCCACACCCATCGTTTGCTCTGGATTGTTTTCCTATATCTGTACAGAATTCCTGTACAATTATGTTTACATATTTTCATTTACCACTCAGATATTAGTTGAAGAGACAAAATAAATTCAAATCAGACTTTGCATTGGGGATGGGAAGCTATGAATTCAGAGTTGTTTGTGCATGACTTTAAATAATGTTATATATATTAAAAGCTTGGTCAACAAAAATTATATGGGATATTTTCATTAGACATTAAGATTCTTCTTTTTACCACGAATGTGGTCAAATACTGGAGCAGGATGCACAGAGAGATGGTGGTGTTCCTGTCTTTGGAGATTCTGAGGACTCACCTGGGCACGGCCTTGAGCAGCCTGGTCTAACCAGATGTGTTTTGGGCAAGAGGTTGGGCAGGACGATTACAGAGGTCCCTTCTGACCTCAATTATTCTGTGATTCAGTTTAGTGTTTTCAAGAAAATCACTGCCAGCCCTGCTTTCAATTAAAGCATAGTAGTGAGATGTCAAAAATTTCTACTAGAAGCTGCGTTATACTGCTTGTATTTACAAAACAGTTCCTGTCTCCATAAAACTTGAGAAGCTAGGTCATTACTGAGATATTAAGCAAGTTATTCAGGGATTTATTTGAAGCAACGGAAGTGTAGTTCCAGGCTACGGACAACACAAGAAGAAAAATATACTTATGTAAGACTTATTGAAATAAAAATTAATTGAAGTAAGACCATCTTTGCCATAAATGATTTGCAGTCAGTAGAAAGGAAGTATAAGGACCATTGTACCCCTATTGATTCTGTCTCTGAACAACTATTATTCAATATATTGATTGGACTTCTCATTTCTTAAATGCTTCAGAGTTTTGTTTGCAAACTGCATTTAAACAGGATGCTAGTTCACAGGGAAAGACAGAAGGAGAAAGACTTTTTTTTCTTTTTTTTTTTTTTTTTGGTGGAAAAAGGGCAACAGAAATAGCAGCTGCTGTTACAGCTGGTGACTGCAGTAGGTAGCCATAACATTTTCAGAAATGAGTAAGCAGTTCTGAACAGCATGGGGCAGATGCAAGCCAGGTTAGAATGAGATCAAATCAGAAAAGATTTCTCAGTTTTATAAACTAGATGATTATTTCTTGCATCCTATTCAAGTATCCAGTACCTCCAAATCCAGTTACATTTCAGGGCTTAGTGGCTGGGTTATTACAGTGCACCTTGTTTTTGGAAGCAAAGCCAATGATATCTAATTGAAATTGAATCACCTCTGCACCTCTTGTTGGTCTGTTTTTGGCTGTTATGTATGCCTAAATTGTCTCTCTTTAATGTAGCTAATCAAATATAGTGAAACAATTACAGGGTGCATTCGCAGGTACAAATTGCTTTCTACAGACCACATGTGTTAAGTTCCTCTGGAAATAGTTCCATTTCTTGGTCCTGCTCCAGTGATCTGACTCAGTACTATTCAGTGTTCTGGTTTTCACTTGAGTGTCACGTGCATTCTTCAAAAATGCAAGTGACATTGCAATCAAAATGTAATCAAATGCAATCAATAAAGCAGATGCCCAGTTTGATGGTGCAGGTCCTCTGATCGTTGAGATCATATGCTCTTTTGTCATTTTGTCTGAGTAGCTGAAATATTGTCAGATGAGAAAACAAGCAAAACCTTGCTAAGATCCTAAAGAAAAGTTATTTCTGCCTAATCATCTGGATGAATTTTCAGTTTACAAACAGTTTCCCTGCAAACTTATCATCTGCTGTTCAGGGAAAGTCTGTCTGTACTGATAGCTCTCATCTTTGCTTCCCGAGTGCCTAAGCTTGCTCACCATTTTTTTTCCCCAGTATCATATTGTACTTCATGTAGAGAATTTTTCATTTAGTAATCTATCTTCTGAGTAATTAAGAAATTCTTTTTTATCTGTTGCCTTGTTGGTTGCATTCATGGTATTTATAGGTATGGACATACTTACTGTCTGACCATTCTGTTTTGTACAATTGACCAGAAAAACAGTGTTAGTCAAATAAATTAAAACTCAAAAAATTGAGCCCTCTTTACTAGCAAACAATGTCTGCATCTTTGGTGATGCCAGCCTTGTATTTCCATACCAAACCCACTGAAATGCAAATGTGGAAAGTCAGCTTCTGTATGCATGCTGAGTCTTTTTTTTTTTTTTTTTTTTTTTTTTTTTTAATACAGTATAAACATATATTTAATTTAAGGTAACTTCATTTAGATCTTTCAAAAATACCAGGATTAAGCCCTTTATCCACCATTTGGTTGAGGGAGAACAAGTAGGAAAGCAAGAAGAAAGCTAAAATGTGGTACAAGTAATTAAAGGGTTGCTTCCATCTGCTTTCATTATATAGCAGGGAAAACTTCTTATAGCATCTGTCAGAGATTACTTCCCAGATGATTTTTGATGGCATGTCACACTATAAGAGAATGGAATTGTTAGAGAATTATCTTTGGATTATACCACTTTTAGGTAGCACAAGGGGCAAGGGAGTGATCTGCAGAGATGGCAAGGAAAGAACATTTTTCTAAAGTTGTTTAATGTGTTAGGAACTGAGACAGTAGTTTCTATTCATGGTTCAGCAGTAGATAATATGGAGCAGGGTGAGGCATAGAATAATGAATGTTAATTTATGAAGTTTTGACTTGGGGGATTTGATTTCTCTATCAAAGAGAGTTCCAGAAGTTACTAGTTAATGAGAAGTGATGGGACTTAAAGTGGTGTTTGAAAGAACTGTGGGAACAAAGAGAGACAAACTCCAATTACAGAGTCGATAGCGGTTTGGGGAGATGATTTATGGGGACACGAAAGGTCTGATGTTTGAGGATATGAGAGGAATATTTTTCTGGTAGAATTAATTGCTTCTGATAGATTAGATAAATGAGATCTTTTAGAGCTTTCTTGAGTCTGAGAGGACTGTTATCTACAAGGAAAAATGTGTTGTGGAAGTGAATATTAGAAGCCCTATTTTTACAGTCAACTTCCTTTTCCAAGAAGTCACTTAAAGAAAAAGAAGCAAACTGTGCAGTAGTTCAAAACTTCGTTGTTCTGACATATATACTTTTGTGATATATAAAGGTATATAATGGGTAAACTTAAGAGCATTCATGTTCTTCTTTTTGAAATACGTTCTGATCAATTCCAGGTTGAATATAAGGAAACAGTTGTTTTCAACTTCAGAAGTAGTTGTACAGGAAAGGCAAGAATCATATCAGTTTGGATCTGTTCTTATTTTACCTTTACTGATGCAACTGTCTTCAGGGTGAACAGATTTATAACTAGATGCTTGAGAAACACTAGTAAAATATGCAGTGAAACAAGAATAATAATTGCCATGGGAGCAACAGTGAAAAGGCTTTTTGCCAGTCCAACTAATCAGAATAATTTAAGTCTTGGACACGTTTCAGAAAGGCCATTTATATAACAACTCGAAGTGAACTGTCTAGCTTAGGAGCTCTCCTCTCTGTTGTTAATTTATCAACTTTCATTCTGAGAAAACAGAAGATGCTGCTAATAGTTTTAAAGAATTCTGTAGTAAAGACAAGAGATTAAATGTAGAGCTCTTATTAGCCAGAGTGGTGATTTTCTAACTGATAGAGGGATAGTTTTGTTTCTCACCTATATGTCATACTTCAGTGACAGTAATAATAGCTGTGCTCCACATTCCTGTTTTTCAGAAACTCCTTTCTGCAAAGATCAGGAGAAGGCCTCAAATAACAGAGATGGTGTTGATGGAAACCACCCTTTCCATCATCCTGAAACATTCCCTGATTACATTCCTTATTTCACAGAACCTCCCATCTTGAATGTCTCTAGGCTCCCTCCACACTTCAGTTAGAGTTCTCACACTAGAGTAGGATATGCTCAGGAAATTAAAGACTGTTGACCAGAGCACATCCTTTAGGCCTTTGCTATTGACAGATCAGTTTTATCAATGTGAGTTTTGTTTGTGTCAAGGATAAGACTGAAATTCATGAGACATGACTTCAACACAGGTATAAAAAATGAAGGGTTAGGTACTGTGTATGTTGTGACACTAAGCAGTGCAGCCTAGACTAGGGAGGGACTTTATCCAAACAGCACACATAGGTTTGCCCAAAAGGTATATCACTAGTTGTTTAGAACTATACATGTGTTAACTTTAAAACCATATAAATTATAGGTTTTTTTTGAATCCATTAAGTAGCTCTTATGAACAGCTGCATTGGTATCAAGAAGATTATCTGCAAACAGTAAAAGCTATAATGCTGTGCTTATGCAACATAAGAAATATTTTAGGCTTTTAGAAGTAAATATTATCTTAAGTTGTGCAATAGCAGAGGTAACAGGGACAACCACCATGTACTTTTACTGTCCTAACATTCCCCCAGAAAAGAGAGACTTAATGCAGGCTGAATAACACAATTATAAAGAAAAAGTAAATTACTCAGGTGACTGTACACTTGGGAGGAAAAAAAAAAAAAAAAAAAAAAAAAAGTAGGACATCCTGGAAAGAAAACAGGTTCATTTTGTTTTATAACTATGGATTCAATAACATTAAAATGAAACTAAAGAAAACACCAATTCTGTGCTCACATCCAAGAACTCAGAAGCTATTGCACATGCTAGACATGTTTCCTAATAGGTTGTCAGATTTGAAAAATCAACTGAGAAATACTTACTAAATTTGCAGATGAAGCAAAGGTGAGAGGATTAAAAGTGCGTCAGGGGGGTGGATTGAGGATGATCATGACAAATGAGAGCAGCATTCTGAAAGAAAAAGAAGCAAATTCAATGTGAAAATGTGTGTCTATTCCTAAGAATAGTGTCTGCACCGTTACAGGATGCAAAATGCTGGGCCAGAACAAGGATTCACATTAACGCTGCACCCAGGCTTGCACACCTCAGGAAAGATGCAAGCCACATAACAAGACCAAAGGAGAGGACTAAGTCAAGGTAGCAATTGTGACCTACATGGCTAGAAAAGTTTAGAGGAACATTAAAGGGGCTTAGTTAGTAAAACAGGCAGCAGGCTGAAGTAGAACACAAAAATATTTTTCAGGTGCTTAAAAAGTAGATGCAAAGGAAGGAAATAGCTCTCCTCGTGCACGGTGGATAGGATGAGCGCTGCTG
The DNA here is from genome assembly GCA_011076525.1 of Nettapus auritus. Classification (NCBI taxonomy): domain Eukaryota; kingdom Metazoa; phylum Chordata; class Aves; order Anseriformes; family Anatidae; genus Nettapus; species Nettapus auritus. Next base: position 20,046,399 of record CM021766.1, on the reverse strand, counting down.
AGAAGCAAGGCAAATGAGAGTAGGAGGTTAGGAATACCTTTGTGACTATGAGCACTTAAGCTTTGCAGTAAATTGCCCAATGACATGGAAAATCTCCACTGGCAGAAAGATATATAAATGTCTGGCAGGAATATCTCAGGTATTATTAAATGCAGATGGACATGATAGATACCTTCTAGATCAATTTTCTCTGCTTCCCATGAAATACATAAAAAAGATACTTTGTTTTTCTCTAGAGCCATTTATGTTTCCCAAATCATTTTAGTTTGAGGCATTTTGTTCAATTCCAGTGCTGAATAACTATTGCTTGCCAAACCTTGACTTCTCTTGCTTATATGGACCCCGTGAGTGGGGCAGAGGAATCCATGTATTCACACTAGAAGCCCTCTCAATACACCCAGAGGAAGGAGTAGTTTGAAAAGTTGCATTAGAGCTTATATCCCAACATCCGGGCATGGTACTACTTTCACTGGTAGAATCCTGAGACAAGACAGAACAACATGTTTTATCTGTTTTATGAAAAAATCTTAAGAAAATTTTATTACTGGTTGAGAGACAGGCTTTAAAAGATGAACGTACTAAAATGTTGACAAAATGTCAGTCAGTCTATCGATACTGAATGACAGAAATACAGTTACCACAACCAGAGGAAATCATAACAGTACTTCCTTACAGGATAAATTAGCACAGCAACAGTTTCGGAAAACTTGTTGAGATTCATTGCTACTACCCTTCAGTTGTCACTGTGTGTGCTTTTCATTCCTTCTTAAAATGTCAGCTATGACTGCCTGTGTCCATGTATGTTGACAGAAAGGCCTTGGAGCAAGGTTTCAGTTCCCCTGAGTCAATGAGCTTTGCCAGGGTCTTGCATGGGGTCAGGACTTTGTCTCCAGTCTTTTCTTTTTCTTCTTATTTAATAGCAGGAATTTTCTTCATTTGTATCCTTGCCTTCAGAACAGTAGATGGAAGTCCAGAGTCTTTGGGAAACTTGAGAATCATGGGAATGATTCTTTTACCAAAAGTTAAAATTAAATAAATTAGAACTGGAGCAGTTTTACATGAATGGGCTTCTGAGAGCTGGCTAGACCAGTGGCAAATTCCTTGTGCTTATTTTTGATACAATATTACACTGGAACTCAAATGTTTAAAGCTGCCAGATATGTTCATGTCTTTCTCTCAGAATAGGAAATAGTGGACATGTTTGTGAGTGTCCTTCAGATGCTCTAAATTCCAGGTTGTGTAATCACCCTGTGTTTCAAGCTTGAGAAGTACATATTGCAGTTACTCTCCTGGGATAACTGTTGTCTTGTTGAACAAGAATTTTGTTGCCTCGCCCAGCCAATCCTGAAGTATGAAGCACTTTAAATAACAAATAAAATAATTGGATTCATATTTTATTTAGTGAGTGTGGTGCCTTGTACAATCAAAAATGTTTTTGGTTGGATTCACATTCCATGCTGTAATATTCAGCACCACCTCTGGCTCTGAATCCTGGCAGCTGCCCTGGCTCCCAACCTTTACGTGACAAACATCCTCCTTCAGAAAGCCAGTGTTTGCAGGGACTAAGGAACAGAATGGAGCAGCTACATGTGTCTTCTAGATACAGTAATATTTGATTACTTGAGATTTAAAAAAAAAAAAAAAAAACTTCCATGCATTATCAGATTTGATATTCCTTTTTGAGGGACTGAATAATTCTGCACTTGGTAGGTCTGTCCTAAAGCTGAGAGAGATGAAGCACATATCTTTCTTTACAGATGCATTTAGCATAATCCCTGCTGTTTTTTTTTTTCTTATTCCATCCACAAAGTGTCCTGGTTTCAGCTAGGAGAGAGTTAATTTTCCTCCTAGTAACTAGTATGGTGATGTGTTTTGGATTTAGGATGAGAATAATACTGATAACACACCGATGTTCTAGTCATAGCAGTGCTTACACAGAGCTGAGGATTTTTCAGCTTCTCATGCTGCCCTGCCAGTGAGGGGACAAGGCGTGCGCCAGGAGCTGGGATGGAGCAGAAGCAGGGCAGCTGACTCAGACTGGCCAAAGGGATGTCCCACTCCACATGGCAGCATGCTGAACAATTAATATGGGGTAGCTGGCTGGGGCGGGAAGGATTGCTGCTTGGGGACAGACTAATGATTATTATTATTTCTCTTCCTTTTCTGTCCTATCACACTGCATTTATCTCAGCTCCTGAGCTTTTACTTTTTTTTCCTTCTGATTTTCTCTCCCATCCCACTGGGAGGAGGCAGGTGAGCAAACAGCTCTGTGATACTTAACTGCTGGCCAGGTTAAACCACAGCAAATAGTTATGCTACAGGTTTTCTTGTTTGCACTTTGATGGAACTGAACCATCTTTACTTAAAGCTTTTCCAATGCATTTCTAAATGTATTGTTGCATTTTCCATCTTTAATCCTCCTTTGAACTATTGTTTTCTGTAGCTTACTGAGGCCGTCCTGAGACAAAAGAAACCAAAGAAAATAAAAATAATAAAAATAAAAAAAATCCCTTTTCCTTCCCTCAAAGACTGGAGGCTAATTATGTCAGTATGTGCATTTTTTGAAAATAAATCAGAATCTGAGTTCTTTTCAAACAAAGCAAAAAAAACGGGAAGAAGAATTGGTTTTTCACTATCACTATTCAAGGGAGCAGGAATAAAGAATATAGCAAAATCTTTGCACTGTGGTTGTAAGTCTGGTGACTTAATGCACAGCATCTGTACATCACAGGAGAGTCTTGCCTAGTACTCAGTTGGACACATAATGAAGATATTAGGATATAAATTGAATTTGTGAAAGAAAACTTGGAGCAAGCTCTTTTTCAAAGGAGAGCTCAAGAATGCTTCAATAGGATGTGACTTCTGAAAGCCTGAGTTAATGAATCCACCTCCAGCATGTGCTTTGTCCCCCCACTGCAGTATCTTATTCTCATTACACTATTCCTTAAAATAATTTCTTGGGACCAAACAAGGAACATTATGTTGAGGTGCATTGCACTAACAGATGACTTTTGTCTTACTTACTAATCTTTTTTTTTTTTTTTTTTTTTTGATACATTAAAAAACCTGCATGTACATGTGTAGACCTTTCCAGCAGTTGAGTGATTTCAACATAAAGCATCCAATACTTTTTTCTATGTTTCTGGTTGGAATGAAATCTTATCAAAACTTAGAGATTCATTCTGCCTCTTTGGGAATATCCTTGACAATAATGTGCATCTAAACCATTCTGGCCTGTGGAAGAAGCCTATTGCATCCCTTGTGGTGCATGGCTGTTTTTTTTTTTGAAAATTATATGATTCTGTGCCCTAATTTGCCAGCTCAAATTACTCCATTTTTTTTTTCAGGCAGGAAAGCTGGCAACCTGGGAACATTCTTTCAGATATCAGTTTTGCCAGAAATATGGTTGATATCAGAGGTATGATGCTTCTGGATTCAGAAATATTGTTTTAACTTCCAGTACTGCATTTAAATATGTTATTTGGATAGCAAATCATACAGTCTACTCAAACACCTGTGAAAAGAAGATTCATATGGCTAATAGAAACAAGCTACAGACACATACATATTTTCTCTGCTTCATGCATGAAAGAAATCTGTGTGAAAGGCTGATGTCTAAAATTCCCCTCTCTGTATACCTCCCTCATCCTAGAATGTTTAATGTTTACTCACAAATTAAATGCTATAAAGAGAAGATGTATTTTATGCACACAGACAAGAACATGGCTTTCACAAATTTGAGTTAGTGAAAAATCTTTGAAACATAGAAAAACAAGCAAGCAAAAAGAGTTGTTGCTTGTGCTTAGGATTTGGAGACTTCTGCTGCTTCCCAGTAGGAATTTCTCACTGTTTGTTCTCCCTGTCCTCCGTTCTGGGTACAAGCAGAAACCTTGCATTCTAAAGTAATTGAATGTACTTTAACTTGTTAAAAAAAATCTCCAGCTAATTCCACCTTCTACAAGATTTACTGATTTGATTGCCAGTTTTCTTGTCGTTTTCTCTCTATTCCCATAGCTTTTAGTGTTCTTGACTTCAGTGGGGGAAGAGTTTTTACTCTTTCATTACTGTTCCTGTGCAGTAGATGAATGATGGTCATTCTTTGCTGTTTCTCATGGATTATTACTTCTGTCCACAACAGTGGATATAATACATGAAGAAAACATTTTCATACCGGTAATTTTGCCTTCCCTCAGTATTGATTCACAATGTATGAACAATGGATGTATGTATGAACTATGTATGTTTTCTTGTTATTAAATTAGTAATGTGTCTTGTGTTTGGTCTGACAAAGCATTCCTGTTTTGGGGGGTTATCTGATTGAAGGCAAGAAGGAGGATTACATAAAGTTAAACTTTCACATATTGTGAACCTACTTGCTTAGTTCAAAGCTGCTATTAGTGGATTTGTTTTGTGTGTCTTCTGCCCTGACAGTTGCTTGTAGGAAAGCTGCATTGGTCAATCAGTGCATTAGATCTGAAATTACATCATTTTTCAAAAAGAGATAGGACAATTCCTTAAGCCTCCATTCATCTGGTTTGTTATTGGAAGTTTAATTTGCAAGCGGCAAACCCATCATAAGAGAAAACAAATGATCAAAAAAAAAAAAAAAAGAAAATTTCTTTTTTGATATGAATATGCTATGAAGGAAATTATGTATTTCAACATTAGACATGAAGGATTTTGCTAGGATTAGTCTCAACCTCATTATATGCAAAGCATGACACTATTTCAATTTCATTTTTTGAAAGCAGTCTTACGGGGAGGGGGTGATGGGTGGTAAGAAAATAAAGCCCATGGCAATGGGATTGTAGAGGAAATAAATACTGTATTAAAAACATCTTTTTTTTTTTTTTTCATTTAAAAACTTTCTGTCATTTCTTTTGGATTTTATTAAATCAATGTTATTTTTCCTATTTGTACTTTGAATATTAAGGGTTTAAATTCAGGTTAACTGTTTAGATTCAGGTAACTGATGCCTGTACGAGCTGCTAAGACTTCCTAGTCAACCTGTGTTGCTACTTCTTTTTGTTTGTTTTTGTAGCTGTGGAAGGCTTCTAATCTGCTACCCATTTCTGGCATGGAAAGGAAAGGAGGGGGACAGAGGGCTTGCCTTTTGTAAAGGCTAACTGGAAAAACTGTATTTAAAATTGCTTTAGCTTATGGGTAGCTCCATATCCATACTACGTTTAGTTTAAAAAAAAAAAAAAAAAAAAAAAAAAAAAAGTAAGCTTAATTGTTAAAGGAAATGAAGGAAGTTGTTAGTTTAGTTGTTTGGGATTTTTTTTGTTTGGCTTTCCCCCCTCTGCTTTCCATTCTTTGTCCCAAGGGCTACCTCAAATTATTTATTTTGAAAATTCTTGCTTCACCCTGTGTTAGATGTTTGTGCTAAAGTTGTATTGACATAAACATCTGCACAAATCCCAGTTCAAAAGAGTACTTAGTTGAGGGAATTGTTACGGAAACAGCTGCCAGCTGACATCCTGTTACTGCAAGGCTGGAGAGGCTGGCATACAACTAACATTTTTCTCTTTCTGCCTGTTGTGCATAGACAGCTGAGTTGGCCAGAAATTGCATTTCATGTAGTAAAGAGTGAAAGATTGGGACAGATATTCTAAACAGCCTGAGTGTTACTGACTCCTCATTAATTATTTAGCATGGTTTTGCTCACTCACTGTGACCATTGTTCTCCCAAACAAATCAGGAATATATACAAATTTTAAAGAAACATAGATGTGCCATAACATCCCTGTACATATGAGAAAAAAAATAGTATGGGGGAAAATTGAGATAATAAAATAATTGTCTGACCCTAGTGTAGGTTCTGTCTTGTCAATTTCTATCACCAGGTATAGTCAGAATCACTGTTTTTGTTATGGTTGTTGTTTTTCCTTTTAACTATAAGGGCACAATTACAGTTTTATAAAGAAATTAAATTTTATTTTCATAATTGCTTTATTACTTTTCACTCTTAATTGCCAAAAGGATATAAGGTGATATCAGATGGGGGAAAGGTTTTGTGGAGAAAGAAAGAGAAGACGACTTTTTCATTATTTTTTATCCTCTAAACTTAAAAAAGATTAAGGAACTCTAGCACTAGGTTTTGTGCATGTATTGCAATGCCAGGAGAACATTCTGTTTTCACTGATGTAATAGTGGGAGTTGTCAGAGAAGGACATCAGACATTTCTTCTCCATACACTAGTTAAATCCAGAAATTTGATGGTGCAAGAAACATAACACCTGTTTTGTCAGATTTCACATTTTTAATGGATTACTGTTGTATTCCACAAGTAATGTCATTTTTATCTAATACATGAAGTGAAGGGCAAGGACCTTATATAGACCTAGATGATAATTGCCCAATAAATGTTTCATGTGCAACTAAGACAGTGATTAATTCTTGACAGGTGAAACAAGAATAGAGAGCGCCCATCAATGCCTTTTAAAGGATAACAAGGCAATATGTTTGCATTTGGTTTTCAAAGCTCAGGATGATGAGAGGAGATATAGAGCTGTTAGATAGCAATGTATTTATGGCTTATGTATTCCTCTGTCATGAATGACATTGTAAAAAAAGAAGGTTCTTCACATGCACTTTTGATGAAATAAAGAAATAGGATGTATCATTCTGTCAATATTATTTTACTTGTCCATTCATTCAAGGTAGGGTAAAAGATCTTGTTCTTGGCTTCATAGTTAATCATCTAAATGCTTTCCACATTTGGGGTTTTATTTTTTGGCTTTTACAAATCATATTGAATCCTGACAATGTAAAGACAATTTTAGAGATAGCTGTGGGTTATATCTGTTTTACAGGGCTTGAAAACTAAGAAATTCATCTTTCAGAAATGTGTACTAACAAACAGGGCTTTATCTGATAATATTTTATAAGAAAATATTGTATAGTTCTTTAAATCAAAACATTCATGGTGATCTTATTTCACTGAATCATGTTTATTTGTTGGCTGTTTTAAAGCATGGTAACTCCCAATGAAACATTGGTATGTTTTGACAAAGTGAAAGTATTTGCTGACAAAATCATTCAATATCCATTCAAGATAGCATTTTAGCCACTCCAGACTATTCTCAGAGCTGACATTTCCCTCTTTGAGGTGTATGTACTTCAATGGCTGTAGTGCCACATGGGTGCTGTAACAAAGAATTTGGAAGGACCCTTGACAACAAAGTGATAATAGTATTTCAGTGGGAAGGGAAAGAGCATTAGTCATTACCCCAAGGAAAAAATACTGTTTCATTAATTACTATAAACCAAGTAGTCTTTCTGCAAGTACAAACTCATCAGAGACTTGCTGTGCCTTAAGTTTCTTTTGAGGATAATAGACAAGAACCAGCACCTTGATGCTCACCTGTCATCAACCCATAACAAAAGTCACAGCCCTGACAAGCACTGCTAGGCACCTTACACACCATTTCCTAGGAGTGGCAGTTTATGGCATTTTCTGTCTTTTATTTATTTATATTTTACATGTTTCATTTAAAAGCAAATGAAAGCCATATACCCAATATCAGCAGAGTATTCTCTTTGTTTCTTTGTGAGAAGGTATTTAACAACTGAAGCAAATTAAAGCATGCAGTCATTTTACTTAGAAAATGAGCTAGTGAAGTAACAGTATATTGTAAGTATATATTGTCCATGCCTATACTGATGGATAACTATTATTCTAATATGGCTGAGGAAAAGTTACAGAGGCTAAACAATATGCCATTGGCCAATAGAATTATAACACTGACTTTTATGAATAGAGTAAAACAGAATGATACACTGCACTTAGGTCTGAAATGCATTCACCAGAAAACAAGAAAAATAGTCTCTACATGTTTTGTCCGGGGCGCCCCCCCCCAGCTTTCAGGAGAATTTCCTGAAGGTTTTTATTTTGTTCTTTTTGGACTTCTACAAACCTTGTTCTCAGGCATCCTTGATGCTTTTAAAAGAAGTTTGGGAAAATAAGTAACATAGTGTTTAAATGCTCAGAAAGTGGCAATAATGTTCATTTAATGGTATGACTTTTGCCCTTTACCTGCAATGCTGTCAGCAATGTCTGACAGCAACACATTAAAGCAGTTCAGACTGCATCTCTCAGCAATATTTCGTTCTGGCTCATGTCCTTAAGCTCTGAGTCTCAAAGTTTAAATGCTAACAATGTGCACTTAATACCAATGAATTCAAAAGTTAGTGAGACTATTGTCACACCTACATGCTAATCTGCTGACTGGCTAATAAACACTAAAGTCTCATCAAGCTAATTTAAACTGGATTAGATTAGTTGTTTTATCTAACAACATTAAATTAAGAAAATGACCTAAAAACTGGTGCCTGCATAAGACAAAACATTGAATAACTTCAGTCTCTCTTCCTTCTTCTGCAACCCAACATATTAAAAAAAAATTGAAGCAAGACACATTGTTTATGATATATGCTTTAAAATTGGATCAATGGAAAGTCTATCCATTTACAACATCTTGGCTTCCTTGGGGAAAATGCTAGTATAATATTATTGAATATATATATATCCTAATATGTATTATTATTATATTTGTACTGATCTAGGATTGTAACATTGTTTCTCATAAACAGGCAAACTTGAAGACATTGTGTTGTACTTTGATGTAAAGCTTCTGGATGAAGTTTGTCTGTACACTTACCTCTCCTTCACACACACACGTATGAATACACCCACACAAAAACATCCATCTAGCTTTGCAAGTAAGAACACAATTCATACTGTCTGCTATTCATATCCTTAGCTGTCCATACTCAGAAAATGCTCTGCAATGACAACGGTAGATAATGATATTCTCTATTGCTTTCAGCAGCAGTAGAGTCAACTGTCTCCTGTGGCATTTTCAACCTCTGCCACAGAAACAGTAAAAGCAGATCTGGATTTCCTCAAGGCAGTACACCACAACCTATTGGTAAGCAAGAGGTGTCATGTGTTACAGGAATGTCTCATTTCACATAGTAGGGATTTGATCCGTAGTAAATTGATCACCAAAAATAGTTCATCTGTTTTCTTGCCATAATAGATTTGTGTACTAACAGACTATGCTGCTTTAGGTGCTGTCTAACCACAAAGGAACAAGAAGAGATTTTCTGTTTATTTCTATAAACAGGTTCCTACAAAGTTGTTAAAAAGCAGGTTGTAGGAGACAGGTTGTAATTCAGATTTTTGTGTAATTTGATCTGAACTGCACATAAGTTGGGTCTGGATATATCAATAATACTCATAACTATTTAATTAAAAGAGGAAGAAAAGCACTCTTGAATATAAACAAACTATTAAATATATACTTATAAAATAAATAAAACACAGTAAATTATATATAAAAGGTTTAAATGGCCTTAGAAAATGTTGTAAGGATGGTAGAAATCATTTTTCAAAGGTGCCAGCTAGGAGCTATGAGATGCTTTTGCTGGAAGGAGTGCTGGAGCAGCAGGCGTTAGTGAGGACTAATGGGAGGGAAGGGAAAAAGGAACTGGCAGTCAAAGGCAGTGATTCTTCTTGAAGTGTCCCTCAGTTTTCCTTAGGAGAAAATAATTAGCAATGTGAGTAGTAAAAATGATAGGAAGAGAGCTAGATAATTACAAGAAGGAAAGATTATTTATTTTGGAAAGAGAGAGAGAGAGAAAGAGTGAGAGAAGGTGTGTGGGGGATGATTTACTAGCTAGAATACCTTCTGTAGTGAATATTGTCATGGAGAAAACTGGGGAATATAAATACAGCAATATAAATACGGGGGGGGGGGGGGGGGGGGGCAGTATTGCTGCACAACAGCAGCTAGGAGAGAGGAGTGAGAAGCAGCCCTGCAGCCCCCAAGGTCAGTGCAGAAGGAGGGCAGGAGGGGCTCCAGGCATGGCACAGAAGTTCCCCTGTGACCTGTGCAGAGGCTGTCCCTCTGCAGCCTATGGGTCCCACATGGAGCAGATCTCCACACTGCAGCCCGTGGAAGCGCCCCCCGTGGAGCAGGTGGATGTGGCCTGGAGGAGGCTGCGGCCCATGGAGAGCCCCAGCAGGGGCAGGCCCTGGGCCAGAGCTGCAGCCCGTGGAGAGGAGCCCACGCAGGAGCAGGGAGTCTGGGGGGAGCTGCCGCCCGTGGGGGACCCGTGCTGGAGCAGTTTGCTTCTGAGGGATTGACCCCATGGTACGGAGCCGTGTGGGAGCAGTTCTTGAAGAGCTGCTGCCTGTGGGCAGCCCCCTCAGAATCAGTTTGGGAAGGACCCCATGTGGAGCATGGGTAGAGAGAGACCATGAAGGAGCAGCGGAGATGAGTTTTGGGGCCTGACTACAGCCCCCATTCCCCGGCACTGCTGGGGGGAGGAGGTAGAAGGGGGTGGATGGGGGTAAGGTGTTTTCAATTTTTGTTGTTGTTTCTCACTGCTCTAGCTTGTTAGGTAATAAATTGTATTAATCTCCCTATGCTGAGTCTGCTTTGCCCATGATGATAATTGTTGGGTGATCTCCCTCTCCTTATCTCAACTGCTGTACCCTTTCCATCATATTTTCTCTTCCTTTCCCTTTGAGGAGGGGGAGTGAGAGAGTGGTTGTGGTGGAGCTCAGCTGCCCAGCTGGGTAAAACCACCACAACATCCATGTAAAAAAACATGATTGTTTTATTTGAAATGCGGTACCTCTGTAGATCCACACCCCACACAGAAAGGTAGAAAAAGGTTTTATCTGGCTGAGAGGGTAGGCATCCAAAATGCCAATCAGTTTTGCATTATTAACATTAAACTTTTTTTGAATACTCTGAAGTTTGCAGAAGGTTTTGTCCAGAAAGAAAGGCAGATTCAAACAGGAAGAAGACCTTCGATTCTTGTTTTCTTCTGATGATTATTTATTAATTTAATACAATTAATAACAATATTAATATTGTTAATGACAACTATGGGCACTGTTTGCCACAGAGAATCCCAAGCTGTAAAGAATGGCTAGTAAGTTGCTCAACTTGAATTTAATTATCTTTTCCTATTGAAGTAGGCAAGAAGGTCATCAATATGCATCCAAAAAGTACACACCAAAAGTGCATCAGTAATCTCTGAAAGGTCAATGTTTTATCTTTTGTGGTGTCAGGTTTTCCACAAATCAACATAAGTAATCATCATAATTGATCATCAGAAAACTTCTGTTGTGGAGGAAAAAAAAAAAAATCTCATCTAGAGAAGTGAGTATTTTTCCTGAAAATAAGGAAACTAATGAGAAAGTTAATTCTAATTAAGTTTGGTGAAGCATTAGAAAATGAAAAGGTGAATATTTTTTTTTTTTTCTTTTCACTGTGTACATATTCTATAATTCTTAACTTACTAAAAAAGTTTTTCAGCTAGAAAGTTTTTAGAAGTCATATTTTCCATAAGAAAAGTCAGTTGCTTCAGCATAACTTGGAATGTCCTGTGGGGATTTTTCATCTCAGGCTGATGGTGCCTCAAGCTTATGGTCAAGCTTATTTTTCAGGGTTGATGGCAGGGAACTCTTGAGAAATTGCTTTCTTCTTCTTTTCCCAGCCTAGGGTACAGAATCACCTCCATTTAGAATAATTTCCCTTAAAATACCTTTGGAAATCTTGATGAATAATGTGCAGGGAAGAAAGGCTAGGATTTTACATGGTGCATATATTAAGGATCTTTCCATCTTAATAAAGTCTTAAGTACATTGGGTCTTTTTCCATTCATGTGAACTTGAGTCCTGACTGCTAGTTCTGCTTGTACATCTCAGTCTTAGCCTTCATCTTCTTCAATTTCTTTATTTGATCATATGTTTTATTTACAGAAATATATACCATTGTTATACCAATGGTTATTGGTATACCAATATTGTATTGACAATGAAAAAATTTTCTGAAACTTTAGGTATTGCAGCTGTTAGTATAAATACTGTGTGTCAGATCCATCCCTGTGGTAGTTCAGTGGGTAGGAGTGGTTTTAAACTGGATGATAAGGATTTTGATATCATCAGATGCATGTGAGTTTTGGCTGTTCTGACACCAATTATTTTCATGGATATTTATGATGTGGAAGTAATATAAAGGCAGTTTTACTTTTTTTTTTTTTTCCTAACAGACCCCCAAATGCATTGAAGGGCACACAATGGCTTTTTAATGCGTATGTAAATAAGTAAAAAGAGGTGTTTTTGGAATATCCTCCTACATGTTATCTTTAAAAGCCAGCAGCTGTGTTTTTTTGCCAAGACAAAATAATTCTGAATATAAAAAGGATAAATAAGAGATGCCAGCAAACTTTTGCTTTTATAATAAAAAGCTAAATTATTTTTTTTATTACTTTTGCTGGGGAAAAAAAAAAAAAAAGTTTTGTTTAGGCTATATGGTAAACATTTTAGTGACGGTGATCAAAGATGGACTTGGAAAAATTCATCAACAGCTTGTTCAAATTTGGACATGAGCATCTGATAAATAATTGGATTTTAGAAGGTGTTTATTCTAGCTGATAAATTGCAGACTTTGATAGATCTCTTGTTAGAGCATTATAGGAAGAAAAGATTATAAATTAAGAAAGGTATGGATGTGTAGTTCATGTTTCCAAGGCAACAAATAATTTGACTTTTGGAGTTAAAACTAGTGAAGAAAGGGGGGCTTCTAAACATAAGGTAAGTATATAGTAAGCATTGCTGCAAAGATTAGTTATTCTGTAGGCAAAAAAAATCTGCAAAGGGGAAGACAAAATATAACTTTAGATTTTTTGTTTATGTTTTTGCCACTGCCATGTGCAGTATGAAAAAAGTTACAAAAGGAAGAATTTGATGCTCTCAGTGAGTTATTGATCAGTTCTTGCCAACATGTGACAGCAAGGAAATAATAAATTTTATTTTATTTTGCCTGTACATTTCTTCCTGACAGTGAGGTTGAGGTCTCAGCACAAATACAAAGTAGCGTCTGGATACTGTAGAAATCAATAAAAGTGTCGATTTAATCAGATAGATTCCCAGTACATTCAATTAATTTTTTTGTTTGTTTGTTTTCACTGAAATTACTTAACCAATAGTTGAATAGTTGGAGAGATAATAATAAATAAATAAATAATAATAATATTTTTTAAAAAGTCAGCTCCTCTGATTTAAACTATGCATCCTGCCACATCTGTCTGTTGGGATACTTGGAAGAAGGGATTCATGATTTCCTGATGCAGAGGGTTTGTGAAAGAGGATCTCTGTTGTACTTTTCTCTTGGAGGGTACTTCTGACTAGAAGCTGAATCCCAGCTTTTTCAGTTTAGGTGAGACTGTGCCCTGTTTGGAGAGAGAGAAATGAGAAGGGTGAGTTCCTGGAAATGTGCTTCCGAGAGCAACACGGTGAACAAGTTGGAAGTGTGGGAGAGTCCCAAAGGATTTGCCTAACCCCACAGGAAGCTGGGCTGGCACCCTGTGCATTTGGGGTTGCACCTGGTACTTTGGATGTGGCATCATTAAACTTTTGGATGGCAGTGCATCATTAAACTGGTTATAAACCTTCCTATCCTCTCCTCCAGTGAATTCCACTGAGTGGTGGTTGCCACCTGAGTGGGTAGCTCAGAGAGGGCACAAATCAGGTCAGCTGTGATGTCACACTAACATAGTATTACTGCTTGCAGTTAGATGTATGCCGAGGCTGCTGAGTCTCCTTGACCTGCACCCTGCTAAATAGTGGTCACAGGTTTCTGAGGGGCTCACAGCAGTTTTAAGGGGCAGGAATTAGAGTGGAGCTGAAAGAAAGTAAAGGAAACCACAGAGAGCCAGAATGAACTTTCTAAATAGTGAAAGGGATGCAAGCCTTTCCTTTTTGTTGCATGCATGTGCTCATAAACACATATATACTTTGGGAATGGAAGCTAAGTTTCATCATTTTGAATTTATTACCTCTAACTTTTTTGCAGAAAGATACCTGCTTTCTTTGTTCTACACCTACCTGTGCAGAAGAATCTGTGACTGTAGTACAAAGCAGCCAAAAATCAGCTCTTGCTATAGGAAACAGACCTTTAAGTCTTGTAGTTTGTAAATGAACAGTGCTATCCTGAATCTCAAAGACTAAATATTTCAGGATCCATTGAAATCTATATTGAAAAAACCTGTTGTCATACTGGACTGTGAAGATGCCTTTGCATCTTAAGGTAAGTAGGCTGAGCTGAAAAAGCACAGATCTTGAAAATACATAAAAAGGTGCAGCCACAGTGTTGTGTGTGGGGAACAATAGAAGGTGGTAAGCATGGGAAAACAAAAATGACACAGAAATACCTCTAGATGCACCAGGCTATGCTATGCATAGATATCATAGCATTGTGCATATGTATATATAGTATAGTACACCACGTATATATATGCTGCAGACAGGAAGAGGGTTCTCAATAAAGGGCATTTTTGGATACCTTTAGCAACAACACGGAGAATGCATAAGAAATACCATTGGAGGTTAGTGTTTTAGCAGGTATAATTTCCAATTCAAAATACTTGGAATGGAGACCTCTTGTCCAAATTAAATAATGGCGAAGAAGTGAGATGAACACAGTAAAAACAATCAATAAATTCATTAACAGGAGAGAGAGACATGCATAATCCACTGTGTGCACTTTACTCTGCACAGGCAGATGAAGATGGCACAAGAGATTTTGGGGAACAGACTGATGTCAGGCATCCTGTTAATTCTCTCAGATTAATTCTTTCACCTTCTGCACCTTCATTGACCACATCATCTGCTCCATCTGGCAAAGTCTGCACTGATGATTGTAGAGACTCTGTTTGAGCATGCTTTTGGTTTGCTTTTTCCTTTGTACTTCATGGCTTCTCTGCTGGCTCATTGCCAAGTGCTAAACCTAGAGGCAGAAAAATATGGATATTAACATGGCACAGACTGTGAAAATGAAAATCCACCTCTGCTGTGTGAAATCTGCATTAACATGACAGAAGAATATGAAGAATGATTGTTTTTCATTTACCTTTCTGTGCATACTTGTTCCAATTGATGTTAGTAGAAATTATGCATTTGAATCCGGGGAAAGCTATGCCAGAGCTCTTACTGAGTAAATTATGCAACCTATTATCTTTTTGAAACTTCTTGTTTTAAAGTTAATGCTCTTCTTCAGTTATAGACCAAGATGTCTGCTTCCATGAATGGAATTTTAATGGTAAAACAGTAGTACAAAAGTAGCATTTCTCAATCCTACTTTTAGATACTTTTCAGATTGCTTCTGGTCCTATAGAATATTCCGAGTTGGAAGGGACCCATAAGGATCATCAAGTCCAACTCCTTGCACAAGAGAACATTTATGTAGCAAAAAGTCACACAGCATATATTTCAGAAAGGTAAGAGGAGGAGAAATTATGTGTATGTATGTATCTCAAAGACAAGAAACAATAATCTGAGAGCTAATACTGCGTCACTGCATAATGGGGACTGGACTGGTTTGGGCATGCAGCTGTGCTTCAGGTAGGCCAGTGAGCCTTCTCTGCAGCTCCCTCTTGATATTTTCAGTTCTTTTTGTGCCAGAATGCCTCTAATGCCAGTCATATACTAAGAGGGTAAGAGTTTCTTGATCAGAACAAGAGAAATGATTGGTTTGGAAGCCACATGTTGATCATCTTTGCTGTGGACTCTGTTAAAGCACTTGTTGAAATAACAGTGAGTAATAGGACTGAAGCATTGTAGTATGAATCCTCACTTCCAGTAATGCAAAAGGACAGTAGCATTATAATTCCATGTCATATCTTATTATCTTTATGTCTCTTTTCTTGTTATTGTCTTGTATAAAATGGGACAAAGTGTTTTTAAAGGTTACAGTCATATTTTGCAATCAGAGTAATTTCAATACGAAAAGGAGATACGGAAAATATATTTTATCATTGCATAATTAACCAGAGTGTTCTGGAGAACTAAATCTGTTAGGGATCATTGTCCTCCCAAAGCTTAGCTAAATCATGGGTATTTCTTGCACAACACAGAATAGAATAAGATTAACAAAGGAGTTACCTGACCTAAAACTAAGTCTCTGCTTGCTTTGTTCCGTGTGACACTTCTCAGAGACAGAGAATAGGCAAGGCTGCTTTAGATTTTTTCCTTCTCATCTGTCGAACAGTCTTACCCTGACTTCACTCCTTGTGAGCACTTTAGTAGTCCCATTGTTTTTGGTAGGCTTTCTTATCTGAATAGCAATTATTTCTGTGAATAAGCATTTGTACTGTTGAGCTCTTAATCAGTACTGCAGTTGCCAAGTGTTAATAATGCACAGCGTGTTCTACATGAAGTTATGCTGACATTTGCCCTCTGCCTCACTGTGAAACTCCTCCACTGCAAGTAGGCGAGACAACGTCCTGGCTTCTCTGCCTTGATTTACCCTTTTTAGCTTTTTTAAGTCTTCTGAAGTGATGCTTACTCTTAGCAAACATTAGCTGAAGCTTTCCCTAAATTGAAAGAATTGATTCAAGATGTTAATTGATGAGGAAAAGCAAAACTGGCCTTTGGCTTACTCCAGCATCATGTTGAGGTCACGTTACTGCATCCTTACATTTCTTGTTGATTCTCTGATCACTTCGGCTGGATGGAAATTTTGAGTCAGTGTAATCTGTGGACAATAACAAGTTCAGATGTAAATTGAAAGGTGTTGGTTTGCACTTATGTCTGGCTTACTGGCTGCTCAGCTTCTTCTTTCAGTATTGTTCTCAGTGGAATTGTGTTGCTCTCAGTTCATCAGTAAGCAAATGGGATGGCTGATAGTCTTAGTGGTGGCTTTTATAATAATGTGATGACTCACTTAGGGATAGTGAAACAAAGAGTATAAAACACAAAATATGTACCATAGTAAGCTGAAGGGATTGCTGAAATTGCTAAATTGTTGTATTGGGTTCTCACAATAAGACTCAGCTCCAGCCACAAAATTGAGGAAGAGCCTATCTGAAGAAGGAACACAGTGTCCAAAGGAGAACTTAAACAATTAAATTAGCTGAGCTTGTTAAAAACAAAACAAGACAAAAAAAAACGTTGAATTGGTAAACAACAATAGAGCATGCGCAAAAATGGAAAGGAAAAAGTACAAGGTGAAGAAGACTATGAGCCTTCATCAGAAAGACCCCAAAGTGTGACTACGAGAGGGAATTGCACATGTGAATGTATTGCACATGATAATTCGTTTTTAGAAACAGTTAACATAAATTTCCCTTTCTTGGAAATTACATGAATATCTATATACCATACCATAAATAAGTACTCATTGTCTTGCTTAGGGGTACATGTTCAGTGGAATTATCCCCCACATACCAACTGCTGTTAATAAAGAATACCTGCTTTCTAATTCTCCAAAATGAGTCTTGGAAAGTAACACCACTCTTTGCATTTCAGTAGGGATAGATCTCTCATACAGATATTTTGGAACTATCAGATTATCAGAATATGTTAAAACCAGTAGGTGAACATTTAATTAAAGAATCTACTATCTCCGGACCTTTCAGACTATAATTAAGGACATACAGTATATGATTGATCACAGTTTGAAATTTTACAACTCCAGTTGTGATAAATGTAGGGAGATATGGCCCATTAATATTTGAAGATTCCTTTTTTTTTGTCTACGCTGGAAGAAAGGAATCTCTTGTTTCTTCCATTCTAACTCCAGAGTTGTTTTGTTCTTATATTATCAGTTAGCCTGACTTGGTTCTGATTTATTCACAAAATAAATTGCTAGATTTTACTGACCTTACTTTCATTTTACTTCCCCTTTATTTATAGTAGCATTGATTTTTTTTTTGCATTTTTTAATCAAAGGGGAGTCAAATTCTTTGAAGGTGCAGAGAGAAAAAGGGAACAAAAATGGTGCTATTTGGGTGTCTTAAAGTCCTTGCAAAAGATGCCACTGTAGGTCGTAGTAAATACCAAAACTGTGATGGCTTGTCATATTGTCCCATGAGGCAGTGAGGAGGAGATCAGTTTGAGTTCAAAAGCTAGCAATTCAGTAAAGGCTAATAACTTGTTTTTCTCTGTCATATCTAAAGCATTTTCTCCTTTATATTTTTAACAGTTGTACTTATCTATCAGACATACTAGACAATTAAAAATGAATAAGTAGACATTTTTAACAACAACAACAAAATGACATTAAATTTTTAACAGTAAATTTACTGCCTGCTATGTTTTTGTAATAACCGCTGACTGCTTGTGCAGCTAATCTTATTTTACTGAAAATGGGTTTGCTTTTCTTAATTGACTATAGAGAGCCACTTGGATGAGTATCATAGAGATCGGACCCACAAACCACAAGTGAAAAAAATGTGAATTCAGTTAGCTGAGCTAAACCTAACATAAATTATTTACATGGGGGTTGGACCTTTGTGCTTTTTCATGGGAGACAAAAGAGAACATGGTATGATATTCATAATAGTGAATAGTAAATCTTATCAGGTTTTCTCTGGAATTATTTATCAATTAGGCCATGGTTTGTTATCCAGTCTAGCTCTATTTGTATAATTATCTTAGGAGACTGATCTTCATTCTCATATTCTCACAGAGACATTATTTCTAAGTTTGCAAGTGGTATAATAGAAATCTCAAGTATTGTATTACACTGATTTGGAGTTTAAGAGAATATGTTTCGTTGACCTGCAAAGACATTATAATCTGGCATAAAGTTTTCAACAGAATGGAATATTGCTCTTAAAACAGTGATAATATTTTGTTGTTGTTGCTGTTTTAAAAGAGAAGTTTATATTTTTATTCTGAGCTGCCTTTATCTCACAGTAAGGGAGTGAACTGTTTTTCTTCCCAACATATAGTGTGGCATGGGGAGTTCAACTGTGCTTTACATCAGGGATTGTCAAGTAAGTACTGCTGGATGCAAAATAAATGTAAAGCTCAATGTTCTTATTAGGAAAAAATGTAATTTTAAACTCCAAAAGTGCGTGTAATTTTTACAAGCTATGTACCTCTATGCTTATGTGACACACTGTACAATTACTGAACAATAGATATAACTTAAAGAATAAAATCTCACCTAAACATTTGTCCAGCCCTTTCTTTAAAATAAAAAGTTTAGTACTTGCTATCAGGAAGTAATTGCTAAAATCTGCTAAGGAAATAAACCTATTTAAGGGTGAACACTTCTGTAATAGACCAAACCAGGAAATTCCCTACTATATTAACTCTGCTTGTATAAATGAAGTTTGATTTACAGCAGGTATCACTGCTTGCATTCTGAAGAGCATATTCCTTTTTCTACCTGAGATAAGCAGGAAGGATATGTCAATGAATTTTGGGGTAGTTTCCCAGTGTTTTTGTTTGTTTAATTGTGCATTAATGGCTTACTCTTAAAGTAATTACTTATTTTCCTGTCAGATTGTCTTTTTGAGGAATTCTGATGTCTCTACATTTCTGCCTGATTTTCACATTTTGCAGTGGGAGGTTCCGGAGTACACCAATTCTCTGTCCTTTTCCCCAGCTCTGGTCTGATTTAGCTAAGTTACATGTTGTTAAAATTTCCTGCCTATGGTGAGCATTGTGCCCAGCTGAGTTTGGCAGCGGCTAGAAACCCTCCACTTACTGCTCATCATGAGCAAGCTCGCATGTGTTTTGTTCCAGTGCAAAGCAAAGATCAGCACAGCACTGATTCTGCATAGGAACGTAAAAAGATTTAGGACTTCAAAAACCAAGACATGAATGCCAATAATTGTCTGCTAAGAAAGTGTAGTCCTCCATTTAGGAAAGTTTTTTTTTAAACAACACCATCCAGCACTGGTATGGGGAATACAGGCCTGAAGCAAGGACAAAATCATATTTCCTGCCTACCACTAGTCCATTTCTCCTGAGGACCTGTTACCTGTTTTAGCACAGGTCTGTGTGACCCAGGCAAGCTGACATGGTGGCATACCAAAAGGATGGCACTTTTCGTGCTTCCCTCCTGCCCACTGCTTGCACTCAATTCTGGCTGCCTGGTCATGGTATTGGCTCCTGAGCACAGTCCCTTGTGTGCATTGGTTTGTCTCAGCTGACTTGACTCTTTAAATCGGCAAAATATTCAAAAGCCCACTGCAGTTTGGTGAGGTGATTTGGCTGGCTGAGGAGCCAGACTAAAGCTAATTTAGCACAAGGAAAGACAGGACCATGGAACCAGGAAGAGGGTCATTCTCTTTGGTGACAGTAACCTGACAGTGCCACTTGGAAGACTTGTCTGGTCGTGCTGTATCATGGAAGTATCTGTTTATTCAGTCTCAACTTCTTGTTCAGGTGTCAATGGAGACTTGTACATTCCATGCACAAGCTGCATGTACTCACTGAGTGAGTTTGTTTATGAATGAGATGGAAGCTGTGTGGAGAAAATGGTGTAAGTGTATTCAGAAATGCTACCATAAGGCATACACCTGGATTAAGTAAATTTGCATTGCCTTTTCCTACCTTTCAAGAAGTGTTTTTGAGAATGTGGATTGGCATAGAAAGTATTTTGGCAGTAAAAAGAGAAAAAGGGAAAAGTGAGGAGAGGCTGAAAGGCCCTGATTTGTTCAGCCCCAGGAAGTCTGCAACCAAAAATTAGAGGTGGTAGAACAAGCAGCAATGGACACAAGTTGCAATGAACGAAATCTGGTTAGATTTTTTTTTATTATTATTATTATTTTTTTTTTTTTTGGGGGGGGGGGGTGGGGTTCATTGTATTGGTTGTACTTTGAGGACCACATTGGACCACATGACCTCCAGAGGGAATTAGACTGATTAGCAATACTAAGGGCTTTTTGGTATGTTATGTCATGTACTGATAACCTCTGTATCTCTCTGTTAAGTCTAGTTGGTTTGTTTTGAGCCTTAGTTCCTTTTAGTCTCAAATACCTTCTGCTGTGTTTTGTGATTTACTTCAGACAGAAAGAGATAGAGTGCTTGGCCTACAGTACCAATCACATAATTGTGTCTTCTCGCACTATAAATTGATCATAATAATTAGTCACCAATAAATTCTTCTCTACTGCAAGTCCACCAAGTTCAATGTTACATATTATCAATTTGCCAGGATTATTAGATTGCACTCATCTGGCTCACTGAGCTATGGCTGCTGATAGAGTGTATCTGACAGATGTCCTGGCCATTATCCACATTCCTCCTGCTCTGAAAAACAGAGGACATGAGTCTGCAAGTCTGTTGAGCCAAACCCTTTTGCAACCTTTAAATTAATTTATTTTCATGTATTTATTTTGGAAAGACATCAGCAAAATGAAGTTTTATGTTTTTCCTGACAGACTTATATGCCAAAATCAGATCTTTATTTTTATTTTTAATATTCACAGCCCAATTAATTATATAATTGGAGCGTACCTCAGTTCACAAAATTATTTGAAAACAAAGTGACAGAAAATTTTGGTGGAAATAAATAAAATTAATTTGGAGTGTTCAAATGGGTAAATGACTGTTCTCCATTCAAACCTGAAAGCTCATCTGTTTTAAATCTTTTACTCAAATGTGATCTTAATTTAAAAAGGAAGAACAGAAAACATGGAAAGAGAAAAACAAATTTTTGGCAGGAACATGACTAGACGGTCACTGGGGTAGAAAAAAAAAGAGTTCATTGTCTCCAAAATATGGCATGATCTCACAAGTGTCTCTAATTTCTTCACTGTCATTCTTTTGAAGATGAATCTGCACAGAGGTTAGGAGTGGTGTGGAAGACTCCCCATAGACTAATGAATAAGCTATTTGAAGAAATACGTGTGTGTGTGTGTTAGAAAAAGGCCAGAAAGGTCTTGTTCAGATTCATGTGTTTTTCATGACAGTTCCTTTGTTGGGAGCCAAATTCTGCCTTGGACCCTGCACAGATGTTTTTCCTGCTATGCAGAGAGGAGGGAAGGTTTTGATACCCACCAGCACTGTTTGCTTTTGTTGAACACGAGCTCCCTATGTTGTATTGAGGTCTTATGCTGCCTGGGATCAATAGTCAGTGCTGAAAACAAGGAGAAGACCTTATAAAATAAAAGTTGTGGTACTGTATCAGGCTAGTGCTTACTCTGACTAGATTGATCCCTCTGGTGTTCAGAACCAGCTTTTTAAGGCTAATATTGTAATGCACCTTACATACCTCTTTTTTCTAATCTTAAATGTTGATGAGGTTTTGTTTGTTCCCTAAAACACATCACAAATTACTTACAGATAAGACTTATGACTACATAAAAAAAGAGGAAAAGGGAAAAAATAAGCCCCACAGGTCTAGTGTATGTCTCTTAGTCTCTTAGAAAGAAAAATGGAAGCATACCTACCTGGCTAGTGGCTGTTACACAACAATATTGCTTACAATTTTGACCTCCCTGTTTGTACCAAAAGAAATAGGCTTTGGGATACAACATTAACAAAAAATAAGTTAATAAACATTAAAATGTGAAACCTGGTGCTTAAAGATCATACTATGATAGGTCAAGTATAGCAATTAATTTCCCTAAATTCTGTAGTATTTTTGTTTAGTTTGGTTTTAAACTCTCATTATCAAAACACTTGCTTTATAATTATAGTTATTTTTCCTTACACTTTTAGCAACTGTCATCTCTGCTTTATGAGAATCAGAATGAGGTCATCCGGTGGTCAGAATGAATATTTACAAGTCCTGATACAGAAAAAGCAACACACTGACAAGGAAAAATTTCATCCTTAAAGCTTCATCTGAAATCACTACTATATAGGTAGATATGGTATATGATAGCCAATTTCAAACACGGCTATCACCAGTCTTGTACTGCAATATTTCTGTACTGATCTCTACTGTTTTTTTTTTTTTTTTTTTTTTTTTTTTTACTAAAATGTATTCCTTTATTTTTCTGCAGCATATAGAGTAGGATTTATCACTGAGTCTTTCTGAGACCTGGATTTTTTTTAGATACAGAAATTATTGGAAAACAAAACAAAACAAAACATACCAATGATGTATAGTTATAGCTGTCCCTTACAGTGTAGTAGATCTGTAAGAGACAGATCCTTTGTCTGTGTTTATGTCCTTCATCTGAATTTCCTATTTATATACTTTGCATTCTGAGAGGCACAGGGAATCTGCCTTTTCCAATAAAGTTTTACAATTACCTATAGATCTGACTAAACTATTTTTTCATGTTGCCACCCTGTTTATGTTATACTAAAACTATATTATAAACTAAATCTTTACTTCTCTTAATGTTAAGGAAAGTTAGATTATCTTTGCTCTTCCTTTCCTGCCTTTTAGCCATCATCATAGTGTCTGGAAGGCAGCTGCTATGACCAGCAAAAGGGTTAACAGGAATTGAAAGGACTTAGACAAAAGTGTATCAATAAAATAATTAAAGAATTATTTTCTGATGGGAAAGAACAAGGGGTTGCTTTTTATAACCACAGTTAGACAGCTCTGCCAGAGCATATGTTATTTTGAAATAGAGTTAAAACTGAAGCTGCTGAAGGCATAAGACAAACAAGGCGTTTGGTGTCTAACATTATTTCAGGCCAGCCTATGCTCTTTCGTATTTAATTGCTTAATTACAGTTTACTGTACATTCTAATGGCAAAGACTCTGAATCATTCAAACTAAAGCAATGCAGGATGCTGTAGTGCTTTTTACCAGTCTGAGTGGAATTCATTAATGTGCCTAGCCAAGCAAATGAAATGATCTTTTGTGCCATTTGCTCTTGTTCCTTCCTGGTTTTCTCAACTGGCTAGCATCATTTGGGGACTAAGAGCTTTGAAAGTAAAAAAGTAAAAAAGAGAGGGAATAAAAACCAAGCGAAGGATTACATTTCTTGCAGTATTGAAAATGACAAAAATATTGGATGATGATACTGATTAATCCTGCATTTAGCAGAAAAAAAAAAAAAAAAAAAAAAAAAAAGATTTCCGTTTTCAAATACAAATCCCTTATTTGTTGTCTATTTATCTTGGTCACTGAAGCCTGCTATAGACTTAACACAATATTGAACTTTCAGCTAGTCCTTGAGGGCAGTGTTAAAGCCTTGCTGATGTTCAACAAATTATTTGACTATTAATTAAACTGTAAATCATTAAGTCATTTCCTGTTACCTTTTTTTTTTCTTCATTTCTTTTTTCTTTTCCTTCTCATTTGTCCCTGTACCCCTTTCTTGTTTCTCTCTCTCATTTTTTTTTTTTTTTTTTGATGAAATGGAACACAAAAGAGGTTTGTTTTGAAATTTATATGCTTTGGTTTGTAACTTGTGCATGATTTAAATATATACTATTTGCTGCTGTAAGCAAACAGCTATGTGAATGGCGGTGAGTGTGTTTATTAACGTATTTCTGTAGTATATTAGTAAACTCACCAGTTTTGACTATAATTTTATAAATCGTGATGGCTGCATGGCATATTTATAAGTGAGTTAGGATCAGATTTCTTTTCTTGTGTCCTACTGGTTTTTAAGTACTTTGCTTAAGATCATAATCAGTAGAGTTCAAATTATAGCTTGACTGTAGTCAGAGCAATAAATATTTGATAGACATTCATTAAAAGTGTCACCAGCTGGTTTGGATGATACACTTCAGAGAGAAACAAGACTCATTAGCTGAGGAATGAGTAGCTGCTTCTTTCCTCCTCATTAGTCCATCAAGAGTACCTCCATCAAGGGAGGAAGAAACATAAAGGACAACAATCTGATTGAAACCAGGCATGCAGGATTAAATGTTTCAAGCAAATCAGTAGTAAAAACATATTTGACTTCTGTGGAACCACTGTGGAACTCAGAGCAAATGCCAAATTCCTTTCCTGAGTTCCTTGCAGAGATGATGTGTGGCTTATTGCAATTGAGCGGGCTGCAGAGCAGATCATGTTCCTTGCTGTTCACTGGCAACAGCCTACTGCTTGTACGCAGCATTAGACTGCACTGTCTGCATGGACTACTTATTTCTCCAAAGCAGTGCCTGAGGGCTGCAACTTTGGTAAAGTCCCAAAGAAAAGGGGTGAGCTGTGGCTTAAAGAACACAGCAAAAAGTGGGGCAGGGTTGAAGGCCAAACCTGAGTGTAGCCCGCATGTACTTTTTCAGTTGTGAAGCTTTCTTTTGTTGTAGGAGTTCCTTTTTACCACAGAGAAACACTTTTATCAACGCAGATTTTCATCCTTGAGCAGCAGGCAGTCTTTTTATAGGTGTCCAGTTTCTGATTCCCATGTGTGCCTTCTGGAAGGGTGACTGCTGCCTTTGTCTCCATTTCAATGTTGTGCTGAGGGTCAGTGTCTGACCCATGGGCTATAAATACCAAGCTTGGTGCTTGCATTTTATATTATTTTCTTAGGAGCAGAGAATGGATTATTAGATGAAGATGCAGAAAATAACATTTTAAGTTGTTGCCACAGGTATAAATGAGAATCTTTGCCTGTATTACCAAACCGTAGTTGATGGTAGAAATGAGCTATTGTTAGAAACACCAGTTTGTGAAAAGATATTATCTAGCTTACCTAGGCATCTTTTTATTTTTGCAGCTTGATCACTGCAAGAATTATTTTTCAGTGCTGTCTCAATATTTCTCCCAGGCCAAATTGTCAAGTGCCAAAATGAACATTTTTTCCACTTTCAAAAATATACAAACTTCTGAAAATGGAGAGTTAAATGAGAGTGAGAACAGTACCACCTTACCCACAGATGATTACTCACAGATGGCAGTTTAAAATTGTAAGCTATTTTGTGTAAAAAATACACCCTTCTACTTTCTTAAGAATGAAATTCTTAAGGGAGCAGTGAAGGACGGATAAGATAAAGTTCAGTGAGCTTCACTGAATGCCCTCTTCTGCTGAATGAAAGGACAAACTGCAGCAAACTGGTGATTTCAGGGTCTATCAAACATGTAGTTATGTGAAGAGAAGCATTCTGACCTTCTGATCCTGTGAGCAGGCAGGGTACTGAAATGCACAGTGGTTCTGACATATATATTGTTTTGAAAAATAATTTTTTTGTGCATTTCATGTCTTTTGTGATAAATAAGACAGATGTGTCATGTACAGCCACATGCACCATCAACCCAAATCAAAAAGCCTTAGGTTTCCTATCCCATGTAATGTCCCTCTAGCTACAACAGTGTGAATAGCCTGCTGCTATGAAGCACCGTAGAGCAAAAGAGTAGTAAGTAATTACATTTTTTTTCTTAGGTGATTTGTGCTCTGATGTAACCACTAAGACTCAATGCCACAGTCACAAATAAGGAGTAGTTTTGCTCGTTGAACCTTTTCTGAACAAGCAAAGCAATTAGAGGGAGCATGTGCTGTCTATATCCATCCCTACCCGCACCTACAGATGAAAACATCTGGTCAGAGAGTCCGATCCTGTCCACTGTTGAGGAAGATGGGCACAACTGGTCCCTGCCACCAGCTTGCATTCCCCATGGCACTGATTGCACCGGAGCAGCCCAGGCTTGTGCTTTTTGTCACCTTCGATGTGCTCTGAAGTCTCGTCTAAGGGTGTGCCTGCCAATTCCCCTCTTTTCTACAATTAGATTTTTTTCTTGTATAAAATATTACCTTTTGCAATAAGTCAGGGGTTGCCAAGTGTATTTAAACTGTCAGGCATTCACATTAGCAAAAAGTGAAACAGGATAATCATTCTTAATTTGCTTTTATAGGTATAGTGATCATGTAGCTCATAGCTCAGTGGAACAGAATATGGTTTCCAACATGTGGTACAAATCAAATTTAAAAGCATAACTCCCATTAATGCAACCAGTGTGTCTGGCTTTCTCTATTGTGAAAATACATCCATTGCTTTAATCTCAGGTCCACTTAATTGCTGCTTATCATTGAATTTTTCTCATTGGTCAAAGTACAGTTCTGCCAACCACGACATGCTTGCAGTAACCAAACATCAATGAGAGCAGAATTCTTTCAAAATTAAGGTTCAGTCTAGGAAATCCAGGCCTGTGCTCAGTTGTATTGGGGTAATTTAACTGGTAGCTGGAAAATGCTTTGTCTTTAAATCCTGGCAATAAATTATCTACCGTTAAAATTGTACAGTAAATGAATGCTAAGTCTCTTTATATTTTCTCTGTGTAGTTCTGAAAGACATGCTAGTTTTTATCAAAAAATATTGAAACACATCTCAGCAGCTGAAAGGTGCTAATGCTATTGCATGTTTCCATTTCTTAATGCCAGTGTGGCCAGAGTGACCCTTGGCTTGCTCTATGTCTCAGAAGTCAGGATTGTTCTGTGCAGATATTTTAAAGTCGCTGTCTGATTTATCTTCTGTCCTAAGGGACTGGGCCTGACCTTCTTCACTGTGGAAAGTGATAATCCTGTTTTTGGAGTGACTGACAAATGCAATCATATCTTACTAGTCACGCTTATATGGGCTTCCAGGGGGTTTGGCACAGAGGACTGATTTAGCACAGTGTCTGTGGAGCAGCTTTTTTGCAATAAGCATAGATTTTTTCAGGAGCCCAGGTGTTCATGTAGTTTAAAATTACAGATAAATTCCAAGTCATCCTAATCCTTACACTGTTCTGTCTACAGGAGGATTATGTGCTCTTTCAAGGGTGGGGACACATTGAAAGAAAGTGACAGGGGTTGTTTAAACCTACTGCAGCTATTTTGTAAATGGAAGCCAAAATACTATTTGTCAATGCACAGCTGACTTTTCAAGGCAGTATGGTAGTAGTGAACTGGAGCAACTTATTTAGGAAAGGTTTTTTTTTTGTTTCGTTTTGTTTTTGTTTGTTTGTTTTTAGCCAAAGAGAACATATATGACATGTATGACTTTATTTTGCACTTCATTATGCTTTTATTGATTTATTTGGATAGCAACCATATCATGTGCCAGAATGTTATTTTGCACATAGAAATCACTCTCAAATAAAATTCAGAAACCACCGACTTGTTCCAAAGATCTGAGAACATTACCAAACACATTAACACGATCGAATTGCAAAATGCATTAACAGATCTATATTCTCTTTTAAATTTAAACCCTCTAGCACTGTGGAAATCTATAACAGTGAAACCGCTCGTGACAGCATTGATGACCATGTTAGGAAAGACTCAGTTGGAATGTAACCTGAAAGAAGCAGTTCTTGCACTAAGTTGCCATAACTATTAAAAAGAGAAAGGGAAAAATCAGAATAATTGAGAGGCCAGAAAGAGAATACATTAGCCAGAGCAGAATAAATGTTCAAATAATGTCAGTCTGCCAGGATTGGAAAAGCTCTAAACCTAAATCCCCATAATTCTCTCTCTCAGATCTCCTCTCTACAAATTCACATTAGTCATGAATACCAAATACACTGATTAGAAAAGTACATCTGTAAGCTAAGTAGGCTAGAATAGAAAAAAACACTGGTAAGTCCATACATCGGCATTTGTGATGACATACTTTCCAGACTGACCAAACAAAACAAAACAAAAAAGAAAAGTGAAATCTGCAGAAATCATGTCTCATGTACAACATCTTAATTGCTAGCAGGCATTTTTCCTGTGGTTCTGTAGAGAACAGATGGTGCCCCTGTTATTTGTAAATTGGTAGCAGTACTGCAGAAATGAATGTAACGCTGCAAGTTATTACATTTTAAATTGTACTTTTCCATTGCAACAGCATTGTTCACTGTAGCATCCACACCCATCCCTTTTCTGATTATTTTTAACATTTTATACATTTTTTTTTTTTTTCTCTCTGATGGAGGAAATGTTTGTTCAAAGTATCAGTTTACTTCCATGACTGGCAATACCTAATGAAAGTGAGCTTCAGCTTAATCTTCATTCTTTTTACAGAGTTTTTACAGAGATAGCTAAATCAGAAATTTCTCATCATGCTTATGCTGAAAGCAAATTGGAGTATTTATAGAGCGTTGTAAAATAAAATGATTACATGGCTGAAGTGACAGACTGTTATATTTCAAATGATAGATAATGTTCCAACACACATACAGGCAAATTGTAATGGTATTTCCCGGCAATTCAGAAAGGTATTTCTAAACATTTGCAAATAAAGCTTAAAGCTGTTTCTTTTGTTTGTGTCATATTAAGACTTCTTTCTCTTCAGTCCCCTCAAACTCAGCACTGAATATTGAAAGGAAAAAAAAAAAAAAAAAAAGACATTATGCAGGATTTCATTCTGAAATACATAACCTTAAACTTATACAAACAAACAAAAACCTACAATACTGCTAAAAACAGGGTTGCACCAAAAAATAACCATCCTAGAAAAGGATTTGTTTTCGAAAGGAGTGACTCTGGATCAGTTTAAGAACTTTGATTGTGACCAGGGGAACATGATTTCCAGTGTAGTGAGGGGACTCAGAACTCAAACACCATTTGCAGACACATGAACCAACTAACAGGGGCTAGAAATAATATGCATTGTGAGGTCATCACCCTGTCCATTCAGAAATAATGCATATAAACCTGAAAAGATTGACAAAGGTGATGTTTCTCCCAGTGAGAAGTGCATCTATTTAGCTTATTAGTAAGCAAGTTGAAAGGATGACATTTCATCTTCTAGAGAAATCCTGGTGAAAACATTTATTCTACTAGAGGGTTACTTAATTTAGCAGACAGGCATAAAATGTTTTAATGACTGAAGGCTTCAATCTGATATATTAAGACTGGAAACAAGACATGATTTTAAAAGGGTTGGAATAATTAACCCTGAGAACAATTTGCACAGGTATTTGGTAGGTTCTCCTTCACAGAAAAATTTTAAATAGCATTTACATGTGTTTCTGAAAGTGAAGTTGTAGCTAACAGAAGATTGTGGCTTCAACCCAAAGATAGCAATGTGTGTCTGCACGGTGAGCTAAACTTAGGCCTCTCACACCAACCAGAACATCCATCCCTGAACTGAAACACCTTCTGTAGCCTGAAATCTTATGGAGATCAGGGATAAGGATCTTATGGATTCTTACTGTCCAGGAAAATCAAGGCCTCCAAGGTGAGGTTTTCTTTTATGCAAGGATAGGGTGATGGCAAACGTTGATACTTGGTGACAGGCACAAAGTAACCTCTGAGAAGTGGAGCAGCGTTTTCACTTGAGTGAGCACTTGTGATCCATTTAAGTGCAAATCCAAGGGGGTTATTTTCAGACAGCTAAAATGGAAGGAGAGTGCCCACCTGGGTAGTGATAGCCAAGAGGTGTTTCATGGAGGCAGTGTTTCTCACCTCTTAGTTGCAGCCTTTCAGAATAAGTAGTCTCAGCTCCAGTCGCCCTGTGTGGAACACCAAGTGTGGGTTAGCCCCCCAGTTTAAAACCAAAGGCTACAGTGCACATTCCTGTCTTATGGGATGCATTAGTAGGGCTGTGCAATTGCCTGACCTGGGCCTGGACAGGAAATGCCCCACAACGTGTCTCTCATAGACTACAGAATGGGGCAGGAGCACTTCTGTGGTAGCTGTGGGCCGCTTAGCTAAGATAAAATGCCCAAGAATGCAAATTTGGGAATGGCATCAGCAGCTTTAGATAATTTTCTGGACCCACCTGGACTCAAATGGGCCAAGCATGTTCTATAAACATATCCTGGAAAAGGTTTTTTGTTCTGTAATATACAAAGGATCACATGGAGAGGTCACTGCAGTCTCCATTTGCCCAAAGTGAATTTGGAATTATGGTGTTTTGTTTAATGTGAATGGAGTATCGCATTGGTAGCACAAAATATCTGAATGTTTGCATATACATGCTTTTATGTTTGGCAAGCTCAGCAGTCAGTTGTAACAGGGAACTAGCAAGGGTCACAGAATTCCCTGCTCTGAATCTGTATTTAAGCATTTATTTATTTTATGGGCAAACTAATAAATGGTGAGAATTGTTGTAGAGTCTGCTCCTAGGAGCAGATTTTCCAGATGGAGAACCTAAAGAGGCTTTAACTCCACTGTCACTGCTGCAGCTAAGCTGTGTGCATCCCACATCAAACCATACAAGAGCAGGTATTTGCTTGCACAGCCTTCCCCTTTCCTTTTTTCTCCTTTTCCCACCACACCATAGTTGCATCTGGCAACAGGAAGATAATTCCTAGCACTTTATACGCTCTTCACTATCAGCAAATACTGTGAAAGATTATGCCTACTAATTGACAGAGAATATCAGTGAATGAAAAGATGAAGCACAGAGCTGTTTTCTTTTTAATTGCAGTCTCGTCAAGGCAACATCAAAAGCCATTTCATCATTCTCATTCATTCATAAAGAATATTTTACTGTTGTGTGTGTGCAAGGTACTATTTTGTAACATTCCTGTAGAAACCTGCACTGAACAGGGAGGGAGGGCTGGCTATGAAGGGAAGACAGCTTGGAAGTTTCTGCATGTGACTTGTGGAAGCATACTGGCTGCAAGTCTGAAGGTAAATAGCTGCCTTAATAAAGAGCTGTTTTCCCTTCGGCATTGTCTTTCCTTGAACCTTTCTATCACTTAGTGCAAGACACATTCACCTTTCTGGAATCACCAGAACTGATGTCAAGAATTACTCTGATCCAGAACTTTCTGACATAGTGGCAGGTCATTTTGTATTGTGTATTTTTTTATTTTTTATTTTCCTGTGACTAACTGCAGCTAGATATTACCAAGCACTGAAAATGGCAAGAGATGCTGAGTATGAATGATATGTAAGGTTAATCAGACAGAGTTTGACATGTTTCACAGGAGTAGGTAGCATCTGCAATGGTACTGGATAGTTGCTATAGTAAAGTACTGTGATTATTATTTGTGTGTGTAAATCACAACTTGCATTCTTGCTGCCTGTCACAGCAACATGCACCCAAATTGAATGTTAAGTTACTATCTTCAAACATGGACTGGGAGGATCTTTGCAAAGCGCTTTTCTGCTGCCCATCCTCCTCCCACACACTGATCTGGCAATGAATGCCATTCTCTGGGTCTGTACATTCCACACAAGTCATGAATGCAGAACTGGTTTTGGTTGAAAAAAGAGTGTGAAGGTTAAATTTTCATTTTGGGGACAGAGTGAAGAAAGTCTCAAAGAATTCAGTAACTAAATTAATAAAAGCATAATAAGAGGAAAGAAAGCTGTGTCTTGGTTCTGATTGACTTTCACTAGAAAAAAGTAACGTTTAGCTTTGTTCTGCAGATACTATCAAGATCATTCATCTGTCCCCTTTATAATTATAAACTTATGATAATAAGTTTATTATAAAGCATTTATGCAGTGGGTTTTTAATTAAAAATATAAAATACAAGGTTCACCCACTTATTTATTTATTTATTGGTCTGCTCAGTTTGCATTTTAATTTTTTTTTTAATGGATGCCTTGTTGAACCCTGAGTTGCATGTCAGTTACAGCCTTTGCATCTGCCCTTTGGCGTGATTTGAAATGAGGTAGTGGAGCTGCCTCATTGAAATTCAGCAGACTTTTCCATCTAAAAATTCCCACATACCTTCTTCTGCAATCCGTTTATACTTGAAAATACAAATGACACTTGCAAAAACAGAAGTGCCATTAATGAAAAAACGAAACTAAGCACTGATTGCAGGAGATAGGACCCACAATAAACCACTTTAAGTTATATAATTCTTGCTGATTTAATTCCTTAAAGAGGCAACAACTCACAATTAAACAGAATGGAAATAGGAGGTTCTTGAAGACTCTGTTGGATGTGGTCTCAGAGTTATGTAGCAACATTTAACTTCCTGCTGAGTTTTCACTTCCAAGCAGTTTAGCTGAATGTTTCTAGTTTATTGCTTATTTTATTATTCCTTGCATTTTTTGCTTTCCCTAACCAGATTCCCCAGGATGTTATTTCTGGTAGTGGGATGGAGGGTTTGGATAAATGACTCCATGGGGGTTCTTCTGCTTGGTATTCTGCACGGTTTCTTCTCCAAACACTTTAGAGCTTACTAGCAGTGAGTATGGACCACTGATGGGTGACCTCACAACAGCTTTCCTCCAGTGCTGCATGATATTCTCTAGAAAATTGTTACTAATTCTTATTTGTTAAACTCTGATACTGCACGTTTGTGGCTCAGGCACAAGTAGCAAGTCTGTTCTGTTTTCAGAGGAACCAGATTCATGGGGAGACTCAGAGGCAAAAGAAATTTATACGTAGGTGTGATGTGTGTATTTAATGCATTAAAAATAGTGTCAGTCCCCTGACCACAAGCTCAAACTTCCAGACAGATTTATGGCAGGTGATTTGTACCTGGATAAAGACATGAATAATCAAGAGGAAAGAATCTGGATAAGAAGGATCATAACAGGAATAAGACCACTCTTTGACAAGATAGCAAGTGCTTTTTGATAAATAAGTCCAAATCAACAGACTACAGCAGCACAATTTTCTTTTTACTTAAATTGGAGTGACCTTCCTGTGACTGCTAGCGTTACTTTCATTTATTTGACCCCAAAAGCTAACATTCTGTTTTATAATTATTTTATTATTTTATTTTATAAATCTTTCACCTGAAATTTAATATCCTGCATTGGCCTGTTTCCTTTCAAAAATTACCATGAAATCTGTTTATCAGTTCTGTATTTTCTGATTAGTTTTTCAATTGATGCAATTTTCAATTGATTTTAATTGATTGTAATAATTGTTTTAGTTTTGAGCGGGGTTGGTGAATTATGTGTAGACCATACACACGCTATTAAATACTGTGTTACCAAAATTGATTTTTGATTCTAACAGTCAGGGAATCTATTTTTACATTGGTTTATTATGAATGCATTCAAAACCCTGGGAAAAACAAGCAAATGAAAAAACAACTAAGTCCAATGTAATACCACAAAAGAATAGTTTATATTTAGCAAGAGATGGAGAAATTACATTAAATCATTTTACATAGGAATTTTTCAGTAATTTTTACATTTGTTCTAGATTTTACCTTTTGATCTGTA
Source organism: Nettapus auritus (assembly GCA_011076525.1). Taxonomy (NCBI): domain Eukaryota; kingdom Metazoa; phylum Chordata; class Aves; order Anseriformes; family Anatidae; genus Nettapus; species Nettapus auritus. The sequence continues at coordinate 20,012,670 of CM021766.1, read as the reverse complement.
GGGCAGGAGCCACTGTAAATCTGTCCTGCCCAATGCCAGTAACTCATGCAGGATGAACGGACTATCATGGATTGTTTTGTTTCAATAATTGAAGTAAACAGATGACATTTTTGATCTTGAGATTTATTAGGAGATGATGAATGAGAACTCATGTGGAACAAAAGAAGTAAGGTATACTTTCCTAGGGCATACTATAGAAGAAAGGTGTACTTTCTTAGGGCATACTATAATGCTCAGGACCCTCTGAAAATATAAGGAAAAGCAGGCAAGCAGCTCCATGGAAACACATGCTTTTCCAAAGAGAGAACGTGATGCCATCAGTGAAGCATAACTGTTGTATGAATTGTTCTCCAAAATGGTTATAGATGAACTAAATTAAACCTCTCTTTCCTACTGGTTTGTTCCCTTATGTTCTTTTTGTAAGACTGCAATAGAGCAGCTTTTCCAAATTTCATACTTAATTTAGATGGAACCAAAAAGGTGTTGGCATTGTTCTGCTTTCAGGCAGGCTTCTGTGGGGAAATTATTATCTAAAATGCAGTTTCAGGCACTGAATTTCTTTTAGTTCCAAGCTGGGACACCATGACATTTTAATTTTAGGCTCTGGTAACCAGTATCTTACAGGTCTCAAGTCCATTGAATGTTAAAATAGATTCAGGGTCTGGTCTAGCTTCGAGAAATTGTTTCCAGTTGCAGTCTCACTACTACAAAACATGAAGACCAGAACTGTCAGGCTTGCCCCTTTCTAAAGGTGTCTGACCATCTATTTTGCTTATTAGAACAGTCTTCTGTCCCTGAGGTGGAAGCCTTTTAATAGAGGTTGCAAGAATTTGCACATGTTCAGTACTCCCACTACAAGTGCTATTAAATTAAATAAACACTTTTTAATGAGAGCTAAAAGTACAGCATGGAGAAATATGCCAAATTGCTCAGAGCCATATGAGAAGCTTAGTGCATCTCTCCAATATTCCAACATGGATGGAATGTGCTTTTCAGTTAAATCAATAGCCTGCAGTGTGTCTTTACAAACTGGCAATCTCCATTTAATGGATCTAATTGTCTTTGCTTTATTTGTTGTGCACAGTCAGTCACGCGGTGCACAATTAAATTACTTTTTTAGAGTAATCGCTAACCTTTTCCCTTCCTTTTACCCATTCTCTCCCCTTTTCTTATTTCCCTGTAAATTTGAGGAAGGGCATCCTACCTTCTTGCAGCCCTTGTCCAGTAAGAGCAATGAGGCTCCTAGTCCTTCTTGGAAGGCACAAGAGTATGAAAACCAGAACTTGCACTTCTCCCATTGGTATTGTATGAGCATTTCACCCTGAAACATAGTGAAAAAAACCTGCTGACAGATAGACTGCATTCATTTGCACATATGACACCTATAACAGCATTTTAAGTACAAGGTATATTCAAATTGATGCTCACTCAGGTAATGGATCTGAAATTGCCAGTTTTAATGCAACATTCAGAAGCATGTATTCATTAAAAAATGTAGTACCTTGATGATATAGGCTCAAGTGCATGAGTGGTTTGAACATGCATATATGTTTGTCTCCTGAAAGGTAAATGTAAGGCAATCACAGGTGTTCGTAGTCACCTCTCCTGCTTTTTTTTTTTTTTTTTTTTTTTTTTTTTTTTTTTTCCCTGTATTGTTGCATCCATGGCTGCTGGTTTCAACAATCCAAGCACAGCAATACACCACTGATTTTGAAATCTAGTTTAATTCTGTGGAGTTCTTGAAGATGAGCAGTCTCTGAACTATTGTGCTGAATAAGAAGAGGGAGAGGAAGAGCTGCCATTTAACGTCATCTCTACTGCATATCAGCATGTACAACTGGCTGGTCTCAGTGCTGTGATGGATCTCTGGCAATGTACCTTTTTGTACAATTTCAACATAAGTAAAACAGGATCTTGTACTAAATGAGTTTACAGAAACTTAATTTATATGACACGCAGGTTAAGAATGTTTGCAATAATTACTGACACTTGTTTTCTGAACGTGCCTCTGCATACCTCTGAAGTATGTTCTAATCTAATTTACTTGTGTGTTGGCTATAGATATATGTCCAATTTTTACAACATAAACAAAAGAGAACCTTATTTCAGTTTTAGATACTAAGTTTAAATTATAGATTTAAAATATCGAGTGGTTTCAAAAATACTAAGAAAAAAAGAAAAAGGTAAGGATACACTTCCTGAGCAGAGTCAGTAGTTATTTCTCTAATATGAAACCCATCAGTTGCACTTCAATAGCCATGCAAACCACACTTCTACTGAGCAAATGCCTTGCAGTCTTGTGAAAATAAGAACGCATCCTCACGCCTTATTTTAAAAAAATGCTTTATTTAAAAATGCGTGCAACTCTGAGAAGCAGGATGATCCACTAACCAAGGATTTGGCTTGATTGTCAGCTTTGCTCTGTTGCTTTTTTCCTGTATGATGTTTACTGGATTACTGTGGTCAAAATCAGCACCAATGTAGTTTGGGTACATATATTTATTGCTGTGTGTCTGAATTTCCTTTTGGAAATCATCTCAAGTAACTGTAGCTTGCCGATAGAGCTGGGTTAGCCTGAATCTGATCAGTTAATTATCATGTACTCCTTTGTAACGAGAGGTGTGAAGTTAGTACCTCCAGGTTTGACGCAGCCCAGTCAGAGGAAGGTGCATGAAGCACTGGGATGAGTGAGCTTTTGGACATGCCACTGTCTGAGCATTGTTGGAGCAAAAGGATCTAATTTGAACCAAATATAACTAGTAACTTTAAGATGTTGAAGCAAAGGGAAATGGACCTCCAGTTCGTTTTGCTCTCATAGAATCATAGAATCATAGAATATTCCGAGTTGGAAGGGACCCATAAGGATCATCAAGTCCAACTCCTTGCACCACACAGGTCTACCCAAAAGTTTAGACCATATGACTAAGTGCACAGTCCAAACGTTTCTTAAATTCAATAGAATCATAGAATATTCTCCTCTCCTCTATGGTCAGTACAATAGGTGGATACCATGAAGATTAAAACACTGGGAAGAGACTATAAAATACTTGTATTAGTGACTGAGTCTTACTAATGTTTTCTGCTCTGATATCATTGTAACTTCTTGGCATCTCTATGTCTTAGATTTAGACATGCAGAAATATACAGTGTTAAGAAGGTGGAGAAAAGGTGATTCCTTGGGGGCTGGTTTAGCTTTAACCAAACTCAGTGGATGTATTTTAGTATAACTGATTTTCCAAAGCTTGATGCAGCTAGAAAATCATTCTGATCAGCTTTGTGGTTTAGGTAATTCTAAGGAGGCTATCCCATAGAGAAGCACCAGATTAGTGCTTCAGGCTGCATATCATTCTCAGAGACTGAGGAACATTTTAAGAGGCTGAATCACAGACAACATAGTTTGTTTTTTGTTTGTTTTGTTTTTGTTTTGTGTTTTTTTTTTTTTTTTCAAAAATTCAGCATTTGTTTTTAAAAATGTAGTGTGATTAATTTCTTTGGCTCTGAGAAGAGTTTTGCAGCATATGAATGACTTATGAAAAATTTTCCTTAATGATTGCCTGTCACTGTATTATGACATATGTTAAGTTTGAGGAGCTCTCAAGCTGTCTGTGCTGCTACAGAGAATGGCAGAGTAAGTCAGCTGTATAAGAGTGATGTTTTCAGTGCAAGTATTGCTTGATTTAAAAGAATGATAGTAATTCAGTCTCTTGGATGTACAAAAAAAAAAAAAAAATCCTGACAATTATATTACATCTAGATTGCAACACTTTCCTTCACTCATCTTTAAGCCTTGTCTTTATTGTTATTATTACTTTTGTTTCTCTCTTCTTTGAGATAGTTAAATCCAGTAAAATGCTGCCACTCAAGCTAGCTGTGATTGTTGATGCTCAGGGTGTGACTGATGGTGCTTAGCACCAAGCAGAATCTGCTCCCCTTCATGTACTAAATCTCCTCACGGAGTATTTAATCTGCAAACAGAGCTATAATCTTTTAGCAGGAATGTTCTCTAGGTTCAATTTCTAAAAGCAACTGCAAGAACAGATAAGGAATGATGCCAGAGAGAAATAAAAAATGGAAAATGAATTAAATGATAAAAAAAATAGTGCATGTTATAAAAGAAAAATATACTTGAAACAGGAGATTTATAAAACATGAAAATTGACATTCTTATTCTTCTAATTCTTAATATCAGGAGACCTTATGTTTTTCTTTTAATTTAATATATGAATTAATATATTTGAGGGATTCAAATGAGCTAAGAAATGTGGAAATGTGAGATGTAGCATTTACCCTGAAGAGCTAATCAAAGAAGGTGGCAATTTTGCAACTAGTTTTGTTTTGTTTTGTGTTGCTTTGTTCTGTATTGCTTTGTTTTATGGTATTTGAAAGCGGAATGACAATGTATGCTTCCAAGTGTTTTTTTAAACTGTCAGGAACACTGGTGTTACAACTTTTTTTCTTTATATTTTCCAACTTGGAAATATGCAACAGAAACCAGACAGCCTGCCAAAAGGTGATCAGCACGGGCCTTTGTGTACTTCTGCTGGTCAGTCCTGATCAAGGGTAGAGGATCTGCAACCTTGGAGCTAAATGTAGTTCTGAGTCTGCAGATTGCCTGCAGCTCGATTTCATTGGTCTGTGGTACTAACTGTGACTTAATGTGAGGCTTATCAAAACTGTTTTGTTTTGTTTTGCTTAGTTTTGCTGCTTTTGTTGATGGTGGTTTTGTAACTGGTTATTTATCTACTTGTTTTAACTGTTTTACACTTCAGAAAATTCTTCTCACATGGGAAAGGTTCTCCATGTGAGGTTATTTGGCTGTTGAGATGGCTGTTTTTTAATGCTATCCTGTTTTCCCACCTGATGTTGGGTTCCTCCCTCAGGAGCCTTTGATTCAAGGATGAGGTTAATTGATACATGGATTTGTTGTGATGGCATGAAATTCAGTCATGATTATCTCCAAGCAGTTTCATTTGAAGGAATGTGGAGGAAATATAGTTTAACTTGTCTTTGGTTTTGCTTCTTAATTTTAAGGAAAAATATTACTTCTAACAATACATTTTATATTCAATCATTATAAAAAAACAAACAAACAACCCCCCCCCCCCC
>CM021766.1:19843237-20007464 GCA_011076525.1 Nettapus auritus | reverse complement strand
TTTTTTTAAATGAGGGAATTAAAATACTGCCTTCTTTGCATGTTTTTAGAACAATCTTTTAGGTCATTTTAGCACTGTAAAGGTGTCCAAGAGTTTTGTTATTAAATTCCATTGAAGAACAAATATTAAAGAACAAATTGTTAATAAATATTACTACTGGCAAATAACTATCTGGAGAAGCATTTTTGCTAAAATTATACTGTATTGATTTACTGAATATTTCATGACCATTCATTTAGCTCTGAACACTCTTTACTTCCAAGGCAAGATATGTGATTTAGAAAATATTCTGCTATGCTTAATCCTCTGTAGGAAGGAAAAATACAAGTGCAGTTGTAAGTAGATAAAATTCAAGTAAATAAAATTCAAGTGAATAATGGGAAAGTTTATGGCAACATATTAAAAAGCTATGAAGACAGCAAGGACATTTGGCAAAAATAGTCTAGGGAGAGAAGGCAAAATACAGGTTTGAGGAAATTAGTGTAAGTACAAAAATGTCTTTTTCTGTTCTTTTTCTCTACTCTGTTTATAAGGCATCTTATGCAACTGTTAGATTTACAGAGAAACCTCTCTGTTTTCCCTTCACAACATGCAATAAAATATAAAATTTCCAAAATTTTACCTGTTTTGAAATATCTTTGCTTAGGTAGAGCTCTTAACGTTTTGGCTTTCCTAGAATGGTTGACTGTGAAACCTATCCATTGTTTTCCTTTTTACCAAGATCAAGTTTCACTTGGAAGACAAGTGTCTGGGTAGCAGATCACCAGCAAAGGAATCTGGGGGTGCTGGTTAACAGCACGCTCAGTGCAAACCAGCAGTGTGCCCTGGCAGCTAAGAGGACAAACTGTATTTTAGGATGCATTAAACACAGCACAGCCAGCAGATCAAAAGAGATGATTCTCCTCCTATAATTAGAGTTGGTGTGGCCTTACCTTGAATACTATGCGCAGTTCTGGTCTCCACAATATAAAAAAGATGTTAAAATGACTTGTATGCATCCAGAGGAGTGCAACAAAGCTGGTAAAAGGGCTGGAAGACATATCCTATGATGACATAGGATATTTTAATAAATATGATTTGATATAATTTTTGTTTTGTGTGGAGTATTGGAAAATATTGTTGTCAAGTCTCCTTTGGAGATATTCAAAACCCGCCTGGATGCGATCCTGTGTAAGGTGCTCTAGGTGAACAAGCTTGAGCAGGGGGGTTGGTCTAGATGATCTCAGGAGGTCCCTTCTAACCTCAACCATTCTCTGATTCTGTTATTCTGTGATAGCTGTATTTTTAGGTCTTTTATTTGGTGTGTTTGTTGCTTGCAATATACTGCAGTCTGTGCTGCCACTTATTTTGCCTTGTAAATAAGAATGTATTCTTCATAAAACTGCAGCCTTGTTAGTTTGACAGATTATGCTTTGCACTATCTCAGAAGAGGCTACGTGCCTGACCTGCTGGCCATTGTTCTTAACACATCACATCATCAACACAAAATCTCTCATGATGTGCATGTCCTGTTAAAAATCTGAACAAATGCTGCCTTCTGATTTAATAACAAAAGAATTTTGTTAATATGTACTCTATTCCCTGAGGAAGTAAAGTATGCAATGATTAATAATCTTAAACATCTATAAATATTTCCTGTGAGTATTTTTCATTGCTTTACACATAGTAAGTTCTGTAACATTTTTCCTAACACACTTTAATACCTTCCACTTATCTTTGGTATATAAATTCTTCCTGTGGTGTTTACATGTGGCTAAAATGAAATCACCTGTCATGCATCTCCTAACACCTATATTAGGCTGTGGATATGTTCACATAGAAGATGAAGATGACTACCCTGTGCATGGTCATGCATGACTTTAGTATAATCTAACTATCTCATGCCAACAACAGTGCAAGTGCAACAAATACTTTCTGCTCCAAGCACGCATAGGTCCCAAACATACCTCTGTACTTACCCTATCTTTGGTACCAGGATGGCTGTTATGTTTCACAACTGTAGACAAAACTCTATATGCTCAGAATTTATTTTCTGAATCTTCTTAATAAAGATAATTTTATTTTTCCTATTTTTAAAACACTTTGATATATCTCAAAGTAATATTCTCCAAAACTGTTACCTACTAGTTTGAATTGGGAAAAAACAAAACAAAACAAAAAAAGAAAGAAAGAAAGAAAGAAAAGAAAAGAAAAATCAACTGAAAAACAAAACAAGAAAACAAATACTTTTGTTTTAAAGTATAAAATACTGTAACCATGCTGAGATGTATGTGGTAGACAATCCATTCAGATGTTAACTTTGGCAGTCCTTAGAAGTAAAACCGTATCAATTAACAGCTTAAAAACTTTCTCTTGTGTTACACTATTTATTGATTGATTGATTATCCAGCACAGTGGTCTTGTCATTGCACTTGTATTTCAAAGTGAGGAGTAGACTGAGTGGCTACAAGACAGGGAAGTGAATACCCAAGGTTTTGATGCTTGGATCCTGTACATGTCATGAAGATCAGACATTTAGATGTACAGATTGCTTGGTCAGGGTGACTTCAAATAGTAATAACAGTCCTGACAACATTCATTATCTTTGGTGTTCAGGCCTCATATTTAGTTACCCAACATGTTTGTTTGTTTGTTTTTTACTTTGATGCCCAGAAATCCACATTAGTAAAGGTTTAGAAACTATTTCCCTTTAATTTTATTATTTTAAAAGGAGCATTTTAATAAAATATATGTTTGTATTTAGTTTTCGTACTGCCAGGGGAACATACTATTTCACTGTAAAAAATAGATAAAATGGAACATGATGACTTATCTGTCTTGCTGTTCATAAAAACAGCATGCAGTGGAGAGGTGCCAGGAGACATTGTGAAGGTCTCAGAATTGTTGTCAAGGGAACGTTTCACGTTGTAAACACTTTTTTTTTTTTTTTTTTTTTTTTTTTTTCTCTGAAAGGAGAACAAATGTCACTTGGTTCTCAGGCTGGATCCTTTGCTCAGAGTCATAGTGAAGTCTTAAACTGGAGAACTCCAGAGTAAGCAGGCTCTTGTGCTGGTCCTCTGGAGTTAGGATGTTTCATTCAGTATCAGGTTTACTGTAGATACTAGCTAGTGTCATTTCCAATTCCCATGGCCAAGGCTGGTCTTAGATTTCTGCCTCTGAAATAGGATTAAGTATTCTTGATAATTAGACCTGATTAGAAAACTTGAAAGAGGCATTATTTTCCTCTGTGTAGTTTTTGTTTGTTTGTTTTTGTTAAACTTTGCATGCCCTAGTATTTTCATGTTTGTAATTCCTTTATAGATCTAATTCTCCATCTGTTAATTAATCTGTTAATTTTGTCGTTGTTGTTTGATTGCTTTTTGTTTGGTTGTTTTTAAGTTACATTTGGGACATTCTTACAACTTTCAACAGTTCAATCATCCATGGATTTTTAAATTACTTTAAAAAAAAAAAAATCTATATTGCTTCTGTTGATGGAGCGTAGGTTTCTTGAAATAATCACTGTAAAATGCAAATTGTCTACTGTGTTTATTTGACCACAACTTAAGTTTATCTTAGTGAGGTAGGTTCTGTCTTGAGCTAATGGGGAGAGAAAGAGTTTAGATACTTACATTAGGATGGTCTGAGTTTCCAACTAGTGGCAACCAGTCGTGCCTTGAATTTGTTGAACAGAGCCTGCAATTTTCAGTTGTCTTAATGTAGGTGCAACCTCATCCAAAACTTTTGCACATACCTAGCACTATTTGTTCACCTCCTACAATTTAGGAGAATTGTCAAAGGTGGTAGTCCCAAACAGCTTGCCATTTACTACTTCTAAAGAATAAATTGTTTCGAAAAAAAAAAGAAAAAAAAAAAAAAAAAAAAAGAATAGACATAGCTCCATAACATTGGCAGAGAGGGCTTTAGATTTGCAAGGGGAAGACGTTAAATCTAAGGTAATCTTAGCAATCCTTGAGTCACTTTTTGCCAGGGAAACTGACATTCCACTGCATCAGTTCCTGCCTGGAAGTGAAAGGAGCTGATTTTTTTAAATGTATTTATTTGTTAATAAATATCTATTTCTTTAAGAGATCAGGAAAGTAGGAAAGTAGATAGGAGTTTCTAGCCATGAAGTTACGTTTGAGTTCTCTCAGTGAAGACAAGCTTAAAGAGAGAGAGCTGCATTTTCTCAGAGCAGTCTTCACCATGCAGAAAGACAAATCAGAGTTTGCTGAGATTGCCTAAGGGAGATCAGGGAATGGAAAAGTCTGAGCTCCTCTGGTGATTTCCTAGGAATCACTGTGTCAGTACTGCCTCCTACATGAGATGCTTTGCAAGTGACACAATCCAGTTTTCATTCTGCACAAATGGTTTTGTTTTATCTTTCATTGGAAACACTCCTGAAATTGCCATGTCCAGATCCTCACAGGAAACACTGTAGCCACCACATCCACGTCTACCAATTTCCATTTATGAAATTACTTGTTGATTCTTCAACTCTCACATTTAAATTATTTCACAGTTGAAGCCACTATAACTGTAATCAATTTAATGGTGTTCTGTTAATTCAAGTGTTATTTTTTATACACTGTTGCATGAACATTAGACAGAGAATCCTTCTTGAAATGAAGTAGTGTATTTAAAATTGCCCGAGTAACTGTAGTAATTACTCTTAAGTGCAGTTGAATAGCACATGTAGTGATATGCTTATGCTACCTTAGCGTTAAAAAGGTTATGGTGTTTAAATGTCTCTGACTGAAAATCTTCCATGGCTTCACAGTGTTCTTGTAGGTACATAAACTTGACAGTGCTGCTGTAAAGAAGAGTCATAAACTACTGTAATGAAGGGGAATTTGAACATCACCTTGGAAAACAGGTTTCTCATAATTTAAGAATATAGGTCCAGGATTTCTGCCCTTGTAAATATGTCCAGTAATTATAAGACTTTGATAAATATGAGCTTCCTTTTTGTTCAGACAGGTACTGCTCTAATGCTTTTAGTTTACTGACCATACAATACTAACCTTCAACTAACTGGTGAAATCATGTTGTATGGGAGCAACTAAATGTTCTTCTAAGTTTAATAGTATTTCTTATATTTTAGATGCTAGACTATACATATGCAGATCATTTAAAATATGGTTTCCCTGTATAATGAATAGAGGGAGTAAAGTATCTCTAGAAGCAACTTATCTGTTCTAATGTAAATGGGATAAACTATGTGGACAGTTTCCTCTGCTGCACACACTGACTTTAGCAGAAGACTAGATAACTAGCTCGTACATAAAATTTTAATTCTGACATGTTTCAGGTCAGGTCAGATGACCTATCTATGCTCTAGTGAATCATTTACAAGCTTTTTTCTGTAGGACTTTTTGAAAACATTGGAGAAATGCATTCTGATAAGCATTGTTTTGGGGAACAAGTAATAAAGGAAATCAAAACTATAATAAAGGTTTCTTCAAGCATACTAAGAGCAACAAGTCTGCAAAAATGCCTGTAGAGCCAGTAGAATTGGAATAAAATAATAATGATAATAAATAAGATAAAACCATAACAGCAAGCTAAATTAAGTCTTTGTTTTGATGCTCACCATAGCTAAAGAAACAGTAGAGATTTTCACAATGAAAATTTTGTGATTGGAGAAAAATGAAGAAATCTTGTGGATTTATTTATTTATTTATTTATTTACTTACTTTTTTGGAGGATGTGGTGGAGAAGTGGAAGAAAATAAAAAGACTTTAGAAGATGTTCTGAAACAAATTGACAAAAAGTACTAAATTCAAGGATGAGATGGTATTCAGCAAAGATTTATCTCGGAACTCATGGGTGAGTACAGGTACTTACCCTCTTGCTAACTGCCTTGGACTTTGAGGAGTAGAGGAAAGCAAATGTGGAGCTGTTTTTATATAGAAGGTACCTGGAGTCAGTGACATGTAGATTAAATTCAGGGAAAGTGAAAAGGAAAGGGACACTTACGGAGTGTCCCCTATTTACTTACGGAGTAAAAACAAACAAACAACAACAACAACAACAACAACAACAACAACAACAAACACTAACTTCACAAATAGAAAGATGGACCTTGAGCTTCTGACCAGCAGTGCTGAAGAACGAGATCTGTGGATCAGGATGGATATTTCTATGGTGGGTCAGGATGGATATTTCTATGAAAGCTTCAGATAGATATATAGGAGTAGTCCAAAAACAAATAGATATGTAAGGCTTGCTAGGAAAGTAACAGAAAACTAAACAGATTGCAGCAGTAACTAAACAGAGAGCAATTGTAAAATTACACAAGGCAGTTCTACTTTGAATACTCTGTGCTATGCTGGTCTCCTGTTCCCTAAAAATGGTAGAGTAGAATAAGAAAAGGTTCAGAGAGAGCCATCAAGGATAATTCAACATCAAGGATAATTCAAGGTTGTTATACTCATTGTTATATTTTCATTTTCTAGTGTTATAGCATCTACAACAGAATAATATATCAAAATGGACTACTGCAAAGTCTCAAAATTATTTTGTAACTGGTGTTGAGACATTAATTTTATGATAGGAATCCTTCTTCATGCTTTGCTTAGATAGAGCTGACAATAAATATCTTCCTGCAGTATCTTCTCAATTGAAATATTCTCAATTTCAGGTATTGTACATCAATTTTGCTTTATCCTAAATATGTTATTACAGTACTCTCTTGTTCAAGTAGGATGTTCCTTATCATCTTTTTCATATAGTTCATGTGTTTTTGTTTTTTTTGTTTGTTTGTTTGTTTGTTTGTTTGTTTAATTTTTATTTATGTGTGGAGGGTCTCTAAGAACCTTGCATGTTTCAGCCATAAAGCTTCATTTTATTAATTGGGCTTACTAAAGAGTGTCCTCTGAAATTGTGAGCTCTTAAATAACTGTGTTTGCATTACTCAGTTATAGAAAGAGAGATCTCAGGGGCAGGGGGAGGTTTTTAATAAGTCTGGTTTTCATTTTGGCAGTAAATTTTCTGTGAAAAGAACAAGCATCCAAACAGCACTTTATTGTCTACAGCAGCACATTGTTAGCAGAACACCTCAGGGGCAGGATAGATGTGATTTTCGACTTAATAGAAGCTCCAGCAGGCAGAATTCTCAGTCTTTTGTTATTATAGTTGTTGTTTGGTTGGTTTGTTTTTCTATAGTATTTTCATCAGGCATAGGAAATGTAATAAGCAATTACTAACGAACCCTGCTCTAATTGTTTGTTTTAAAGCTCTGAAATAGAAGCAAAAGACATGCATTAAGTTTTTGCTTTCTTTGAATGTCCTACAAGAAATCTACTAGTTGTTTATTTTTTATTTTATTTTATTTTATTTATTTATTTATTTTTGTATCTAATATTTTTTGTCCCCAAGAAATACATTAAAAGTTAAAGAAATGCATGTTCTCTAGATGAAGCATTGTAGAACGTAGGTTGCAAAATGCTTATTTTAACTCTGGCTTACATTTGTATAATGAAAAAAAAAAAACAAAAACGCATAAGATTATAATAAGTTTATATGTTCCTATGTACAAATACTTTCTGCTCATTTGTTTCACCTAGAGCCAATTCCCAGCACATAAATATATATATGCATATATATATATATATATACATATTTGTGGCAAAAGCTTTTTAGAAAGGCAAATGAGTGAACCAGTGGAAATCATTGGCCTGAAACTTAACTTTACTGAAATACAAAATCAACTTCTGACACAAATGCTGACATAATCTGTACAGAAGTATTGCATTTCAGTTTATTGAGTTCTGCTCAGTTTGAAATTAGAATGGCCTGAAAGTTGTTCTAATTTTTCATTCTAGTCTAAATACAGTATGAGACAGAACACTGCTTACTTGTTATAATATTTTAAAGATGTACTAACCAAAATCTACCTATTTGAATATTTTTAAAATATAGATATTACTTCCGTTGCATTTAAAATTACCTAATTTACTTAATAGTAGAAGTTTTGGTAGATTTTATATTTTTGTTATGTCTCTAGCAAATGTAAATGTTTAGATTACATATATGAGTATCATCCCACTTAGCATTAGTTGTTGAATTGTAAGCATAAATTTTGCCTTCTGTCTCTGGTCAGTGGAAACAACAAATAGCCATTACAAATGGCAAATCATCTCATCATTAGAGAGAAGAATCCTCTGATCTCCTCTGACTACAAACAGAGCCACAATAACTTGTTAAGACTTAGGGCTTAAATTTTAGATGGATGAAGTTAATGAGATTACTCCCTGACTAAATTAGTTTAATATATTTTTTTTCTAGTTAGCTTAAACTGAGATTCAATTTTCCACCCATACATATTTCTAACTACTTAGAAATATTGTATTCAATATTTTCACTAATAAAATGTATAGTATAAAAAAAGTATAAAGAGTTTGACTAAAGGTGTAGTAAGTAACAATTATATTGGTCACTGCTTATGGATTCATTGTTTTTAATACTCTGTGGCTGCAAGGAAAGGTGCAAAATTAAATTAGCCAAAAAGGCTCAAATTTTCTTTTAGGTTAAAAAATGTACGTATGAAAAACAAAATTAAATTCAAAGATTTAAGTTAAGCTTTTCTGCTTGCTGATTTAATTCCTGATTAAATCTGGTGATTCCAATCATTTTTATTTAAATCTGTGTGCTCTAACACACAGTGAGTTGTCCCATTAACTTTAAAGAATCTATTTCTTGTGTAGAAGCACCTGCACAAGTATTTGCAGGAAGTAGTCCTTGAAGCATAGTGTTTAATCTAGTCCTGGTTGTAGTATTAATTTAAAGTTTCATATTTTCTTCAAAAGGTAATACATATATTAATCAATTCATCTACAATTTATATGTCAGAAGTAGGATTGTCAAAGACTTTTCTGTAAGTGGCTGAAGTGAGTTGCATATTTTGCTCTGTCCCTTCCACTGTTGTCTATGAATTATACAGAAAGCAAGGACAGATAAAAATAAATAAGCAGAACATCTGTGCTTTTATGAACCTGCTTCTTCTTCTAAGCCTGTTAATAGGGATAAGTCTGAGGATCCTATTTAAAATCATGTTCACTTTTTAGCATAAAACCAGATAAGAATTAGTAAAAAAAGACTGCCCATCAATTTACACAATATCTTACTATAATCTCAAGCTAAAATAAGTTAGCAAATTACAAAGGTATTTACCAGAATTTATAAAATTATCTGTATGAGCCTTGTTTAGGACAGCACTTAATCAAGTACAAACACAATCTGTTACAATTCAAGACACCAAATGGTTTAAGTAACACTAGAACTTAAGCGCATACTTAAGTGGTCTTGGTAATAGATGTCATAAGCCAGTTCTTCAACTGTCCTCTAATTATTCATTCTAGGTTGCTGAGGGAGATTCAGTGAAAATGTGATTTCAGCACCCAAACTGAAAGAAACAAAAGCCCATGGAAATTCAAATTCAAACTAGAACTGGAAGCCAAATTAAGTGATGGGTTATTTGTATTGTTCTGATTCAAATAAACTCAGTAATGAAGTTCATTTTGCTAGTTTTCCCACAGGATGTCAAAGGTCAAAGGACAACATTGACAACAGATGACAGAATTCTATGTTTTGTCAATATACTTTCTAGTACTCCTAGCAAATCTATTCAACTTGTAATTCAAAATCAATCTTCTGAAAATGTCAACTCTTTCAAGGAACATTCAACAAATGCTTTCACGTGAGGCCTTACCATGAAATATTTCATGTTTAAAAAGTAGGTCAGGCAAAGAGAAGTAGGAAAAAACATCGTTGGTTTAGAGTACACGTAAAATGTAGACGAAAAGCGTCAGGTAATATTCATTTAGGCAAGATACCATTATTAGGCTGAGAAAGACTGCAGTATGTGTATATTCAGTTTTATATTTTTATAATTTATTGTTATAATTTATACTTATATTTAATTTTATATTTATATGTGTATATTCAGTAAACCTTCTGATATTTATTGTGGCATCTAGTATTTTGTTCTAAATATTACAAAAACAAGATTGAGCTCTGAGAAATTAGAAGCAGTTTTGTTGGGTTTTGTTGTTGTTGTTGTTTAAATGAAATTTTTTTAAAGTTTTTATTTATTTATTTATTTATTTATTGTGTCTGTGTGACATGCCATGGGTTAACGTTCTGAAAGCAGCACTAACAAATGGTCATATTTCATTCTCAGTCTACCCATATGAATGAATGGGCCTCTCTCATGTCTTGGTTCAAAAAGGCAGCAGCAGCTGATGTGAGGAACTGTATTTTTGGCACTCAAGTTCACTTTCTGTGTGCAACTGGAGACAGTTATTCCCCTGCCTATCTGTCCCTCAGTGAGTTCATGCAGCAGTGCACTTCCCTGTCTATTTTTACTTATTGACATAATTTGAAGCACTGGAAAGAGAGGGAGGGAAACATTCCTCTTATTTATTTTCTTATAACTCCCCCAAATGCTCATAAAGATACTGTGATGTTTAGACATCATGTGCTGTTGAAGTGTGGGAATATATTTTGTCACCAATGATGTGGATGAAGTGCAGAACTTCTTTCTGCAGCACTTCTGCATGAGAGGAGCAGCAGTACCATCCTCACCTGCTAGTAAAGGCCCTGATGAAGAGAGATTATTGTTCACGCTCATGCCTACTTCACAACCTCTTAAATGCTATTAGCAAATGTAAGAATATCCTGCTAGTTAATCTCCACCAGTTATAATCTGAATATGTGTATCCATTTATGTGTGTACTTGAAATGGTAATTTTTTATTTTTTTTTTTTCTTTTTTAGAATCCAGAGGTTATTTTATGTGACCAATATCTAATCACTATCATACTTGAGTCTCACTAAAGTTGGCAGCTTTGTAGGTGTTATTTTATGTGACCTACTTTTAATCACAGATGATCCATGAGTCTTGTTAAACACGGTAGCATTACAGAGATCCAACTTGCATATTCTCTAATGTAGCAGACAAAAAGTGTTTGTGCCAGTGGGAGGTATACAGATGTAATCTGACTTCCTACTTCTAGCTAAAGTTTATTTTTGAAATTTCAAGGAAAGGATACTTCCGTTCCCTGTCCAAACTCCTCTTATTTCAAAAACCAGAATGAAAACATTTGACTTTTGGAGCTAATCTATATGCAAATATTCTCTCTTTCTCCCTTTCCCACGCTATATTGCTGAAATCTGGAAAATTTTGATATGGAAAATATTTTGAATATCTGACATCTCATAGGATTTGTGAAACACTTTTTATTATTATTATTTGAACACCAGAAAATACAAAAGTACTTTACTTATTATACTTGTTAATTATTTTATAAATATAAATATTATTTTTAATGAGGTATTTACTTTAATTCATGATGGCAGAAACAACCAAAACAACAACAAAAAACATCCTTTTCCTTTGCAAAAAGCCTTGTTACCTGTCTCTACTTACATGACCTGCAGGTTGCAGTAAGAATGTTGTATTTATGAATTTACTGTAGTGCTGAAGCTGTGGTTGACAGAAAGATTTGCTGTTTTGTTTTAGTTGTTGTAGTTTTTGTTTTGTTTTAATGATTCCCTTCTCAAGTCAGGATTAATATTAAATCTATAATTATGCTCCAAAGGTTTGCACACCCAAGGCTACATACACTCCATGAACAAAGTGACTTAACAAGTTCAGTAAATCCTAGTGCCACATTCACACCTACGAAGAAGCCTGAAATCTTGGTGGCAGATGCCATTTAGATGTATGGAGTAGGACCTGTCACAGTGGCATCCGTAGAAGCTTATTTAGCAGTTGTGAGTAGCTGTCAGCAACAAATGTTTAAAAGTTAACTTCCTTTTCTCAGTTCAAAAAGGCTTGCTGTCTTGTTGCTTACTCCTCTAGGCAAAGAGATTGCTTCAACATATTGACTACATATTTTTTTTGTAAGAATTGCTACATGATGTGGATCAACAAAATCAAAATATGTTACGTATATCTGATCAGAGCTTTTACATTGCATTTAATCTGATATATGCCATTGTTATATTCCTTGTAAAATGAGATTGGGACACTTACTATTTCTGTTCTAAGTATGCACTGTATAAATATTTTATGAACCATATATTGCAAACCCTTTAACTTCATTTGTCTGCATTTTTCAGCACCATGAAAATGTGTTTTTTTTGTTTGTTTTTTGGGGGGGAATATTCCATATTCATGTACTACCACACATTTTTAAGTCTTGTCAGGATTAAACAAGAGTTGTTTTTAAGGGCATAGTGATGAGAACAGGTTTAATCTTTGGTCATGGAATAACCTTTGCAAGCAGTTAATGGATCCAGGGTTTTTGTTTGTTTGTTTGTTAATTGTTGTTATTTTCCACATTTCTTTCACTGTTGGAGATGGAGGGAAAACAGCCAAGGTATGTTTCCAAAAACTGCTGCAATAATTAATCTTTTTTCTAGATATTCTTTATTTGACTTTACATAGTTTAGAGCAGATAAAAACTGTTGAATGGTGTTTGACAAGCTAATGTAAAGTTTCAAAGGAAATATGCAGAGTACTTCATCCTTTCTCAGGTACAGAGAAAGTGTTATAGAGAGTGGGAGTATTCAACACCTCCCCAGTCTGACGTACTCCTCAGTGTATGTGTGCACCTGCACATTTGGACTACATATGTAAATCTGAGAAATAAGGGTCATAATGACCCTTTCTAAATTGAGAACAAGTGTTTGAAATTATGATAGATCTCTTCTCTTAAAGTAGTCTTTAAATAAATTACTTTTCTCTGTTCAGGTATAAACTACTTCAGCGTTAAGAGCTTGGAGATGAGGAAGGGGAATTCAAAATTCCTTAGCCTGGTGCTGTGTTATTCAGCAAGTAACATTATTAACAAACCCATTGCCTTATTTTGTCTTAGTTGCCTCAATAATTGTCACTATTTACACTTACATTGTCCTTGTCCTTTTTACTGTATTAAAAACTCCATCTGGGTATGAAGAGCTATGTTTTTTTTCGTGGTGGTGGTGCTGTTTCATTTTGTTTTGTTTTATTTTTGTGAAGTATTAAAAAAAAAAAAAAAAAAAAAAAAAAAAAAAAAAAAGCAGGACCAGACACCAGTGTTTACTTTTTTTGTGAGATTATTTTTCCACCAGAAATATAAAGTTCTAAGTTCAAAAGATGTTTCTAGTGTGGCTTGTTGAAGTCATCAGAGGGCCCCCATGCCAAGAAGCATTTTTGTTGCCTACCTAGTGAGGAAAATGAGTACTAGTGAGGAAAAAAGCTAGGGAAAAAAAAAAAAAAAAGTGAGAGGAAAATAAGTGAGAAGGGAGGGAATAGAAGAAAAAGAAACATAATAGGCTGGAAAACAAGAAGGAAGGTGGGATGAAAAGGAAACATGGCAGGCATGCTATATAAAGAGGGCAGGGACAGCCATCTGTAAATCCACCACAGTCAGAGGCTTCACTGGAGAATGAAACAAGCCAGGTTGTTCATATGTGAAGAATGCTGCTTCACAGCTACACTGAATCCTCTGAAAGAAGAAAGGGGCTGCTTTTAAGCATATGAATATTTCCATGAAATAATCATATGTACTGCATCTACTTCTTAATTTTAGCAACAGAGAATTATTATTATTTTTAATGAGTTTTCAATTTAAATTATTTTAATTTACTATACATACATTAAAAAAAAATATTCAGAAATCAGTTATATTTGTATGTAGCAAGTGAGCAGTGGAATAGTCAGCATAGATACGTGGACTAACTTTCAGTGAATGAAGTGACAGAAGAACAGTGAAACAACCCTGCCAAGAGCTTGAAATATGTGTTTCTGGCCTTTTTTTTTTTTTTTTTTTTTTTTTTTTTTTAATAAAATCTGGGAACTCTACTTCAAACATATCCCTCTATTCTTACATTTCATATGCTGTCATCTTTCCTAGCTGTATTCTCAGAACTTGTAGGATATGGTATTCACCTTTGCTTTAAGCAATGTGTATTGAATAAAAACAGATTTTTGCTGCTGTTGCTGTATCTTTGCTATTTAGTATTACTTTACCCACTTGATATTATGCAGTGAGATCAGCTGGAGTTACCAACAAAGCTCTTAGGAAGAAAATAGGACAGACACAGAACAGTTTCAAAGACAAGATGTCACCAAGAAGCCCCATGAGAGCAGCAGGAGTGTAGTTACAGGGAAATGTCAACCTCAATCCAGGTGGGCTGGAAAGATCATAAGGCAAAGGTTTAAACAAGAGAGAAAGCTTGAAAGTGTCTCCTAACCCGGGAGAAAAGAGAGCCAGCCAAAATTTCTGGAAATGTTTCTTTGACAAATCACTGAAAAATGGTTGCAATGGGGTTGTGATTCTTTGCTCCCAGGACCAGAGAGGCCTTTGCAGACTGTCTCAGCTACACTTGCAATGAAAGGGCAATCTTTAAGTAAGAGCCTATAGCTTAAGTCATTAAATGTTTTCTTTATTTCAGTGGCAGTTATGGATGTTGAATATCAAATCTGCTAAATATCTCTGAGGTTCTTGACCAAGCTGCCTAGGCCACATACTGATTTAATTTTCACTGAGCAAATAATTAATTTCTTGTTCTGGTGAAACACTTTCAGTATATTTAAAGTTCTTTGAGTTCCAGGGAGATGTGTTGGTTGGTTTGTTTGTTTGTTTTTTCAAGTATCTATGAGGCCTGTCTTATTTTCAATGGACAGGAAGTTTTCCTGGGCCAGGCCAAGAAGAATTAGATCATAAGGGACCTCACCTAGGAATGAGGTGAGAGAGTCCAGGCCTGTCAGGTGAGATATGTGACTAGGAGGGAAAGATCTAAAGAAAGTAATGACAGTGAACAAAGTATGCTGTGACTTACGTTTAGATAAACTGTAGTTGGACCATGCTGATCATGTCTAGAAAGAGCTAGACAGTATCACTCTGGACAGAGATTGTGTCTTGAGAGAATCAGGAAAAAAAAAAAAAAAAAGCAATTTTTTACTAGAAGAACCCATCGCTAGTGCTCTCTTGATTTCAGTTGTTCAACATGTATGTGTTTAACAAGCCTATTCATAAATATTAAAAATTTCCCTTGTCCCAAGTGGTTTTTAGCTTAGTTTAATAGCTTAAGCACAGTGTTCAGGATACATCAAAGAATAAGATCACTGCACTTTGTCTGGGAAATTTTAGATAAGAAAAACCTGTCAGCATTGCTTGTTTCCTATAGCAACCCTGCTAAAGTAATAGTGCTTTTGAACACCGAAAGCACAATTTGTGTTTTCTCTGCTTTGGATTAGTGCCACCCATCCAGGATATATAACACTTTGCTCTGTTAAATACATTAAACTATTATTGTAGAAGGAATTATGTTGATAGTTTGATTTCTTGGAGGAGGAGACAGGAAACAAAAAAGGTGTTTTTTGTTTGTTTGTTTGTTTGTTTGTTTTCAGATAGACTTCTGACATTCAGAAAACCAGAATTTGTCCAACATGAGGGATTCTCACCATAGACTGCTACTAACAATTACTTTTTTTTTTCTTTTTTGTTAAAGCTTTTGCACTTTGTTCATTTTGATGGCCATTCTGAAGGCAGCGTTATAAAAAAATAATTTAAAAAATGGTAAAGAAGTCTAAAGCACATCATATTCTCATAAACTGATCTTTGGGACTTGTGTGAAGTAGAAAAAAACTGTTAATATATGTAGAATTAATTCTGATGAATTATTCAACAAGTAGGAAAATAGTGTATAATCTCTGAATAATCCTCCCATTTTAAAGCCATCAGTTCTTTTGGGACTGAACAATGCTCACTGATAGTATGGAGGACTATAATACATTCTGATATATCCTGTCTCGTTCTAGTACAGGTAAATTAAAAGCAAATCTGTTTCTAATTAGCCAGATGGATTACTCAAAGGACTAGGCATTCTAGGAGTGTTCAAGTTTTAGTTTTTTGTGATCTGAAGTTTATTATCTGAATATCTGAAAATTTAAGAAAATCTAGAGCAAATGTAATGGATAGTTTGAGGAAGGTTGGTAGTTGTTTTCAGAGCCATTATGAGACAGATATGGGGTGTTTTGGCAATTAAACAAAGATGCTGTTTTTTCCCATCCATTCTGAGGAAAAGAATAAATGCCAGATTATCAGAGTTTTCACAACCTATATGAAATATAAATTCATTGGAATATCTCTTTTGTGTTGCTTGTTTTACTTCCCCCTCCCCCCATATATATATATATATATATATATATATATATATGGCAATGACTCATTGGTATCAAAAAGCAGGTTTGGTTTGTTAGTAAACTAGGCACTTCAGAATAAGGATAAATCCAGTGCAATATGGTTGATTTCTGCTTCTGTTAATCTGCCAAGGTACATGAAGGAAATTTTTGAAGGATCAAAGATCTAAACATGCTGCAATGGTGATGTGGTCATAAAATGTGATATTTGAAGCAGTTGTAGTAAAGAGGAAGTAATGACATTGTGCAAAGAACTGGTAAGACTTTTTTTTTTTTTTTTTTCTCCTGTAGTGTTGCACAGACCTTAGGTCTTCCATCTTCTGGAGGGATTAACTAAAACTGGAATAGGCACTGAAGGAAAGGCAAAAAGAAATGGAAGCTGTCAAGAGCGAGCAAACGGAAAAGACTTGTCTTATTTAGTATTCTTAAATGAAGGCTGAGCTGGTTGATCTCCATGCATGATTAGCAGGGTAAATAATAGAGGCAAAAATTTTTTTAAGACTAATAGTACTGGCACAAGAACAAGTAAATATATACTAGTCCTGAATACATTTAGGCCTGAGTTTAGAAATTTGTGTGAGGCTTTTGGATAGCTTTCCACTAGGTTAGTAAGACCAAGATATCTATCTACTCTCAAGATGATCAGTTTATGATGGGGCCTCTGAATCAAGGATGTGAGAGATATTCTATGTTACTGAACAAGATAAAGAATTGTACCTTTGGGACACCTTTATTTTTATTATGCACTCAACTGGATATATTAGGCTTGAGATGTGTTCCATAAGAGTTTGCTGTTTTATCAAAATTACCATAGGTTTACTTTTATTGAGGTATAGTCTATTTAATTCATGCTGTGAGTCTACTCTACACCTTAAACCCACTCTTCTGTTCTTATTCCATGCTTCTTATGAGTGGCACGCTTGTCTGAGTGCCTTTCAGGAACATGTTAACTAATATGATTACAATGTGTCATGTAGATAATTCTTTCATTCTCTTAGTCTTCAGGAAAAAGAGATGTTGCACACGCACACACACACACACACATACACATACATGAAAGCATGCTGAAAAAAAAATGACCTTCTCATGGTATGTTGTGGGGAGTGCTAGATGATGCAGACTTTCATCCCATATTCCTCTCCTGAAGTCTGTGTTCTGTCCATGTGCTGAAAGAGAGGGATACAGCAGTCTGACTATGTTCCTCAAACTGAAGCCTGAAGAAAGGTTTGAGATACTTCAGAAATCATTAAGGATCATGTTTTCAAAGGCAGAAGTGTCAGAGGATGCAAGCAAGCATACTGTTTTTTGTTGTTGTTGTTTGTTTGTTTGTTTTGTTTGTTTGTTTTTCAGAAGCATTTTGTTAAGCCTTTCATTTCAATCAGCTGGAATTGAGCACTGAAAATCCGGCCACTGATCTGCCTCATATGTATCTAACTGCAAATTTCTTCTCAAGGCCCTTAAGACACAGGATAAAATCAATCTGTCATGGTATTTTGTAAGGAATGAGCATCATGAATGGAGTAATACTTGAAAACTTCAGATTTTATTTATTTTTTTTTTTTAATTATACATTTGTATATATCTTAGTTTGATATTGCCTGTTGGTTTAACCGTAGCCTAAGGTGTTTACAGTAACCCATGTTGTGAAGAAAAGGCAATGCTTCTGTTCATACCACTTGTTATCTCTCGTGAGTTTCATGTCTTTTGGGTCACTATGCTGTGTAAAGCAGAAAATACCAAATGCATGCATTGCTAAGTCCAAAATATTATTTGTCAAGATGGGGAACACTATCCTAGGCAGAGATAGTGCTAGCATGTGTGGCA
This sequence comes from Nettapus auritus, assembly GCA_011076525.1. Classification (NCBI taxonomy): domain Eukaryota; kingdom Metazoa; phylum Chordata; class Aves; order Anseriformes; family Anatidae; genus Nettapus; species Nettapus auritus. The sequence continues at coordinate 19,989,467 of CM021766.1, read as the reverse complement.
TCCAGAAGGCAGTGCAGAAAAGTGCTACACATTAAGAGTTAATAAGATTAAATTCCACACTGACTTAACCAGATCTTTAAAGAATAGTGATAATACTTAAATACATATGACAGAAGACCAATGATTGTGAGCACACTGTTTCAGACTATCAGAAAATTGTCATTCCTATTTTCTGTACATTTTAGACTTATAATCTACAATCATCTGTAGCTTAGAATAGCTGTTTTAGAATTAATTTTTTTTAAAATGGCTTGAAACAAACTGATAGACTGGTAGGAAAGATCCAGGTACTAGTCAACTGCAATATCTGCCACTATGATAAAGATTTTTGCAATGTACATGGCTTAATGGAGGATGCTAGCTCCCGTGTAATGTTCAAAATTAAGTAGCACAGCTGGCAGCAGCTTCATCTGGAGCTTTTCTCGAAGACATCTCCATGTCTAACTGCAATGGCATCTGCATACCTTCTGGGAGTATGCAGGGTTAGACTTAGAGAGACAGTAAGTGCTAGTACTTAAAACAGTAATTTGGATTGCACTGGGGAGACATAATACTCATTTAATAAAATTAACTGAGGGGCAAAGTGAAAAAAAAGTTAACTCTCTTCCTGAAGTATGAATCATTCTGTCTAAATCTGACCAGCATAAACTGAAGTGGTATTGTGTTTCACTAATTGTCCATTAATTGCTTTTATATTCATTGTGTGGTGGACATAATTGCTATTTTTTTCCATTGTGCTTGGCAAAACTCACATTATAACTGGTATTAATTGTCACCCTTTTTTTTTAGGACACTCTATTAAGTTGCCAAAAAGTAAATTAATTTAAATTGAATTTCTTCTATTTGCATCTCAGGTCTTGAAGTCATTTTGGTAGGTAAACATAAAGGAAGTTCTCTGCTGCTCTGCTCCTCCCTTAAATAAAGGGTACTGTAATTTCTAATGCTGTCAAACTAGGAATGCCCCCTCTACTGTAATTTGGAGAAAACCTTTCAGAGAGGTCAAAAATGTCAAAAGTATTAAAAGATAAAAATCTCTATATGTGAGGTGAACTTCACAGAATCACTGAATGGCTGAGGTTGGAAGGGACCTCTGGATGCTAGGTGATCCAACCCCCCTGCTCTAGCAGGGACACCTAGAGAAGGTTGCCCAGGACCATGTCCAGGTGGCTTTTGCAGATGTCCAAGGAGTGACTCTACAAACTCTCTGGGTAATCTGTGTCAGTGGTCCATCACCTGCACAGTAAAAAAATGCAACCTGATGTTTAAATGGAACCTCAGCCTCTTGTCCAGGCACTGGACAGCACTGAAAATATCTTGGCTCCATCTTTGCACACTCACATTGATAAGATCCCCCCTGAGCCTTCCCTTTTCCAGCTGGGCAGTCCCAACTCTCTCAGCATCTCCTCATAGGAAAGGTGTTCCTATCTCTTCATCATATCGGTAGCCTTCTGTTGGGCTCTTTCCAGTATATCCACATCTCTGTTGTATTGGGGGGCCCACAACTGGATACAGTACTACAGATGCAGTCTCACTAAAGCTAAGTACAGAGTAAGGATTCCCTCTCTTGACCTGCTGGTGATATTTTGTCAATACTTTGCCTAATGTGGCCAAGAATACCATTAGCTTTCGTAGTGGTAAAGGTGCATTGCTGACTCATGTTCAACTTGGTGTCCATCAAGTCTCTTAGTTTTTTGTTTTGTTTGTTTTTGTTGTTTTTGTTGTTGTTGTTGTTGTTGTTGGTTGTTTGTTTGTTTGTTTTCTGCAGAGCTTCTTTGCAGCTGGGTTGCCTCCAGCCTGAACTGGTTGAAGAAACTGGTTGTTCCTCCCCAGGTGCAGGACATGACACTTGTTGAAATTCATGAGATTCCTGCCAGCCCAAACAAGGTTGACAGGAATGTTCTTGTTCTGCAGTTTCTGGTTCAACTTTTTAAAAAAGTGGAATATAAAGAAATGACAGTTTTTCTCATTTCCTTTAATGTTAAATTCTGTGCATATGCTGGATAAAGTGGTGCTTGGGCAAAGCTAACAAGTTGTGTGCAAATGTCAATGAGCCAAGAATACAAAAAAAAAAAAAAAAATTAAAAAAGTGATAATTGAAACCTTGGTCACTTTGCAGAGTGCATTTAAGCAGCATTATAAACCTGAGTCAAATCGTATACTAAATAAAAGTACTGTTTTTGCTTTTGAACCAAAAAAGAGAGAATGAAAGAGAGAGCATTATCTTTCCTTCAGCTGAGCAGAATGCCTTTGACACAAGAAAAATTATACTGTTTTCCCAAACTGGTATAAAGCACAAATTGGTCCCCATGTGTTTGTCCATCCTCATCTTTCCAAATGTGTTTAGTAGGTGATATCTTGGGACAGTCAGGTAGTTAATATATTCACTTCATTAGCCTGGAACAGCACATGGAAGACAAATTCAGGTTTTCAGACAAATTAATTGAAAACCCTCATTAACTTCAATGAAACCAGTGCTTGGCACCTCAGAGTAAATTGTAAATGGAGCAGCAGCTGCAAATCCAAATTTGTGTCTTCAGATTGCACACAGATTTGAATCTATTTTGTAATTTAAAGAATCCCTGTAAAATCCAAGGGGATAGATATATCTACTATATTGCTCCAACTCTGGAAGGACATTGGTGCTGGGTGGCCCTCTATTCTAGTAGGGTAATGTTCTGGTTAATTGAAGAAACAGCAGAGCCCCTCACACGCTGATCTTGAAGAGTCATATTGTGTATCTGAAATATTTCACACTAAACTAAATCCTCTGTGTATGTCATTGTTTTGTAACCTGTGTTACCTTACTCTATGTTTATTATCACATCAAGAAAACACCCTAGTTAATCACCTCAGGAAAACACCCTACCAATACAATAAAGACCTCTTCAAACAATTATCTTTCTTCCACCACAGTCAGCAGTTATTTGGAAGCTTGAAGTAAGCTTTTGTCCTCACTTGTATATCGGCTAATAACAATAACAAAATAACTGCTGACTTCACAGAAAGTAAAATAAAGTCTTTAAGACTTCCCAAATTCTGGATTCCTGTTGTAGCAGTTACAGATGTTATTTTACCTCTGTTTTATTATGTTCTATAATCGACAACAGATAAGCATTAAGGCAGATGTCACTACTTGGTGCAGTTAGTTACACGTGTTTCCCAGTTCTTTGCCTTCAAGTGCAATGTAGTATACAGTCTTGGGAAGTGCATGCCACAGTGTGTTTGCTTTCTGTTTCATTAAACTTGGCAGTTGTTCTGACACTTAGATAGAAAACTATATGATCAGTACCAGAGCCCTCTTTTGGCGCTGTTCTTGCTGAAGAGCCTGTTTTAGAAGCAGAATTGCTCCTGGAGAATGGTCTACTGATATTGAGATGAATGAAGAAATTATACGGCCCACCTTTGGTTTCAGTCAGGTACACACAGAATATATTTATGGAGTAGAAGCTGTTCACAGCAGAGTTAATCTGGCAAATTAGTGCCTGTGTTATACTAGTCTAGGTATGAAATTTCTGTATAAAAAGCTTTATTAGAGTTGTCATGTTCAAACAGGCATTGCATTCTCTCCTGTGAAATAGTGAGGCATAAAAGGGAATATGTCCCATGGTTCTCAGTGCTGCATTCAGCTGGATGACTTCAATTTAATTATTTCTTATTATGTAGCGGAAGAGCTATTCTACTCTTCCACACCCTAGCAGATGTGATTTTAGCTCATCAGTGCAGTCAAGCCATTTCCTTCCAATCTGTAAAGCTCCAAATTTCTGTCTGCAGCCTGTCTTCCCACCAGTAAAGGAATGTCAGTGTTAAACACTGTTTTGGTGAACACTGCCTATACTGCTTTACACTGATCATACATGTACAGAGCACTGTATGGTGGCAGAAGCATAAACTTTGTGTCTAGAAGCAAAAAAGACACCAGCAATTATGTTGCCATTTCTAGGACTGTAGAAAGCTCTTATGATAAAGGGCAAACATAGGACTATGAAACACTTAAGTAACAAGAAAGTGCCCCTTTGTTTACCAGGGCATGATCCAGAAGATTTGAAAATGGGTTATCTTTGATGTAAATAAATCTATACTGAGAAAATCACCATGACATGGAGCACAGCCCTGATGTATTATAGGAGTTTGCATTTGAGACTCAATTTTATATATTTTAATTTTGAAGTTTAATTAAGCCCTTTGGTTTGAAATAGCTATGTTCTTTATTCTCTCTCAAACACATCTCCTTTGAGGGACTGAACAGGAAAAAGACTTTATTAAAAGTCAAAATGACAGGCAGATCACAGAATGTAATGCCTGCAGTGCAGTGCACTTGTACGTGATCCTGCACTGACGTTGTAGCTGTGGATGGACAACAGCAGAACAGGGCTTGAGGGGTTGTCCTGCTTCTCCCTGAACTACAATTGTCCCAGGGCTGTTAGGATTGCTAGCAGCAAGGGAAGCCAGCTTAACAGGCTGGGTCCTGAGCAGGGCAAGAATCTGTAATGCCGTGTCCCACTGCCTCCTGGCTGCTGTGTGCAAACAGCTGTCCTCAAACTACAGTGCCAATGGCAGTCCTGCTTAGTTATCACCCATTCTACCTCACAGTAGCTTGTTATTATTATCTTGCCTGTGTTAAGCATGGTTTGTTTTGCAGCCTCTGGTGCTTTTTACTTTCAAAGTCCTTCAGTTCTTCTCAGACTTTTTTCATTTTTATGCTTTTGAAGAGACACTCTTATCCTGCAAATACAACATTTTCTGTATAAGTAGAGATGACACAGAAGAGAAACATCTTCTCTTTGACTTGCTCAAAAAGAAACTGAGATTTACCCTCATAATGACTTCCATAGCTTTCTTTATTGCTCCTTCTCTTTCTTCTGAACTTTTAATTAGTAAGACTGTACTGTGACTTATATTAAAGACAACAATAATACAATAAAGATAGGATATTAGGTACCTTGATATATATAGCCTGAAGATGTCAAGATCCTCCTTTATGTGGGTTGTAGTGGCAATAGAAAATAGGAACTTGCTGGGAGACCCTTGAGAAAAAATGGAGTAAAAGGTCATCTGTCTACGCCATCATGTTCTTCATCTTGTGGTGTGTTTTTACCAGGTTAAAGCAGAAGGGGCTACTAAGCTGCAAGGAGAAAATGGAAAACCTGCTCTGCCTGGAAACTTGGTTGCATATTCAGAGTTCCTGCTTTATCAGATGATCTCTTGCATCATTACCCAGCTAAAATTAAGTCCAGGATAAACAGGATGTCAAAATAAAATGCTGCAGCATTCAAGCATTACAGATGTCTGTGCAATCCATGGCATTCTTCCAGGAGCAGGACATGGACCTTTCAGGCCAAGAATGTTCTGGCCATAAGAACACCTCAATGGCTCTCGTGCCTAAAATCTCTATCACTCCAGGGCTGACACTGGGGCAAAATTATCAGTAAATTACTCTCTCCATTGGTCCCTAGTTTCTTCTTTGATATTCTTTCTTGAAACAGCAATTAATGCTGGCAGTAATAGTGGAGAACTTCCCTTGTTCTTCACATGTCCTTTGGGCACAAAGGAAAGAGGCAGCAATCTCACTTGCACGGTTGCATTCTTGTTTTGAGAGCAAAGCATGAGTTCGTGGGTTTGTTTTTTGTTTGGTTGGTTTTGTTTGTTTGGGTTTGTTTGCTTATTTGTTTGTTTTTAGAGTGAGAAATTTACTTAATTTTCTCTTGTAGAGATATTTTGAAGAGATAGGGAAATACCTGTAACATGTGGCCTCACATCTGAGTCATATCAGGGAATTACTTGACTCTCATAATCCAGTTCATAAAGACACCCTTATTTCAGCAATCAAAGTAAGATGCTTTAGAAAATACTGGTGCTATTAAACGATCATTGGAAACTAGTTTATTACCAACACCTCAATGTATTTAATCTCATATTGTATATTTGATCTTCAGTCAGTTGCATTTAGAAATTAAGATTTACAGAACTTGGCAGAGAATTCTATATAGATGTTGACAGCACTGCCAGCTTACCTGCAGGACTGAGGTTCACTGTCTGACTTGGCTTGATATCATCTCCAGATAAAATTGGGAATAAAAATTGATATATCGAAAAAATAAAATAAAAAAAAAATCTGGATGATAAAACCTGGAAAATACTTTGTATCATCTCTGGATTTTTTTGGTGTTTGATTGGTTTTAGCTCTATTTTTTCTACAAACATTTTATTGGAAAGAAAGAGATTATCCACTTATTCCCTGGAGTGCTAAGGAAGTTGCCAAACACTCATGAGAACTTTGTCTTCAGAATCACAGAATCACAGAACTGTAGGTGTTGGCAGGGACCTCGAAAGATGACCCGGTCCAACCCCACTGCAAAGCAGGTTCCTAAGAGCAGGCTGCCCATGTAGGCATCCAGGCAGGCCTTGAGTATCTCTAGAGAAGGAGACTCCACAACCTCCCTAGGCAGCCTGTTCCAGTGCTCCATCACCGTCACCCTGAAGAAAAGGTTTTCTTTCAGGTTTTCTGTCCTTTTGATGAAGTATGTTTTTTTGTTTGTTTGTTTGTTTTTCCTCTCTCTCTCTTCTTTTTTTTTTTTTTTTTTTTTTTTTTTTTTTTTTTTTTTTTTTTTTTCTATATTTTTTTTTTCTCTCTCTCTATATATATTTTAGTTTTATTTTTAATTTTAGATCTATCCACCCAACTGATATTCTACTCTTGGTCAAGTTTGGCCCTGTCTTTTATACCACTTGCATTGTTGTTGTAGCTGTGTAGGATATAGCACGTGTGAGCCAATGTTGAGCTGATAAATGTCCGGAGATTTGCCATGTGTTTTTATTATTCAGGCTTGTGGATGTGTCATGGGAGAGTGAAGGTTATGTACTTCATGCTTTATGTATCTGCATTTTCAGATGCTGAAGAACAAGCCTAATTTGAAAGCTAGAAAATGACAGGATGTAGATAAAATGTTTCCCTTATATCATCCAAAATCAATTTGTTCTTTTCTTTTTTCCCCACTACCGTAAGAATGAAATAATGACTGATGCCATTAGTCTCAATGCATGTCCAGGAATCATCACATTTTTTACAGTATGTGTTACTGTTGGTACAAATTCATGCTGAGTATAAGAAAATCTTGTATTCTGATATTCTCAGTATCCTTCATTCCTATTCTCCAAAGCATAAAATGCCTCCTAACAGCTTCACCCTTCCACCAGCGAAGAGGCACTAATCAATATCGGTCAACTGTTTTCCACCCCAAAATTGGACAAGGAAAAACCATAACAATTTGCCTGTGTCCACCAAGCAGATGATTGAGAACAGGTAGAAAATGGGTTTAGAGTTACTTCAAGATTATATACAACTGTCTATTAGAACAATTTCCTTGCAAAATTGGTAACAGTAACAAAGTGCTTGGTAGAGTTTATGGAATTTTGACAGTCTTTGCTTTTAAAGTAACAAAATATATTAATTTGTCAGTCTTTTTGGTGTATTACTCCTAATGGCCTAACTGCATTTTGAATACGTTTGTGCTATAAGACTACAATGGTAGTTGTCGTGATAAAACTCCTCTTGTACTTCCGGAATACTAGTGAGTAAATCTCATGCTGATACTCTGCATGTACCAAATTTTCCCTCTGCTGTGCCATATCTTTTTTTCTACTTCTGCATTTTACAACGCTGGAGGAGTTAATTTATAAATATAATTATACTTTTTGACACTTGTAGAATTCACAGAATCATGGAAGTCACACTGAAGATTAATAACATAATTAATTACTGGTAAAGCTTGCTTAGCTTGCTGAAAAGGTTTTGCATCCTGGAGAATACTGTTTGAAACATTTTCTAAAACACAGCTGAGCAACTAATTTTTAACCTGAAATATTTTCCCATACATTTTTGAGCTAATTTAACAACCAGTCAATTCACACTAATCTAGATTAATTGCTTTTACCAAAGGAGGGAGAAAATATTTTAAAATATGGAAAATATTACTTGATAAAATTCAGCTAACAGACATTAGGCTCTGTTTTCTCAGTATATTACAATAATTATATAAAAAAAATAAAGACAGCCAAACCTCTACCTTTCACAAGGAAGAAAATATGCATAAAAGCAGATAAAAATAATGAAAAGGAGATTTACTAAAAAATATTTTTATTGCCCTATTACATAACTTAAATATGTTTATAATTTCCTTATATCAAACCAAAATCTAAAACACTTAAGTTCTTTTTTTTTTTGTGTGTGTGTGTGTGTGTGTGTGTGTGTGTGTGTGTGTGTGTGGTGTGTGTGTGTGCACGCGTCTGGTCACGTCCTTTCCATTCCATCTTGCAAAAGAAATGATATGTATATGACGGTCCTTCAGGTCTCCTTTCAAGAAGCTGAAATTACCTGCTTGGTTTTGAGTATTGTTTTCAGTGATTTATTCATATAAATCTAAAGTTTAAAGGAATATTAACAAGTTATTACACTGTAAAATGTTTGCTAGGGATAGTTTATATATGAAAGGAATTAGCCCTGCAGTTCTATTTGAACCTTTGCTTTTTTTGAAGCAGAGCACAAAGCTGTTTTGTGAAAGCCTTTATGAGAGTCACTGGTCTTGTCCTGCAGGCCTCTGTGGTGCAGATAGCATAAATCTCACTCTGATTTATGGAAATACAACTGAAATTAGTGACCATATTAGTGATTAACTCTTCTATATTAGAATATACAGTACTGTTTATGTTTTTAAACTGTGTGTCTATCTCTGTCCAGCTGTGTTTTAAATCTTAACTTACCTACTTTTTTTTTTTTTTTTTTTTTTTTTTCCATTTCACAATACTTGGCCAATGAAAATAAGGAAGTCATTCATATGTCTGTTATAGCCTTTTTCATGACTTGTGTTTTTTAACTCAGAGCTGCAATGTGTAGGTGCAAACAAATTTAAGTTCTAATTTGAACTAAATACATATATATATGACATCCACATTAATAACATGGCTTTCTGAATTTTGAGAAAGTTTCCAAACAGTAGACAAAGAGAGGAACAGTAGGTAAAACCACATAAAGGAGCTAGAATACATCAGGATTAAGTCTCTGGAGAAAGTCAGTAATATGAATCTCTGCAAGTTTTATAACTTAGAACTGATTTAAAAGGCAAATATTGAGCTGAGATATTTACTTGAGCTCTAACACCCCTGCATGAGGGTGCTAGCTGATGCTCCAGTGAAAAAAAAAAAACTTAATTGGATGAAGTTTTCAGCCTTCATCCTAGGATCTGGCATTACCTGAGCAACTATCTAAATTTGGTGGCTTAGTCCCACTCCTGAATTTTCTAACCGTGACCCAAGTTTATCTCTATCAATATTTGTATTCACATTTCTTACTTCAGGGACTGAGAAAGGACCCCCAGTTTGTCAGAAACTCATGTGTACCTTTAGATATTACAGAAGCTTAACAAGGAAATTGTTTTCATCCAAGCAGAAGAGCATGGTGTTGATCTATAAATAAATAAATAAATAAATAGGCAGAAATCACACTTCAAAGAAGAAAAGATTCTGTTAGGTACAATTCTAGATTTGCAAGTTCTTCCTTAGTTGCTCCAAAGTTTTCTTGGCTAATAGAGACCTGTAAAGTAGTTTCTTTCACCCTAGGCTGGTATGTGCAAAACTGTAGGTCAAGAGAAGGTTTTAAGCACTTTGGAACAGATTATGACGATTTCTTTGCTGGATTGTAAGTGGGCTGCTTTGTTTGCTTGTTTCTGCTGCAATAGCTTTACTGCTTGGTGTGGAAGCCATAAGACAAAAGAGATTTCTACAGAATTGTAGATCTGTCTTGTTCTAAAAATAAATAAATAAATAAATAAATTTAAAGAATCTGTGTAAAAAAAGAAAGTAGGAGGGAAGAAACAAAACTCTAAATAAGCTAGGAAAAATCTGTGTGTGTTATCTGCATTTTCACCGTGATTTTTAAACAGCAGATAATGCTTTTGCTTTAAAATGTTGAGTAATATGTAAAATAAAAACAATACAGCTGACATGTAGATTATTATAAAATGTCTGTTTGGATGCAGTTATTATACTTGTCTGGTGAGAATACAGCTCCCACATCTGAATGCCTATATATATATTTATGGTTCTGAAGGTTTCTGTGGGCACAGGTGCAAGCAGTGTCCCCGTGCCACCTGCCCCATGTCTTCTCCCTCCTTGCTGGGGTGACCTGCAAGCCAGTCTTGCAGGTCAGGCTTCCTGTAATGTGATGAGCAAAAGCTCTGTGGTTTTCCCCTGAAAGGGTGGGAGCACAGGGAGAACTTGCACAGGGATCCAGATAAGTAGGAGCTCTTGAAAGGCTTCCTGGAAGGCCTTATTTACCTTGTTAAGAGTCGACGCAGAGCCTGCCAAAATCCAGAATCTGAGTCTGTTCTGGGTGTCTTCTTGGTTGAAAGTGTAACTGGTATAGTATCAATGCACTTTATTGAGCTAAGTCACAGAAACAAAAGTAAATGCAAAAATTTATTTTTCTGATAGGGTTTTTTGTTTGTTTCTAGTTTCTAATTAAAATCCTTAGTTTTCAGAAACTTCCTTATTTGTGTTCTGCAGTTATACTGCTGAGTAAGAAACGGGGTCTTTGGAAAGAACTGAGTACATTAGTTTTAGCTAACTGAATCTGAAAAGCAGAGCACGTGGTCTTTTGGCCTTGTTCTGAGAGCAACTCAGCCAGAATTTTGGACAGAAAGCTCTCTGAATATCAGACCCAGGAAAAAAATGTCACAGATTATTAGAAATGGGATAGATGGGAGCAGGCTTTACTGGAAACATTGGCTAAGCTTACATCGTAATTGCTGTGCTGAAGCAGTAAACAGCTGCTGATCCTGTGATCTTTCTGGTGAAAAACAAGCATTTGTTGTAGTTATTTTTCAGATGTATGTTGTTGTTTGCATGGCATTTCAAGTGTCCTGCTTGGTATTTATATTATTAGCTCAATGTTCTACATTACAATAAATGTGTTTACTTATTACAGAAGTACTGACCCTTAAAACATCTGCTTCTCAGCTGAACATCCACTGCTCAGTGGGTGTGGGTAGCTTCTGTTAGCCACTCTTTCATAATATTTTGCAGTCTTTGGCAAGCACTTTGAGTCAGATTCTGACCTCAGATGCACTCCTGTACAATGGGAATAGCTGCACTTGAGTCAACAACATTCTTCTAGTTTTATGTCAGTGCTAACTGAGGTCAGAGGATGTCACAGTGAGTGGGCCACAATCTAATTTTTGCCTGGTGGAGTTCTTTACTCAAAAGACATAAACTTGTGACTTCAGACTGATGTCAAAGTACCTTGTACTTTTCTAAAGACTGATAGCAAACAATATGGCAGAAGGTTAATCAAGTTATTTTGAGGAAGAAATGGTTCTGTGTCTATCAACATCAGCATGAGAGACTCAAACACATCCTCAAGGTTTTGGAAGAGTGATGGCTGACTGGAGCATGTCTTTCAGGCCACTGCTATCTCTGGCCTCTACCGAATCCCAAGAAATGGCTCAGAATTCCTCCACCTTTAGGAGAGGAGGAAAGGTCTTCAATTGTTTCGTAACTTGGGGGATAGACTGGGGACACCTCTTATCATAATTTCATGCAGTGGGGAGAAGACAATATTGAAATCTCTGTGGTTGTAAGAAATAGGGAAACAATTATTTAAGTGCTTTGGCATCTTAGTGAAAAGTTACAATTTTCCTCCTTTCCTTATTTCCAACCTTTTCTTAGGTGAGTATTTTTCAGCCTGGTATCCCTTTTTCCCATCCCAAGCAATTTGTCCATGGTTTGTGATCCATGGCTTCTCTGCCCTTCATGCCTGCAGTCCTTCTCTTCCATCACCATCCACCAGAGCAGCCCCATCTCAGGCCTGCCCCTCTGTGGTGGTTTTACTTGGGTGGGCAGCCAAACTCCACCACAACTGGTCTCTCACTCCCCCTACTCAAAAAGGAACAGGGAGAAAATACGATGAAAAGGGCTCTAGGGTTGAGACAAGGAGATCGCACAGTAATTATTGTGACGGGCAAAACAGACTCAGCATAGGGAGATAGTAAGATTTATTACCTATTAGTAACAAGCTAGAGAAGTGAGAAACAAAGGAAACAAACCAAAAGCACCTTCCCCCCTCCACCAACCCTCTTCCACCTCCTCCCCCCAAGCGGCGCAGGGGAATGGGGGAATGGGGGTTATGGTCAGTCTATAGCACTTCTTCTCTGCCGCTCCTTCTCGGTCACTCTCGTCCCCTGTGCTGTGGGGTCCCTCCCATGGGATGCAGTCCTTGGTGAACTGATCTGGCGTGGGCTTCCCACAGGCAGCAGCTCTTCAAGAACTGCTCCAGATATGGGTCCGTACCATGGGGTCCATCCCTCTGGAGCAAATTGCTTCAACCTGGGTCCCCCACGGGCAGCAGCTCCTGCCAGGTCACCTGCTCCTGCGTGGTCTCCTGTCCACAGTCTACAGGTCTGGCCCAGAATCTGCTCTGGCAGGGGTCTTCTATGGGCCTCAGTCTCCAGCGGTGCAGGTCCACCTGCTCCACCATGGTCTCCTCCACGGGCTGCAGCGTGGAACCCTACTCCACCGTGGTACTCCATGGGCTGCAGGGGACAGCCTGCTTCACCATGGTCCTCACCACAGGCCTCAGGAGACTTCTACTCCAGTGCCTGAAGCACCTCTCCCCCTCCTTCTTCACTGACCTTGGTGCCTGCAAGGCTGTTCCTCACTCCTCTCACTCTCCCAGCTGCTGTGTGGCACAGCGGTTTTTTTTTTTTTGTTTGTTTTGTTTTTTTTTTTTTTTTTTCCTTTTTAAAATATTTTCTTTAACAGAGGCACAACACAACATAACTTATTGGCTCAGCTCTGATCAGCAGTGGTGCCCTTACCAAACATGGGGCAGCTTCTAGATCCTTCTCACAGAGGACACCCCATTGGCCCCCTGCTACCAAAACCTTGCCACATAAACCCAGTACACCCTCTCCTGGTTTGCTGCTGCCTCCTCTGCCGCTAGACCATATGAGAGGGGGAAGATGCTCAGAATTCAGAAAACACAACATTAGAAGGCAAGATGTCATCAGTATTTTACTGTTTGTGATTAAATGTGATTAAAATATTATGAGGAATCACTCACCCTCTGCAGCTTATCTCAGAGCACAGCCTTTAACACATCCTTAACTCTTTATTCAGTAAGAGGAAGGATGGGATGGATGGTCTTTTTCTTCCATGCTTGCAGGGCATCTACCACCCAGGGTCTTGTCAACAGCAAAGGAATTATTTGGAATATATAGAATAAGGAATATATAGCCATTACAATCATACAAGCAAGTAAATAATAATACCAAGCAACCCTAGTCCATGCAGGTTGATATCAGCTAGAATTCTGTAGTGGAAAGGGTCCAAAAGTGAAGATGTGGTATGAACTTAATATAGACAGCATCCCCTAGAGGTTTGTACTGCAGCTTCCAGATGGGTTAATTGAACAGTCCTTTTCCATAATTGTCTGCCCTTATGGATACCATCTAGTAATCACTATCATAACAATACAAGCTGGAATTCATTTGTAAGATGAGTCATGGCTTAAACAATATTGGTGATATATTTTGGAAAACAAGTCTAAAACAGGAAAATATATTGCAAAACTGTTTAGCAGCATATCCTTTGTAGATTGCTGGGAAAATTAAGCAACTCTGCATTTCTATTCATTGCTTTATCACCACCAAACTGTTTATTTCTAAAGTGTGTTTTATTACCCCTTTTAAATGGATTATACTATTACATATTTCTATTAAATAGATTAAATTTTGACAACACTGTTTACATGAATGGAATGGGCTCTCCTGAAGAACTTCAGGTTGTACAAAGTGTTTAAGCTAAATAATGGCTTTCCAAATCTAAATGCAGTGAAAGTTGGCCTGTGCAATATATGGAAACCTCTTGATATGGTTAATTTGACGTAAAAGTAAACCATATTCACACCCTGAATGAAACCACTTGCTAATGAAAAGTAATCAGTGTTTCATCTGCAGCTTCTTTTTGATGTGGATGATAGTTTTGATATTTCCAGGCTATAGTGTTTAGTATTCTTCCTTGCATAAAGGAGCAAAACTCTTGATAAAACTATTTTGGTGTTGTTGATGTCCTGTGGAAACTAGTGATAGAGCATGGAGAATGCAGCAACAGATGGCATAGCCCCACATGAGATCACTAAGCTGTGGAAATACAAAACTGCCAATCTTGAAATTGAAAACAGGTGGCAAAAATTTCACTTGGAGACTTGGCATCTGTAAGTAATCAGTTACTGTAAGAGCCTTGGTCAGGCACAAATTAACTTCATTTCTGATTGCATTTTCAATAAGGAAAGAAGAAAGCAGCGGTATTTATTTAGAATCACAATACAGGGTAGAACTACACAGAAAGTATTTGGAACCATTTCATATGGGGGGGCGAAGGGGGACATTAGCTTTTTTCTTTTTTTTTTTTTTTTACACCTAGTATTTTGGTTGAGAAAACATGTTTTACAAGAGCTACTGGGATCAAGGATTCTTCTTAGAGTTTTCTGTCTGTTTCTCACAATTTCTACATTGCTTCCCACTTCTAAATCATGTAAATAAATAAACAAACATAGGACATCTGCATTTTATTTGGGGAGTTTTAATTTCCAATAAGGAACTACGAAAGTCATTTTGACTACAACTGAACTATACTAACAGGGCATGTTGTGTTCTTGAATTTTGTTCTTTCAGGCACTGTTCTTTCGGAGCAGGCAATGTGTCAGTGGGTGCTGTTCTGAGGAAATAAAGATTAACTGGGTTACCTGTATGTCAAGTTGAAGTTTTGAACAGTTTCAAAACATGTAGACAAAATTTGTTAATAAGTTGGCATTATAACAGAAATTATTGTATTGGCAGTCAGCCTACCCAAAATGCACATGTATGCATAATACACAAAGGGGTAAATAATCTTTTGTTGTTGATCACCTAGAATATTCCAAGTTTAAAGGATTACAAGTTTGTCAGAGAAAAAAAAAATGCTTTTGTCCAAGGTGTAAATTAATCCAGTAATGTTAGAGCCAGAGCAACCTTCAGAACTGCAGTATTCAAGAGGATTGAAAAATAGGTGAGGTGATCTCCTCAACCTGATGTGTATGAGGTATATGCATTTGTGAGAAGATAGCAGTACCTGTTTCCAGTAATGTGAGAGTCCATTACAGCTGAATTCAACTCTGTTTTCCAAGGCTGGATGTCTCAGAAAAGTTCCCATCTCCACTAAGCCACCATGCCATACAGGACATGTTTTGACATCAAAAGGACACTGAACATCAGTAAGCCCACTGAAATCATTAGATCACCAGGAATTTACACACTCATATTTTCCTATTCCAGAGGGTATGATTATAATTCTAATTTTTAAAGTGTGTATGGATAGTTCTATAACATCAGGAATAAACTAGCTTACTTAATGAGAAGAACTGGGAGATGAAGAGTTGGTGGATGTCTGTGGGGACATACTTCAGGATGGAATGATGCTCAGAAAGTGCTAGTAGGTCACCCCACAAAAATCATGCCTCTTTATGAAACTTAAGTCAGCTACCTATAATATGAGAAAGTCTTATTCACGGTGTGGCCAAAGCGTCTGGTAGTATAAAACATTCACAAATTCATGTTTCAACAGAGATGTTGCCTTGTGGGCCTAATTCACAGCCCATTTGTCATTACATAGATCATTACAGTTTTTCTGCCAACAGAATACTATTCCTGTGACAATTGCATCAATCGCTTACATGGAACAATAAATATCATATATTCTTAATGTGAGTTTAACTTTTTAAATATGGTTTAATAGCTGAATACAGAGTAAGCAGCATCCTAGGACTAACTAGCTCTCTGCAGACCACCAGCAAGAATTCTGTTAATCACTGCAATGTACAATATATGTCTTCCAGATCATTTTGTGATATTTAAAAATATCAATTTCTTGAATATATAGTGCATCTTGCAGTAGAAGAATACTAGAACTCTGTTTTTATGAGTTTTCTAAAGCCTAAGTTTTCTAAGGCAATGCAAGCCCTCTCCATGGCTACAAGATTTATGGTATTGATGCTATATGTTAGATATCATCAATAGATCACTATCTTCTTTTTCATGGAATCCAGTCATCCCACTGGACTCAAGATGCACAGGTATTTCATTCTAGTCCTTAAGTGCATGCAAACCACTTTGCTATTTTGCCACTGCCTTGACTCATTCTTGTATTTTTTCTTAGTGATTTGTCACAATTATTCATAGAACAGTAAGTAACAAGTAAGTAACAAATTATAATATAGACTGTTGTGTAGATTAAAACATCTAAGTTCATTGTCAAGACTGCCCAAGAAGCCCAATGCTGTTTCTAAGCGCTGCTAATGTAACACATTTCTGATGTTAAGATCAGATATGAAAGATCCTAATTTAAAAATTTTAAAAACATAAATAAGATGCCTTTTCTGATACTGAGAAAATACATGGTAGCCAAATAGAGTTCAAGCTTGTTGGGTTGCTTATCGGAGCAGTGATATCCTGACTCTGTGCAGAGCTCCATGCAGTCTTATTCTCCCCTGTGCTGTTTCATCTTCCTCTGAGAGTTCATTGAAGCGTATAACATTTAATTTCAGGCAATAAGGTTAAGAATAGGCAGCGGGCAAGAAGGGCCAAAACCTGTGGCTGAGGTTAGAACACAATCTGCGCATGCAGTAATGTCTCTTCTTTGCTCTGCTCCTCTTCCTTAATTGCAACCAGGCTGAACAGAAAGGATTCAATGTGGGTGACCAGGCTGATCTGGACAGTCCAGGTAGCTGTGGAAAAGGTAGTGGATGATCTGGGTAGGTCTGCAAAGTGCTGATTTACTGAACTGGGGGCAGGAGAAAACTTGAAGAACCACCTAAAAAGTTCTCTGTTTAGGTCTGTAGCTGGTGTAATGGAGTTGTGGGGGCTCTGGATGGAGGAGCTTCTACTTAAAGTCAGTGGTCAGGATGCAGGAAGGATTACTTAGGTTGGATGGGGAGAAACATGTTTTGTACTCCAAGGACATTGGAAGAAATAATCAGTTTGGGTTGTTACACACAGGGCAGTGGGGAACATGGGAACATACACATGAAGAGAGAAACAAAGGAAAAGGAGAAGGCAGATTCAATTTACAAACATTTCAGTACCAACATCTTACTGATCTGCATGAGATTGTTTGAACTGGTGCTTGTGAAATCACCGGTGTTTAAAATTTAAGCTGAGAAACAATTTATTGAGAAGGCCACATTCCCTTTGAAGAAGCTGTATTAATGACACTGAAAATGTTCTCCCTGAGAAGAAAAACCTCTCAGTCATTTTAGGCAGCTTTCAGTCTCCTTACTTCAGCAAAACTGCCAGGGATAATAAAGTAAGTTGTTTTCCCTTCTCACTGTATTTATAGTAGAGGAAGAGGATGAATGGGCTGTCTTTTATTACTTTTCTCCCCCAGGAATGAATAAGTGATATATGCTTTTATCCTTTTATTTTTATTTTTATTTATTTATTTATTATAAACAGATGACAGATACTTAGAGATTGCTTAGCTAAATCATGTAAAGGCAAGCATACACTATGTGGAAAATCTGCAAATCTTGGCATAACCAGGCAGAACTGGAGATTAACTTGGGGCAGAAGAAGTTGTGAGTTTTTGGTTTGCCATTAATGGAAAAGAGAAAATGGCCACTAGGAGTCATGAAATTGTGTTTAGCTAAGGAGTTGGACTCGAAAATCCTTGTGGGTGCTTTCTAACTCAGGTTATTCTATGATTCTAAATAACAGTCATTTGAAAGTCCCTGGTTCATGGCAGTGTCAGTGGTTTTAGTGCTTCATTCAGAGCCAAGCAATGTGCCCAAATGCACCAAATAATGAAAAACTTCTACATGACTTGACATAAAACTAGGAAACTTAGAAGTGATACGTATGCTACATAAGCAGATTAGTCTTTGAAGCAAGAGGGTATTTGCTGTCAACATGGATTAATTTTTAATAAACTCTTCTTCCCAAATTTGCTTAAGGTTACAGATGTGATAAAGAACTTGAGCAGCAGCAAACTCTATGCTGTCATGACGAATATGTAGGTTTCTAATTCCTAGGTGGAATTAAAGCCTTGTTTTACTTGTTTACCAGTAATACTTAAACCCCAGACACCCATTTTTGGGTGTGGGAATTACCTGAAAATGAGAAACAAAAAGATGCAATGCCCATTGTGTTCTGAAATCCTGCTTCTTGCTGAGACTGGGGAAAATAAATAAATAAATAAATAAATAAAGCTCTTTGTCTTCTAAGATGGCAAGATGTGTCTTGCATTCACATAGTATCCTGGTGGTTAAGGTACTCCTGGGAAGTGGAACAGAGAGTTCAAGGATCCCTTTACCCTGGAGGAGGTCTTCCATCTCCTAGTAAGGTGTTCTGCTTTAGAAGTTGTTTCAGAAATTATTAAAAACTAATTGGCACAAGAAGGGGGGCAGGAAGGACAGTGTATATAATCTGCAGGGACTGTTATTAGCCCTGTTTTAAGAATAAAATAATTTATTTGGCATTTTGAGAGACATTGCAGTGAGCATGTACTTTCTAAATGCAGAAGGAAGGACGAAGTGAACTGCTCACTCAAGCAGTAAGGTGGCCACGTCGGCTCTTGGTCAGGTGGGGGTGCCAGATTCCTTTGCTGACTGAGCCTGCCTGGATCCTTTACTGTTAGTTAGCTCTGTCCTTACTTTTTATCTGAAGAGAAAATACCATAGACCATAGACCAGACTTGATGACTGTAGTGGGTTTGGAAGTGATAGGTCTGTGGGACATACAGCTCACAGAGAGCTAGCCTGTACAAGCTTAGCAGTCACTTATCCAGGACATCTAGACATCCAGAAAATGGTAGCTGATCCCTCCCTCTATAACTGACACGAAATTACATCCTGTAGTGACCAGGCTGTTTCTCTGCATGAGTAAATAAGGTATGTATGTTAAGGAAAGCAGTGAGCATTCAGCAAGAAAACAGATTAATTTAACATGAACTATTTAATGGAGTGGAACTGACAGCCCTGTGGAAGATGAGCAGTCCTAGGGATTGTTTACGTCCTATTTAAATTCATCAGTTTGACAATTGCTTGAGATGTAAATGGTTTGACAATGTGAATACAGGCAGTACTAAGCAGAGCTTGTGCCCTGCTTCTTCTCTGCAATGAGCTAATTATGAACAAAACTAAAATAATTATGAATATTTTCATCAGTAATTTAAATATGATTGCTACTGTCATATTCTGTCCAGGAATCAGATAAACCTTTGGATTGTACTCTTGCACTGAATGAAGTCTAGCAGTTGTTGAATCATTTCTCCATTGCAATATGTAGAGGGTTGTTTCCAAACCTTACTGTGGCTTCTGTGGCTCTGGATGGGCAGTCAGCCAGTCTGTGGGCTAAAACCTTGGCAACAAGCTGCATTAATGTAGAAATATAAGACTGCTGTAAAAGATGCCTTTTCATGCAACTGGCTGGTGCTTTACTGTCATTGAGTCACAAGGACAGGGTATGGGGAACCAAAGCTGACTGTTGGCACTGTGCTTGATTTGGACAGGGAAAAAAAATAGCATATTGAGGCAGCATTTAATATGTGCTTGTGAGGAATAAAATCTGCAGTAGGAAGAATGAGAAGAAAAAAGAGAGTGATTTTTCAAGAATATTTTATGGAAATATTATCAGTCTCTGTCTAACAAAATTGGCGACATCTCAATTGACTTCTTTTCCCAAATTGCTCCGTACATGGAGTTGTTCTGTCTTTGATTAATGAGCCAGGAGGTGGTAAACATTCAAGTACCATCATGTCCAATAACTTTTAGAACCCACTCTTATTTCCAGACATTGTTCCCTCTTTCTTCTTTGAATTTGCCTTCTAACCAGTGATAATAAATAAGCAGAGCAAGTGCTGAGTAGAAGTGTTAATGCTATGTGCCATGGTGATTACCCAAGAAGAAAACAAGCCTTCCTTTCAAGAGGGTCTCTTCATACAGAGCCAGCCCTTCAGTTCTCTCAATGCATTGGGCAGTGTTTGAATACATCTAAGTTATTGAGTCTACCGAGTCTGAGACCCTCTAAGCTCAGCTCTATTTGCAAAATAAGGCCTTCCAAAACATTTAAGCATATTTGCATTTTTTAGGAAATGTACTGGCCTTTCTTGTATATGTTGCTTCTATATATTCTTACTGAACGTAAGGTACTCCTGAAAAGTAAAACATGCTCTTCAGGTGATGATCATAAAACATCGATCTTCACACATTACATAGTCCTATCTTCCACTTAGAAAGCACAGGCACAGCAGAGAGAGTTGTAAATCTGTCTTTTCTTAAGTGAAGCATGTCATTTGAACTGTTTCATCCCTGCGTAGCTTCTAAAACACCATGTGCTTTGCAGCATGGGAGTGTCAATCTCTGCCTCCTGGTTAAGAAAACGAACAGATGAAACACATGTACATGGCATGTTAGCAAACCATCCCTGTGGGAGCACTGCAAAGCTGTTAATGTTTTTTCTTGGGAATGTTGTGATAGAATTGGAAGGTGTACAATAAAGAAAAGACTCACATTTATTCAGTCTTTTTCCAGAACATGGCTATCCAAATAACTAAACTCCAAGTAAATTATTTGTGTTTAAGGAGGATGCCAGCAATGGAATTTGTTCATTTTATCAAAGCATGATGGAAGTGCATGTAAGCAGTGCCATTTGTAAAATATGTTAACAATTATACTTGTTTATTTGTAAATTCTAAAAACCACTTAGACGAGTCAAGTCCTTCCAGTCCTGTTGGTTGGTTAAAAACTGCAACATTGTGTGCAGTGATGGAAAACACACTCTTCCTGCACTTTACTCCAAGCATCCAATCCACTGTATTAGTCTGTCGGTATTCTGGGCGAAGGGATAGGAAATATTCAATACTCCATATATTGGGCAGTTCAATTAAACATTTACTAGATAATTTAATTGCTTTGACAAATTTGAAGATTGATTCAATATTTTCTCTTCTGTTTCTCCAGTACCTCTGCCAGTTTTCAAATGAATTATTTCTCTTCTGCCAAAGAATGTCTTTCTGTCATTCTTACTGGCTTAATTCTTATTTTTATGTCTCTGCTTCTTGATAGGTTTTATACAGCTGTTCTTTGACTTTAAACATATATCTACAACAATTCCTCCTTGATGTATGATATATTTATTTATTTTGTTCCCACACCAAGTCTAGCAATGCAGATTTTTACAGCCAGAGCTCAAGAACAGTCTCAGATCTAATGTCCTCCCATCAGCATGCTAGAAAAACGAAATTTTTCTCCTTAGATTACCTCATGAAGCCAAAATGATTTTTTTTTTTTTTCTCTGAAAAGGAACCGAAGACATTTAAATCCATTTTAATTTCAGAGACAAAATCAATCTTTATTTGATAAGACCGAAAATAGTTTACCTGTGCACAGTTACAGAGAGTTTGGAATAAATAAACAATGGCATTACGTAATAAAATAATACATAGCTCTTATCTAACACTTGCCACCAGTAATACTGAATATGTTTTACAGAGAAAGCCAGTATCGTTATCTGAATCTTATAGATAGCTAAATTGAAGCATCCATTGACCTATTATGCAACAATACTATAAAAATTAAGTAATCCAGGATTCCACAGTACATTTTGCTTCCTTTTATAGTCTCAGTGTCTATTTACATTTAATAGATTTATTCAGATTTCTTTTGTTCCTCCTGAAAAGTTGAAAGGTGGCAAGTCTTACACAGAGCCATATTTTTATACTGAGTTACTGAACCAGGCCAGTTTCCACCCTTGAGTCTTTACTGTTTAAAATAACTATTTCAGGAGTCCTGAAAAATACCTACTTAATACATATGGATGAAAGTGTAAGGCAAAAGATTTTCTTTCTTTAAAGTTTTGAACTGATCTTTTGGGACAAATGATACTGAAATTAGGAAACTGGATAAATGTATAGATAAATTTATGTTGAGCAGTAGTTTTGGGTTGAGGATGAATAGGCAGTGAAACAAGTTTCAAGCTTTTCTTTTAAAAAATTATTGTCATTTCTTGGCCATGCCATCTCTACAGAACTGGCCTCAAGAACAAAACTTTGTAAGGATAATTCAGTGTATCTGTAAAGCCAAGAAAACTTGGTCAGAAATGTCTTGATAATTTTAAAGTACTAACATTTAAAGTATTTCTCAATCACTGCTGAACTAAGCATGCAACTCCACCACATAAGCCCAGTGAGACTGTCTTATTTTTCCTGACCTTTAGAACAATTGTGTTTTTGGAAATACCCTCTTACTACTTCTACTTTTTCAGGACATTTTATGAAAACTTTGTCTTGACACCACAGTGTAGTCAGTGCTGACATTAGGCCTTCACTTTTTGTTAAATGAATTCATTAATTCCTCAAATGATCAATCTATTTACCTGCTGCTGACAATCTCTGTAAAGCCCGAATCACTGTTGGTCGAGGAAAACTTCATGTGTAGAAAATGAAAGATATAAAATTTCTTTATTTCATCCATAGTGGAAATGAAGAGGGTTACATTTTAAATTTTGTCTGAAATCAGTTTGTGAGTTTTAGTACTGAGATGGAGTAAAGCACAAGCTATATTTCCACAAGCAGTTGTAAATTTTTACTTTTCCATCTTTAAAAACTGTCCCTTACCACCAGAGTGGAAAAAAAGTCATACAACATATTCCTTTGGGTTTTATAATGTCAGATACTATAGCATTCCCCACTACACATTTCTGGGCAATCACAATTGTTTGTTCATTTTCCAGATTTCCAAATCCTGAGCTCTGTGAAACGACCAATACCACAAACCGCTTCCTCTCTACCAATGTAAGGGAGGCCAAGGGAACTGAGGACACAGCAGGAGAAATGTTTCATGTTCAAGTTGCTCTGGGGCTGTGTTGCATGATCTGCCTCATTTTGAAGTGTTTGGGTTTATTTGCATTCTGAGCAGCAGCAGTATTTGTGCAGACTGTATTTTGGCCAGTGGCCACAGGTTCACTAAGAAGGGAATTAGGAGCAACTAAAGAGTTTAAGAATTTGTCTCCATTTGCAGAAAAATAAATAAATAAATAGTTAACAAGGTGATTACAGTTTGGGCTCTCCTGATATGGGAGGAGAGGAAAACCTCGGCTTGCATGTCCATCAGTATTTGTTGTACCAGATAAACTGTTATTCCATCTTTGATTTCTACTGTGCCAGGTTGCTGAGATTTTAATCTCTGTCTGCATAATCATGTTGTGCATACATATATGTCCAGGTAGCTCCATCATCATGATATTTGAGCCTTGTTTTCCTGGTGGTGGCATGTTTGCTTGTGCCACCAAACCCAATGGAGTTGCTTTTGGTATGAGTGCTGATACTGATCCCTGTGCCTGCCTTCAAGTCAGCCTTTGCCCATGATGCCAGCTATCCCCTGCTGCTTCTGCAGTACCAGTGCATGTCAGGCCAGTTGAGGGCTCACTGATGTTGTCTTGGCCAGAGAAGTCCCTGGGATTGCCACTCTTTGCTTCTACACACAGCAAAAAGCCAATCAGTCTGTGCTAATCCATTTTCAAGCAATGGGATTGCAACTCTCTTAGCCTCTGGCTTTCCTTCGGGATAAAACTGAAGATAACCCTAAATTGCACTTGCCTTGCCTGCTGGGAAGAGCATAAATTAGCAAAAGTAAGTGGTTTGGCACATCCAAGGTATTTGCTCTCTTCTCCCTGAAAAACTCATGTAAAAGGACTTACAGATATATGCTGCAGTTCGAATTATAAATGACTCTGTCATTTTTATATGCTTTTCTTCACTGCCCAGAGACAAAAATTAGTCCTAATGATGGGACTGCAAAATCATCAGTTTAATATTTTTCACTCTGTTTTTATCAGCTACATGCATGTGCACGTTGGTGCACATCTTCTAGCAAAATGGACTACTTGTTTAAGCCTGAATCTAGATAAGAAGCTGACCCACCAGGGAGCTGGTATCTTCGGACTATTTGAAAGCTGCCTCTTTCAAAAGAAAAGATGCCTCCAAACTGGAACTGTGAGATAGATGTATTGGAGATAGCTCTAAATGCTCGTGTCTGATGTTGGCAATTATACTGTAATCCAGTTATTGACTAGAGAAATAAACTTTTATAAAACTTATAACTGATATTTTTAAATAAGGTAGAGTTGGTAGAGTTGGTTTTAGTATTCTCTGGAAAACCTTTGAACCTAGGTTGGAAAAAGAAGAATTTGCATATAAATAGAATATTGTAGAGACATCTCCATTTCTCTTAACAGGACAATATTTTTGTTGAAATTTTTACTTTTTGCTGCTTTCTACACAAATAATTTTGTGCTTCAGTGAGGGTTTGTGATATAGTGATTATAGTATTGTTGTGATTAGTGAGGTTTGGGCAGAAGATGCAGAGTTTATACATGAGTTAATATTTTGACTTAATTTCTGAGATATAATAAGAAAATCTCATGCTTAAAGCATGTTAACTCTGTTTTTCTATGCTGGAGTTTAATATTCAACATGAAAATACAAATTCAAGTAAGAAAGTAAGAAAACAGATATGCTTCCTTTTACTCTATGTGCAAACTTAATATGTGATAAATATCCATCTAGACACACTTGTGTGTTTACGTTACTAATAATTATTGGAAGTGCTAATGGGACTGTAGACATGAGATCTTCTTGAATGGTGTGCATACATCAAGCAATGTTAGTCATACTGAATGTAAAGTAAAAATGCAAGAATGAAGAATCCCAGCACTGTTCAATGCACCCAGAGGGATGAATTTTCTTCCATTTAGGTGAGATTAGGAGGGTTCCTTCTGTAATGCAAAATTGCACACTGGAAAGGAGGAGAGGAAAATGACAACTGGAAAGTATTTCTTTGAGTAAGTTTAAAGCTAAAACTGTACTAGGACATTTTTAGGGATCTCTAGCTGATAAAAAGTTTGAGGGCCAGTGTTAAAAACGTCATTGTATGTATAGTAAAGACCAAAACTACAGGAAGTGAAGCTATATTGAAGTCACAGCAGCACTGAGAAAAGTAAGACTTAAGACACTCTTTACTTAAGCTAAGAGAAGACTCTTTACTTTCCCATTTCCTAATTGGAGAAGCTACTTATGTCATGCATCATACACTGAGGTTAGATTTCCTGACCCTTTACCAGAAAAAGTAACTGATAGGCACTAATAGCATACTTTTGATTATTATTTATTATTATTATTATTATTATTATTATTATTATTATTATTATTATTGGTGCATTCCATTTAGTTCAGCTCTCTGACCTGATCCACCTGAAAGCTCTAGAAGATACTGCATTAGTAATAGTACAGCTGTGGAGTTTTGAATTGCATGAGAACTACAAAAGTATGGCTTCTCTGTTGTTTAATAAGGATGCTAAGCAGTACACAAATTAAATTTGCCATGGCTGGATATCTAAGCCTACTGGAGCTTTTTCTTTTGTAAGAGAAAGCTAAACCAGAATCATAGAATGGTTTGGATTGGAAGGGACCTTAAAAAGCTTCCAGTTCCAAACCCCTGCCATGGGCAGGGACACCTCAAGTCCTCAAAGTTGCTCAAAGCTCCATCCAACTTGGTCTTGAACGATTCTAGGGATGGGGCATCCACTGCTTCTCCCAGCAGCCTGGTCCAATGCCTTACCACGCCATGAGTAAAGAATTTCTGCCCAATGTCTAATCTAAGTCTATCTTCTTTTAGTCTAAAAATATTAGTTTTTGTAATCACTACATTCCCTGACAAAGAGCCTGTCCCCAACTTTCCTGTAGGCCTCCATTTTGGTACTGGAAGGCCTTTTTAAGGTCTCCCCAGACTAGCCTTCTCTTCTTCAGCCTTTACATCCCCAGCTCTCTCAGCCTGTCTTCATAGGAGAGGTACTCCAGCCCTCTAATCATTTCATGGTCCTCCTCTTGACACATCTAATATGTTCATGTCCTTCTTTTGCTAGAGGCTCCAGGGCTGAATGCAGTAGTGCAGGTGTGCTCCCACAAGAGCAGAGCAGAGGGGGAGGATCACTTCCCTTAACTTACTGATCACAGTTCTTTTGATTGCAACCCAAGATACAGTTGGCTTTCTGGGCTGCAAGTGCACATTGCTGGCTCATGTTCAGTTTTTCATCCACTAACACCTTCAAGTCCTTCTCTGCAGGGTTTCAGAGGCAATCAAGTCCATCTTCATTTTCTTTGGTTTCTTTTCAAAGTGATTTTGTCTCCCTATCTCAGAAAGCAGTGGGTTGTAATAAAGGATTGTACACTGCATTGTTAGCATGAATGTAATTATGTTTTACTGTTCCAAAATAACATATAGTGTCTGCTCCTGCAGGATGCAGATGTGCATGAAACATATAAGAGCCTAGTAGCTGTTAACCATTTTACGCTTTGCATTCTGGTTACCATCAGTATTCCCTAGACTCACGTGTCACTGTTTAAACCTAGTTGCGAAAACAACTTTAAATCTATGTAGAATGTGTTCAGTATAGAAAAAAAAAATGCACACATCGAATGATATATGTATTTTTTTTTTTTCCTTTTAAATCTTCTTACTGTAATAGCTTCAAAATCTTGATACTGGTTAGGTTTCCCATGATGACTGATATCACCTTTTGCTGGCCAAAATTCTCTCTCCCTTTTCTCATTGCCCGGCATCTCCAATTTGGACAGCAAACCTTCTCTGAGACACTTGTTATCTCTTTTCTTGCTCTGTTTATATCCAGTTAGCAATAAATTTGTGTCCTTGTCATGAGTGGAACTGACATGACAAGTGTCAAAACAAATCCATATAATACATTGTTAATCTATTACCTGATAGTTTATAAACTTGATCTGCATCTTAAGTTGTTTTGCTAATGTAGCTGGAGAATAAGAATGGAGCTGGAATTAGACAAGATTTCCTCT
This sequence comes from Nettapus auritus, assembly GCA_011076525.1. Taxonomy (NCBI): domain Eukaryota; kingdom Metazoa; phylum Chordata; class Aves; order Anseriformes; family Anatidae; genus Nettapus; species Nettapus auritus. The sequence goes on along the minus strand of CM021766.1, from coordinate 19,962,521 downwards.
ATGTTGATATATATTAATCGGAGTTACAGTACTGTTACCAGTGGACTCAGACCCCTGACTTTAACAAAACCATTTTAATTACCAGTATGAATATGTTAATAATTGAAAAAATGAAAGTGAATCAGACAAGGAAAACAAAACAAAGAAATAAACAAACAACGACAAAACAACAACAACAAAACTGCAGCAATTGTGATGAAGATAAAATTCTAGAAGTGTTGTTATGTGCTTTTTGGGACCATTATAGTGATGAAAAATAATTATTGAATAAAAAGAGTTAGCAGAGGACAAAGTCTAAATTCAGACAATTGATAAAATACTTGTGTAAGGAAATTACCAGTATGTTATTTCCCTGCCATAGTACCTGTTATTACTGATACTAATGCTGTATTCAACATGGGTTTTAGCTGCTATTTGTTGTAAGAGTTCAAGAAATGTTATTATTTTCAGTGTTATTTGCTGTTTGAAGCACACAATAAAACAGCAGTCATTTCAGCACTGTGATCCATGTTTGCCATTCAGTACTCTATTACTGTTAATCCCTGACTTCTTTTCTCAACCCTGCTTGGTGAAAGTAGAATCATACACCCTAGGTGTCATTCTCACACATAATTTTAGAGTTCTTTTAACAGTCTCAGCCAAGTTTTAAAATTAAAATGCCATAATGTGATCTTTTGTTGTTTTTAAAACCACAAAACAAATTGACACAAGAGTTAGTGCACTGTCACTGCGGGGTGTTTTTCCAAATCATATTATTTATGAAGTTTGCTAAAAAATTATCCAATCATTATCATTTCATATAGAAAGGCAAGCATATCCATCATTTCTCTTCTAAACTAAGGTCAGAAAAATGGAATCAGTACTATGAATCTGGTGCTGCAGAAAAATGTCTCTATAATATACAGCTGTTCATAGGCAGAGACAGTTTAAACTGGGAATTCTTACAAGTGTGATTGATTTTACTGTGACCGTGCATTCAGTATATGAAGACTCTACTTGGTGTATGCTTTAAAGGAATGATCATGTTTTGAGGAGTCTGCAACTTCATGCCTCCAGTTTTCGTAACTTACAGAAAAATTTGTTGGTTTCTTGTCATTACTAATAAAATGGTTGCAGAAGAAATAGATTGAGACAAGCTATAGAAAGTTACTTAACTTAAAGAAGTATGATAGCATTTTTTATTCCTTGATGAATAATTTGTGTACTTGCTATTTGATTTTGCTGGCATTTGGGCTCTGGCATATTTAGAAAGATGATATTATATCTTGCAAGCAATCTGTTGAATAGAGGTTTCAATATGTATTTCTGGGTTCTTCTTCTTCAAAAAAAAATCTTGTTGATTATGGTGCATTTATGGAATGAGTCAAATTGCAGAGTTGGCTTAAATATGTGCAGTCATGAAATGTAATTAACACACGTTTTCTAGAAATGCAGTTCTGAAATTTGGATGTGCTGAAACATCCCACAAACCTTTGTTTGACCTCATGGAAGAGGGGAGGAAAAAATAAAAAAATAAAAAATAATAAAAAAGTCACATTACTTACCTACTTGGCTTTTTTTGTTTCAAAATAGGGTTTCTTTTCTTTCCCCTTTATTGACATTGCTGTCCATAAAATTTTGAATGCTTCTTTTTACTGTAGAGATCTTAATTCTAAATAAAGCTTTATGCAGACAAGACTTCCTATTAAGTCAAAGCTGTCTCACTTGTCAAGTTCTGCTATTTCATTTTGGTTTTATTTAATTACAGTTTGTCCCTTTTTGTGTAAGGGCATGGCAAAGCAGAGACCCTCTTACCCCACCACAGTTTGGTGGCTTCTTCTTTTTCAGAATGTCTTCCATGTAAATCCCAATCCATCCTTCTGATCCATAAGAACTTAATGCAAAATTCATAATATTGATATAGACGATCTTCTCTACTACTCAGTTGTCAACTTTCAGCATTGATTTATGTTAATGATATAATTATTAAGCAGTTCACAGTATTTTTCTAGTCCAGGACACTTATCTTCCCAAAAACAAAACAAAACAAAACAAACAAACAAACAAAAACTTGGAGTAGCAGAGCTGCCTCAAAAGTCAGGTCTTGATATATACAAGAAGATAGTGGTTTCAGCCATATCCTCCATTGTTAAATTAACATGCAAGCTAAGGTAGACAAAAGAAAATATGCTAGGTACATGGTGGTTTAGGCAATAATTGTCAAAATCTTTAAAATGTCTTTTTCCTGTGAGTCTGTAAACCTATTCAGAGGGAAATTTGAAACCTCTGTCTTAGATGTGAGCAGAAGTAGATCTGTCTGTAATTTTGCCCACAGTCCCCTTCCCAAGTTTTCTTTCTAAATATTCTTCTTTAGATCCTTCCAGAACTAACCCTAATGTAACCCAAGGAGAATGGAGCTGTAGACATAATGATTTTCACTGCAAATTTCATGAAAACTTCAGGGAAAAGAGCTGAAGACAAAACCAAAACACCGGTTTAATTACATATTCATTATGAAGTTTATTTTCACTGCTTCCAAATTCGATGATACAGTATCGTCTCTACAGACCATGGCACCAAGATATTTGTACAGAATTAAATACAACTAGCACTCCTGTTATTGGCACATAACCATATCAGGCCATGTTGAAAACTGTGCTTCCAATTTTAACAGATTTGAAGGCTTATTACAGTTACGAGTTTATGCTCATAGAGGCTGAACAACTTCCTATTCATCTGTTTGCCAATATTATAATTTTATTATTAATCAGAAACTACAGCCTTTGGCTGCTTTCCAATTGATTTGAATGACATGTTCTCCTTCAGTGTTAATTAGGTGCAAGCTCTGAGATCTCAAAGATAAGAGTATAATACTTTGGTACATTTCCTCTAAAATGGCTTTTATGTGATTTTTTAGCTAAACAGAGATTTCAAACAGAAACATGGAATAGTTCTAACTTGTAAAGGATTGCAATTTTAGGTTTCTGATTATTATTATTATTATTTTTTTTTTCATGAGCTGCCTGCACTTAGAATTTGATCTATCAATTATCTGAGAATGTGTTTACATTATTTATTTCAATTAAATGTACTTAGAAGTAACAGAAAACACCATGTTATGCTCACTTTAAAAAAAAAAAAAAAAATGTTGTCACATTTTCGATATTAAGAGGTGTGTCAAGATAAACTGAGATACCGTGCTGGATCAGAACTGGTATGGCCAGGCCTCCTTTCATCCCAGAAACTTGAGGAAAAGATTTTAGGGAGGAGGAGGCAGCCTGCAGTAAGTTTCTCCCTTCACATCCCTACACATCCATATAGTTGCAGCTTCAGTAATCCCTTTCTCAGTCCAGTATAATTAACTAAGTCTAGTGGTAACGCTGGTAGAATCTTTCACAGATAACGATAAAAAAAGAAAAAAAAAAAAAAAAGAAAAAAAAAAAGAGAAAAAAAAGTTTTTATACTGAAGATGTTATCAGTTTGTGCTTTTAATACTTTCCACTAGTAAATTTAGAAGGATATAATGTATATTCTGGACACAGATGAACATAGAACTTCCTTACGTTGGTATAGTTTGTGCCTGTAAAATATTTATTTTAGTTAACATTTATTTTATATTTATCTCAATAAATTTATCAGTGTAATAGTAATAGTGTGGCAACAATATGATTTAGAACATTTTCTATATTTCAAGAGAAAAATCAATTAGTTAAAACAATTGAAGCAAGACAAAATCCATGCACAGATGAGATCAAAAATTTATCTAATGAGGAATGACCATTGCCAAATTTTGAGGATACCATGAAACAATTATAGTATGTAAGAAAATTATGCACTGATATGAGATAAATATATAGAATTTCCAAGCCACTGGCAATACCCCAATGTGCTTATTTCATTCTTCTCTCCAGCATTATATTATGATTATTTTAGAAAGCAGTTTATGTTACAACAACTTAAAACTTAGAAGTCATATTCAATTTTATTCAGGATATGGGAGAACAAAGTATAATTCCATCCTTCACAGATGAGACACAAGCAGAGGTGAATAGGCTCTCCCCTAACTTTATCATTTCCTGTTCTCGAATTTAGATAATTCTCTCAGTATGTTGGTTGTTGACCATAAAAAGGGTAGTCTGCATTGGGAATGCAAAATGAGGGTAAATATGCTGTTTGCCTCTCTCTGAATCTGGGTTAAGAGCCACCAGGGTTGGTCAGAAAAGGTGCTTCAGAAGAAGGGAACACAGTTCTGCTGACATATAGATGTATTGTAGCCCAAGATACCTTTGTAGGTGTCTAATGCACACTGGTCATTGCAGCACGTGATGAGATTTCACAGTATGGCAGGAGGGAAAAATGCACTAGAAATACTTAGTACAGCTGGAAGAAAGACAGTGTCATGCCAGCCTTCAAGAAGGGCAAGAAAGCAACTGCAGGCCAGTCAGCCTCACCTCCATCCCTGGAAAGGTGATGGAACAGCTCATCCTGGAGTTCATCTCCAAGCATGTGGAGGGTAAGAAGGTGATCAGGAGCGATCAGCATAGATTCATCAAGGGGAAACCATGTTTAACCAATCTGATAGCCTTCTATGATGAGATGACTAGCTGGGTAGATGAGGGGAAAGCAGTGGATGTGATCTACTTTGACTTCAGCTAGGCTTTTGACACTGTCTCTCCCATAAAATCCTCATCCATAACATCCAAGGCTTTGGACACTGTCTCCCATAGCATTATCATCAGCAAGCGCAGGAAGTGTGGCCTAGATGAGTGGACAATGAGGTGGATTGATAATTGGCTGAATGGCAGAGATCAGAGGGTTGTTCTTAGTGGTGCAGAGTCTAGTTGGAGGCTGCCAGCAAGCAGCCCAGGGGTCAGCACTGGGTACAGTGCTGTTCATTAGCGACCTGGATGATGGAACGGAGTGCACCCTCAGCAAGTATGTTGATTACACAAAGCTCAGAGGAGTAGCTGGTGCCCCAGAGGGCTGTGCTGCCATTCAGAGGGACCTCAACAGGCTGGAGGGTTGGGCTGAGAGGAACCTCATGAAGGTCAGCAAGGCCAAATGCAGGGTCCTGCACCTAAGGAGGAATAACCCCAAGCACCACTACAGGGTGCAGCTCTGCAGAGAGAGACCTGAGAGTCCTGGCAGCAGGCTGACCATCAGTCAGCAATGTGCCCTTGTGGCCAAGAAGGACAGTGGTATCATGGGGTGCTTTTGGAAGACTGTTGCCAGCAGGTCAAGGGAGGTGGTCCTCCCCCCTCTTCTCAGCCCTGGCAAGGCCACACCTGGAGTATTGTGTCCAGCTCTGGGCTCCCCAGTACAATAGGGACATGGAGCGACTGGGGCAAGTCCAGAGGAGTGCTATGAAGATGATTAGAGGACTGGAGCACCTGTCATACAAGGACAGGCTGAGAGCTGGTCCTGTTTAGCCTAGAAAAGAGAAAACTGAGGGAAGACCTTATTAAAGTGTATAAATACCTAAGGGAAAGGTGTTGAGAGCATGGAGCCAATCTCTTTTCAATTGTTCCCAGTGACAGGATGAAAGACAACGGGCACAAACTGAAGCACAGGTGGTTCCAGATGAATATGAGAGAGCACTTCTTTACTGTGAGGGTGACAGAGCACTGGAACAGGCTGCCCAGAGAGGTTGTGGAGTTTCCTTCTCCAGAGATATCCAAAATCTGCCCTGATGCCATCCTGCACAAGGTGCTCTAGGTGATCCTGCTTGGCAGGGGGGTTGGACTAGATGATCTTTAGCATTTCTTTCCAACCTAAGCCATTCTGTGAGGGGAAATGTTGCTTCCATTGAGTAAGCTTTGGGTGTTCTGCATCAGAAACAGAAAGCATGTACCTGCAATTCTATCTATAAAATTTCCAAGTCTGTCAGCTTTTGGACATCCTTGCCCCCATAACACCATAGCAAGTCCCTCCAGATGAAGCAGGGAGGGACTTGCTGTTGATAAGGACCACAGGGGCGTGATTCAGTTCATCTGCTGAGCTGTCCCTCTGCATCTTGCAACTGATTGCATGATGATACAGGAAGCAGGGTGGCAATTTGTTGAAGACATATCTTCTAAGCCTTTTAATAAATGCAAAGAAACATGTTTCAAAAAGACACCAATTAAAAGAAAAGAAGTCTGATTACTTGGGGTCTAAGGGAAAGTTATGGCTTGAGTTGCTTATTTTGCATCTCTGTTAAATTCTGGTTTCATTAAGGCACAAAGTGCCTTCAGCTCATAGCACTGTGTGGCTGAGGATAGTCAAATAGCTTGGAAAAGTTTAGCAGATTTCTCAACAATCTAATAGGAAAAAAAAAATCATACAGAGCCTAAATTCTAATAGAGATTGCCTCTATACTGTAACTCTTTCTTCTCTATGAAGAACAACATCTGGCAGATTCACCTGTATCCGTGACTCCTATACCAGCTATGATATAGGAAACTCTTACTTATTTAAAACTTTGGTAGGTAATTTTCTATTTTTCCACCTCTTCTGCACCTAGACAACACATCTGATGCTTAGTAAAGACCTTGGAAGTAGTGCCTTTTGTTTATAAGATTCTGTCAAACAGAAGCAATGGAGTATTTCTACAAATAAATTATTTTCCATTCTATCTTTTCACTTTTTTATTTTATTTTATTCTTTTGATTTGCCACTTCTCTTGACAATTCATTGGAAACTCACCGTTCTGCTCTTTGAATAATTTTCCATTCCTCCTGCAATATACAAAGCAGAGAGCACCCCTCTTCTTCTCCTTTTTGGCTCAAAGCATACGTGACCATATGAAAAGTTCAACTGATTTTTAATGAAAAATATACAAGATTACTTGAGCCTTACTGTACTCCTTGTTGATAAAGATAATTGAAATAAATTAACAAAAAATATTAACAAAAAATTGATCATAGAATTATAGACTCATAGAATGGTTTGAGTTGGAAGGGACCTTAAAAATCACCCAGTTCGAAACCCCTTGCCATGGGCAGGGACACTTTCCACTAGACTCTTAAGCTCCATCCAACCTGGTCTTGAACATCTCCAGGGATGGAACATCCACAGCTTTTCCAGGCAGCCTGTTCTAGTGCCTCACCTCCCCCTTAGTAAAGAATTCCTTCCTGATACCTAAACTAAATCTACCCTCTTTTAGTTTAAAGACATTACTCCTTGTCCTATCACTAAAATCCCTGACAATGAGTCCTTCCTCATCTTTCCTTTAGGCCCCGTTTAGGTACTAGAAGGCCGCTATAACGTCTCCCCGGAGCCTTCTCTTTTCTAGGCTAATCAACCCCAACTCCCTCATCTTGTCTTCATAGGAGAGGTGCTCCAGCCCTCTGATCATCTCCATGGCCCTCCTCTTCACTCATTTAATACATTCATGTCCTTCTTGTGCTGGGGTTCCCAAAGTTGAGCGCAGGACTCTAAGTGTGGTCTCACAACAGCAGAGTAGAGGGGGAGAATCTCCTCACCCTGCTGGCCATTCTGTTTTTGATGCAGCCCAGGAGCCGTCTGGCTTTCTGGGCTGAAAGCACACGTTGCCAGCTCATGATGGACTCATCCACCAACAACCGCAGGTCTTTCTCCTCAGGGCTGCTTTCAAGAATACTTTGACTGGCATTTAGTTTTGGTGAATTGGAAACTGCTTAAGAATTTAGGATTGTGTCTTGGTTATAGTTATATTAAAATGAAAAAATTGTGAATGAGTGTAAATAAAATGCAAAAGTAATACATAAAACACATCACCCAAGTCTGCTCACACTTTGCAGCAAGCATAGTAGATGTCTTCAGACTTCATACATCATTCACATTTATCAGTATCATATGAAGGGACAGCTTTATTTTTAACCTGGAACAGTTGTTTCTGGGAATTTCATGCCTCTCAGAATGTTTATTTGGCTGCCTGTCACCATGGCTTCAAAGCTGTTTCCACATAAAATCAGTAGCAGAAGCTAAGTATATATACCTACTTTGGGCATCAGTTTTTGTTAGATGATTAATTCTTTTATTCTTTGATCTGTTTCATTAAGAAAAGTGACACCTATAGGTAGACAAGTGTTGAAATTTCAAATGTGTTGTGAAAAACTTTTCTTGGGCATAAAATAAGTGGGAAAATCAAACATTTGGGATGTCTATAGGACCCTACTAAACTTAGTCCAAATTATTGTGTTTTGTTGAAGTATAACATGCTATTTTTTAACTTTTTTGCTGTTTTGTTTTTATCATAGCAATAACTGCCTATTCTATATAGTAGCTCAAAACATCTATAAAAAGATTGCTGTTATTAGGTTTTAGATTATGGTCAGTAAACCACAGTTCCAGCTGATTTGTAATCTTGGTTTTCTGCTTGTTGTTTTGTTTTGTTTTTCAAACAGGTGTGTTTTATGAAGTTGTTCAGAGCTTCCCTCAAGTGGAGGAAAATGTGCAAGTCGATGTACATGTCAGCAGCCACAGGTGGAGAAGGCACTCGGAGTCTCTCAAATCAGTTGACACCAACAGAGCCAGCATGGGGCAGGATTCCTCTGAGCCAGGGGGTTTCACAGATCTACTTCTTGAAGAGGGACATGACAACACGACCCAGATTGAGGTAGATTTTTATTCCATCTACTTTTCATTCAATTTGTTATCTTTGAATGGGGGAATAAATGAAAAAGAAGAAGATGGGCACTTCAGTGTACTCAAACATTGTCAGAGAAAAGAGTCTCATGGTTTTTGTATTTGTGACCATGTTAGCACGTGGAAACCAGCTCTTTCTCCTGCCCTAAGGCTGGACTATGTCCTATGTCCCTTCTGACTTTTGAGGAATCTCTTGAGGAAGTCTCTCTCTTTGAAAAACAGTCTTGGGAACTCTTGTGGTTCTTGTTGGTTAACTGAAAAAAAAAAAAAAAAAAAAAAAAAAAAAAAAAAAAAAGTAGTATTCAAAAAAAAAAAAGTATTCAAAAAAAATAATTGAAAATTTCTTAAAAGTTTGGGTAAACACCTCCATCTGTGAGATTTTGCACTGTCTTTATGCAGGCTGATAAGCAGAAATGGAGGGGGAAAGACCCTACAGAAACTGGAAAAAATCTCTTTTGGATATTGAAAGTATTTTCCTATACAGTTAGTTTATCTTCCAGAAAATAATAATATGGATGAAATTAATCTAAATTAAATTTTGAGTCCTTGTCCCTCTGCTTTAGGATTTCATTTAACCTCTGATTGTTTGTTTAAAAACTCCAGATTGCTCTTGTTCCATATACCATGTAAATCCAAATGAAATCCAACGGTTTCTTTAAAGCTGCTCTCAGTAGTGTAGAGACAGCCCATGAATAACTTTAGACCCTACATTGAGACTGACTGGTGCAAAATATCTTTAGCTACAATTATTTGTGGGAATACTGCTATTTTTATTTTAGTTTTTGTATAAAAATGCAGTGGCTGAATTGATATTGTCTTTATATAAAAATAACAAGTGCTGATGTATATAATTATTAAATTATTGCTGATTTAGAAAAAAAAGTGTTAGATTTGGAGGTTTCTTATTAATAAAATCTACATCACGTTTTTCAGCAAAATACAGTTAGGAATAGCTATACTTAATATTTCAGTCTTCATATTTTTTTTCTTGCAAAGCATAAGTGCTATTTATTTTTTCATTTTTATTTTCATTTTTCATTTCAAGAGTTCATTCTCAGACAAAGAGAATAGCTTTTAGTTTTGTGTTATTATGTTACTCAATAACAGATGCAAAGCAATAAAAAAAACTGTCCGTAGAGACAATAGAGACATTAATGAGTCAAAAAATTCTGAAAACTGTGAAGGTGTGTTTTGTGGTGTGTTGTTTGTTGTTTTTTGGGTTTTGTGCTTTTTTTTTCTTTTAAGCTTCTCAGTTTACACAGTACTATTTTTTTTTCCCTTGCATAAACATCGAATTCACTAGTTGTTATATGATATTTTTGAATTGCACGTTGATTTTATGATTTGCTTTTTGCCCCCTGCAATCCTCATCTGGTCATACTTGTAGCAACTCATTCTGGCACAACCAAGATCAATCCTGCTTTCAATTATTTTAGCAGGTAAAGTGGAAGATGTCTCAGGTACAATAAAGTTTTTGTAGCTGATCTTTCAATGGATCATATGTAGATCCCTATGATTTGTCACTTGCTTCTCTGGTCTGTTGAGTTCCAAGCTCTTACAAAGCTCGTACAAAATTAAATGGTTCAGAGCTCCCCCAGTAGTACTCATATCTGGCAACATTCAAGAGAAGAATGGACATACATTAAATGGTATTTTTTCCAGAGCTGTCTTTCCTGACAGATTAATGACACTACAGTGTCTTAACCTCAAAAGTACATCACCCCTACTGAGTTTATTAAATTCAGGTTCTGTGCTCTCTCACATCCTTTTCTTCTTCTAGTCTTCCCAGCATGATAAAATAACCAAATTGTGTTTTCACACATTATCAGATTCTGTTGTAAATCCCTCCTACAATACACAGGCACTTTACAAATAAATAAATAAAATAACATAAAATAAAGTAAATGGGCTTTATAGAAGAAGTAAAGTGTACAACAGAAATTCACAGTGGAAGAATCCGTATGTTGCAGCCTTCTGCAACTTAGGAGCTTATCGGTAGTGCTGGAGAGCATATTGATTTTTGTAACATTTCTTCTTTATGTGTTTCAGTTCTTGTTGAAGTAAATCCAGAGAATGAGTAATTCCTGCCACTCATATTTAATGACACTACAGTATTACAGCATTCCTTCACCACAGATACTGTCGCCCTGAATTATTCTGTAGATTTACCATGCATGTGTGGAAGACTCTTTTTTCACTGAAAGCCTAATATTGATGAACATATCTTTAATTTTCATTTGATATTGTTATATTCTTCCTTATACTGATGAGTTTACTTTCTATCCACATTAAATAATAATAATAATAATAATAATAATAATAATAATAATAAAGGCAATTAATTTCTGCTTTCTATCTAAAAATAACTCAAAATATTTTCAGTGTGATCGAATCTATAGTTACAATGTGGAAAATGATAAAATCAATGTGTATGGAGTGCAGATCATTTCCTTTGGCTTTTCTTTATGTTTTAAGGCAGTGAATTTTTTTAATGTTTTTCCCTTGGAAATTTTTGAATTTTTTTTTTCTATAACTTCACAGTAGTACCATTCCAGGTTTCCCATTAGCTGTAATCCATAGAGTATTTTAAGATCAACTTCATTGGAACATGAAGTTCAGGCTTTCAAAAGCAGCTTCAAGAAAGTGCATTGTAAATCACATCTTTGCAGTACCCAGGTTGATCAGCCCCTGTGTGTGCAAGGATGATAAATGGGTAAATTCTCTTCCGAGATGCTGTATGTCTGGTCCAATGGCTAGAGCAGTACCACCACGAGAGATCTGGAGACATTCACACTCTTCACAGCTCTATTTTTCCCAATCCATTTGTTTGACACTGTGATTCAAGAAGGATCTTGTACAAAATGATGCACATATTCAGCTCTCTTGAATAAAGATGTCCTCTTGAACCAAAGTCTCTGGAAGTTGAACTATATTGAACATACTGTCAAAAGCAGTGGCTATAGCTGTTTGATGTGCAGGAGTTTTGGAAATGGGCAAGGCCTTGGGAAGGAGGTGGTGAGACCTTCCCCAGGATCTGTTGTATTGCTGAGGGATAGTAATTCTGTGGGCCACAGATGGAGCATGATGGCAGCAAACCCCCAAAACTGACAATGGTAAGAGAAAGGCAAAGGGCAGGAAGAACAAGTTTCTACTGCAAAGCTGATTTTCTGTGTGGCATGCATGGTCTTTCTGGTGAACTGACAGCAAGCTGAAGTTTATAGATTAGTATTAATGTAAAATGAATACCTATCATAAACACATTATAGAAAAGTATAACGATATGAAAGTATTCTTTTTTTCTCTAAGTTTAGTAGGGTTGTTATGATGTGCCAGTTAGGGATTTTTAAATATAAAAGTTCACAAGAATGATGTTGGTCCTATTTGCTTTCTTTGCAATTTATACTGTAGATCCTAAGGAGAATGTGTAAGTTCAAAGTCAGTAAATGTTTTAATAAGATTGTATTTCTTTTACCTAATATAGCTAGAATGAATGAATGAACTATTAATAGATGTGAAAAGGGTGAGATTCCATCTCATACAGATGGGCACAAATGTTACAGCCCTAGAGAAATCCCCAAAGTGGGGTCAGCAGTCCAAATTTACTGCAGAGGTCAACTCTGAAAAGACAGAATTTTGCTGACACAGCCCAAACTGGCTTCTTGGCCCTGTGACTAATGAAAGCCTCACCCTTTTAAAACAGGAGCATCTATGGTTAAGGCATTTCTAAGAGAAATATGAAGTGACAATGGAAAACAAAAAAAAAAAAAAAAAAGAAAAGTGAATAGTATAATCTAACTTTTCATATTCTTTTTAGGTTTTTCTCTGTAGACCGGCTTCCTATTTTGTAATTAAGGATTTAACATTTTGTTTTCCTAGGGAGACTTTTCTATTGTAAATTATGGCTTATAAAAAGTTAGTTCGTAGTGCTTAAGCAAAAAGAATTTGATAAAATGGAAGTTTTCTTCCCAAAGATCCTAAAACCAAACAACATGATCAACCAAAAACCATGAAAACCAAAAACAGATCTTCTATTTGAAATAGCCTGGAGGTTGTCAGAAGTTTACCAATGAAGGCAAGGAGTTTTTTGGAGGTTGGAAGTATCACACATCTTTCTTGTATCTTCTAACTAACCAGTGCTCAGTACTAGACAGCTCAGAAGTCCTACAGGTACCAGACTGAGGACAGAAATGTGCACAGCACAATAGTTATGGGGGCATAAAAGACAAGGATTATTGTGAGGCAAATTTGAGTTATCAGGTGGGACGTTCAGAAATTATGTCATTTATATCAGCAATTCTTTCAAAAGAGATTTTTTCTTAAATTTCTGGGATTTCATAACCTTATGTACAAGTCTAGCTTCATAGCACATTCACCAGTCATAATTTACTACTTTCTCCTCCAGTCTTTTTTGGGGATTCTTTCTGGTCTTGGGAGCATGGGTTTGTTTTGTTGTTGTTGTTGTTGTTTAGTTAGTTAGTTTGTTTTTAAATCACAATTTATTTTGCTGTTTTGTTAAGTAAACTACCTCTTTTGTTTATTGTGCTCAGGAAATTTACAAGTGCCTTTTTATTTACCTTAAATAGACCCTGGGAAATGTAATGCATAGAGTAGAATTTGTTACTGAAGTCACTGTATGTCCTTGAAAAAGTAATGAGCATGAAAATAGATCTCAATGACTATGTCTAGTTTGACATCTTCTTACGAACAAGATAACTAGGACAAATATACTTCTTCACATATTCTAATAAAGAAAAGTATACTTTATAATAACTCTGATATTAAGTAATTGACTCTACACGTATAAACATTGTTAAAATAGACTTAGATCAATCGTCGTGTTTTGATGTTTGTGTTGACCCCCAAAGCACTCTAGCCATAAAGGTAATGAAGGCAGGTAGCAGAGTTCTTGCAGCCTGTTGCTCTTTTGCATTTACTGGAAAATGATCTGATCCCTGAAGTGCATCTAGGATGGATGTCAGGTTCCCAGTACTAAGGTGTCTGCAAATGCTTTATTGTTTTGTCATAGTGCTCACTAATGTAGGCATGGTCAAAAGGCACTGGAAAAAAAAAAAAAAGGCTGAATAATACATTAATATATAATTGTGCATCACACATGTAGCATATATTTTTTTCAGAGTTTAAAATGTGTCTTTTTCTAAGTCATGTCCTGTAATTATGGCAATGTGGAACTCTGTACAGAGGTTATTCTCCTTCTGTATTTATAATATTTGTCTCTTTATTCCAGATTGTCTCTTTATTCCAGATCGTCCACAAAGCAGCTCTGGCTGCAGGCTTTATAAAAAGAAAAAAAAAAAAAAAAAAAAAAAAAAAAAAAAAAGTTTCTAAGCAACTTGCTTCACTGTTCCATTTCCCTGATCCTTGTGATGGCTTAACCCCCAGTAAGTTGTACAACACTGAGAAGTAAAATACAGAGAATTTGAAATGGAACCAACTGTAACATATAGCTTGCATTGGTGTTAGAAGAAAATGACAAACTTTGCAAAATAAGTATGGGACATGACTTTATAACTTGTTGCCATTGTATGGAAATACTACATCAGAACAAAACTTTTTCACAAACTTTAAATATCAAAAAAAGAAATCCTGCAATAAAATAATAGATTAAAGCAAATTCAGGGTTGAGTTGAGTACTGCTACACTAACAGTAAGGTTTTATTGCTTTGCAGCATGACAACAGTGAGAAAAAAATAATAATGATAATAATAATAAATTTTGATGTAAAGTTTTATAATAGAATGAATTATAGCATCTGTAAGACAGAAAAATATTCATTTCCAAGCAAGAAACAATACATTGGGCATAGTAAGTAAAGTGAAGCTCAGCTGTGTCTCACTTTCCCCATGCCCACCCCATCCCTTAGCATAGTACTAGTGATCATAGGAAATCTATTTCAGTGCAAAAAATAATGTCTTTTTTGGTAGTGACATTACTTATTGCTGTAGCGAGGTGGGGGTTGGTCTGTTCTCCCACGTGCCTGGTGACAGGATGAGGGGGAATGGGCTTAAGTTGCGCCAGGGGAATTTTAGGTTGGATCTTAGGAAGAACTTCTTTACCGAAAGGGTTGTTAGACATTGGAACGGGCTGCCCAGGGAAGTGGTGGAGTCACCATCCCTGGAGGTCTTTAAAAGATGTTTAGATGTAGAGCTTAGGGATATGGTTTAGTAGGGACTGTTAGTGTTAGGTCAGAGGTTGGACTCGATGATCTTGAGGTCTCTTCCAACCTAGAAATTCTGTGATTCTGTGATTATTTATTCCTGTGGCTGTTGTTGATATCTCCTACTCTGTGAATTTCTTTTAACTAAAATACAGTTGTTGCTAGTTGGAGACACTCTTCTTTTTCTCTCCTTTCTTTAGTTTTTCTGGATATTTTTTGAAATGTAAACTTTTAGCAATCCTGGTAGTATAGACCTGGAAAGCATCTTCCCCATGTCAGATCATCACTGTGGATTTCCTACTGGTATCAGTCTTCTACTGAATTTTGCATTTTCTCCCAGAGTTTCTGTCCAGAGTCTTCTCTCTTATGTCCTGGTTTCAGTTAGGACAGTTTCCTCCTAGTAGCTGGTGGAATGCTGTGTTTTGGATTGGGATGGGAAGAGTGCTGATAACATGCCGATGTTTTGGTTGTTGCAGAGCAGTACTTGTACCAAGCCAAGGACTTTTCAGCTCCTCGCTCCTGTTCTGTTCTGTCCAGTGGGCAGGCTGGGGGTGCAGCAAGAGCTGGGAGGGGACAGACCCAGGACAGCTGACCCAAACTGGCCAAAGGAGTGTTCCATACCATCTGACGTCATGCTAAACAATATATAGGGGTGGCTAGCCGGGTTGGGGGGGGCCGGCTGCTCGGGATAGACTGGGCATTGGTCAGCGGGTGGTGAGCAATTGCATTGTGCATCACTTGTTTCATATACACTATTATTATTATTATTGTTATTATTATTATTATTATTGTTTCCTATCTTAATAAACTGTCTCTATCTCAACTCTCGTTTCACTTTTCCGTTTCTCTCCCCCATCCCAGAGAGGGAGGGGGGAGGGTGAGTGAACGGCTGTGTGGTGTTTAGCTGCCGGCCGGGTTAAACCACAACACCTTATCAGTCTTAGTCACTCATGGCAGAAAAGTTGTCTGATTCTGACTGGCAAAAACAACAGAAGGGATTGAATTTGACAACCTTAGGGATTTGAGAGCAATTGCTCTCAGCTACTGAGAGTCGGTGTCAGCATGCCCACTGCTTTGTCCTTACCGCAAGTCTGAGCAAGGGAAAAAAATGGTTAAGATTAAATTCCACTGAGCTGGATAATGATAAGACATTCCTGGAATTACTGATCTAATGCACTGTATTTAAGGTAGAAAAACTTATCCATGCAAAATTGTGTGAAGCCTCAAAATTAAACAATATCAGTCACATACTAAGTTGTTAGTTTGCTTAAACCTGCCTCAGTTTCATTCTTTTTATATATATTTTTCCATCATCATAATGATTTAATGCCAGTTATGTCTGAAGGATTTAGAAATAAAGACCAGTGTGGCTAGATCTACAAAAATGTTCTCCCTCCAATATGCTGTGAAGATTGTACTGGAGTTAAGAAAAAAATTCTTGTAATCTCATAAGTTTAATTTAATTTAAAGATTTCATGTTCTCTTTCTTCATCCCAATCTACAGGAGATACTTAAGTCTGGGGAGCCTGTTCCAGTGCACGACAACCCTCTCAGTTAAGAATCTCTTCCCGATATCTGTCCTGAACCTCTCCTGCTGCAACTTGACATCATTCCCATGGGTCCTATCACTGGTGACTAAAGAGAATAGATTGGCACCTACCTCTCCGCTGCCCCTCATGAGAAATCTGTAGATTGCAGTAAGGTCTCCCCTCAGCCTCCTCTTTTCCAGTCTGAACAGACCGAGTGACCTCAGCCGCTCCTCATACGTCTTCCCCTCTAGGCCCTTCACCATCTTCATAGCCCTACTCTGGACACTCTCCAACGTCCTTTTTTTATTGTCATGTTCCGAACTGCACACAGTACTCGAGGTGATGCCTTGAATACTGTAGTATATAATGGTTATTATAAAACCTTTTATCAGGTTCTACAGCATTTGAGACTTAGCTTGCTCCTTTTTCCACTTCCACTTGTTCAGCTGAGTTTTCCACCAGTGATGTCATACTTTCTAGCTAGCCAGCAGACCAATATGTCACTGTCTTGTTTGCTTTCAGCTGCAAAAGGCTAAACTAACGAAAAATGACACTTTTTTTTTTTTTTTTTTTTTTTTTTGGTATTGAATTTATTAATTACTTGTTTACCTCAAGGCAATCTTGGCACTTAACACTTACTGGATCTTGCTACAGTCTTGCTGGACTGAATTCATTACCAACCCTGAAAGAAGTATTGAAGAAATCAGCTTATCAACATTTTCATTATTCTCAATCTTAAGAGGTAATGATTCTACTACGAACTCAGATATAGCTGAAAAATAAAAAGATTAAGACTGGAGAGAGGATTCAATCTCTGTTTCTTTTAAACTTCCAAGGAAGGGAAAAAAAGGACAGAAATTGAAAGAAATTTCCCTTCTCCCAAGTAAGGGAATTCACAGTTCTCCATGGTAATCCTGGGTTCATTTCCATATGCTTAGGCACATGAGGTATTTAATTTAACATGCTGATGATAATGAATTTTTACACTAAGAAAGGAGATGGGGTTTGAAATTTAATGGAATCTGCCTTTGAACTTGCTTGATGATGGTATTTTACATTTCCACACCCTTCTTAATCTCCAAGTTCCTAAACCACATTACAATTACTCCAGAATCACTGAGCTCATGACTGAAAAAAGTTTTGAGCGTTCTCAACAACCAAACTTTTGTTTTCTTTTGTTTTGTTTTGTTTTCTTTTTTTCTGAGTTAATTATTTCAGACATACATCTCCTTGCTTACATAAGTTAGGTGAAAACATGTACAGCTAGTGGAAGCTGAATATTATTGTAGCTGTGAACACTGGGACATCTCCCCAGTCACTTTCTTTCTGACCATCTTCACCTTGGAGTGCCTTCATGAGGGAGATGACAAATGTAAAAAATAAATAAAAATTGGTGAGGGAGAGGGAGGAGTTGGGTAGGGGTTGGGGGGTTGGAGAGGGTTGTATCAATCCAGTCATGCAAAAAGCAGAGGGCAATGTTCCTTTCAAACCCTACAAAACAAACAGCCCTGACATATATATACAACATGTAGCAAATATAGCTACCTGAATACATATATATATATATATATTTCTCCATACCCAGTCTGGAGCAGGAAGTGAGGGCAAATACATTACTGAGTTGTTAGTGTAGTGGAACTTGGGTAGGTAAGTAAAAAGTTGTTACAGTAAGCCTTGTAATTCCAGTTTGGATAACAGCAGTCCTTAGGGATAGATTTTCAAAGCTTTAGGAATCCTGCTGACATTGATGGATTACTCTGTACCGCTCTGAAAGTCTTTCATGTTTTTGTTATACGAGAGAGTCAATTATCTGTTATCCCAGAACAGTAACCACTTGGCATGTAAGCGGAATGGTACATCATTTCAAATTTGGTCAGACACTTCCCTTGACGGTGTGTAAATTACAGTAATTGTAACATGAGAGCTTTCAGCATATATCAGGAAGGCAATGGCCTCCCTTCATGGTGTATGAATGAGTTAGATGGATTCCTTCTTAAAAATAAATAAATAAACCAAACCAAAGCTCAAAATTCATATCAAGTGGAGGATTGGAGTTAAGAAAGTTATGTTTATAAACTGTGCATTTGTCCTTCAAAAAAAATTAGATTAATGTTGTCAGCTGAAGAGAC
Source organism: Nettapus auritus (assembly GCA_011076525.1). NCBI lineage: Eukaryota > Metazoa > Chordata > Aves > Anseriformes > Anatidae > Nettapus > Nettapus auritus. The sequence goes on along the minus strand of CM021766.1, from coordinate 19,944,102 downwards.
TCTCTTAATAACTACTATATTTCATATACAGAAGTTTATAAGTAATGAAAATCACAGATTTCTGTTTTGTTTTGTTTTGTTTTGTTTTTTCTTCTGTAACATTGGGATGTATCCATGTGCATGTCTAGCTTTTCACAGTCCAAGTCCATCAGTAAGAAAAAAAAAAAAAAGTATTCATTTATAGAACAAAATTGATAATGTAGATTTTTGACAGTCTGTAGAGTCTGTAGCAAATGGCAATGTGAATAATGGGAGTGAGAGAGGAAGAACAGTAAACTTTCACATACATCCACTCTGCTCTTTAGTACATTCGTACATTCATTTAGTACATTTGAAGGAAGTAAAGAGATACGTCAGGGTTACCAGAGTTTTGCTTCATCCATTTGTATCAAGCTACATGATTTTTCAAAAGTTCCTATGAAAATTTTGTCAGTAATTGAAAACATTGCTCTTATAGTAACCCTTGCTAATGCACGTAGGAAGGAGAAAAAATTGCAGAAGGAAATACTATCTGTCTGATTTCATAAAAGCAGAGTTGTAAAATGCCATGAGAGAGAAAATGCTGTGATCTCACATAGATATTCCCTTTTTACTTCAGTACAGACAGCAAGCAAGATGCTTTCTTGCATTCTTCTTACCTCAGGTAGAGCATGGTGCATCTTTCTTGGCATTTGAGAGGAAAAGTTCATTCCAGTGCCAGAACAAGCAGGTTCTGGCACTGTCCCCCAGGTGTTTCCACTAAGTTTAGCCATTTGCAGGCTGTCAATGCCACTTCCACACATCAGCAGCCTGTCTGGGGCTTACTGCAGAGTGTAACTGAATGTTTTTTAACAAGTTTGGTGAAGATGTTTGAAACATCTTCCCTTCATAGTTAGGAGCAAGTGCCTCAAAGTTCCTTACTTGTTTAGAAAATGAAAACCCAATTCTTAGGTATACAATTAATGACTATGCAGATGAATAGTGTCTTAGCTTGTGAATTCTCACTCTATTGAAAATTTAATTGCTGTGCTATACATCTGGACTACAGTTATACTAATATAATGATAAGATGTGACAAAAGGGTTTATTTGTCTTTCAGTGGAAGCAGAAAGTTTGAGCTTATCATTTAGTCATTAATAATGTATAAAATATTGTTTTCCTTTTTTTAATATTATGATCATGGCAGATGTCAGGCATATTACTACTTTACCTTGCAAATCAAATCTATTTGTTAAAAATGGTGTAGAGTTTTTCTTCTTACATGAATATTCAGAGAAGAGTAATACACATTTGCATATTCCTCTAATAATGTCCATGAATTTCTACAAAATACTAGGCTACTGTGATTGTTGTGAAAGTCTGTACAAAAGGTTTTCTTTCTTTTTTTTTTTTTTTTTTTTTTTTTAGTTGTTAATATTGAAGTTGAAAGGGAAATTAAGCTCCTCAGTTAAAATACCACAATATATGTACATTTGGGGTAAATGAGGTATGTGCAAGTTCTTGCATGTGAGGTAGGCTAGCTCATCACAGACCGTGGGAATTTAAGGTGAAATTCTTAAGCTGCCTAGCTGTAAGTGTCGGTAATACTTTGGCAGTGTGGTTATGCTGGATGGTCTCTTGCTTCTCATGTAGGATACAGTTATCCTAATATATGTTGGACTGTATCTGCAAAACTCGAATGGTCCCAGTTTTCTCCCATGCTCAGGCAACTTTATCTCAACCCTGGTCTGTACATGCAGTACCATCTAGGCGTTTCTTGAGCTTGCTCTAAAGTAGACTTGAAAGTATGGTGAGCTGAGCAGACAAACATGCACTGACAACTTTTAATAGGTCTGCAGTACTAAAAGCAAGAGCTTAGAAACCTATCTCTTATGTGCACAACTGTAGTGAAATATAACCTCTCAACTGAACACCACCCTGTTCAGCTACCCATTTATTTGTTGAAATCTGAAGTGAGATGGCCAAGATATTTTGTTTGCTTGTCTGCTTGTTTTTTTTTTGCAGATCTATCAACAACAAATTATATCAGGCAAATTAAAAATCACACATTTCTGCTCATATGTTAAGACTCGTCCCACCACCACCTCCACCCCCTCCCCCACCCCCAAAAAATAAAATAAAAAATAAAATAAAATAAAATCTCATGAGTTCCAGGGAGGAAGTTGAATAGTTGAATAAGTTTACTCTTAAAGAGCAAAATAGAGTTGGAAATGACACCCACATGAGAAAAAAATATCTAGCAAAATAACATTTTAAAATATTTGTGAATATTGTATCAGCTGGACAGTGAGTAAATATGAAGGCAGTATATATTTTCAGAGACAGAAGAGGAAAGATATTTAGCATCTTGATCTTGCTTGGGTAGTTGCAAAGTCCTCAGAGCTTCCCCCCTTCCTCCCTCCCCCAAAATAAATAAATAAATAAATAACAATAGCCCAGATTGTGCAGAAAGCTTTGTATCTTGATGTTTTGCAAAAGGAGTGACTTGCAATTACCTGTCTAGCCATCAAGCATCTTGATTTAAATATGCTTTCCTACTGTTGGGGCACTTATATTAGAGAGCTCCCAAGGGAGTTTTGTTTTGTTTTGTTTTGAGTATCACTGCACAATCAGATAAAGCAGCATTTCTGTGACTGAGTTTTGAAGAATTGTGGCTGGTGAGAACAACTGTTAGAACCATATATTTGAATTCTTTCTACATTGCTGTATGGAATATCCTGGATATATAGAAAAAAAATGCATGTGAATAAAGCAACAGGCATATCTTTTCCAAAGCAAATAGCAATCTTTCCAAAGAGCAATAGAAATTGGGGTAACAGCTTAACCATTTTAATACCACTATTTTGCTCTCTAAAACATGAATGGTAATTTTGAATTTTTGTGTATTTTTTTGTGGATTTCACCCAGCTCTATGTTCTAGTAACTAAAGATTCAATTGTGTTGTATGTGAGCGCTAACCTAGGAAGTGACTTAAATTGACTTCCAGTCTTGTTTTCAATCTGTTGAAACTGTGTTCTTGAGAGAAGCTGTGGTGATACAGTTTGTCCTTTAACTCCCATGCTCTGTGAAGAGCATACTGCTGTCTGGCTGTATGCTGAACAACGCACAGCTGAGCTGAACATCATGGCTTCCACAAAGGTTGGTGCTGAATAGCATGAATGTAAGAAACCCTTAAAAGCTTCAAATTAGGATTTAACCCTACCTTATCCTTTTTGTTTCCTGCCTATATCAACTTAATATCAGCCATACATATTCTTACAACTGACTGCTTTGTGATTTCAGCTGTGAGCCTTGACAGATCCCTAAGACATGTCATTAGCTGTTCAGGAATTACAGCATACATGAGTGAGTGTTGAGGCAGCTTACTTTGTTGCCCTACATAAAGTTCTGATCAACTAGAATCTACATCCATTACTATTAACTTAATTGTCCAGAACCATGACTGTTCATCCTGATTTAGGTCCTCCCTCCTCATGTGACGTTTCAGGGCTACTGGGTCTTGGCTGTTCTTTTTTCTTGTCATCTCTTCCAGTTGAAAAGGAACAAGGGTGACTTACCCATCCTGGACATGCACCAGAGGAAGAAATAGGCTAGGTAGAGTTTAAAGTTGCTGTAATATCTGGATCAAAATTAAAAGATATGTAAAAGTATATGCATTTATAAATATACTGTTGGTAATATTCCACACAATGTTGTTGGTCTACACAAAAAGTAAGCCTTTAAAAGACTAAAATACTATTTTTTAAAAAAAATAACTTAAAAAAAAAAAAAGTGATTATGACACTATCTGGAGTCATGAGCCCCTAGGAATGGGGTTGGTGACAGGCATGGGATTGTAACCACTGTAATGGTGAAGTCTAGACCTGGCACTTAGTGTTTTTTTTTTTTGTTGTTGTTATTTGTTTGTTTGTTTTTGTTTTGTTTTTTAACATTTATGATCATTTTAAAAAAATAATAATTTTATTATCATTTTTAGAATTTTAGTTTTATGAACACATTAGTTGTTTATGTATATTTAAAAATGAGAAAATAAACTATATCAAGTTTCATAATTACCAAAATCATATTGTTGTTAGGTGTTTTTACACTCATTTTATTAAAATGGTTTCCATTATTTTCTTTTCAGTGGAGAGGATATAGCAGTTAATAAAGTTTATTTTGAGAATTTCTCGATGTCCTGCTACAGCAAATTGGAAACAAAACCGCTCAATAAGCATCTGCCTAGTGTAATTGTTTTTGCATGACTCATTGTTTTTTATTTTTTATTCTTCATCTCTTAAGTAAGGTGTTGCAGAGACTTTTGCTCCTTTGAAGCTTGTCTTTTATGACAAGCCTGTCTAAGGGGTTTTATAAGACTGCTGTAATGACCCCTAAATAGGCTGACAGTTTTATGGCTGTCCCCAAGAGGAAAGCTTCCTTTCAAAAGCAGCTGAATATCAAGAAAAAAGCAACAGCTCCAAGATGACTTTTCACAAAGCAGGAAAGACTAAACGGCTTTTTGGATTAATAACAGGTTTATGGCATCCTTCATTGCCAGGCTGTCTGTCAGTGTATGACTTTCCATTATAGGTGCTGTCAGGCACTCAGACAGAAAAGTGTAGTTTAAAAATCTTGGAGCTTAAGCTCCAAGTTGATGTGGAGACATATAAAGCCCTCTGTATACACATGGGCAAGAGCCTTGAGCTCAGTGCTTGTGTTTGAGCCCACCTGATAACATTGAGGGTTTACAAAAACATCCCCTGTGAGGTTCTAGGCAAAGTGGTCTCCACACTGGCCCTCAGTCTCCTGTGAAAAACCCATAGTCTGAAGACTCCAGCACACACGGACAGGCTTTCAGCAGTCTGCACAGCACTTATTGGTCTATTCGCAGAGAAGACAGTGTGAGATGAAGTTCTTAATGCCAGTGCATGCAGACAAAGGATTTTCCCTTTTGTTTGATTGGGCTTCCCTCATTCATTAAACATGATATTAGCTGCTCAAAATAGATTTTGCTAAGGCTTGTGTAATCAACAGCAAAGTTTGCAGGCTGTCTTCATGTTCCCAGTGGCCGTGTATGTGGAAGACATATGTTATGCCCATATGTATTTCCCAAGTACTTCCAACATCAGATGTTTTTGTGTTTTTTTTTGTTGTTGTTATTGTTGTTGTTTAAAAAAAAAAAAAAAAAAAAGATTGTAGCTTTGTCATTGTGAAAGCAGTGAAGCAGTTTGTAAATTTTACATTTTCTCAGTAAAGATTCATACAGAACAAATGCTTTTGTTAAGGAACTGAACAGCACAGCTTATCCTTGATACAAAGCACTTATGAAATGAAATCAGTACTTCTGAGCTTCAGAGAACCACTCATAACAATCAAGCTTTCTAAGTAGCAGCCACTATATACATCCTCTGCAAGACTTTCATGCAGTAGTTTTCGTGGTGCCTATCTACTGAAATTAGAGCTTTTGCTTTTTGAGAGGCTATTTCAAATTAATCATTCCTCTGGGCTTTTCAGGTATCTGATCCCAAAAACGGGTAGAATTTCATCACTGCTATGCTATGATTATAATTACAGTGCTTTGTGTTAAAGTGCAGTTAGATGGAAGAAGCATGTTAAGTGTCTCTTTTCCTCATTTTCTCTCATCTTAATCTTTCCATTAGGACCCCATTTCAGCATCGAAGGACTTTTCCCAAACTGCCTCATCTCCTTGGGGCCATATTCTTGATATTCTGCTTGTATCCTTGCCACCCCTCTCATTCAGTGCCTGTCTAAAGAAAATACATGAGAGAATTCAATTGCAACACCATACATATATGCTTCCGCTACCTTGGTAGTACAAAGCATGACCATGAATCTCTTTCACCCCTTCCAGAGTCCGGCATCAGTTGTCACTTCTGTGATCCCCTTTGTACTGTGTTTAGGTAGTGGCTACTACTAATGTCCAGAATTGTAATATAAATTTTCTAACAAAAATTCAAAACTATTCAGAGGGAGTAACAAGCATTAAATGTGAGAGAGAAACAAGCATTAATTGTGGTTGGATACAAGTTGTTTTGAGGAAGCTGGTTTTGTTGTCTGCATGCTAGACTGTCTTGTTGCTGGTTTGTTTTAATAGAAAGGGTGTTCCTTTTTTGTTCTGTGAAATGAATTGCCAGAACTGCTTTTCTTCATTAGGGAAATACTTTTAATTGCTAACTCATTTCCTTCCTCTAAATTCCCCAAGCTTTATTTTATTATCTTTGTTCTCTCCCTGAAAAAATGGTCTATTTTTAATATGCAATTGCCTCTTTTCTCTTTCCAAGGTTTCCATTTTAGTCTACAAATGTAGCTTTTAGAAAACATAATTGTCTGATTAGTTTCATAAGTGATTTATCTAAAAATGCCCATATTACATTCAGAGTTAAAGATGACTTTTTGAACATAGTATTTGGTGATGAATTTCCTCAGTACTAATTTTTGGAGCAATTTCTGTGATTTTTAGCAATATTTAGGTAATAATGAATTTTGTTAAAAATGAAATACCAGTTCTTTGTTTTACAGTGATAAAATTAAGTGTCAATAAATATAACTCCATATCCTTGATGGCTTCAGAATTTCTTTATTTTGTGTTGACTGAATGGAAATCTAACAATATGATTTCAATAAACTCAACAAACACTGAACATCAAGAATTTAAAGAAGGCTTGATCTTCAGTTGTGCTGAGCTTTTATGAATAATGTATGCATGCAGCATGCATGAGAAAAATCAGTTGTACTGCAGAAAATATGGAAATATACTCAAGGAGTCATCAGACAATATATCTTTAGAAAAGTGTAAGAAATTAATTTTCTTTACAGTCTACAGTAAGATAGCCTCAAGTAAAAATAAACAAATAAATAAATAAATAATTTTCCCTAAAGGGAAGAGTTATGAGAAAGTTTCTGATAAATTTTTCCTTTAAACTCTGAAAGGCTGACAACAGTAATCCCCATAGCTGGTGCAAAGTCTTTAGAAAAATCCATTGCTTTAAAGCTGTATTTGTCAATAGGATACAGGTGATTCTTATTTTATATATATGCAGTACTTAGGCTGGACTGTGCTTATAGAGAAGCAATGCAAAATAATTCTCATTTCCCAAAAATACCCAGAAAACAGCAACAAGAAACAGCAACAACAAGGAAAAAACAACAAAAAAACACACTTGTGTTCAACAGTCAGCTCCTTAGATATTTTTTCTGCTGTGTCTTAAAGCAATTATGGGCATCTTTTCTGTTTTCTCTGCCTTTTCTTTCCTCTGGTAACATGTTTCTACTTCATTACAAGGTGATGTAATTTTTTTTAATTAAATTTTAATTATCTTCTATATAATTCTATTTATCTGTAGAACTCTCCATATGTGCCGTATAGCCATAAAATTATTTTCTTAATAATTTATTTCCTTACGTGCAAATCCAACATTTTTCTTTCTTATAATATATTCAGTTGAAGAAATATATTATGAAGCAGGTACAATCAACCAAACCCCTTAAACAAGTCTGATGGAATGAAAACTCAAAGGTGTCTATTAATTCTAATAAAGCATTACTCTATCACTGGGAAACTTATGGAAAAATCCAATGATTTCTTTTCTGTAGTAATGCATGTTCAAAACTACAAAGGCAATGACTTGGAATACAGTCACGGTTCCTCACTGTATTAAGACCTCCTGAGCGGCTCAGGCTAACATTATTATTTAGCTGCATGTTCAATTTTCTAGTTATATAGTAAATTTGCAGATAGTAGAAAAAATAGGATACAATAGAGATATATTTAGTGTTTCATTCATAAAATACATCTGCGTGAAGGTATGAATCTTTTCCAAAGAGCAAGATTTTTTTATTATTATTTTTTTAATCATCCAATTAGAAGTGAATTTGCTTAATTCCAGAATTATTCAAAGTTGTTTTACTTGAATTAAAACAGTAAATGATTTTTTTTTTTTTTTAATGTCAAATTTAGTAGCTATTTATAAATGAGTAATTCCTCATACATGGAGAAAGATGATTGAGCTGAGGGCTATAATTTAAGTATTTGACTTGCAAGATTAAGAGTTTTCTTTACGCATGGACCAAAATATCATTTAAAGCAGTCTTACAGAGCAATCAGCTAGGCTCAGGGTTAGATCTACCTGGTTGTGGAGGGAGTGGCTTAGCTACTAGTAATTAACTGGAGTAACTTGCTTTTATTAGTTATGAAAAACTGGAGATGAAAAAAATATATATCTGTTCACAGTTTAAACATTGCATGTTTACCTGAAACAAGCTGTTTGGGTAATTATTTCTTTGTCTCTTGGGCCTCTTTCCTTGAGACTTTGCAATGCTTCAAATGTAACTTTTAATTTCTATGGAAACACTGTCAGAATGATAAGTTAGAGTGGGAAATATGTTGTCAAAACCTTTTCATTTACTGTTCCTCCTTTGTATACATGACAGTAGTAATGGCTTCTGTTGACCATTGAAGAAGAAAATAATTTGGTAAGGTGTCTGGCTTTTCTGTCATCTTCCTGACAGTATAGTTTTAATTATGTTTATTTGTATGACTAACCTACGGCTGCTGAGGTTGTTAGAAGTTGCTTCAAAGTGTCGCTGAGATTTACTGGGCGAGTACATCTTGGTATATAAAGTACAACAAAAGAAAACCTGAAGCAGAAAACAACCTGATCCTTTCTGCAGCAGTAAAATGCATCAGTAATGTTGTTATTGCAAAATGATTTCCAGCTAAAATAGGATTTGTGGTCAATATATTTAACCTAGAATATTGTCCTGGTTTCAGTTAGGACAGGGTTGATTTTCCTCCTAGTAGCTGGTAGAGTGCTGTGTTTTGGATTAGGATGAGAAGAATGCTGATAACATGCCGATGTTTTGGTTGTTGCAAAGCAGTGCTTGTACCAAGCCAAGGACTTTTCAGCTCCTCGCTCCTGTTCTGTCCTGTCCAGTGGGCAGGCTGGGGGTGCAGCAAGAGCTGGGAGGGGACAGACCCAGGACAGCTGACCCAAACTGGCCAAAGGAGTATTCCATACCATCTGACGTCATGCTAAACAATATATAGGGGTGGCTAGCGGGGATGGGGGGGGGGCGGCTGCTTGGGATAGACTGGGCATTGGTCAGCGGGTGGTGAGCAATTGCATTGTGCATCACTTGTTTCATACACACTATTATTATTATTATTATTATTATTATTATTATCTATCTTAATAAACTGTCTCTATCTCAACTCTCATTTCACTTTTCTGTTTCTCTCCCCCATCCCAGAGAGGGAGTGGGGAGGGTGAGCGAATGGCTGTGTGGTGTTTAGCTGCCAGCCAGGTTAAACCACAACAAATATGAACCAGTTCATGTAAAACATAAGGAATTGCCAAATATGTCTTCAACTCAAGACCACAACAGTAGGAATGAGTTGTGTTTGTCCTTGGGAGTGGGTTGTGTTGAGTGGGTGTCTGATCTGCATGGCAGCATGGCCTGGTGCTAAGGGAGTCCCATGCTGCTTGCTGGGTACAGGAGGTGTAGCAGAGGGATTTTCCATCATGGAGAGAATTCTAAATTCTAAGTCTACCTATTCCATTTTCTATGCCACTGTTTATTTTCTATTTATGTTATAATTTTAAAACACTTTCATTGAGATTCCTGCTATTTTGCCTTTTTTTTTTTTTTTTTTTTTTTCATTTTGTTTTTAATAAAAAAGACTTACTTTGCTTTCATTGTAAACTACTTTTCTCCACAGCAGTGTACCCTGTAAGGATAAAGAAAAACTTCTATTCCTACATCCATTCTTGTATAGCTTTCTTCACCTCGTCATTAGAGGTACTTTTTAAAAATTAGATGTTTAGCCTTTCATATAGAGACTACCTCTTAAGTAGCTTGCACAATCTCAGCACAAACAAACTCTGACATTGATAGAAATTTTTGGAAACTCCTATACCTGAATTTTTAAACATGTAATCAGTTTTGAATAATCAGATTTCAAAAATTTATTTATGTGCTAAATAGTGGCTAGTGATTTATATGATTTTGAGTGTAAACAGATTGCAGTAGAATGTCATAGAGAGTATTTTGAGTGTTGATATCTCAGCTTTGTCATCCAAAATAAGCAGACATTGCCAAGACTCTCACTGTTATCTGAACCATGAACACAATTACTGAACTAGATATCTACTAGCTGCAGAATTTGAGGGACCACTAGCACAGTCTCACACAACACATGTAGGATTTGTGTATTTTTACCTCTGAATTTGCTGTGATGTGGGCATGACAGCAACTACTGTCACTTTAAAGAATGCAAGAACTAGGAAGATTTCTTTCCACAAATACATATGTGCTGATCTCTCCCTGAATAGCAAATGTACCATAAAATAGTGTTTTGGAGATGTAAAATGAAGTACCCTTGTAAGACTATAGCTATTGGAAATTTTATGGATGTTTTCTTGTAGGATATTCTAATAAATTATGTTTAGAAATGTTAAAAAATACGATTATTTTTAAAGTCTTGGCTCTGAGTACTGCTCCTCACTTTGCTATGTCATGGTAGTTGTTACATGAACTTACTGTTCATCTTGCCTTGAAAACCATCACATATTTTGCCATAGATTTCACTGATGTGGTTAGAGGCACTGTATGGTTAGGATTTGAGGATAGAGAAAAAATTTTATTATAATATAAGATGATTTCATGAGGTAACTATTTGCCTTGCTGAATGCATGTGTTTGGAAGCAGAGCTGTCATCTGCAACACAATTGCAATTTGTATTTTTGTTGACTGTTGACTTGCAATTTTGCCTTTTCTGCTGCTCCCAGGAGCAATAGAACTGAGTATTTCAAGTGTGAGTTTTATATAAAACTAAGATTCACCTTCCATTCTAATCTGTATTTTGCTATGTTTTTCCCCCATGTCAGGAGGATACAGACCATAATTATTATACTTCAAGGACATATGGCCCATATGATTCTACTAGCAGGGATCTGTGGGTCAATATAGACCAAATGGAGAAAGACAAAGTAAAGATTCACGGGATCCTCTCCAATACCCATCGGCAAGCAGCAGTAAGTTGTTCTGCTTTTTTCTTTGACTGACATGGATTTTTTTTTTATTTTTATTTTTAGTAAGTACCGTTGGCTCACCAGTGAGTGATATAACAGTACTTACTAAATATTTTGACTACTGTTCACAGAGCTGTATCTTTGGGTTTTAGTTAAGCAATGAAATTCAATGATTCCACATTGCCTTTTTGCCTTTTTTGTACCTGATATAACAGTCCTTCAGAGATGTCCTTACAGATATATTTAAAATGTATTTCTGTTTTTAATGTTAGATCTCAAACTATCAAACAGTACTTCTGTTGTAGTACTTGCATTGTTGAAGTGAGAAGAAATTTTGTCAATGACATCAATAACAATGGAATGGGATTGAGGATTAAGCTGCTGAAGTTTTAAGCCTTCCATGAAGTGTATCTGTTTCCACTTCAATTTTGTGTGAAGTGTCCTAGTAACTTTTTTTTTGGGGGGGAGAACAATAAAAATCCTTGTCTTCATATAGCAACAGAAGTGATAGATGTGATCGCAGTTTCAGTCTAACAACAAATAAATATTATAAAGAGTGTAAATAACCATTTTGTTTCACTTATTGTTGCCTGGTAAAACAGGTATGAAAATATGAGATTGCTTACGTATATAACTGAATACAATGATTTACAAGTTATGTTCTCAGATCTGACCTGTGGCTAAAAGTGCATACAAGAAGAGCCAATGCTAACACAAATTAAATGTAAAAAATTATAAATCATAACTGTGGTTTGTGAGATTCTTATTTCGCTAATTTAGCTCCAACAAAAAGTTGGATTATGCCATTTTAAAAAATGAAATAATACAAAATAAAATAAACCAAACGTTTTATTTAAAGTTGTACAGTTTGTTGAGTTGTGTGTGTTGTTTGTGTTTTTCTTTGTTTATTGGTTTGTTTTGAGATGAAAAGGTGTTTAACAGCTTTAAAGCTGAGAGAAAATCTATGTTAAATTGTTAAATTCCTCTTTTATGTCAGTTTATCTGATATTTCCCTGGCACCAGCCAGGTGACTGGCTCAGAGGAATGTCAGTGGCAGCAAGAAGAGATACCCCAGTATTTAGCTCAAAATGCATAAAACAAAGTGGGGTGAAAATCTGCTACATTTGACTAACAGACAGTCCAAACCATAAAATGCCTTCCTTATAGCAAAAAAGACTGTAAGGAGATGAAGCAAATACAGAGGTCTCAGGCAGTTGTATATCTTTCGGGTAGATTTAATAAAGCAAAGTATTGGCTATTTTCTTAACATAGTTTGTTTCTAATGAGAAAAAATTCCAAGAGTACCTATGGTGATCTGTGTTGAGGGAGAGAATGGAAATATGCATGCAAAAACTAATAGAGCAATTAAAATAACTATACAAGTTTGGAAAAAACAAAAAACAACAACAACAAACAAACAAACAAACAAAAACTATTAGTCTTGGATGTTAAATATTAATGAAATTCCTTTGAGAAATTTTAACCTCTTGAAGATGGCTCCTTCCACTCCCTCTTTCTAAACATTACTATTTCTAGTTGGGTCTGTGAGGTTCTACATTTAAAAATGTCAGTTCCAAGAGGGATATTTTGCTGAAGTCATTGAAACAGAGGTTTAAAATGAATTAATGTTTCTAGGCTGGGTATGGGATCAATGTGGAGCATGGCAGACTCCTGAGCATGAGAGCTTCAACTTGATCTCCCCAAATGAAGTGGTTTAAGACATTTCCACTTAGCATTATCCGCCCACTCCATCTTTCCTGCCAGCTCTAGTAGAGAAGGCAGTGAACCAAATTTAACATTCATCTGACATTCATCTGTATTCATCGTTACCAAACTATCTTGATCTGTGAACTAGATTGGCTGCAGACATGTCTACATGCTGTTTTAAAGAACCCTTCTACAGTGATTTATTTCATATCTGTTCTGAATGCTGAAAGACCATAAACTAGTTTTATCCCATACAGCTTTATGTTTTATGTTTTTATAACTAATTTCATGTATGTATCTGAGCATACAATAATAATGTGTTTTACAAGACTAAGTTATTTTTTAAAAAGATGCATTCTATCAACTGTTTAGATATTTTACAGGAAAATTTCTCTGCTTTTAATAACATCTTCATAATCCACTCTCCATTAGATTTCCTTAATTCAGAAAGAATTAAGAAAAAAATCAAAATAGATATTTTAATGAATTAGAGATTCTAATACTGAATCTAGAAGAAAAATAAGTGTCCTATGGATTTATTGATCTATTCATTTCTTTTTTCTTTTTTTTTTCAGACATTCAAGGTGATTTGTTTGGGGGTAGAAAAAACAAAATTGTATAACATCTGTAGCTTCAAAGAGTCTGAGTAGATCATACATTACTAAGTAACCATGTCTTCCCTTTTCATCCATAAATATAAACTTTGCAAAATGTCTTTTAAAGAGTCACGTTCTTCTGTGACTTGTAGATGAACATGCTGTTGTTTTTTTTTTTTTTTAAGATTACTTTCAAATTTGATAGAACAAGGAGTTAAATTACTAAAGATTAAGTAGTAATGCATTTTTCTTGTAAGGTCAGAGAGTCTTTGAATGCTAAACATTTCTAACTGAATTTGTGTCTTTCTTCTTTCAGAAGCATTTAATTCTATGAGCTTACTCAAACTGCCAGGGCTTGTTGTAGGGAAAGGAAATGAAGAGAGGATCTGTGAAGTGATTTTGCCAAGCATAATCAATGTTTGGGGAAAATAATAAACCAATACTAATGGAACAATTAAAATGTATAGCTCTATAGGATTTATATCAGTAATAGTGTTTGTTTGTTTGTTTTTCAGATCATTGCCACCGTCCTCTTAACTCTATAGAAAAATTTTAGGTGTGACTTGGGTGCTCAATTTAGATGAGATGTATAATATTTGATTATTTGAACACTCACTGAGATACAGGACTAACTCATGCTTGTCATGCTCAGTTTTCTTTCCTGTCAGTCCATTCTGTAATTTATACATGGAAAAAATATTTTTCCATAAGTAGGTCAAAAATTCCAGGATTCTTTCTGAAAAACAAGACATGCTTTATAGTGCCAAAATTAAAAAGAAATTTATTTCTTATGGTTAAAAAAATAATAATAAATAAATAAATAAATAAAATCCTTAAATCCTGTTGATTCTTTAGTAAGAAGCCTTCATTAAACTATATAATTCTCTGTATTAAACACCTATTGCATTGTCAGAATTTAGGCCATCACTTTTTGATAGAAGTCAAAGAGATAAACAGGGCTTGAGAGGGCATAAGATTAAGGCTTTATCTGTTGCAAATATTATCATTATCTTAATATGTACATTACAACAATTCAGAGGACTGTGAAAGACAACTGTGCCTCTTAAAAGCAGTTTAATGGTTATTCAGAAAGCTAATGTTAATAGGAAAAATGGATAATATTACATAATGGAAAGAGGGAAGGTCTGGTCAGATTTTCATTTTTTTAACAGTGTTCTTGGAAATTACATAAGGACTAGAACATAATCTAAGTGGAATACATACATAAACATAGCATACACGTTTTCAACAGTGAAAACTTTAAAACATGAAAAAAAATAAGTTCTTTTAACTTAATTCATGAGCTGTCTTTTGCTATGCCAATGTGATTAAAAATGTTTGGTTGTGGATACATATTTACATACATACAGAAGAGGTCATTAGAACTTACTCAGTCCAATTAACACACCGCAAATGGATTTTGCATTCTAATTAAAAGTTTGTTTTTTTTGTTGTTGTTGTTTTGTTTTGTTTTGTTTTTTAAGTGCTAATAAATCCTGTCAAAATTCTGTCTTCCGCTTAAGTGGAAAGAAAATCTAATTTAAAGTTCCTGTAAATCTTTAGCTGTTAATTTCATGCTAAATAATTCTGTAAACATTTCTAGTGGATGTAAATATAATCCTTTCTGAGAGAAGAAGTAATAATATATAATCCAGATATAATCCATAAATAAGAACAATAAATAAATAAATAAAATATAAATAATGGTTATTTCCTTTCTTTTTTTTTTTTCTTTTTTTTTTTATTTTTTAAAAGTATCAACTATTGCCCTTTCTTAAGTGAAGACATCAAAGCTGAGAGCCAAAGAATAGTCAACAACAACAAACCTTCCTCAAACCAATTTTTACTGTAGTAACTCCTCTTAAATGCCAAATACCAATGAGCTACATACACAGTTCCTATTTAGGCTTCAGGCCATTATGCAAATTATATGCTTTTATGGGATATAACTTTAAAGCAATGAAAATACTTTTCTGGTATTTCAGCACACCTTTCTGTCATGGCTACTGATTTGTTCAGAGTTGAGACAGGTAGCACACCAGGTGATAACAGTGGGTGGCCACATTAGTCAATTAGCTGTAGGAAAGCAGTGGAATAGATGGGAAAGGAGAGAGCCATAGGCAGAAAGGGAAAATAAATTTAAATTTGAATGGTACATTATGAAGACCTGAGGTGAGGAGATGTATGTTCTCTAAATCTCCAAATTACTGTTC
Organism: Nettapus auritus; assembly: GCA_011076525.1. NCBI lineage: Eukaryota > Metazoa > Chordata > Aves > Anseriformes > Anatidae > Nettapus > Nettapus auritus. The sequence continues at coordinate 19,928,577 of CM021766.1, read as the reverse complement.
TCTGCTTTGAATTAATCTGATAGTAACCTGTAGGCTGTCAGAGGAAAAATATTATTTTTTTCTTTTTTGTATTTTGCTGTAGGTAGTTTAGGTAAAGTTTGTTAGTACTTCTGTTGCTTATTTTTTATAAGTAACTTCAGCCTCTGTTTAGTATTATAAAGAGGTCTGGGAAGTGGTGTAACTCGGATTTAATGAAAAAAATTGCTTTCCAGTTACCTGTTTTAATCAGATAAGCATACAAGTAACATCAAGAGGTCAGGGAAAACACCTGAATCTGAAGAGATGTGGCTGGGGAGCAAGCCACTCATCACCAAAGCAGCTTAGCAGGGATTCTGTAAAACTGATATATAGATGGCTCTTCATAACAAAGAGGCTTGAACTGGTTTTTATTGTTGCTTTTTATTTGTTTGTTTAGGAAAAAAATCAACAAATATTTCTTAATTTAATTCTTAGAAGAGTTAGAGTTATAAGTTCTGACTGAGAGATATGTTCTTTTTTTTTTTTTTTTTTTCTCAGTTATGTAGATGAAGTCTTCAGTTACGTAGATGAACATAAAAGCCTGAAAGCAGTGATACACAAAATTGTTCTCAGTTAACTGTTGGCAATTCCAAATTTAGAATAACAAGGCTCTAGTGAAAAATAAAAAGCAATGATTGAAACAGATATTTGAAGTGGAGAACTCTTCTTCCTTTTCTTTTTTTTTTTTTTTTTTTTCATAACTTTCTGCACAATATTGATTTTATTTTCTGGTGTTGTTCCTTTCAGAGAGTAAATCTGTCCTTCGATTTTCCATTTTATGGCCATTTTCTACGTGAAATTACAGTGGCAACTGGGGGTAAGTGGCTTTCTCGCTGTTTACTTTGAGTAATTTGAGAAGAGTTTCGAGTTTCTTGCAGGTATTTTAAATCTTTTTTTTTTTTTTTTTTTTTTTTCCTTCCATACATGTCAAGAGAGAAACTGGAGTATTTCTTTAGGGAATTTTGCTTTCCACATAAAAGAAAATTACAAACTGTCAATATAATGAAAATTCAAGCTGCATGACTTTAACTGATATAAAACCTTCTCAGTGGAAGACTTCATAGTGTTAATTGTTTTCTGTTTATGTATTTCCCCCAGCAATCAGATTTGTGTGTGTGTGTGTATAACATTTGCACTCAGGGAGACAGTGCTGGGGCCAAAAAAAGGGAGAGAAATGTCAGCAGGTTTGTGCTGCATGAGGACAGGGGATTTAGTATCTGATGATGATAAGTGCTGGTAGAAGTACGTAACTTGGGTCAGAAAGGGAAAAAAGAGAGGCAGAGGGGAGCATTGTGGAGAGCACAACTGCAGCATACTCTCATCCTTAAGAAGTCCAGCAAGTTCACAGACTCTGGCTTGTGGAGGTCTGCTGAGAGGTGCAACAGGGCAAGAAACATAAATAGGGGCTACTGTCACCAGGGCAAGTCCTGCCCTATCCCTGGTCAAGGTTTCTCCTTCTCATGCTTTGGGTGGCCAGTTGGTCAGGACCTGAGGATGTTGCACTGGAGCTCTGAACAGGGAGAGTACAAATAAAAGGTTAGGGCAGAGCAGCAACCAGAGCCTCAACAAGAGTAGGAGCAGGAGTGCAGGTTGATGTCTAAAGTTCTGTGTTAGTATCTCCACTTTGCTACCAAAGTAGAATACAAGAGTTGGACAGAGGTGAAAAAAGTCTGATATGAAATGGTTAGATTGCAGTCAAAATGATTAGTGAAATAAATAAATGCAGAATTATGGGCTGACTTCAGTATTAGTTTTTTTCTTCTTGGTCAGAGATGGCATTTTGATGCTGAGAGAGACCAGATGAGCTGTGAATGACTGATTGTAATCTTGGGCCTTGTCTGATTTTTAGTTGTTTTGGTGGTTGACCACTGACACCTAGCTCTGTATCCTATTACTAGAGGAGTTGAATTTCATGTGGAGTGAAAGCATGGGGTAGGATGGATCCTGCACACCTAAAGAGGCAGCAATGGGGACAATGTTCATTCTGTAAATGCCCTCCTGACCTTGTTTCCTTGAAACTTTGTAAAGTTCACTCTTTCTTCAAGTAATTCTTTTTATTTGGTCACTCTTCTGGGTCATCAATTTTAATGAAGGCCTGTCACTGAAATGCTGCTTTGATCAGGCTCCTCTGCATGCCCCTAAACACATTCCTAGGAGTAAAGATTGGCTCTCAAGGAAAGCTGTGCAATAGCAATTTGCAAGGGAAGTAAAATTATTTTAGTGTAGAACATTTTTGGATTATTTATTTATTTTAAAATAAATAAAACAACTGCAACAAAGAAAACTTGCAGGTATTTAGGGTCAACTGCAGCTTTGAAAAATTTTTTATCTTATTATAGTTGATGAAACTCTGAATGATAATTCTTTTTGTTTTGCTCTGCTTCTACTAAATACAACTGTACTGTAGTGCGTAGCTTGTGGATTATTGCCAAGCTAAATAGCACTTTAACATCACGCTTTTCAATATAGGCCACTGATGTTAGCACAGAGACACTTCTGTTCTTCATGTTACACTTCCATAATTTTCATGCTCAAAATTAAGTATGAAAAGGTGAGATCTAGTCAATAATCACTTTAAAAATATTACCTTAATAAAGCTAAGTAACTGTAAGTTATCCTGTCAATTCAGGACAGGATGCAACTTCTGCAACTTTAAGTCTTCTAAGCCTTTTTGGCAGGAAAAGAAAGATCTGTTTCTGTGATAAACCTCTGATAAATGTTCCACTTAGGCTCTATTTGCAAAGTTTGTTACCACAAGTTATCTGTGGTGCAGTGTGACTTGTACTACAGAGTCACAGAACAGTTGAACTGCTGGTGAACTGTCCCTAAAGCAGCCAAGAATACCATTAGCCTAGTATTAGCAGCAAGGGCACATTGCTGAATCACGTTCAACTCATTGTCCGCCAGGACTCATAAGTCCTTTTCTGCAGAGCTGCTTTGCAGCTGGGTGGCCCCCAGCATGTACTGGTGCCTGGGGTTTTTCCTCCTGAGGTGCAGGACTTTGTACTTCTCCTTGATGAACTTCATAAGGTTCTTGTTGGCCCACCTCTCCCGCCTGTGGTAGCCTAACAATAAATGGTAAGGACTTTTTATACTGTATGGTCTACTGTGTCTCAGTAGTCAATATCTTATAATGGCATTTTTCTTATTAGAGATCTGGAAGACCTCAAGAGGTTATTCTTGGATGAAAAGAATAACAAAATTAATGTGTACAGGTGTCCCACATGACAAATGTACACTTTCTGGGGAACAGGATATGATTAATTATGCTAATGACAACACTGCAAACCGTTTTTACCTCCCAGTCATGAATTAAACAACCTTGTCAAAAGGAAAGTTGGGGGCAATGGTACATTAAATCCCTGTCACAATAAAAATGCCTACTCTAATGTTTTCCTCTTTTCTTTATGTAGGTTGTGCTGTGGCATAGTACAGTTTCCAAGTTACTTAAGATGCCTTTTAAATTTCTGAGGAGCATACTCAACTTATTTTTCTCTTTATTTTGTATTTAGAACAGGGAGTAAAAATAACTAGTTTGAGGGCTTTACTCACTGATGTCCTCATTTAATGTTTATCAAAGCTATTTATTTTATATTAAATATAAATTTAATATAAATTAAATGTAAATAGATTTATTTAAATTAAAGTAATTTAAAGAATTACTAATTATTAATATAATTAACAATTTGTGGTTCTTTTTCAAAGAACCATGTCTCTCCTCAAATTTTTATAAACCATGTTTTTAAAGTAATGACATGTTCTATTGTGATTTTTGTCTATAACTGTAAGCTTTCAGTATTGGAAATTGCAGCAAATACATAGAAAAGGTGTTTGGAATATAACCCATGTATTTGTACAGGCAAAAAAATAAGTCAAAACTCTTCCTCAAATAGATATGTAAAAGTGGTGGTTAGTTTGGGGCTAATTACTACTAGGGGCATCTGTGAGTACATGGTGACAATAACTTTCCCTTATTTGATAGTGCATTTACTTCCACTTAGACCTGTTTTGTGGCAAAGCAGAATCTAGAAGCTCCAAAATATATTAAGACATTTTGCCTGGTCAATATGACCTTTGATTTAGGCAGTCTTTCAGGAACAGTCATTAAAATGAAAACCATGTGTGCATCCCTTAAGAATCATAGAATTTTCTGACAAGTAGTTATAAACTTGGATTCTCTTGTGGGTTTTGTTATTATTGTTGTTGTTTGGTTTAGTTTGTTTTGTTTTGTTATGATTTCCAAGACTGTTTCTGTTAAAATTTATCTACCTCTTCGGAACTTTTCTAGACTGATCGAGACAATTATGTCATGACTAGAACATGCTGACAATGGAGCTGTTTGTCTTGAACTGTCTGTCACATTTAATTCCCAAACAAAATGAGTTTTGAGAAACAGAAGTCAGTGCAAGTATTAATATGTTGATTGAGTGTATATGTGAATGTTTATCTAGCAAATCATTTCAGTTAATTTGATATCCTTATCAAAGTGAAATTTTGTGAATTGAAATAAATTGTTACTCTCGGAGCATCAGTTTCCAAAATGTAGTAGTATCTACTTTCAGCAAATTAAAAATGCAAGTGAGATCTGTGAGCTAAATCTTGAAGTCTCTGGTTAATTTTTCACTGAGCCTTATGTTGGCAAATAACTACCAATTTCTGAGTTTAAAAGGACATGTAGGACAGTGAAAGGTTGAGGCTTAGTCTGTTCTGTGACATGAATGTGTAGACCCCCCACTAGATGGACTAGAGGATGATGATGATGATCAGTGGACAGAATGGCTTAAAAGAAGGGGTTTCCTGTTTGAGCTACAGCAATGTATTAAGGAGCCAGGAACCCCATGAGGTGAATTAAATTAAAATATTTTATACACTTGGAGAAGCATAGCCGCTTGTGGTTTCAATTGACAGGGAACACTGGACTGCAGCAAGGAGACAGTATGATCCTGGAAAACCTAAAGGGAAGAAAAACTGCAAGAGAAAAGGATATAGGGAGAAACTAAGGTGGAGGTCCCTGCTATTAGGATAAGTGACAGACATTTAATAGATTAGCAATTTCAGTAGTAGCTCCCAGTGGGCAAGTTGTTGCACCATTGTGTCACAGAGCACAGATGAGTGTCACAGGAGAGAAATAGAGCTGTGAATGAAAAGATAAAACTTCAATGTTAAAATTATTTCGTGTTGTCTATGTTCTATATCATGCAGGTTACTATGTTATCAGTGAGTGAGTTCTTCAGGTATGCAAATTTAGAAATAAGAATGTTGTAAAAATGACGAACATAGAGAAAATAATTGTGGCAAGCTTCTATCCCTATGTGGAAAAACATGCAAATTAGCATGCTTAGTAAAAGGTTATACTAGGCAAACCACTGAATTGTAGGAGAAGAGATTATAAACTGAACAAGGCAAGAACAATCATCTGATGTTCTCTAATAGGCCAAGACTGCTGCTCCAGCAACCTTGTACATGTCTGTAACAACCTGGATGTTCCATGAAAAAATCACTTCTTTATAAATTATAAAATGTATATTACCAAGAAGAAGTAAAAATTAACAGAAAAGCAATAGATTAGTATTAAGTGAAGGAAAGCAAAAGGAGTGAGTTACATGGTTTTTGCTTTGTGAAAGCTTAGCTGATTCATGATGGGTTGACCACAGGTGGTTCTGGAAGGGGCACTTGGGTGAAAGTGCACAGAATCTGAAATAAGTCTGCCATGAGTTAAGAGCATTGGAAGAGCCTGCAGGCAAATTTATAGGTGAAATTAATAGATTATAGAGAAAGGATGCAATTCATCTATCTGTGTTGGCATCCGTGTTTTTCATCCGTAACTCATGTACAGTCAGTAGAGATGTCAACGAACACCAAAGGCAGATGTATAAAGCAGGTTGGATGAACTGCCTCTTGTATCTAATTCTCTCTGTTTGTCAGTGTATTATATCACTACAAAGAGAGCTTGGAGTGATGAGCTCAGGTATAGAGGTTTACAATTTTTAATGTATTAGTCTGGGTTTCTTAACCATAGGGTTATTTTACCACTTAGCACAAAGAAGGTTTCAGAAATGTCCACCTAATCCATGAACTATCAAATGCACTAATACATATTAAGGGGGAAAAAAAAAAAAAGGCACAAAAGACTCAAATTTGTTGCAGAGAAAAAGCATTTATTAAAAATGTTCTGCATAGGTAGGAATCTTATAAGAATTACAACAAGGAACTTCTGTTAAAAAGTTTGCAAATGCTAGATCAGTCAAAATATAGTTAACATAGCACCTTGTAGACAACTGAAACATTGCACTGAATATAAAATACTTTGGAAGTTTGAAATGACATGGGATGCCAAATACAGCATATATAGGCCAAAAGTAACCAAGAAAGTTTGAGGGCTGATGAGGATATATGGGAATTACAGCAGCAGGAGCTAAAACAATAAATGTGCAATAGGTTTTGTAATAAAATAGGGATGAGACTTTGAAAAGAAAACCATATATTTCCACATTTCTGTAGCTTACTGCTCAGAGATCTGGAAACAAGACAGCCTGTCAGACACTTCCACAGCATTCGACAGACACAAAGCGCAGACACATGTCAGCAGAGCAGTCAGCTGTTCCATCCTGTGATATTTGAGAGGACGATTACTAGTCATCTTGTAGGGAGTTTCTGGTATTTACCTGAGAATGGCAATTCATTCTCATATTGCCCTGCTGAAGTTAGAGCAAGCAGTTAAATTTGTAAAGACTGCTTTAAGAAAAGCTACTGGGGGAGGAGAGGGAAGATAACTTCTGTTAAATGATCCTTCAATGGAGGTGCATTCCTTAGCAGCAGGCCTAGGGATTGTTTGAAATAATTCTTACTGGGGCCATACTGTTTGAGCATTCCTACTACCATTAATAATGGAATGAATACCAGACAAAGAAACATCCCCAAATGATAACACGCTGTGTTCAAATAAATGTTAGCAATTTTCTAAAATTGAAATCAAGAACCCATTGTATGATCATGTTACTGCCTAAAGTCAGGTTTTGTCCTAAAATATTTGTACTTACTGAAGAGAGAGGTCTTTTTTCATCTAAGATGATGCTACGTAGACTTTCATCAAAACTGCGGATGTTTTACCCAGTACTGATTCAAGGCAAAATCACAGGCATTGAAAATGGTGAAATAGTTTCTGTTGAAAACTGCTGTTATTGGAGCTTGTGCTGATGAGCAACCATGAAGCACCTAAGCACAGCCTCTTAACTCACCAGTTGGGACAGCAGGTTCACATATTTTATTCTTATGAGAAAGAGTAGTTCTTATTCTAGTATCAAACTGTTTATAAATGTGCATGTAACTTGTGGGAAAGTAGCAAGAGAGGAGGAATCTTGAGTTAATTAGCTAGATTGCTGTTTAAAAGTTTAAATTCTATAAATTTTGAGGAGGGATACTATGAAAAATAATTACGAAACTGCATGGAATTGTAATGTAATTTTGCATCACATTTTGCAGTACTTCGGGGGGGAGGGAAGGCAAGTGAAAGAAGACAGCATGCTACTGTTAAAGGCGTAGTGCCTGAGGCTGCACTTCCTGAGCTCCGTCTTTTTGTGTTGGCCTACAGAGTAATACATCTGAACAGGAGGGAAATCTCTCCCCTGTTCTATGTAAAGAGAAGGATCCAGATGGTTAGGATCTGAGATTGGAAAGGGTGATGATGGCTGTGAATTTGCAGCCTGGGATTAGCCTATATTAGTGGAAGTTTATCAGGAGATTTCCAGACCTCAGAGGACAAATATGTTCACATGTTTTCCTTGCATCACTCATAAATTTTCTTAAGCTTTAAAAAACAGTGGGTAGATGGAGTAAAATCTGTCTGGGTTATTTTACTGGGATATCTGGAGTATCACTGTACTACTGAGTGGCGCTTCTTGTTGGAGCCAGTCAGAAATGTGGGTCAGGGCTTTTCTGGTCATTCCTGTTGCTCTAGACCCTTTAGCACAGGAGCCAGCAGGAAATGTGTTCATTACTTAATGAAGAGCTCTTTGATAACAAAAGTCATTTTATGGACTACAGCTGTTAAATGGCAAAGGTGATATAAAGCAGAGTGTACATCACAATGTTTCTAGCCAAAACCAGTGACTCAGGCTACCCTGTGTCCATTACGGGGGATTACACTTGTCATCACCAGTAGGCAAGTAACTCTGAAGGGCTGTGGAGAGCTGGCTAGTGACTGGCAAATATCAGCTCACAGCACCGCATTTGTTTTACCTCTTCACATACTGTCGTTTTCTGATGTCTTATATTACAACACAGCTGTTAGTTGTTTTTTTTTTTGTTTTTTTTTTTTTTTTTTTTTTTTTTTTTTTTTTTTTTTTTTTTTCTCCCTGTATAGCTTCCTTTGTCTTTACTCCTCTGTCAAGTGTCCCTTCCAGAGCTACCTTTCCTCCCGTAAGGGGGAAGCCCTCATATCAACTTCCCCTGAAATTGTTTTGTCTTGCTTTCCATCAGTGAACACTTAAAATTATTTCTGTTCCTGCCTTATGCTTTATCGTTAGAAACTTGTCCATAAACAAGGCAAATATAATGATAAGTTTTGTGAGGGGAAAAAAAATCCATATGCCTTGACAGCATTCTGACCTTGACATAGAAGGGCATTAGCCTACTTAAGGCTGAGGTTTACAGGAAGTAGTTGCAATGAAGTGGTAACAGGACTTAAAATGGTCACATTTGTATTTGTAATGTTTCATAAAGCAACAGATAATTGCCAAACCATTTGCCCACATGGAATGTCAAACAAATGCTTAAATAATTTTGCAGATCAGACAATAATAACATAAATGGCTTAATGTTAGCATAAACAGACCTCAGGATAGCCAGCACCTGCTTCATTGAACATTGGGAAATTGTAAGGAATAGGCTGTGTCTAAAATGAATCCACTACTTTTTATTGTAGAATTTTACAGTAGGCATAACTTACACTGTCCTTTTTGTAGCATTGCAAAGTTTATTTAGTGCTTTTACATCATAATAAAAATTTTATTGCATGACAAGTCTTTATTTCTGCATCTCCCACAAAATACAGTGTTTATTTGGTTTGTTACATGTTTGCATGTTTACAAGTTTGAAAATGAAATCCATTTATGCCTTTGTTTCAATATACTTTGTAAAAGCTACTGCATATGTCCAGTCTCATAAAGCTTTATGTGGTTTTATTTTGCATTTTCTATCCTATAACACACTCTTCTAGCTCCTATTCTCATTGTAAAAGACTGAATAATTGAATGGTGCAAATCTCAGCTGAAAAGTCATTTACAAAGAAAAAAAAAATAAAAATATATATATATATATATATCCAAACCAACACCAGGCAACTGAAAGCTAGTGAGAACAATGGGTAATATGTTTAATTTCTTATTAAAAGAGAAAATTCCTGATAAATAGTGGAAAATAGGCCTTTTGTTGCTATAATACTGTGTTGCATTAAAATTATGTATTGATGTGGAAGTCCTGGACCTAAGGAATTGTTCTCAGTCTGTAAACCTTCTATGATTCGTAAAATATTACTTGTATATGCCTGTTTCAAACAGTCAAAATAAAAAATTAAAAAATGCTGACAGTTACATACTTTTACTTTTTCTTTTCTTTTTTCTTTTTTTTTTTCTTCTTTTTTTTTAAGGAAGTAATTCAAAACATAGGTTAGAGATCAGTCAGGCTGGGAAATGTGTTGAAGATGTAGTTCATATGCAAAGGACTGCTCTAAACTTCAGTATTTTTAATAAGAGTCAGAGCCTTATTATTTTGAATTCTGCCCAATTATAATTAATAGCTGTCCTTTTCTAAAAGTTAACATACAACTTTGACAAAAGCTCTATTCCTGGTCCTCTTAAGTAAGGTTTGTTTGAAAGTGTTCAAAGTATTCCTAATAGTATCAATTTAGATGTAAAGGGCTTGATCCTATGTATGTCGTGGTGAAGGTTCTTTTTGCTTCTCAGAGGCAAAATTGTAGAAACTTTTTGTAGGCCTTCATTCTGTAAATGTAAGATTAAAATTTTTGATGTGAAATTATGTACACTATGTGATGCTATTGTTGACTGGTACCATGACACCATGTACTTTTGCTAATTGTTCATAACAACCGGGGAAACTGAGGGCTTCATCTCCTTCATATCCATAACTGCCATATATTTATGTTATTAATCATGAAATGCTGATTAAATTCATATTTTTCCTTACGTTTCTGGTAAATTCTATGGACTAGTGCACTGACTGTTTTGGCTGACTCATTTGGCGTCCCCAAGAAGCCTGTTAAATAACTAGTCACAGAAAAACATGTCTTAGTCTTACTGCTATTGAAGCAGATTGTAAAGCTCTACATGTTGCCACAGGATGTTCCCCTAATTGCCTGTATTTTGTATCAGGACAACTCCACAACACTTCACAGTAGCTGCTTTGTTAAAATCATTTTCTACTACCGAAGGCAGAACCAATACTCACACCCACTCCTTTTCTGAAATAGCAGAGCAACAGAAATGATTACCCTAGTCAAAGGGTAGAGTATGAAAGTCTATATTTTCCAAAACACATTTACATAGAACATTAATTACAAGAAGAAGAGACTATTTTGCACAAAGTTTTTTCATATTAGTAGATAAAATGCCTTATATTCTTCCAGGATAAGTATTAGAAATATTATGGTTGGAAGAACCTCATAAACTTTTGTCAGTTCAACTAAATGGTGTTTTTAAAGCTATGATGCAGTGGCAGTCCTATCTATCCAGTTAATACATTTTTATTGTAGAAATTAAGGGGCCTTTCTCTTCTACTTTTTTTTTTTTTCCCTGTCCAGTTTAATAGCATAAAAAGTATTTCAACAGCTCATATGAAGATGTAGTGCAAGTTTTTAAACTAGCTCAAGCTTAGTCCAACAGCTAAGCACATATGCTGTATTATTTTTGTAATTTAATCTAATACTTCTGCATTGCACTACATTAGCTTTAGTATCTCTAACATGATGCAATGTTACATGGTATAAATGTGCTTATAAAAGCTTGATTTAACAAACAAACAAAAGAATAAAAAAGAAAAAGCATAATTCAAAAAATTGTTCCAGAGAATCTGATTTTTTGTATTTTATTAAGAAGGAAAATATATATAAGAAAGAGAGAAATCCTTGAAAAAATGCCCTGCTTTCTAGCTTGGAATATCTTGAAAGAGAAGTTTATTTCTTCCCCCCCCCCCCCCTTTTTTTTTTTCACTTCAAGCTTACAAATTCATTGGGCACTGAGAATATGTCCAAAGCATTTTTACCAGGAGTGTGGAGTTTTTGGTTTCTGTGCAGTAAGCAGCTTCTTGTTATCTGAAAGAAAAGTTTGAAAGCTTAGGCAGGCTTAATTAAAATCAATGAAGGATTTAAAAGCAAACATTGAAATTATTGCTGGAGAAATATAATTAGCAAAATAAATTGCATCCTAAAATATTTCCATAGCAGCCCATAGGGACCCAGTGCCAGTCTTCACTAATGAGGAAGCAAGAAATATTCCGGGGAAGCCACAAGAAGGCAGCAACAAAAAAGACTGGAACAATCCTACTGATAACACAGCCTCACATTAAGAGGCTATTTTGGCACTTAGTTTTACATGTTACCAGCTGCATTATTAAAAATATAGATATATTTTCTTTCTTCCTGTTAAGTGTCTGCTTTTTCATATCCAAAGTTACTGATTACCCACAATTTCCATTTCCTACCTGTGTTTCTGAAGACTACTACTGAGTATGAAAAACTTGTGAATCAAACCACGTAAGCCTTTTTATGCTTATTACTTCAGATAAAGTATTCTAATTTCTCTATTTGGGATCTGTCAATGTCAGAGGAAATGTCTGCTCCCAGAATTTCACTATGAACTCTAACAGAATGCAGATTTTCTTAATATCTTGAAGATACTGTTCTGGGAATGTGATGATTGTCCCACTTTGACTCTTGGAGAATTTTAAGAAAAGCAACTTCCTGCTACATAGTTTGCATTCCCTGCAGTTTGAAAACAGAGTGCGTGCAACTGCTGTCTGAGTCACATTATGAAAAATCACTTGTCCGTTGTCAGCTTCTTCATTATAACATCATCCCTTCCTTGGCAACAACCTTGTTTCAAGCCAGTCCTTGCTAAATTCATTACCTTGCAAATTGTCAGATTGATATCACTCTGTTTTCTGAAACCAAGGCCATTGAAATAAACAGGTTACTATGCATCTTTGTCAGTTTTGACCTGGGACCTAGACTTCTTCACTCACTTCCACTTCTCCTTACAATTTTGGCCTTGACTCCATTCACATCCTCTCCTCCTTCCTTCTATCAGCTATTTGACTCAATAACATGCCCAGCCTTCAAGCTTTCTCCTGCATATTCTTGCTCCTGAGATGTTTCCAGGTGTGAGCAGTGGAAAAGAAAAAAAATATATAACTATCTAATATTCAAATTTTGTGATAAAGCACTGAACTAATGATAAGAATGTTACAAAAGAATTGAAGGAATCAAAAATATTTTTTGTTGTTCTTTTCACGGAAAGTTTACCTCAAAAGTAGACATTTGTTTTTGTGTTTTATTTACACTTACTTTGGACACCTTCTTTATGTTCCCAGATATTGAAGAAACTATTCTAGATAGGGTTTTTGTTTCAGATCTTCAAATGCTAAGTACACATAATAGTAATAATTCCACACTTTATATGTGTCGTTTTGAATTGTGACATGCAAATAGGCTCCTGTTTCAGTCTTTAAAAGCAGCTTGTGTCCACGTTTTTCTAGTTTGTCTCCAGGAAACAATAAAGTAGCCAGAATCACTAACTTGCTGTTCCTGCTGTGCCTGAACTGACCAGTTCCGATCTTAGCTGTTAAAAATTAGAGGATGAATATACAAGGGGATAGGGCCATCAGTCTTCTTTAAGTGTTATGGGTTCAAAGCTGCCTTGTATTGCCAGAGACAACATTGGCATAACTTAGCACGGAGGATCTGCCCTGCTGTTCCTGTTAGAAATGCTTTAATTTCACCTGTTACCATACTAAACAATCTATTCCAGATGATGTATAGCCTATAACTCTGTCTTTAACCAACCTGAAAAAAAAAAGAAAAAAAAAAAAAAAAAAAAAACCTTCTAAAAAATCATCATAACTCTTAATGCCAGTTACCTGGCATTAACTTTTTCCATTTACCTGGAAAAAACATTTTGCATCTATTTTCTTGAGTAGAAACGGTGACTTTTGGTTTCAAGCTCCTGCACATGGCAGTCTGGGATGTGCATGCACATCTGAGAGCAAACAGTCTAAAGGCTATTGAAGAAAACTTACATGGAGGTTGTTTTAAGAATCAAGGGACTCTTTCAGTTTGCTAAAAATTATTGTGGTATTATACTATTGTTTAATCAATGAAATAAGTGCTTATTAATTTAGGAGGTTATTAATTGGACTGAGCTAGTTTGGTGACTGTTCAGCTTGAACTGAATGGCAGTAGATGTGTGATTTCATAATGAAAGATGCAGTGAATCCAAATAAAACAAGGTATTATTGGGCAATGGCTTAATAGTACAACAAAAGTCAGTTTCTATAAGCCTTTATTTATTTATTTATTTATTTATTTTACTGCAGTTTATGTTCTGTTTTCATTCCTTACCTTATGTGTGAGAGGCGTGAAACATAAAAGAGTAAAAATATCTCTGGAGTGTTTACTATGATTCTTAAATTTCACCTCTTTTAGTCCTATGGAGTAAAATAAAGAATTTCCTTCTGTGGAGTAGTTTTCCATGAAGTTGGATTAAAAGGCATTATAGGTTTTATACATTTTATTTTCAGATTCCTGTTTTCTACCCGTCTCACAAAAAGAATTGCAACCAGTATTTTAAGGTCAAAATTATGTTTATTAATCCATCGACCACATTTAATTCATGAGAGGTATTCTGTAAGCCATTAGACCTGGAGACACTGGGGCCTCCTTATTGATCAGAAAAAATATTATGTAAACTGTATGCCTGCTTCTCTGTCCAAATAATACACTCCTATCTACAACTACTGTTTCATTTCCTTCACTTTTGCAGCTCTGAGATGTATCATTTCTGAAGTGTCAGGATGGGGTCATAAAAGTGTAGGTCAACGTGTTCAGGAAAACGTCTTCAAGCATTCTTCAAAACAAGTTATATTCTTAGCCATTCTAATAAGTTATTGGTTTCTATTAAATAGTAACACGGAAGAAAAGCCACTTTTTGCTTTGGAAGAGATATACTTGCAGTGCCCTTCAACAGCCAGCCAATGGCTCAATTAGATACATACAAATTTCTCTTTAAAGAGAACTTGTGAGTTTTTACAAATGTTTATACTTCTGCAGCTGTAGCTTTTATGACCATTTTAGTTGTTAATTCCAACTTCCAACTTCTAGTATAAACATGAGCTTTTGATAACACAAAAATGAGAAAGTTGTGCACTCAGCTGTAAAAATGTCCAAGAAATAATATTTGGCACTAATTCAAATATATTCACTTAACATGTAGTAAAACATTTCAGTGGAGCAACTTGTGTTCTCTTGGTGCTTGCAATAATTTGGAGTTCTTTAGAATCTTGCCCTAAATCTAAAACGGAAAAAATATATTTATTCAAATTTTAATAGATGCATTATGAATCTATCTCCATTGTGAGGGATCAATGGTTTTAACTTATGTGAAAAGTAACTCAAATATTACTTATCAAGCACTCTGGACATTTGAAATGACAAACAATTTCATTGTTTTAGAAGTATTGCTTTCACTGATAGCTATGTGGGTTTTTTCTCTTGCTATTGTTACTGAGAAAACACAGTTTTGCTGGAAACTCAAATGGAACACAAGTATAATACCTATCCATAAATGTACACCTTAAAATAAGATCAATTATACATTATAACACTTCAGTTATTAATTATTCAAGTAAATTTAATTAAATTTCATGCAAACTAGAATGGTGGTAAAATGTTTAAAATAGTAATGCACCATGGTAAATGGTGTGTTTGGTTTAATGTGAAATAAAAAGGTAGAAAAATATGTGAAATGCACTTTATCCCTCTTATAGTTTAAAATTCATGTGCTTAGAAGTTTGTAGTGTGGAATTTCATCTGTATATTTTATTGACAGAAAACTAACCTACTTCTACCATATATTCACATTAGGATTAAGGAGATTGGAAAGATCACAGTTGTAACGAATCTCCTAAGACATGTTTTCCTTTCAAATGTGTTGAAAATATTAATCTTTCAGGGAAAAATGTAGTACTGGCTAGGCACAGTCAAGAAGATTCTGAGATATTTCTGAGGTTGAAAAGTAGTTGTTGTGAAATATAGCTGTGTTGACGTCTTGTTTTGTTTTAAATTTAGTAATTTTGGCAGTCAGTATACATATTAAAGGTAGGATCTGC
The DNA here is from genome assembly GCA_011076525.1 of Nettapus auritus. Taxonomy (NCBI): domain Eukaryota; kingdom Metazoa; phylum Chordata; class Aves; order Anseriformes; family Anatidae; genus Nettapus; species Nettapus auritus. The sequence goes on along the minus strand of CM021766.1, from coordinate 19,913,163 downwards.
TCACGGAAGCACCTTAAACTTATCAAATGTTTGAAAACTAAAAAAAGGCATCCTTTGCAGCACATTTTTGTTCTGTGCTTCCTATTCAGATGTGATGTTGGTTTTTTTTGTTTGTTTGTTTTTGTTTTTTGTTGTTTTTGTTGTTGTTTTTGTTTTTGTTTTCTAATATACCTATGTATTTGGATTTCTACCTCATATTCATATTACAAGGATATCACAATGGGGTAGTTTTTTCCACATTTTGTTTCTGGACAATGTCTTATACAATGGAATGGAATCACTCTTAGGACTTGCTACTTGTATTGGGTAGCTTAGTTTCTACCGTGCTTGCCATGGTGCAGCTCATAGAAAACTGCTCTATGGGAGACATCTTTTACCCTTACTTTTTTAGATGCAATTGATTGCTGAAATTGAGGACACATGGTAGCTTTTGTTCTTCCACAGATGCTTGGAAAGTTTTGTCTTGTTGGTGTGATCTGTGTGAAATTGCTCATCTAATATAGAATTTTTTCTCTAATCATAGGTAGCAATGAGACATATTAAACTGTTTCTTCCTCTTTTATCTGTGCAACGTTCCTTTTGGAAAAATGTTCTTTTCAGAGAACTAGTGCAGGCTTTAAAGAGGACACAAATTCCAAAACATGGAGCTACCTGCCACCCTGCTACCAGAGTTTGGCATTAGCAAGATATGGTTCAACTTTGAAAAAATTTTGAAATGTGTTCTCTGCCCATGTATATCCCTCTGTATGATGGGTATATAAATGATCAGAGGGTACCATATGTAGCCTTTTTTCACGGGGATCATAATGACTTATTTGTTCTTCAGCATTGCCCTTAATAATCAGTTGCCTTCCCTCCACTTGTCAGAAGCCAGACTACTGCAAGAGTAAACAGCACAGTCAGTAGGCAACTTATTGGGGCATTGTCACTAAGGCATAACTTACTGATGTGCCCGTTAATTGTACTGTAACTGCATAGCATTTCTGTAGAAGAGTCATGATTGTGTTATAACAATTAAGCTACGCATTTCGATAATATGGCAAATAGCTTTGTCACCTCAGTACATTAATTTAAAATTGTGACAGTGTGGGAAAAAAAAATCCTGTTTAGCAGGCAATCAACTTGTCCTTTAAATCAGTCAACACTGAAAGTGTATTTATTGGACGGTACTGTGAAACAGGTGGTCTCCAAAGATAACAATGTACCAGGAGAAACCTCAGTCAAAATAAAATGTAAGGAGTAGCAGAAAGGAGAGCTCATTTTGAACAGGATTACAGAGATCTTGTCATCTCATTATTTTCTGTGGCAGACTAACACTCCTGTTAATATTTTGACTTCAAATAATCTAACTTCATTTCTTCAGTTTGTGTTAGAGTCTCCTTTTTCCTTTTTTAAAAAAAAAATATTTTACTTTTATTTCCCTCCATCTCTCTTTAAACTAACATTTCTAGATTCTACACAACTAGAACTGTGAACTTAGTAATATGATATTGAGCCATTGATCAAAAGTTCAATCAAAAGAAAAATATTTTCTCCTCAGAATATTTCTGCATATGTTAAGTATTATCATGCATTCTTTTGTCCCATATTTTGGTGTAATGAGTTTGTAATGTCTGAAATGTGTCCCAGCACAACAGAAAATTGCACAGCCTGGTGGGACCTCATCCCCTTAGGTTAACAAGGAGAAAAGCCCCAGCCACCTCAGCTAGCATCACTCATGTTATCACCAAACAAAATGGAGGTCTCTTCCTAATTCCTAAAGATGGTGGCCTGTATGGATCTAGTGTGTCCTGAAAAGTCTACTTGTCCTTAATATTGAATGGTCATCCTTTTGTGAGGAAAGAGGCAAAAGCCAATTCAGGCAGACAGTCTATTTCCAGACATAGTTTATGGGAATTTTGTACTGAGCACGGTAAAGAAATGTGGACTTATGTGGCTCCAGAACAATTAAAATTCACAAATAGTTTCTTTGATTTGGGTATAACTGTCAGAGAGAATAAATAACTGTTTCTGAGAATGTGAGGAATTGCATCTGAACATGCATATTCTTTTTATACATTTATTTATATATACATGATATTGGGATTATGAAAAATATGAATTACTTCTTTAAATTGATATAAAGCCATGGAAGTCAGCTATATAAATCCATCTTTAAGAGCCTGAGAAATATTGATGTCACTATACACATAAGGATCATTTTACTAGTTTGCTGCACGCCATAAAACTATGATGAAAAAATCTGTGTTCCCTTCTATATATATATATATATATATATATATATTTATATTACTTTTCCAATGGTAATATTGAATTTTAGTTGTGGCTGCACTTTTTATCTGTTCTTTGATGACCTCTCCTGGAGATTTTCTTCTCCATCATCCTGGAAGTTTAGTGGGTTTTTCTTCCTGGAGGTAGGAGCAAAGGCCATTGAGCCAGTCATGAGCTTTGGAAAAACTATTTTTTTACTCTGTTGAATTTAATCTGACATGGGTATCTCAGGCTTTTACTTGTTTCTGTCCATTAGTTTTTTTCACAATATATGTTAGACTTGAATTTCAAACAGATGAATCAATGAATACTTTACTTGTTTATTTAATCTCTGGTTATATCAAGTCTTTCTGTCCTGTTGACAGTCTCAGAGTTTCAAACTGATTTGTCTGCTGTCTTACTGTCTCTAGTCACTTCATTGTTTTCTTGCTGTTATTTTGGCTTCTGTGTATTATTTTTATCCAGCAATGCTCCCATTTTGCAGACCATTTCTGCCTATATTTCAGTACATTCTTGAGCATTAAAGTGGTTGAAACAGAACCTTTAAGCTGAAAGGTCAACATTATCTTCTTAAAATCCATAGGAAATGTGTTCTTGATTTCAGCAATAGTGGGATAAAGCTGTGATGCAGTTTAGCCTCATCCTTCTATTGCGTATCATCATTAACTGAAACTGAAAACTGTTTGATGGCAGAGCAATTCCGTCTATGACATGCTGTCTCACCAAAAAAAAAAAAAAAAAAAAAAAAAAGACAATCTCTGATTGTGGACTCTGCACAGGACAGCTATATAAATAATTATAGAATCATTGAACAATTTAGATTAAGAAGGACCTTCAGAGATCACTGTGTCCAACTCTGTGCTCAAGGCAATAAATGAATCTTGCCTGAAATATTTATTCTTTCAATGTATTTAAAATATATAAAATGGGGAGTTTTTTTTTAAATTTAAAATCAATACAAGAATTACAATAAAAGTTGGAATTGAGTATTTTAACTTCAAAGCAATATCAAGGAGGTAGAACAAGAGAATATGCTTAAGACTGGAACCAAAAAAATCTAACTAAAACAGGAAAAAGAATTTGGCAGCGTGACTGTAGTCTTCACTGCTTCATAAATATTCATCTGACTTTCAGGTTCAGCAGTAGTCAGAGGGTAAAAGCCCTTGCAGACTTAATGGAGCAAGGCAGATCATGGTCATGGGAGACAAGGACCCGTTACAATTTTGTTACCATTTATTCCACTTAATTTTTGTAACAGTGCAGTAACTTCTTTAACGGCTGAAGTCATCTTCGTGTTATTAGACCAATTCAGTATTTTCATCTTAATAAGGTGTTACACAGTCCTTAAATAAAATTGCAGATTGACCTCAGAAAGGTGAAAGGAACTACATAAAATATTTTTTTTTCTTTCATCTATTCAAAAAAATCAGTGAATTAAAATCACTGGCCTAAAAATTTATTTTGTGTCCCACCTATAAGCAGGTTCCAGCTCAGGGGCATCACAGAAGTAAATCTGAGGAAGAAACAAATAAAAGTTTTCCTCATTAACGAGAGTGGAGAAACTTTAAGGAGACATTGAGTGGAAGAATCTCATTAGAAGTGTTGATTGATATCCATGGAAACCTTCTCAACCTTGTAAGAAGGTTGAGAAAATAAATAGCCATAGGAATAATTACTGAATAAGACTCAGTGCAATGTTATCAGTTAGCTGGAAGATTAAAATGAAGACGCATTTAGATTTGGCCCCTCCTCTAAGCCATCAACAAAATGAACACACTGTATGTATGAATTTGTAATGCGATATGCCTTTTTTGAAGGAAAAGTTTCCATGGTAACACGGCAGAAAATCGATAAATGAGTTGTAGTGTGATCTAAAAAGTGCCTCACCTCCAGGTAAAGTTTGAAGCAGTACGAAAACAGTATAGTTATCAGCAAAAAGCAGACAGTTTATGTAATTCAGCTGGCCACTTAATTTTATTCATGGATGACTCTAAGCTCATCCTGTAAGACCACCCTATCCTGTAACTCTAATTTCGCCAACAGTACAATTTAAGAATGAAATTGTTCTGCCCCATGGGGCAGCTGATAACAATTTCAATTGTCAGACAGTAAATACAAAGGACCCATGACTAGCTTAGTTTAACAGGTCTGCTAGTGTTTTAATGACTTTGTTCTCCATTAAATGTTCTGTTTCCTAGTATATCAGCTTGATCTCATTAAACTGCTGAGGTTAGAAAGATAATTCACAAAATGCTCATTTACGGAATTAATTAATTTATTATTTTTTTTTTTCAGGCAGAATTTCTTACTAGTTTGAAAATTAATTAATATATCACAAAATACACATATACTACTCCTGTATATGTTTGCCTTCAGTTAGTCACAGTAAAGGTGATCTCTAGACACAAACAAAATCACTGAATTGCAGAGTGGTTGAAACTGGAAGTGATCTCTGGAGGCCATATGGTCCAAACCCCTTGCTTAAACAGGGCCACCCAGAGCAGATTGTGCATGACCATGTCCAAGTGGCTTTTGAAGATCTCCAAGGCGGAAGACTTCACAGCTTTTCTAGGTGACCTGTGCTAGTTCTTCATCACCTGCTGAGTTAAAAAGTGTTTCCTAATACACAGACAGAAAGTCCTTTGTTTCAGTTTGTGTTCATTGTCTCTCATGCTGTCACTGGGCACCACTGAGAAGAGCATGGCTCCATCATCTTTATAACTTCCCTTCAGTTGTTTATATACATTCTTGTGATCCCCCATGAGGCTTCTCCAGGTTAAACATACCAGTTCTCTCAGCCTTTTCTCTTAAAAGAGTTGCTCCAGTCCCTTAATTATGTCATTGGTCCTTCATATGTCATTGACCCTCCAATAGCTCTGGATCTCTCTTGTGCTGGGAAGTCCAGAGTTGGATTCAACAGTCCAGATGTGTCCCATCAGGACTGAGAAGAGGGGAAGGATCACCTCCCTTGACCTGCTGGCAGCACTATTCCTAATATAGCCCAGGATACTAAAGAGTGTACTTTGAATGCAAGGTCACACTGCTGGCTCACATTCAACTTGGTGTTGACCAGGACCCCCAGGTCCTTGTCTGAAAAGCTGCAGCTGCTTTTCACGTGATTTCACCCTAGTATATACCCTTCAAAATAAATAAATAAATAAGTAGAAAAAGAAACGAACAAAACCATAAAGTTTGAGCTCCAGCCAATACTCAGATTACTCAAAAGTTATTCATAAATGCTGGCATTACGTGTCTCTATTCTAGTGCCATCAAACGTCAAGATGACAGTTTCCCAAACTGTGTTAATTTAAAGGCAAGCTTATTTACTTTGCCTCAAATAATTATAAAATGGACCTAATCAATTACTTCACATCAGTTATACCAGCTGTGACTTTGGACCAGCTATGAAAACAGATGTTTAAGATAAAATTTCAATGTAAATGGCATGCTATAAATCTAACTGCAGATTCTCATTGTTGTAGAATTTGAAGGAAAGACACCTGACTGCATTCAGCTGTGATGGGAGGAGTCTCACAAAGCTTTGCTTCCACTCTTGGTGCTTTCTTGCTATCAACAAAGGTTGTACATTCATATGACTTCCATCTGCTAATTTACTGAAAACAAAGAGCAAAAAACATCTGGCAGTAGAACATCATAGTATATCTAGCTATACACTTTAATGGGTCTCATTCCATTGATTCTGTACATATAGCACATACTCTTATGATGGCAGAATTAGAAAGACTTAAAATTAAATTCTGTGGAATTAAAAAGCCCTCAAAGTTGAGAATAATGACCTTTTTTTTTGCTTTCTTCAAGAAAGAAAGGAATTTGCTTTGTGCTTGTAAAAGTTTTTGTTTGTTTTGTTGGTGAGTTCTTTTTTTTAATTGGTATTGATTGTGGATGTCTTTATCAAAAAAAGTTTAGCTTTGTAACATAACTAAATCTCAGCACAGTCTGATTGAATTCCATTTGATTGCATTTGTAAAGGTGTTCCTTGTGTGGGGTCCTGTTACTGCAAAAGAGGTCTCACTTTCATTACTATGTATAGTAGAGGCTTCATTACACAGCAATAATGAGAGAGAGACTGCAAAGGTAGTAGACACTCAACTAATTAACATCTGGTTTCAGATGAGGAGAGAATATAGTATGCCATGCTGAGTAAAGACCATTTCCAAGCAAACTAAACCTCTAGGAATGGGTTACTTAAAATTGCATGCTCCTTAGCAAGGCAATGAAAGAAAAGGTTGATACAGGAAAAATGAGTTTGTAGACCCAGGAGAGCATTTGATAAGTCTTTTTATAACAGGGTAAACATTAGGTAGTGTCTGAAAGTAAGATTGTGAATTCTTAATGCCCGATCAACTTCCTTCCCTGTTAAGTCAACTGATAACCTGGCAGGAAGGTTTCTTAGGCAGCTTGATAATAAATACCTCACCAACCAGCATGCAATTTTTCTTCCCATTTATTTGCTGTTTCAAAAGTTACAGTCACTGCCTGAAGTAAATCTTCATAGCAGGGCATTGTAGCACTACAGAACCTTTTCACTTTGCTCACAGTATAGGAATTCATTCCCATTAAGAGGCTGTTGTTGAGAAACTAAGAGCAGCCCATACCTGATGAGCTAAAGGAATGTATTACCAGCAGACTTTCACTCTGAGAAATGGGGTAAGAGTGGGTTGCACCTGGTGATGGTAGATGATTTATCTCAGTCCTGTAAGGTGCTCATTACTCTGGTATCAAATCCTGTAATTGTGCCAATAAATAAAATGAGGAGTACTTTGTTGAACTGCAGTGTCAAAATATGTGAAGATGGCATCAATAGGAAACATAGGTGGACAGAAAATTACACATCAATTGGAAATGTGTATGGGGCAGCAGCTAAAGCAGCTTATGAGAGCTAATAGTCCTCAACTGTTCTAGCTACCTCCAGTAATATTTGATATAAGGGGAAAAATAGGCATTAAATAATGTTTTAAAAAATATCACTGTGTTATGATACTGCCAAAAATTTTACGAAGTATGCAGGACACATGCCACCAATAATTAGTTAAAATTAAAAGAGTTGCTCTCTTATGCACAGAATTCCTTGTCCTATTCTTTTTGTGAAAAATCCCTCAGTTAGAAATGCATAGTTAATACTAGGCACTGAAATCTCTACAGAAATTCATTGCAGAAAGTCAGTTGCAGAAAAGGTTACATTGTTAACTTGGAGATAAGAAGATGTTCATATGGAAAGACCCAAAGTGTTGAGTATGCACAGCTTTGGGAAAGAGAGGACTTGATTACAAACTTTAAGTATTTAAAAGGCCAGTGAAATCGTGATAGGAAATATTTGCTCAGATTAAGGAGGATGGCAAAGCAAAAAACTTGGACTTGTACTATTTTGAGAACTGACAGAAAAAGCAAATTTCTGAGCACAAATGGATCAGTAGCAGTGAAAATTTAAGACGAAATATTCAATCTGTGCAACTGAATAATGAGTACTATACTGCAAAGGGCTAAAACTTCAAAGTTGGTATCTTAAATTCCTTTCTTAATCAGCACTAAAAGGAAGACAAACTAAGTACTTCAGTAAATCCTACCATCTTTTATTAAAGTATCAACAGATCAGCTTTTTACTTTCTTTTCCAGCACCTAGTTCAGAAAATATTTGGCTGACAATTAATAAAATTAAAGGATATCAATTGAGTCAATAGTTGCAGATCAAAATTGCATGAATTAGATGTCAGGTGTTACTTTTTCCCCGTGTTCTCTCTATGCATTTGATTTTGCTCAAAGCAGACACTAATATGAATAAGAAATGTTGTACGTGCATATGTATATTTTCCCAGGGAGTCTTGGTGAATGAACGCAGCATGAACAAGTTAGTTTTACATATGAAATTTAGAAACAATTATGGTAAAAGGCTCACTTTTCCTCTACAGGAGATGAAGCACTATCATAATGGGCTAGTTTAGATCCAAAGATGACATTTCCCAACGGTAAGTGCCAATGGGATTCCAGCTTTTTTTGTCAGAGGACTAGCAAAACTATGCCTGGGACATCCAGGAAGAAAACTTGACACTGATTAAAATAGATTTCATTACGAATTCTCTTGCTAGAATGTGGTGGGAGAACTTGTGTGTTATGTTTCTTGTTATGAGCTCAAGAGTTCAGCCACACTGTCATAGGATATATCAGAGTGTGTTTTGCTGTGTCATCTGTGGTTCATATACTGTGAAGACAGATCATTCTCCAAAGGACATATCCACCAGGTTGTTTACTGATTTTGACTGATGTGCATTATGTGGTAGTTACATTTTGTTCCCTGCATTTAAAAAATAATAATCATTATTAAAAAAAAAAAAATCATGCAGCAGGTGGCTTTCACCCAAGAAGAATTCCTACTAGCTGATGTTGGTACTTGCTCTACAGTGTATGCGTTTTCATAGCTTATTAATTTGCAGGTCAAGTAAAAGGACACAACTCACACATTGGATAAAAGGATGAAATGTGCAAAACCAAGCAAATGACACATTCTAATGTAAAAGGTTAAGTGTGGCTGAAAATAAATTGTCACTGCAGAAATATTTTTGACTGAGAATCTCTATCCACTTTGAAACTGAGATGTGTTGTACTGAAGATAAAATGTGCAAATAAGTGAGGTTTCAGTAGAAATGGTTCTCCACTGTTTACTGTGCACAGTAAACTTCTCTTATTCTGTTCTGTGCAAAAGGTGCACATTTAAAAATATTTTAAAAAGTAGGTAAAAAAAGTAGAACACAAAGCAATGTTAACAGAAGCAAAAGAAACCATTCAGCTACGCTTTCTAGTGCAGTATCTGAAATAATAGCTAACTTTATGAATTGAGAATGAAAGAGGGAAAACCATTTGTCATATTTAATATTCTAGAAAGAGAGGACTCAGAATCAGAGAATTGTCTAGGCTGGAAGAGACCTACAAGATCACCGAGTCCAACCTCTGACCTAATACCAACAAGTCCTCCACTAAACCATATCCCTAAGCTCTACATCTAAACGTCTTTTAAAGACCTCCAGGGATGGTGACTCAACAACTTCCCTGGGCAGCCTATTCCTGTGTCTAACAACCCTTTCTGTAAAGAACTTTTTCCTAATATCCAACCTAAATCTCCTCTGGCCCAACTTTAGCCCATTCACCCACCACCCACCTGCCCAAATTAGCCCTCCACCTTTATTGGGGAGTGAATATATGATTTCTATCTGCCTGAGGTGTAAACATGATCTTTTTCCTACAGTTGGGTGGAAGGCCTGGAAGTAGCCTGGGGCAGATATGTCACTGGGCATCACTGAATACTTCTTTTCCACCAAGCTGTTCAAAAAATGCCCATGGCATTCAGCCACTTGTGCTGCAGGAAGAGATATTTGGCTGCCAGCAGGGCTCCATGTCAATGTCTCACTAGGGCTGAAGATGTTTACCTGAGAAATGCAAGAGAAAAGCCATCCTGAATCAGTGCTGCTAGATAATTACACAAACCTTTAAGCTAGTAATTTAAACATATAGAAGTTTAAATCACATTTCCAGTCCTATATTCCATGTGTTCCTATATTCAATGGCAGTTATAGTCCTTTCCTGAATACCATATTACTATTGGCAGGGGCTATAGATATAGGCATTGTCCTTTATTAGGGGAAAAAAAAAAAAAAGGGGGGGGGGCAGAAAAAAAGACTTGCTGTCAAGCCTGTTAGCCCTTTTGGATGCTGTGAGCACCCTAAATATTGACTGAATTCAATAAGGTGTTTCAATCCTTTGCAGACTCAAGCCTTAAATACTTTTATAATTCGTTAAATGTGAAAAGCCATTTCTGTACCTTGTAGAATATTCAACCCCTGTAGGGCTTTTCCTTTGATTGTGTTACTAGCCAATGCTGAATAACTGAAGCATTACATTTAGTCATAAAATGTAGGGATTGCTTAAAGGCTTCACTGTAAATAATGTGTATTTATTTTATGATTCATTATTTTCATGAGTATATTAAAAACTGCATTAAAATTTAGTTTTGATGCTTAACATAAATTGAATAGTTGAGTTCTCTCTTTTTGTTATGCCGTCTTGTGGATTCACCAGTTTTATTTCAGTAGGTATTTTTAATAGAGTTGTATCCTACTGTTCCTATAGTTTAAATAATTTACTCTTCTCTATTTTCTTTTTTTTTTTTTTTCTGTAGAGGAATGGCTTGACATTCATTGAAATCAAATTTATAAGCCACTGTTTCTTACATGATACTGTTTAATGGAATTTCAAAAGCTAAAATAAAATGTGGAGTTGCAATTTCTTGGGAACCAAAGCATCTTCCTCCACAGAGAAACATAATTACTGAAAGACAGATCTTTTTCCAAGATTTCAGATTGCTTTATAAATATCCTGCTATACTCTCAGTATTCCCATTTCACTACGTTTTCTGTTGTTTTGGTGGTGGTATTTTTTGGTGTTGTTTTGTTTTGCTTTGTTTCTTTTTACTGCTTTATTTTGTGCCCTATCTAATGCTAGACATTCTTCCTCATGCTTCATCACTGAAGTGTATTTGCAGATAAACAGAAAATATCTGTAGGTCATATCTTCTACTGTCAAAAGCATCCTTCAGTCACTGTTGAAAGTTTTTTAGCAGGCAGTCAGATTTCAGCTCAGGATGCTCATTCATCACTTCCATATCCTGGAATAGAATAAAAAGATCAACTCTAACTAGCAGGTTTACACTGCTAATAACACAATTTATGCATGCAAAAGTAAAATTTTTCATTAGATTCCACTTAGGCAGGAAGTTTTAGAAGTGTGAGACAGAGCAGAAGAGCCTACATAAGGTCTTAAATGCAAGTTGGAATCCCAAGAAATTTTCAAATTAACGTTAATCATACCAGCATGTTGAAGGCTGCAATCTCATAAAGAATTTAAATTGTCATAAGCCTGCATGTCCAACAAAAGAAAGAGTTTCAATCACACTTGACTCTTCCTACTACCTGCAGTACTTAAGGGTATTGTCCTTATGATAGCAGAAGTCCTTTTGCTGCATTTAATTGAAGTGCAGTAAGGAAGAGTTTCTGTTGGTATTTTGCTGGTATTTTTCAGACCCTTGGTAGGAGGTATATAAAAGCTTGGAAATTGTTTGAGGTGTGGTGGGTATAATTCATTGGATGAGGATGTTGATTTACATCACCTTGGAGTGTTCATTAAACCCAAAGCATTGAGAAGTTAAATTTCTATTGGGAAGCATTGGAGTCCTGGACTCTAAAAAGAGTCTAGTCTTGGAGGCAAAAAATCTGTGACATGATGATTGCTATTGTCATACTGGTGACAATCGCTTTCAAGGTTATAGAAAATTAGTAGGCTTTTATTCTGATGTAATCAACAGGTGTGGTACCAGTCATTAGAACTGTGCACATAGAGAAAACAGTCCTGTTCTATGACACGGATTTTGAGAAATTTCCCCCCCAGGGGTAGGAAGGGGAAAGAGTTCACTTCTGATAGTAATGAGTGTTTCAGGAAACAGCTTCAGAGAAAACAACCAGCCATGGTGCACTGGTGACTATTTGGCTTTGTGTACTGCCAGAGCAGTCCTGTTTCAGCCTTCCCCTCGGATAGCTGCAGAGGGAAGAGAAGCAGCACAACACAGATCTGTACACAGTTGCACTCTTATCATGGTATCCCGCACTGAGAGATTTCGTGATCTTTATTGTGAGCTTATATTATTGTGTAGAATCAAAGTCACACCACTCACATTGTTAGAAACCCTCTCAGAATTGTTTTTTTGAGGTGTTGCCCATTCTGCATGATGTAAGAATTTGCATGAAGATTGTAAAATGTCATCATCTGCAAACAGAGGAAAATGGGTGGTGAAGGGACAATTTAGGGACAGAAATATGCATTTTCTCAAAAATCCTTGCTGAACTTTTCACTAATGCAGTGCTTCAGGTGATGAGGGTAGAATCCAGGATTGACTAAGAATAGAATTGTTGCAACCATTTGGACACTGTTTTTCCTGAGCCAGGCAGCTTAGCGCAAAAGAGGCAACAACCACCACTGTAGTTCAGGGGATGACATCCCTCAGTCTTATAGTCCAGTATTATTACTGATCAATAGATACTAAGATGATCATAGTGTGTTTGGCTTGATTGCTTTCTCAGTGTGTTGGTCCCATCAATAGGACATGCTCCAATCATTATCTTCTTTACAGAGAAAAAATATTTTATTATATAGTATGCCACTGTAAATCACAGTGAGTTTTCCTTCTGTCACTTTGATGCAAATAGTTGCATGACATCTTTTTCTTCCACAACTCCTTCCTGGCTGATACTGCACAAGATAGTCAGAATGTATGGGATGCTAGGTCTGCTGAGATTAACAGATTCACTGTGCTGCTCTTCCTCATGTAATGAATCAATACAACTCCTGTTGTAGTGACTGACCTATGTCAGTGGAGTACAGGTGTAGTTGGGTCTGACCTCTTATCAGGATCCTGGTTTCTGAAGTGTTTTATATAATGTTTGCAAGATTAAAAGGAAAACATTAGTGCCAGGTTGGGAAGATAATAGCCAAACAGAGGATTGTAATATACTTTGCACTAACTGCCACTTCTACACTTTTCCAGATGAACCAAATCTCTGGGGACACTTTACATAGACTCTGTTACAAAATCTTGGTTATTGCTAGCTGTGATTTGCACTAAGTGTGCAGATGGTGTGAGTAGTAATAGACAGTACAAGCTGTCTGCTCCTTGCTTCATTCTAGCAAATTAATTTCTAGTCAGAACAAATTATGGTTGGTTTTATGTATTTGTATGTCCACAGTGGATTAAAAATAAAATAAATAAATAAATAAATAAATAAATAAAAGTTAACCATTCAGTATTGGCCTGAGAAAACATATAGGGAAGATAGAAGATAACTGCACTTAGTATCATCAAATCACCAGAGTGATGTGGGTTGTTAGAAGGGACCTTAAAGATCCTGTAATTCCAATCGCCTCTCCCATAGGCAGGGATACCTCCCACTGTACCAGGTTGCTCAAATCCCCTTCCAACCTGGCCTTGAACACATCCGGAGATGGGGCATCTTCAGCTTCTTTGGGCAACCTGTGCCAGTGCCTTACCACCCTCTGAGTAAATAATTTATTTCTAATATCTAATTTAAATCTATCATTTTTAGCTTAAAGCAATTGTCCATTGACCTATCATTACGTTCCCTGACAAAGAGTCCTTCCCAAGCTTTCCTGTAGGTACTGGAAGGCCACTATATGGTCTCTCCCTGGAGCTTTCTCTTCTCCAGGATGAACACCAACTCCCTCAGCCTGTCTTCGTAAGAGAGGTGCTCCAGCTCCCTGATCATCCTCATGGATTGATCTACATTTGGAAAAGTAGCCTCCCAGGCTAGTGACTTTTCTTGTGAAAGAGCTGTGCTATGTATTACAATTCCAGTAAATGCTCTTATGGCATGACAGATCAGAGGCACAAACTCTGGTACGTCATAGAACCAGGACTCACTCTGACTAGCATTACAGGAAAGAATATCCTGTTGTGGCCTACTCAGTTCTGGGACTCCTGCAGAACAGTCAGTATGGAAGAGGCCCTGGCTGCTTGTTTAACCCTCCTTTTCTCCCTAGTGACTCTTTTCCCATGACAGTTCCACAATCATCCTCTGAATTCTCTATCCTCTTCAAACTAATCTCAAACTTTATTATTATTATTATTATTATTATTATTATTATTATTATTATTATATTTTGGCTGGTGCACTAGGGTTTCTTTCACGTTTCTGTTTGGTTGGTTGGTTTTGTTTTCTCCAACATTCTTGTCTGCATTGAGAACCCAGCTGTCCTATGTAGACAGGTATACTTTTCCTTATCTTATTGTCTTCAGTGCATGTGTCCTCAATTCCATTATAAGAGCCAAACTCTTGGAAGCCACCAAAAAGTATGTTTGCTCTGAAAGTGATTAAAATTCCAATGAATAAACAATCAAATACACCCTACAACTGCTGTAAGCAGAGACAGAGTGCAGATGAAATGAAATTTGTATGGGTGGGTTTTTTTTAAGTTCTCCCTGCAAGTAGTATTTACAAGGATGCAAATGAACACCTACTCTACAAATCACTAAAACACTAAATTCCTACTCAAAGCTGTAGACATAGGCCCAGACTGTCTTTTTTTTATTTATTTTTAACCCTGAAAAGGTTAGTTATAAATGTCCAAATCACCCTTCTTTTCTTGTTTCATTTCCACTCATTTCGAACACAAAATAATAACTTTTCCAACTGTTTCCATCTACATTTATATTTGATAGTCATCTATTAGTTTCCCATCCAAACCATATCTTTGCAGTGTCTTTTCAGACCAGAAACACCCAAGCAAGAATTGATGAATGTTTTGTGATGACCTTGAAGGGGAGTGATCTGTGGCTTTTAAAATCCAGTGGATTTTTTAAAATCCAGTTGCTCCAGTAGTCCTGTGGATGCTGGAGATCATGGTGTCCTCTAATAGTGAGGACTGACAATTGCAGCTGAGTCCTCAAACCCAATTTTGTGAGAAGACTTGCTCACTATAAGAAGTACTGATTGGTTTGAGAATTTTTTTTGTTAAGTGACCCAAAATGTATATTCAGTATGGACACCTGAAACCTTTCCTGCTGCCTTATTCTTAATTTCTTGGCAAAGACCTTGTCAAGAAAGAAATCTTGTGATGGTAGGAGACACTATTTCTTTTAATCTATCAGTAAGAAATAATGGCATACACACCTTACCAAATGAGATCTTGTACTCTGAACAAATAGTTATGTTCCTCAAAGAACAAATATTTTAGAATGTACTTAATTAGCTCTATCACTTGGTTTCTTGTTTGTCTGATCACTGAAATCTGACATATCAGTAGATGCATCTTCAATTTGTGCATATGATTCAACAATCATATTTTGTCTATCTTTTCTGCATTTTTTAATATTCTGTATTTTATGCAGTAAGTCAATCTTCTCTATCATGAGGATTTCTATGACTGTAAATAGGTATATATAACACATTATCCAATATTTTTATTCACAGGAAAATACATAACAATATCACAAAAAAAACTTTTAAACTTTCTTCAGAAAGAGCAATGGCGATACCCGATATTATGAGGTGTGGGGGGGAAATATTTTTTCAGAAACTAATAGTACAGTGTCAAAAGGCAGTTTGGTCAAGAAACTGTTAATATGTTGTAGTATTTCCATAACCTTATCCTGATATTTTCTCTTTTTTATTATTTTTTGTTCCTCTTAAGCTTTGCTAATATCTGAAAGACAGAGGAAGTTCCAAGGAATTACACCTTCAAGCTATAGTTTTGTGTTTGTGGGTTTTTTTGTTGTTGTTGTTTGTTTGTTTTTATTTTTCCATCTGTTATCAATGAGTGTTCTGCAATGTGTACAGCAGCACCATGTTGTTTCGAGCAACATGATGGCAATATTCCTCTTTACCTGTCTGCCTGGCCCCACATCTTTTAAGCTCAGTCCACAGCCCTTTTGCTTTATCCACAGCTAACTGAAATTCTGGCATATTTTCTGATTGTCTCTTTGTTGACTTGATGAGAAGGAAAATGAGTTTTGTCAGACTCATGAATTAATTGCCCTTACCAATGGTAACTTGTGAAAGTAAGAGATTTTGGGGTATAAAACTCGGATGAGAGTAACAGCAATGGTGGGTTTCCTAAGACAGCTGTGACAGTCATGGCAGCAGCCAAAAGGATGCCAGACCATATGTTTATACACTTTCAAGGGAAACAAATAGAGCCTGCAATTTTTTTTTATTTTTTCTTTCAAGCTAAATGTAGTAAAAAATGTCATTAGTTCTCCATTCTTCTTCTGATTCCATTCATGACCTCCAAAATGAAGATAACTGTGAGAGCAGGTGGTAGCTGAAAGCAGTTTTGTTCCTACATCTGCCTGTGCATGCATTTTGAATTTAATTTTTCAGGAACTTCATTTCAAAAATAACACAATGTGCAGAAGACCTTATTGTGTCTGTTGAAATTTCATGGGAGGCAAGATTTTCTTCTTGTGTCTTGATGGTTTAATCCATAACTCTCCAATTCATTATTAATTCAAAATAAAGTGGTTAAAATGCTCATGGAAAAAAACGGTCATCACTTTTCCGTAGCTGCTATCTGATAAGAAAAGCTACCTATTTTGTCCTACGTCGCAGCATACAGACATCTTCTACCACAGCATTTTGAAACTGCCTTATACTCATTACAGCTAATGTCTGTCTAAAGCTTTTTACAGTAAGAGTAGTCTTCTAGCTGCCCTGCCACAACTTTTATCTTTTGGATGCATGATGAGTCATGGGGCTACAGTTGCTCTCCATAATGTTGAAAGGAATAAATATGTGTTCTTTGGGCAGAATGTAAATGGCTTTTTCTTGGCAAATACCATCTAACCACAAGTGATGATTGCTTTTGGTAAATCTAAACATAATTTTGTTGTGGCCTGCACTTTGGTTTAGGAGGCAGAGATCACTGTGTATGTACCCTGTAATTACATGGTATTTACCACAGATATCCTACTGCTGCTTGTAACTTACCGTATGATTAAATGACCAACATTTATCATCAGTGAAGTGTATTCTGCATGATATACATCTTTCA
The DNA here is from genome assembly GCA_011076525.1 of Nettapus auritus. Taxonomy (NCBI): domain Eukaryota; kingdom Metazoa; phylum Chordata; class Aves; order Anseriformes; family Anatidae; genus Nettapus; species Nettapus auritus. The sequence continues at coordinate 19,896,267 of CM021766.1, read as the reverse complement.
CAAACTCGGACAATATGGATGTAACTTAAGATCTCAGCCCATTTAAAATAATTTTTGGTGTAGTTCTGTCTAAAGGCATTTTCTGTTTATTTTCTGCAACTCTTCCTCCAGTAGTTATGTTTAAGCTAATCAGGTGATCACTGGAAGACTTATACAAACCATTTGCAATCAGTCATTCATGCAGAGTTTCTTTCAGATCATGTTTCTTTCAGATCATGTTGAATTTATGAAAGGTGACCCATTAGCAAGGTTCTAAAAGACATGAACCATGTCTACTTCCATGTCGATTGTACTATGGTATACAAGCACAGACACAGTTTCATGATTGTATAGTATACAATGAAGTGTCCAAAGATCCACATACAGGCTACCTATCCTAGCATGTGCATCCTTCATATATAATACATTGTAAGATATTATAGTTTTTACCCACTTCGATTTTTGTTTGTTCTCATGTTTTGTTGCTTGTGTTACTCTAAACCAAATGTTTTCACAGATGCACTCCACAGCTGAAGAGTATAGCTCAAAATGATAGTGAAACAATAAATGGGGGAGGGAGGGAAAGAAAGGATGAGCCCAAGATTGGTGGCTGCTTCTTCAGCACATGGTATATCTGTTACTGTTCTGGCTGAGTATTGGTTTCCCTTTGTTCACCAGCCCCTCCTTTATCAGACTGTAATGAGAATTAGACCAGTGAACTGATCTTTGTTGAAAATGCTTTTTGGTTTTTGTGTGGTTTGATAGAGATTGTCATCCAAAGCATTATCTTCCCCCACACAGTCATGTTGGCAAGTTCATGAACAGGGGAGAAAAAATGCCCAGGGAGATCTGACGAATGGTACATCCAATTCTTATAACCAAGGCAAAGTCATGGAAAGGGTCAGAGCCATATGGTATTCCATCACAATGGCTGCACTGGAAGAATCCCCTCAGAGAGGGGATGCAAAGTGCAATCAGAGACCATGGTGATACGTCTCTGTACTCCCAAACTTTAACTGTGAAAGAGGTATTACCAAGAACCACATTCTGAACAGGCACACATGGACGGACTTGCTCTCCTGAAGCCCAAGTCACCGATGAACATCTGTGTTCCAGCCCCTGGAACAGAGAATGTCTCTACCAGCCTCTATCTTCTCATTTTGAGCTCTATTAACTGCTAAGTAGTCCTGTCTGAGGTGAGCTCATACTGCCTCCCATCTTTAAATCCTGTGTCCAGCACAAACAAATGTGGTGGACAAACAATGAAGCAGAGAGCACGTAGCTATGACAGGGAGTGGGAATATGGGATTGGTGAGGAGTGGTAATATGGGAGGAGAGAGACAAAGCAGGAAAATAAAATTTCTCTATTTTCAAGTTTGTTACTACAACAGTTTGATTCAAGAATGATTTTTTTTAATGTTTTACAATGTTAAAATACCACTTTCCCTAGTAGTTCCATGCAAACATTTTATTAATGACATCTGTGCAGGCATGAAAATGTTTTACCCAATCGGTGAAGGAGATGTATAACAGATACAGAGTGCGAAATTAGATTTCTCCCCAACAGCTCTATTCAAGCTTCATCCTAACATTTAGTAACACCAAGGTTATTGCAATGACACAGCTGCTAAGATATTCAGCATAAGCAAGATAATCCTCCTGCCAAACTCTTTTCTCTGGTTCCGGCCTGTCTAGGAATGGCACTGGTCTTTGTTTGGCTAGAGCTGAGAGGCACTTGGGAGCTATTGCATGGCAGTATCTCAGATACTGTATTTCATGCCTCTGTCCAAGAATTTTCTCTGGGGAAGTATGTGCCTGATCGGACAGGAACTGATACAAGGCATTAGACTCTAAGTAACCTTTGAGTTTTTTTCTCCTGAACCTGAAAGCATTCATGGTTTGAGTCATTAAAAATATGCAAACAGATGTGTCAGTTACAGTTAATTTTGAGGGTTGCTTAAGTCCCTCATAGTGTCCTTATTTACAAGTGCTCATCTTGCTTTTCTGCTCCTCCTAGTGATATCTAACAACCTCCTGACAAGGAATATCATGTGGCATGTCAGAAGTGAAACCTTTAATGGAAGAGTTTCACGATACATAATCCTCTAAATCCCTTTGCTGAATTGAATAGGATATTCATCAGAATGGGTTACATTCCACCAGATCATATACTTTTTGCAACAGTCATGAGTAGATGGGAAACTACAACAAGCTGAGAAAATTATTGGCAGTGTATGAAGAGCATGAAGATTCTGGCTAGCTTTTTTTTTTTTTTTTTTTTTTTTTTTTCTCTCATGCAAAGACACACAAGAAGTCCTTGTAAGGTTAAGCAATTAAGAAAGAGTGTTATACTTATGCCTTGTGGAGTTTAGCTTTCAGATAGCCCACTTTTCAGGCTGAAAGGAGAAATGGATTGGTGCATTCAATCTAGTCAAGCAAAAGCAAAGCCAAAAAATACATATAATCTGTTTTTAATTCATTTTCCCCAGAAGGCTGCAAGAAATTATAAAAATAGCATGAGACTGGTTCATTTTTAAACTGATCTTGTAAGCCTATTAAGGTATTTAACTTTCATGGATTGTCTGAGGGATATGGAGTTGCTGTTATCCTTTTGTTTAATTACACTGTAATCTTAGTGCAATTACGATGACGATAACATTCTTCCACACACATAACACTAAATTAGCCATTTGGGGATAAATGACATTACCTAAAGCTTACTTCAGTGAAGTATCAAAGAAACACTAATGTAGTTATGTAGGACAGGGTGTGAAAGTATATTACACTGTTTCTAGAAATCATAATTCCAATATATTTTAGAGACTTAAAAGCATAACATATTCTTGAATTTGCTTCATCGTGAAATAGTGATGGAAAAATATCAGGAAAAGCACAGAGAAAACACATTCTATTGTATCTGAAAAAAATACGCAGTGCAGAGTTTTGTGGGCTATGCTTTAAACATCCATGCAATATTTGTCAAGTTCTCCAAATAAATATGTGAGCAACACCGTTCCTGATACATTTTATTTTTCCAATCTTGCCATTTTTCCATTGAATATAAAAGTGTCTTCTGAGTCCTTTTGTGGTGTAATTCCAGCAACAAAAAGAGATTCATCAAGTTTTTACAGTTACTGCTGAAGAGAAAAAAGGTAAGACAAAAAATAAGTTATATGTCAGAAAAAGCCAGTTGGACAAAAAAATCATCCTAAAAATAAAATACATGTTAAGATTTTGAAGTTATTCTATGCAGCTCCAATTAAAATAGTTACCAAAAAGTGTCCTACTGGGCTTTCAACCAAAGAGAAAACTTGTAGCTCTGATCTTTTCCAGATATGATCATAAATAAATGAAAAACATTTTGAAAATATATTTTGAAATGCATTTTAAAAAATAATAACTCTACTGACAAGGTAAATTAATAGAATTATAGTGGTTTATAAAACTCAAATACCATTTTTTCTGGTAAGGAACCTGGACTGGTTATTCTCAGTTCAATTCTATGATGTTGGTTATAATTGCACTAAGGCAAATGAGGTAAAAGAATGGAATTAAACTGATGTAATAAATATTTCACATCTATACATATGTCTTCTAACCTCATAAGAATATGTATCTTATGTAGTATGTTTTATTGCTCTAGAGAAGAGTAGCTGCAACAAAAGGGCTGAAATTTTCCGTTACTTGAAACATTTTTTTTTTTTTAAAGATATGAGCATGAAGAGATGTTAATAGGTATGGAAGAGTCCTTTCTAGGAAGAGTCTGTTTTTTATAGTGTCATCTACATGTGGCACAAAACATAATTTATTCTTGTATTTGAACAGAGGAAAGGTTTTTGCAAATTAGTTGTTTCATGTGTTGCAAGTTTGAAGTAAGTTTTCCTGAATGGCTAATGAATAAAAAGATATCAGAATTTTATTAGGTGATAATTTTTAATAAAGCTTTGTATATAAAAATCTTTTAAAGGGGGAATATAAGTGCTGGTGAATGAGTGAAGAGAATCATTTGCTTAAAAGGTGGCATTTTCTAGTGGCAGAAGAATTTGGGATTCACTGATACTTTGAAAACACAAATACATAACTTCTTGAGTTATGCTGGTATTCTGTACCTTATATCAATCTCAGCTGTTTTTTTTTTTTCTTGGTTGGTTGGTTGTTTTTTTGCCTAAAACAACACTTCTAAAATTTTCCTACATTCCTACTGTGGAAAACTTGGTTGTTTGTGCTGATGGCAGGTGAGGCCATAGCTTTACCAGACGATCTCTGTGTCACTAATGGGTTTGGACTGTTACTACAGTGATTTGAGCAAGGCTGCATATGACACAGGGCACACACATCATCAGATGGCCCTGAGGGCAGAGGCTGCAGTTTCCTTCCTGCCCTTGTCTATTACAGTACACCAGTAACCTTTACAGAGGGTGTAGGTATATTTTACTAACTCATTTCTTTACCTAAAATTGGGATTCCTATCTAAAAAGCAGTAACAATGTTCTGATTTACGTATTTAATTTATCTGCTGCTTTCTGTTTATAAGTGTGAATATTCAGAAAATACCCACATGGTATTGCAGACAATCTCATGCATATGGCCTGAGATTTTGCTGGATATCATTAAATGCAATAATATTTGACTCAGAATGTGCTCAGTGTGGGAATTATTTTACCTATTTAAACTGCTATTAAAAACTCAGTCTTACAGGATATTTATTATAAACTCTCGTGTCCTACTTCCCAGTGCCTATCTCTGGTCTATTTTTCCCACTTCCCTGGCAAATAGTAATTTAACAAGAAAAATGAATGCACTACTAATGATCACAGTCAGTGAATTGGAGAACTCACTGGAAGAATTTTTGATCCACTTTCCCATTTGTTTTCTTTGGCAAGATAGTAACTCTAGCAGCTGAAGACTTCAAGATGGCATGTGAACCAATTTTAGTTTTAGTTTTTTTTTCCCATTAAGTTCTGAGCAGCTTTTCCTTGTCTTGATCAGTGATGTCCGACTCTGCTTGATGGGAAGCCAGGCATGAAGGAGTTTTTTGGCTCCACATCTGAGTGCAATGGTTTTTGGTTTTTTGTTTGTTTTGTTTTTAAGAGGCCCAAGGTAGGTCTTTTATCTTTTCTTTCCTAGTATTTCCTCAATCATAGATGAGGAAGTAGATCCTCAGATGGAGTAGATAACACATCCAATTTGATGTCAGTCTTTAAGCGATATGTAATTGCTAGGCTGGGGAGTAAAGTTATGACAGTTGTGGTAATTACTAGTCTATATGGTACTGTACTTGAGCTGACTGATTTCCGTCAAAAATATTCAGTGCTCTTCATCTAAGATGGTAAAGCAGAAGTACCACTACCCATGAGGTAGCTTCACGGTCATAGGAGATACCACCCAAGACAGATCACCTCAGAAGGCTTTAATTATGCTTGGACAAGAGCAGAAGTGGCCAGAGAATCAAGAAGCTCCTGCCAGTTCCTCTGCAGTATTCTCTCTTGGCTGCACAAATAGTTTTCAGAGGAATTTGGAGGCAAATGAGCAGTAGACGTTATATACTCTCACCCTATTTAAATAAGAAAATGAACAGGGAGAAATGAAAGGAATAGTTCCACTTTGTAGCAAAACATTTCACTGTGGTATAAATGTGTTATTACATCTCTGTTAAGCTTATTGCATATTTGAATATACAAGCTAAAATCAAGGCTTTGCCTTAGGTGATCTGGGTTGAAGCCTACTCTCTTAGGGAAACCATTTTATTCTGGTTCCACTTTTTTGGAAGCTGCTCTGCTATTTCCCTTCTAGTTTATATGCTGTGAGGACACTCACATAAACCCACACTGAGCTGTATGCTCGAATGGCAGCTCTGCCTTCACCCAGTGACAGTCTCTCTCATGCAAAACCTTTCATTATTCATCAACTGCTGGCAGACTCTTTGTTTTCCAGCTAAGTAACCACAGGTTGTTGTATTGCTAAGGTTTTTACCATATGCTTTTACTTAACATTAGCTGCCTGATAATGAACTGGTTGCTTTTTATTTTTGATAAACAGTCATTTCTTATTTTTAATTTTCTTTCATTTAATATTTATATGAAATTATTAGATCTTGCTTTTGTAGGAAAGGAAAAAAACTAATTTGTTTGGAGCTCCAGGTTCCTGCATCATTCTTATTTTCTTTTTTCTTTTTTCTTTTTTCTTTTTTCTTTTTTCTTTTTTCTTTTTTCTTTTTTCTTTTTTCTTTTTTCTTTTTTCTTTTTTTCCTTTTTTTCTTTTCTTTTTTTCTTTTTTCTTTTTTCTTTTTTCTTTTTTTTTTTTTTAATGCATACATTTTCATTTATTTTTAAGCTCCCAGTATCATCTTTTCTCTTTTCTGATCTGTTATTAAGCTGCCTCTCAAGAAAAATGTATATCATATGTCTTTCACTTCCATTTAAGTCAACATCTTCAGCTACATTGTAAGGCAAAAAATAAAAGTGCCTTTTCTAGGGATTTTCTGACATGGTTCAGATAATGTCAGCTAATGTGGAAGGGAAATAGTCATTTTCCTTTAAAACACATCAGGTTTTGTAGATTTTAAAACTGATATTCATATCTGTAATGGAATTTTGAATGCTACATTATGTACATTAGCCAACACATACCATCATGGCTAAAACACCTTTTACGTAGATTTTGTTTATGAAGGTTTGGTTGAACTTATCTGACATTTGATCAAGCTCTATGGAAAGAAGGGAAAGAAAGTTATAGGGTTTTGTTGTTGTTTTTCTGATGCCTGTGTCAAACTGTTTATTGATAGATATACAAAATGCTTTAGAGCATTCCTGTTCTTGATAAGTCCATTGTTTGGTATTTCAGGTGAAAAAAAAAAAAAAAAAAAAAAAAAAAAAAAAGGTATTGTTTCACATTCTTATTTCCAGAAGAAATCATTTTGTAGAACAAGCAGTTTTATAGCCTTTTTATGAAAGTAATGTCATGGCTATTTCAAGGAGTAATTCCACATCAGCTTATTTCATTGCTGTTACCAACTTTTATTTTTCTGCAGATGCAATCACTCTTTTTCCTCAGAACATTTTCTTTTTGCCAGAACATTTTTCCCCTTTTTGAAACACAAAAGGTATAGAGTGGGAAACCCCTGACCTAGGATGGAGCTAACAATTGCTGAGTATAAGACTGTGGTATGTTAAGTGTTCTGCTTCAGCTGCAACCTTCCACCTATTCTCTACTAGAAAATCAGCAATCTAAAAAAAAAAAAAAAAAAAAAAAAAAAAAAGAAAAAAAAAAAGTTTCATTCATTCAGATAAAACATTGCATATTTAATAAAATAGGTGATATGTAAAATAAAATATAGATTAGGTAATATGTAAAATAAGTCAAATATTAGTTTAGGTAGTAGGCTGTATCAGGTGTATATGACAAGGTTTCAGTAGCAGGGGGGCTACAGGGGTAACTTCTGTGGAAGGAGGTGAGGGGCTGCCCGATGTTGGACACAGCTGGTTCTAGCCAGCTCCAGCAACCCTACTTCAGCACACAGCTGAGCCCTTCGGCAAAGCTGGTGAGACCTCTGGGAAAACATTTTAAGAAAGGGTTAGAAATGCTGCAGAGGGAGAGAGGAGTAAGGAAAGAGTCAGAAATGGCCCTGTGAACTCCAGGATCAGAGAAGGTGTGGGAGAAGGTGCTCCAGACACCAGAGCAAAAATTCCTCTGCAGCCTGTGGATGAGATCAGGCCACAGCAGGTACCGGCACTGTAGTCTTTCAAGAACCCCATACTGGAACAGGTGGATATGCCCTGACAGAACTGCCACCTGCTGGAGCAGGGTTATCCTGAAGGGCTGCAGCCCATGGTTAAGACTAACACCAAAGCAGAAGAGAAGTGTGAGGAGGAAGGACTGAAAACGATGAAGTGTTATGAACTGCCATCTCCCTGTGTCACTTAGGAAAGGAGGGGAAAGGTAATAAAATTAGGAATAAAAGGGTGAAGTGGAAAAGGGGGGGGGGGGGGGGTGTTTTATCATATCCTTATAGACACAAAATAGCAACTTCAAAGGCCCCATTGTATGTGCTGCTTTGAACATATATTCTGTTATTCTGCACATTTGGCAAATGCTATCAAAAATGTTCTAAGTTATACTGATTTTGTGTGCAGCTAGGAGCAGCAAAAAGAAACCACAGAAAGTTTATGTGCAAACTGTTGTAATCTTATTTTCATGTTATTTCCTTAATCAGTTATGCCCTAAGATCATTATGTGCATCCAGGGTTATTCCACTTAAGCTACTGAAATGACAAGTTAGTATATTCAACAGAAGTGATGGGAAAGTGTAGTTTTGTCATCCCTAAATTTAAATGAAATGTTAGAAATGAATCTATCAACCCAAAAAATGATGCTGAAATAATTGTGCTCTTTTAGAACAGTGCATTCCCTTTTTGATCTCAAAAGATTTCCCAGAAAATTCCCTTAGCCAAGAAAGCCTACCACTGATTATGTTAAAATGCAACAGATAAAGAGCATATTTCAGAGAGAAGATGCAGTTGTGAAGTGCATTTTTAAATCAACTGAGGGTCCTGCATCAAGAGAAAATCTACTTTCATACATAGCTAATTAGTTGTATATACATTTTTTATTTTTCTATGATTTTGTGTGTGCATTTGTACAATATGAGGACAAGGAATATACCCTCTTTGATTTACATGTGGATAATAATAAAATTAGCTCATGCTTGGTTTTTGATAGATTTATATGTACATATAAAACTTAAAATATTCTGAGCGCTATCTTCTGTTTGTTTTCATTCCAGTATTTAGGAAGCATGTTATGCTTCTAGATATAGTATTTGTTGAGTGGTTTGGAAAAGAGCTCTACCAACTTCTCCCACAAAGGAGAGGTTAAGTGGTTCAGGAAATTGTAGGTCTGAAATATTCTTCCGTGACTAAATTAATCAACCACGAACATTTACCACTGTCAGAAAATTAGGTCACAGATAACATAAACCAATTTTCTGTGGAAGTCCAGGAATAAGTTAATTTTACATTTGCTGCTTTCTTTAAATTGTAGTGGCAATGATAAAATGTCCACACTCAAAAGTGACTACAGCCTTTGAATCTCTGGGATGATTTGAAGTGACTTTGTGTTTCTTTTCAAGTTGTACCAATGCATGACTGGAGTTCTTATTAGAGTGATCTTCATGCAAGGCCTGCCTGCTTCCCAGCTATCATCCACCTCCTGCTTTCCATTTTTGTCTAAAGTAAAGCTGCATCCGGCAAACACTTGGAAATACGCTGTTTGGTTACTAATTACCTGCACTGATTTACTTAGTTATGTGTTCCAACACAAGCAAGTCCTTTGTTTTCCTATTGTATCTGCCTCCCTATTAGTTATAATGGTGGTATTTATGCTGTAAATGGGATGAAAACATGAAAGGGAGACAGTAAGCAAAGATGGGAGCACTGTGCAAGTAATAAATAAGTAGTGAAGTATTAAGGTTAGTAGTAACACATGGATATGGCTGTAAAGTTTTTGTTTATATTGCCTTAAATATTACTAAGGAATGATTTCAAGGTTATAGACCTACCCTGGAGTGTGTTAAAATACATAACAGGACTGTTGGCTATCCTAAAATAATGAGCAATAAAGTTTATGTATTAATTGTAATTATGTTTGGACAGATTTGTATTTTAACTGGTGTTTCTCTGTCACTATCAATTGGCAAAAGAGAAATATTGGTGTTTAGGTATTTAGTTGAAACAATCTTAAGGAAAAAAAAAATGCAGTTTAGTTCTAGGAGTTAATTTAGCTATCCAGGATGTGGGCAGATATTAAAATACTATGTTCTTTCAATACATAGGTGTGCTTTAAATGAAGCAAAGGTAGGTGGGTGCCTAGATGATCACCTTGCTAATGAAGATTTTTTTCAAAAGAATACTTTATTGTATTTTCTCCATGGCTGCTTTCATTTTCTTGGGGTTCCTATCATTTCCACTTGAGTTGACTGCATGGTACTGGAGCTTAACTGCTAGCCATGCAGGAAAATTATTCCAAAGAGCTATCTTTCTCTTTGTTTGTTGAGAGCATCTTATCACTTCCAGGACTAGTTTCATAAACATTTAGAAAAAAAAAAAAAATAGAAAAAAAGCAAGCATTTAGAAAAATGTTTCAGGAGAGGGCGGGAGCAGAAGGATGCCTAAAGCATTCCAGAAGCTTTTAATTGCTCTCAGAGATTTTCTATACCATACTAAGCAAACCATTTAACAAGTCTGTTTCACCTCCCAGTGGTTAGGATGGAGAAAAGAAAGTTGAGAAAAGAAACTTTTCATTAAGAAAGTGGTGTTGCACATTTTAAAATATCCTATATTAACTGGAGGTGACTAAAAAATGGTATTTCTACCTTAACAGTAATTCCAGGTATATCACATAATTCTGGAATTTCACAAGAGAAGGAATATCATGTTTAAGGAATAGATTTTTATTCTTCTTTAACCTGTGCTGTATTGCAATGACACTAAATTTTAGAAGAAAGACCTTCTTGGGCTTCACAGTAAAAAGGGTTATGGAGGAAAAGAGACTCATATTTGAAGAAGGAAAAGAAAACACAAGCATAAATAGTGTTGCAGTGAGTGCTATCACTTTGCCAGTAAAGTACTGAATTTCTATGAAACATTTTCCAAATATATTTTTTTAGTTCAAAAATGTTCAGCCGACTTGAATATTTTTGTTTTTGTTATGGTATCTGCTGTTTGAATACAATTCATTCAATCAATAGAAGTAGGTAAAGCAAGCAACTCAACACCATCTGGTAAACAGTTTAAGAGCTGATAAGACGCAATATGCAAAGTTTAGTTTTGAAGTTCTATCTGTAGCTCTGATCAACTTAAAGTTTGCCAGATTTGACCAGCAAGGCAAAGGCTAAAACAGAACTTAAGAAAAGATTTACTACAGAATAATGGAAGTTTTTAAGTCAGACTCTAGGTTGGGCATTTAAAGAAATTAGTCCGTCTAGTTGGAGTTGGCAAGCCTAAGCAATGCAGATTTATTTGTAGACCATAAATTGTATAAAATGGCAGGGTTTTCCTGCCATTAAAATATGCAGGTGACTGTTTTGGCACTCTTGTGCCAAAATAGTAAGTGCTTTTGAGTGAGCACTGCTGATGGAAGCAGCAAATGACACACTATTAACCTGAAGACTATTGTGGGTTTGTGGGTAAATAGGATAAACTAATGAGATCTGACACTGGAAAGAATGTAACAGAATAGTGGCTTGCTTTATAATAAAGAAAAAACAAACAAACAAACAAAAAACAAACAAACAAACAAACAAAAAAAAAACACCTTTTCCACTCTTCATCTGATTTTTTTTAGAGGTTGTCACCTCTTGTTTATGAAACGGTCTCTTAATCTGTGTCTCTACAAATATTAAAAAGGGTTAGCCTAATTCCTGAAGAGGTAACGATTTGCAATAAATAAATGAATGGCAAAAAGACAGGTTGCTGGAAAGGATGGAAAACACTGGAGTATGCATGTTGTTAAATGGTTCATTTTGATAATGCCATATATCTGCATTTTTCCCATAACTAGAATTGTTCTTCCTTTAGTCTGTTTTTCTCTCTGTATGAAAACTGGCTTCTTGAACTAATTGTTCCATTGTTCATCTTGGATCTTGTTCTTCTGGCAGCCCTCACAGATATCTTCCTGCAATTCTAGCTCACTATAAAACTGGTGGTGGGATTAATTTCTCTCAGATGACCCTGTATTGCTCTGGCAACACCTAGTTAAACCTGCCATTCTGTTAAATCTTTTCAGAAGTTACTGAAATGGTCTCAATATTTTTTCTTTATTGTAGGATTCATATATACTGGAGAAGTTGTGCATCGAATGTTAACAGCTACACAATATATTGCACCATTAATGGCAAACTTTGACCCCAGTGTGTCAAGAAATTCAACAGTCAGATACTTTGATAATGGTATGTAGTAGTCCTTCATAAATAAATGTGTCTGTGTCCCTTGGTTCTTCATATTTTCCTAAATAATTATTTTTGAAAGAAAATTGAAGATTTTTTTTTAACCCCCCCAAACTGTATAAAGAATGTTCCTAGACATCCATAAACCTTTCTTAATTTAGAACACAGTTAAAGGGTTATGAATGCTTTTTCCTAATTGAGTAGATCCCTTCTATATATTAAAGTACATAAATTCAAACTAAGAATTTATTTTACCAATTTTGGAAGGACAAATCTATCTTCTATAAAAGTGCAAGTTATTTTGAACCTGAAAGTATATATATATACTGTCCATCAACTGGCTAAAATGGAAATAAATGTCCTTCATGGAATGCAATACCAAGAATACACAGGAGTAGGGCAGGTGTAAAGTTAATAAACCTGTCAGTGACTAAGTGTAAGTGTGCATGGAGTCCCAGGCCTGGAATCCAATATGCTCATCTATACCATGAGTTCTCAAAAGTCCCATGTAAAAAAAAAAAAAAAGAAAAAAAAGAAATGTTAAAATGCAAACGCAAACTGCAGTGTTATACTTGAAGCTCCATAAAATATATCAAAGGCCTTAAATCTGTGAGAATTTGTTTCATAAACTCAGTTATAATCAATATTTCAAAAACATAACTGATGTGATTAAATATCATCTGCTGCCTTACCTCAGGGAAGAGACAATAATTTCCTACAGTAATTGCAAAGGTCTCTTTAGTGATTGAATACAATGGCAGTGACTGCATATTTTGAATTTAAAATTTAGAAATCATAAAATTTAGAATCCTGAAATCTATGACTGTTTTAATCTTCCTTGATATGCCTGTGCCATCCTTTGAATTCTCATACACAGTGAATTTAAGCAAAAATTATGACCATGTCCAATAATATCTCCATCATATCTCCAACCAGGTATGTAAATTTTTATGTTTCAGATCAGTGATCTAAATATATCTTATTACTTTTGCACCAAGTCATAACTTTTCCTCACCATCTACTCATTATTTGCAGCATTGGTTTGTTAAGAATTCAGTAAAGTAGAGTTACACGAGAAAATCCTTCTGCTCACATAGGGAATTTTCAAACAGAAAAAAATGATTATTTTCGTTTAATATATTACTTGACATTATGGCCTGAGATTTGTCATCTTTACTGAAAGAATCTGAGTGCTCTGGGAAAGTCACTGCTAATTTTCATTGTGTTCTTGACTTCCACTCTTTAATATCAGGTTTATCAGCCTGTATCGCATCACTTTCATGACAAAGTTGAATTTTTTTTAATTTTTTTGGGGGAGGGGGAAGATTTCGCATCCCTCCTCATCCATAAGGCATGATGATCTATTGGACCCCATGTACTTTAGGACAAAGAATTTGCTACCTTACCCCAAACAAAAAGCAACTGAATGATTTTTATCTTCAGCTCCTTATTTCTTTTTTCATCCCTGTCTTATCCCCCAGCAAGTTTAGAGATGCATCTGTAGTGGGCAAGCACATAGTGTGGTGACCTGTTCAAGTCTTATTCATGGAGCTATTTGCAAGGAACCTCCACTCAGACCTACACGAAGAGTCCTATGAATGAGGAGGTAGTGTTTTGGCAGTAGCTGACATCAACTTTAGTTTGAGATTCTGAGATGCACTTACGGACTGACTATAAAAGTTTCTGGTTATTTTTGCTACAATAATTGTAAAAGTCTCTTTAAATTTCTTTAAAATGAAATTTAATATAATCAAATAAATATTCAGAAAACCGTTAATAAATGTAGTCAAATAAGGAAAAATGCACTGTGTGCAAAATTAATGAGCATATACTGTACTTATGAAAGACATGTGGTCCAATGATCCATCAGACTTACTGCAGTATGCACCAAAAATTTGCATGCTTATAGTTCTGTGACATCCCCTGACAGGATATGCTAATTCGAATGACTAAATATCTGTGACAAAAGATATTTCAAGGATATATCAAAAATGCATTGAGCTAGAAGCATACTGCCCCACCGTGAACACTCCAGCAATAAATGAAATTAAAGTGTTGTGAATCAAAGCACATAACTCCCATTAATGCCAAAGAAAGAAGTATGTTGGTGAAGGGATATAGTCCTAGAGACGAAAAAGACATTTTCAGTAAACACAGTTTCGGTGATAAGTGTCTTTCAGCCAAACTGTCTGAATGTGTCTGTAATCCTCAACATCTGTAAAACATGCTCATAGGGTATGCATGTCACTTGGGGTACATTTTTAGTGCAGTAAGTGGATATTCAACCAAAGAACTCCCATGAATATTAACAAGTCTCTTGCAACTAAATCTCTGCATAGCAGACTCAATATTTACCCCGTTTATGAATTCTTAGTGGTTTTAATTTAAACTAAATTTATTTATTGTGATCATCTAATATTTTTTCAAATTGCAGAAACTCAGTGAGGACTTGTACCATGCAGAAAAAAAATTAATGCTATTTATATTCATGTGTAGTTAATGGAAGAATCTGAATTCCTCAAATAATAACTTTCACAAGACAGGCAAAGCTATTAACACTTCACCTTTCAAAGCCATCAGGTTGTATACATGTGTGTATATATATTTTTATATATATAGTGTAAGAAAAGCCACTGCAGAGCAGTGGTTGCAGCAGCACACCTGTGAATGCTGGATTCTACCTTTAGTGATCGATGACTCTTTGTGCAACTCCAAACAAGTTACCTGACTTCTCTTGCTTTAGCAGATTTTTATGTTAGTAGTTGAGGTAGTTATTTGTGGCACTGTGATGTCTACCTTTAAGAAGATTTCAACAGCAACATGTGTTTGTAATGTCTTTAGCACTTCAACATGCTGGGCCGAAAGTTGCTGAAAGAGACAAATAACTGTTTTTGTTTCAAGTAACTGCAGTTAAGTACTTTTCCTACAGTCAGTTAATATTTTTCTCACATTTTTTCTTCCCTTTGCCTCTCTACCCCCACTCTGGGGTTCACAGGCACAGCACTAGTTGTCCAGTGGGACCATGTCCATCTGCAGGATAATTACAACCTGGGCAGTTTCACTTTTCAGGCCACCCTTCTCAATGATGGGCGTATCATTTTCGGCTACAAAGAAGTAAGTTGGGTCTGAAAGTTGTCATTTAAGTAGACAAATCACTTCATACTTGTTAGGAATTTCCCTCAATTTTTGGCAGATATTTTGAAAGTTCATCTGTATAAGACCATTTTCAAAGATTGCTTATAAGATCCCTATTTTGCTGAAAATTACATTTTATTGTGAAATTGATGTTCATGTCATGGACTTAAAAACCATCAACATGTCTCAAATATGTACTGCTACATTTCAGCTGTCTTTTTCTGGATGGTTGTAAGTGTTGATTGTTTAGTAAATTCGTGATTGTTTAGTAAATTCTCTTGGACTTTGAAAGGTAGGGCAATTTGCTCAGTTAGTTTATCTAATTTGAGCATATTTTAAAAGACTAGCATCAATGGTTAATATTAAAGGTTACCTTGCTTCTGCATCTTCCAGTTCTTGGCAACTGAAGTATTTCGAAGTCTATATATTTAAAATAAAAAATAAATGTCTGTATCTCTAATGGTTAGATTGAGGTCATTCAGCTGGTCTTCATAGCACCAATATATTGCTGTCTCCACTGGGACTTGTGCATTTTCCATCTTTCAGAATTTCAGTTGTTTATTTCAATACTTTAGATGAACCTTTCTTGTTGCTAGACTACTGCTGAGACTGTACCTCCAGGTCAATTTCATGCAAATGAGCATCAAAAGGTAGATAAACTCAAGTCCACAGGGATGAGAAACACTTTTTCATTTTCTGCTTATTTTAATCTCATTTTGGCCTGGAGAGCATGACTTTCTCTTGAATGTGTATATCTCTTTGTCGTTCTCCTTATATAAATAATTGTTATCAGTGATATGTCTTATCACAGACATTTTCCAGACCTGAGGAAATCTTGGTTTTCTTCTCTACCAACCACACATGGGTTGTGTGCCTTCAGGCTCAATTTTCATGCCTGTGTCAAAGTCATACACCTGAATGAAGCAGTAGTACTGTCCCTTTCATTAAAAAACTAGTGAGGGTCTAGGTTATTCTACTAGCAACATTCATACCTTAAGATAAATGTCTTTTCACCTTGAAAACAGGATTGCTGCGGAATACTCTTACTGTATTATTTCTGTAGACACAAGAAACTTCTGGTATGCTCGTGTGTCTGGCTTCCCTTAACTTATAAAAAATGTATTGATACAAGGTCTTCTCTGGCTCTAAGATTGTTTCTGAATGTTATGTACAGGTTAGTAGTCTTAATCTATGGAAATGCACTTTATTAAAATTTTGATTCCAGCTTCAGAAAAACCTTTCTCTGGTTAACACAATATTGTCTGTACATTATCAAATGACTGTGCACAAAGGATTTTTATCTCTTGTTCTTGAAACCTTTGTAAAGGGAAATATATGATTCTACGATTCTCTCTCTATATAATTAATATTTATATATATATTAATGACTACAGAAAAGGTCCTACCTTTGAGGCCCAGAGAAATGGGGAGTGACACTACATCAATTTTCAATTTTAAGATAAATTTGCTAAGAACTATGTATGAATTCTGACATCAAAATAGTGACATCAGAAAAATGCTGTTCTTAGCTATCAGATACTCAGCCCTTTCTGCCACTGACCAGCCCTCTACAAAATTAATCTAAAATGGTTGATATAAGCTATTCCTGTAAATTGATAGTATTTTGTGTTCATTTTGCATAAATGTAAGTTATGATGTAGAATGCCAGGCCATGTTATTCATTTAGGAGGACAGAAAGAGACGGGCCACCTCATTAATTTCATGTAAGTAGCATGAAGTTAGGTCATGTGATCTATGGATAAACCTAGCTAATTCTATGCTAACACTGGCTGGGCTGCTTGGTCTCACTGTTTCTACTGGGAGCTGAATCTTTGAAATCTCCTGCGCAATACAAAGAAACTTTTCAAAAGTGAAAGTAGCTGTGTATTTGTGGTCTGCAAATATTTTCACAAAAAGGTTTTGTAAAATCTCAGGGTGTTACAACTATACCTATTCCATTAGAAATTGCTTAGAGAATGGCCTTGGAGAATGAGATTACCAGAAGACCACATTGTTTGCAGTGTACCTTAGTTTATTAAAATTACCTTAGCTTTTCACTTAAGTGAGGAAAACAGAACAAAATTTCCAATCACTGATCAGACAGATTCAATTGTCTGAAGAGAAAAATCTGAGACACTTGTAAATTGAAATTTTCCTGTAGTCATATTTCTGGCTAGAAATTGATTTATTTTCAGTGTTGAATCCATTGCTTTCCAAGGGAGTCCTTCCTTCTAGAACCATTTCTCTTGCTGGTGAGTCATGTTGTCAGGAGCCCCATTAACTCCAGTAAGATTACTTATATGAGTCCTCACTAACATGAGTAAAAGTTGGAAGAGATTTCTACCACCTTTTTGGTGCCACTTCATTTTAGCATCACATTCCATCAAAAAATGACACTGATGTATGACTGTCCTGTGAGGTCTTCATTGACATTGAATGTCTTCAAACTGAAACACCAAAGTAAGATATGAAACACACAGGTTTCCAGTAACATTATAAAGCATCCCATAGGGACTCTGTATGAGTGACACCAGACGTTTATCCTGAAGAATCCATCTTTAAAATAAAACTTTGATTATATATTAAAGGGGACCATAGATAGGAATTTTTATGTCTATAGAACTTTACCTAGACACCTTTTATTTATGATTTATTCAAATTTGAGATGCACTTCTTAATTTCCTCCTTGCATCCACATCAAGTTTGCTACTTCATAAAGCTGGTGCTGATCACCAAAGCAGAATCTTGGATGGGGTCTGCTGAATATCAGCAGAGCTCTTCTGCCTAATCTTCTGCATTCTGTAGTTTGCATAATAGGAAGCAATCCTAAATGAATGGTTATTGACTGAAATTCATAATAGATTCTAAAAGAAATAAAAATTTAGAAAGGGAGCTGAGCTGCCAGAACAGTGAAATCTGGAAACATCTCAGAAAAGGTAATGTGTAGGAAAAGGAGAAAAGGTGTAGCCAAGTTTTAATGCGCATTTTATTTGAAATGTACAATGAGACTTCAGTGTTTTGTTGAATTCATACATGTTCTAAACAGATGAATCTAGCCCTAATAAAAATCATAACACATGTTTGCTAATCTGTTTTTCTGATATTATTCTTGTATATTGATGGGATTCAATTCAGTATTAATATCAGAATTTCATATAGTATCAGAGTAAAATCAGAATGAATGTCAGCACTGAATTACAGTGGGAATATCTAAGCACTTTTTAGGTAACAAATACTGGTTTTTGTATGTTATTTGTCAGAAAGAAAAAATGACAAGTCAAATATTTATTTCTTTACAAATTTATTAGGGAGCCATGCACACATCTTCCATTTTAAATAAAGCTAACAGAGTATCATTAGTCAGAGTTTTGTCAAGTGATCTGTATGTCAGGAAACATCAGCTGGCAGAAAAATTTTAGTGGTGCACCTCTGCTACATAAAATACTTTAATTACAGAGCAATCTATGCAATAGAAAAAAAAATAAAAAAAATATTTTCTGCAAATGAATACTTTTATGTGTTTTAGTAGTGAATACTCATTTCTTATGTTCTAGATTTCAAAGAAGTTCAATACTAATGAGCTTTTTGTCTTTTTGAACTACTCATTATAGTCTTTACCTGTTAGTGCTTAAAGATAATGTTCCTTAGTGTAACATTTGGTTTATTTTTCTCTCTATTATTAATACAGGACAAATTAGGCAAATTAGGTGAAGGCTTTGGTACTTAGTTAATAGTTTTAGGATGTGTATTTTTTTTCTGAATTTCATTGGCTTGAAGGCTTTCTTTGTTCATTTAAATAGGAATGACTCTCTATTTATGTAGTCATCCAGAAACCTTTATAAAAGGTGAAATTTCTATTCAAGTTTCCCCAAAATGTGAAGTAAAAAATAATTCTAAGAGACCTGAAGTAGAGTTTCCTTCTACTGTAAGAGGCAGAAGTGAATGCACCTTATTAACTATAGCACTGATGTTCTTCCTATGTGTGATGAAAATACTCCACTTTCAGAGTTTCTGAAAGCTGTTTGTTTCCTGAAAACTAAAATATTCCATAGTCTGTATGAATATTCTACCTGCATTATATATTCTTGGCATTTCTTTTCTCTGTTATTATTATCAAAAATATTAACATGGAAGTAGGATCTTTATTTTGTGAGGTGATCTGCTTATGCAATTTAAAATCCCAGATTAAGTTTCATGCAATTTGGTCTTTAGTTAATATCTGTTGAGGAAACTGTCAATGAAAACACCGTATAAGTAGTATTGCATTTCTAATTATTATTTTGCAGAACACTGGCCCTTATCTTTGACGCGGGTGCAGTAATTGCACCCTGTTTACCAAATTCAGAAAAAGGTCAGAGGTTGTTTATTTAATCTTTTTTGAAGAGTAAGATTCTGACTAGTCACAGAGGAAGTGGAAAATAGTAAAATTTGAGAGCTTTCTGTTGGAAAATACTCTCTAGGTTACTGTTCTTAGCAAATAATGCAATTCAGCATGAATTCTAAGTATCTTCCTCCCTATTGCTGAAGTATATAATCAGAAATATGTGTGTCCATGGTCCTGTTGCTAGCATAGATTTGGGAAGCTAGTGACTTGTTCAGTACAAGAGTTCATATTGTCCATGGTAGAACTAACACATTTTGGAATTATACTAGCTAAAATCCATCCTCCAAATGTAATGCCATAAAACTCCTTGTTCGACTATTTAACGTCATCCTGTCATGACATATCTTGTCATTCAAATGAGGAATTCAGAACACTAGCTATCTGCTTGCTGTCTGTGTATTGCTGTAGTTTTCAATAAATATTTTTGTCAATTACTATAAGCTTTCTGCCAAAAAAGTTGTGTTTCCTAATAGGGCATCATATGGTAAAAGCCCATTTTATCCTGACATCTCGTTCAAAAGATTTCATCTATAAACAGCCATTCAGTACACTCATTCCTGATAGACTGAAGTATTTTGTTCTGTACAAACAGAAGTTTTAAGTTTTCTGAATATTTTTAAGAAATTAACCCTCCCAAAATCTGTGTAGCATTTCAGTAATGATCTAATGTGCAGGTGTAAAATGACAACTCCATTTTTAGTCTATATTTCACTGATTATGTAATCAAATATCACATCAATTAGGTTTCTTGCTGTGATTACTCCTCCAAAAGCTGGAGTTGCTTATCCACTACAATGCAAGGGTCCTTCCGGAATTGTTGCTTTCCAGAAGATGGTCTCCAAACCTCTACCTTGCATTCTGTTCTCCAAGTTATAACTTCACAATTTTTACAAGGTCTAACTTGGCTACTTGATCCATAATGATTTCATTATTTTTACTCTGCCAGTGTCACATGCAGAACTGCTAAGCAGTAAATGTATGTTTCCTTCTTAATCTTTAATCAAACTCTTGGATACTAAGTCTGATGCCAAGAGAAGCATGATATACTGTAAAGACACGCTGTCAATCTGAGCTGATTCTTCATTGATAGCTGTTGTTTGTGATAAGTTTAGTTAACTGTATTAATATTGTATAAATATTACTTGTCACTATGTAAAACACCTTACAAAATTATATAGCTATCACAGCTATACAGTGATCAGCCAACCTGCAGTCATCCCCAAAGAATTAAATCCAATTTGGTAACACCTATTTTCATAAAACTATATTGCCTGGCATCAGTATTTCTGTTCTGCAAAGCTGGACTGGTCTATAGGTATCTAAGTCCCTTCTTTAATTATATATATATATTATTTCTCTGAACACTGACAAGTATCTGGCATTTTCCAAAATTTCCGTGACAAAGAAAATTTCCCAGCTACTCCAAGACACGTTAAATATGATTTTCATCAGGCCAAAAATACCTTCAAATAGGTTGTAAAACAGTTTTCAGTACAAGTTACCTAAGACAAGTTTTTAAGTGCTCATCCCAAGCTGAACTTTCAGTTTGTGTGTTTAATGGTAGACAAGTATTGCCTCCTCCTCCATGTCCTCCACATCTTCAACTGGGAGGAATAAATTAGTTGAAGTTTCTGCCCTTCTCCCTATTGCTATCAGTTGTTTCACCTCTGAGCTTTGATGCAAAAGTTGTTATATAAGATGCAAAGCAGACTGGGATAAAATAAAAATTAAAAACATTAATTTCAATCTTTAATAAGTCCTTACTCATATTATGGTGTATTGTATTACATACTTATTTAGGAATTTAAAGTTACACTGGCTAAATGTTCATTCTGCCAATGCTGTAATTTGAGTCTGATTTTTTTGAGTTCAGTAGTTCAGCCACATCTTTCTGTTTTGTCTTCCAGATTCCTATTGCAGTGACACAGATAAGTTCAACCAACCACCCAGTGAAAGTGGGACTCTCTGATGCATTTGTGGTTGTGCACAGGATCCAGCAAATTCCCAGTAAGTAGTGTGTAGTAGTGCTAATGGTTTGGAGGCTGCGGAACAAGTATAAGCTGATTTCATTAAGGATGATTAGCTGCACAACAAATCACTTAGCTAATTTCAGCTTGTTAATTCAAGTGTAATTTTATTTGCTTGATAATTCCCAGTGTGGTTTTCTCCATCGTTGTTTCTTTTGAGGTGATGTACTAAGTAAATAAAACTAAATAAGCAGCCAAATAAAGTAAAATTTAAGTGTCAACTTTCAGAGTTATTCTATAAGATACTGTATCCAGAATATGTCTCTTTATTCATAGTAGGGAAGAAGCAATTTGTTCAGAAAAATTATCTGTATCCAAATGAAAATGAAAAGCATATCCAGGCCAGATGTTCTTCATACTTTAAACTCTGAACACCAAAGTCATATATACATTTTAGTGAGATGAAAAAAGAGAAAATGTTGTTATTAAATGCCATCTTAGACTCACGTAATTTTGGCAACAGTAATGGAAGGTAACATTTAATTAAGGAAATCAAGTATGATTTCCTTAATGCTTTGTTTTAATGTGCTGTGTCCAGAACCTTTTGAGATTTTGTAGCCATCAGAGAATATGTTTACTTTCCAGGTGTGCTGTTTTCACATTTGGAGGCCTGTAGCTAGCTAGTGCTGTCCCCCAAGAGTCAGTACTGGGTTCAGTATTGTCCAACTTATTCATCAGTGACCTGGACAATGGAATCGAGTGTACAATCACTCAGCAAGTTTGTTGATGACACAAAGCTCAGAGGAGTGTCTGATACCCCAGAGGGCTGTGCTGCCATTCAGAGGGACCTTGGCAGGCTGGAGAGATGGGCTGAGAGGAACCTCATGAAGTTCAACAAAGGCAAGTGCAGGGTCCTGCACCTAGGGAGAATAACCTCAAGCACGACTATAGGCTGGAGGCTGACCTGCTGGAGAGTAGCTCTGCAGAGAGAGACCTGGGAGTCCTGGTGGACAGCAGGCTGACCATGTGTCTGCTGGAGTGAGTTCAGAGAAGGGGCACTAAGACGACAGAGGACTGGAGCACCTGTCGTATGAGGACAGGCTGAGAGAGCTGGGCCTGTTTAGCCTGGAAAATAGAAGACTGAGGGGAGACCTCATTAATGCATATAAATATCTGAGGAGAGGGTGTCGAGGGAGCCAATCTCTTTTCAGTTGTGCCCAGTGACAGGATGAGAGGCAATGGGCACAAACTAATGCACAGGAAGTTCTGCCTGAATGTGAAAGGGCACCTCTTTACTGTGAGGGTGACAGAGTGCTGGAACAGGTTGCCCAGAGAGGTTGTGGAGTCTCCTTATATGGAGATATTTAAAACCCACGAGGATGCCATCCTGCACAAGGTGCTCTAGGTGATCCTGCTTGGCAGAAGGGGTTGGACTAGATGATCTTCAGAGGTCCCTTCCAACCTTGGCCATTCTGTGATTTGAGCAAATTTGTGAGGTACCTTTTCTGATGATTCCCTAACAGCAGGATGCAAATGGATGGAGCTGAATTTGAATCAGCTTCCAAGGGCTGAGTACAGGCATGTTCTCCTAAAGAGAACCTTGATAAAGATGTATCATAGATGAGGTTGATGCAGATCATCTTTAAGACAGCCTGCAGATGGGGTTGATACTGAAGTAGCAAGTCTCTCCCAGTTCATCCTACCCCCTCTACATCAGATTTAAACTGTATTTGATATTGGGAGGCATAAGTCTCATGACATGAGATTACCCTGCTATGAGGAAAACGGAAAGTTTCAGTACCATCTGTTGCATGTTGTGAACTCAGTGTAGTGTGAAGAAGGTTGGCATGTCCAGATTTCACTGAACAGATCAGATCTTAGAATAAATTTGGTTCAAAAGTATGGTAGATGTGATCTGCCTAGGGCTGCATGGATTGCTTTTGAGTACTTAGGAACAAATGATACTAGGCAATGGTTTTTATCCATTTGTGTGATGTTCGTAAGTGAACAATCTGAATATTTCTGTGAATGGTTTGTGAGAATAGTCACAAAGAAATTCAGTGCAAGGCATGTAAGTAGCAAGCAAACTGTTTGTCACCAGACCTCCATTGTTAAACAACACTAAAAGGACTTTTCTTAGGTTTATATATTTTGTAAAATTTATGATATATGCAAATCTTTATTCTAGTTTGAATGTTTCTTTCTGAAAAAAATTCTGATGTGCACTTTGTTTTACTACTAGTACATAATGTTGCATTTGACGAATACGTAGTTATTTACCTGTCTTCTGGTTTTAGTATTTCTGTCAACCTTCTTGTCACATGACACTATCTCCTAAGTAAAGTGACTCTAATTACTAGAAAATCTGTGTAGTGTTTCATCTTACTTTTTTTATTTTTATTAAATTACATTAAGAAGTGCCAAATGAGAAAAACAGAACATGGGTAAAGAGTCTAAAACATGCCTCTACAAGAACTGTTTTAATAGCATTATTCCCACATTACTGTAATACACTCTATTGCTCAACAACTGGTTCTGTGAATGGTGGTAATCTGTGATTATTTTGCTATTTTACAACAAAAATACATTACAGCAAAAATGCATTACAGCTAATATTAATCAAGAGAACCACTGGTTTTCAGTAGATTTTCCTGAAGCCAAATTGTGGTTTCAATGAAACAAGTTTATATTAGTAAGTACAGGCAACATAATAGCACCCTGACAGAACACCAAATAATGTTGGCCCATGGACAGCCAGTGTCAGATGCTCTTTAAATATGCATGTTCTTCCATTCCTGTTTTTCAGAGGTGTTGAGTCAATGATGGCAGTAATGTTACTGAAAAACTGATACGATAGAATAGTTAGCTCTTTGGAAGACTATATGGAAGACTCAGTGGAAGACTATAACTGCTGTTTGTGTCTCCCAAAGGAAGGAAAAGGAAGGAAAAGATAGTATATCTTTTAGTTCTTGCTTAACACTTTAACAACGACTTTTCCATTTTCAATTTACCTTTTATGTTTTTTTGTAGTTATAGGGGGGGAACAAAAAACTATTTCCACATGTTTGAGTTTTGTGAGCTATTTTTGTATGTGTCTTACTTTTGAAAAGGAAAGATACATCAAATGTAACACAAGCATATTTGAACAAAAGCATCCTCTCAATTCATTACTTGTATAATATTTTCTTGTTAGAATATATTGCTACTACTCTATTAGAATCCCTACTAGAGAATGAAACTACTACTCTGACTTAGCAGTATAAAACTAAATCCACTTACTTTTAGACAACTGAAAGCTAGTTGCAAGGTAAGTATTTTTCCCTTTCAAGACACTAGGGAGAAATACTCTTGCTTCCTAATGTCAGTTTAGCCTATCCTAAGGCACGTATCTAAGATCCCTGCATGCAGTTGACCTTTGGATGTGCTTGTTGCTCACAACTCACAATCAAAGAAAACCTAGACTACCTTAGACTGAGTTATATATCAGAATAGATGTATATTAGATCAGGTAGAATTGTATAAAATGAATACAAATGGCACTAATATCATGGCTCTGTTTCTGTTGCTTGAAAGACAGGAAGATGAAGGTTACTTGGAGAGTTTCTTTCACTATGTATTGGATCTGAAGTGATTCAGTATTTTTCTTAATAATGGTAACAAGTAGAAGTATGTAGTAAGTTTTGCAACAAGCAGTTGTGACATATCAGGAATGTGATCACTAATATCAATATTTTGAAAGAAAAAAAAAAAAAGCTGATTTTGGAATAGAAACAGAATAAAAGTTGATAGGAAAAATGAGTGAGAGCTTTTTATCACAATTCCTGCTATAGGGGAAAATTACTGTTATATCTGAAATGGCATAAAAGGAAAAAAAAACTAGGTGTACTAGTTAATCACATGATGGCAATAAATTACACATCTGATGAGATAAATGTGTGTGATACTAGGAAGTTTCATGAAGATGTTTATAACAAATAACAATAGAAATGGAGAGAAAGGGGATAGTGGGATGAGTTTTTCTGAAATACTTATCAATATGATTCAGCTCCATAAACACATCTAGGTATGAAAGGAGTAAGAATAATTTATACAAAAAGACATTTCTAAAAACTGGGTAAAAAAAGGAAAAAGAAAGATGTCAGGCAAAGGAACATAATGATGATTTGAAAATTAAAAGCCATTTTAAAATTTTAGATGGATAAAGCCCTATTTAAAAAAAAAAAAAAAATCCTAAAGAGTAATAAAGACAAGATTCAAAGTCATTCTCAGACAGAGCTACATAATTTTATGAAATTATGAGGCTTCATATGATGTGGTCATTGCTGAGAAGAAGAAAAGTGAGAATGTCTCTTGCCTCCTTGATAGAAGCCACAGAAATAGAAATTTGAGAGTGTTGGGAGGACAGGGGTTAATAATTTCAATAAAGAACTACGGGAAAGAATAACAGTATTTATTGTGGTGCTTTGAGGCTATTGTTGGAATAAAGTGAGATGAAAAGCTCAAATATGTATGAAACAAGTTTTGTTTTGGCAAATTGTGGAACAAAGTTTGTATTTTGTTCCAGAAATGTATCTTGAACTTATTTTAAAACTTCAAAATGCCTTAGAATGGTATGGAGAATGGATGGAGAAAAAAGGATGATAAATCATCTTGGATAACCATCAATAAATATGTTTCCAAAGGGTTTGGAATTAATTTGAAGCAGTGTAAGTGTCCAGAAGTCTGTCACAGACATAACAGAAAAATCCTTTTTACTTCAAAGGAAATTACATTTGTAGTTTCAGGATAGTGTAAGTGAGAGCTTTTTCTTTGCACAAAAATGAAGAACATCTTTCTAGGTGAACTGAGGTAATAAACATTATCCATGTGTTTTTTCCATTGTTCAGCCAGCTGAAAGTCTCCTACTAGAGTGCTTTCTTTTGAGACACAGTAAGTTGCTCAATGTTAGAGCACTAATCATTACAGACCTTCATCAAAAAGGTCTTCAGCTATTATGGAATTTCTCACATTTCCATTCTTTCCTGTCTGCAAAATAAAAAGGAATAGATATTCTGTCATTATCAAAATGACTTCATGTTGTGAAAGTAAAAGACTTATGTGCAAAATTCTTTATTTGGCTTAATTCACTTCCTGTCACAAGGATTATCTTTGGAAATTTAAACAATAGACGTTTGCAATTATAATTTTGCAACCTAGGTCACCACTGCTCAGTAGAATGTGTAGTTATGGCATGCTAGATTTTGCTAAGCATAAAGACACTTTAAAATTTTCTATTAATGATAAAATTAAACTTAATTAGTAATTCTGCTGTTTAAAGCACAGGGCGGTATAGTGAGCTATGTAATGGTTTCTCTCTGCTGAATGAACTAAATTTAATTTATTTGTTTTCCCTTGGTCCTGTGGTTTCTTCCTGGGCAGGAGAAAAAAAAGTCCAAAAATATTTTTAATTTTTCAATGTGATAATATATATATATATTTTTTCAATTTTCATAGCCTCATGTTCACAAATACATTAGCAGTTCCAGGAGGAACTGCTAGTAAAGCACGTCTTGTATTTACCTTTACAGTTGTTGGAGTACCTGTAAAGGTCTGCAAAGACTTGCTTTTCAAAAGCTCTTCTGACCATATTTAGTGCACGTTGTGTGCTCAACATTCTAAATTTCAGTATAATAGTCAATATATAGTCTCAGTATAATAGTTCAGCATATAGTTGATTTTTTTTAAGTAAACTTGGAAGATTTATTATGTTTTATTACATTTCTTTCAGACATGCCACCCAAAACCTTAACATTTTTAAAAATAATTCTGAAATCATAATTCTAAAGCCAGACAAACCTAATTCATTCTGAGGAGAAGGGAAAAATATGTTTTTGATCAGCCATTTCACTTCAAAAATGCATTTTAATCAGGACTGAAAAGTCATCTTGAAGAATCAAAAGCAAAATGAAATTTCTGAACTTTCTGATATTGAGAACATTGAGAATTTCATGTCTGTTTTTATTAATATTAATATAAAAAGGTTCTACAGTAACACCCCTTTTATCTGTCCCTGAAAGAATATGGATATTTAAATTTTGTTGCCTTATATTTTAAGAGTTAGAGTATGGAGCTAGGAGATTTTTGACAAGTGGCTTTCTGCCTATTTTCTATTTTTGCATTTTTACCTTGATCTGCTACAGTTGCTTATATATAAAAGTTTTCCTTTTCAAGCCAGTATGTGATGTGATATAATTTTGTGATAAAATATTGATGCAGATTTGGCAATATGCTTTATCTATATGTACATACATATAACTAATATATAGATGCATATGCTTTTGCATAGTCTGGAAGTGCTTTAGAATAAATGGTAATGTGTGAAGGGAAGAAGATTTTTGCCTGAAACCAAGGTTAGCAAGAAGAGTCCTAAATTCTGAGATTTATATAGCAGCAAAATGGAAAATTAGATCCATCAGTTTCAGAGAAAAGTTTCTGCTTCTTCCAGATAATTCAATGAAAGTGAGACAAGCTCTGGCCTTCTGCTTCTGATTTGTCTGATAAATTATAAGGACCACCCTGATTTCTTGTCCTGAAAACACTTGTACATTAATTATTTTTCCTTTTATAATTATTTTCCTTTTTATAAGACATTACGAAGATTTAATGGACATTTTCCAGTTAGACGAGACCATGAATAGTGAAGGGATAGCAGCTTTACTTATTCTGTCAGCAAGCATTCTCTCCTCCCTTTTCTTCAGCATCTTCACTGCATCAGGAACCTTGGCCCTGTCCCACTGCCACCACCTTTTCTTCCCTGTTCCCTTTAATTTCTCATCTTTTCTCAGTCATCTATGGAATTTCCTTCCTCGTCCTTCTTTTGGTCACCTATGGTGTCCTTTGCTTTCCTTTTTGTGACTCACAAGATCTCTCTTTAATTTCATTACCATCTCTCTTCCCTTAGTCCTCCCTTTCCTTAAAGGTCACTACAGTTCCCTCCTTTGTGTTTTTCCCTCACCTTTCAACTAGCTTTTTATTGTGCATGAAGATTTAAAAAAAAAAAAAAAAAAAAAAAAAAAAGGGCATTAGACGCAACCTAACATTTACCAGCAAGACTGGCTTTCAAGAATCCAAAGTCCCAGAAGGCTGGAACCAGGAATATGTATCCTTGATGGAAGAGAATAAAGTTAGGGAATACCTAAGCAAAGTGGACATTCATAATCCATGGGGTAACATACTTCTCTTTATCTGCAGTGTTTTTAGCATTGTCATGCACTGGATGAGATGAAAGTGTCTGTGACCTCAGTTTTTTGGGAAACCAGAAACTCCTTATATCTTGCAAACCCTGCAGGGAAGATTCAGAGTAAGCAAGGTTACAGCACACCAGTCAGTACCACTACTGATTAGAGTTCGGTTAAAGTGCTGGCACCCACAAATTTATGTATTTGTTTATTTTTTGTTATTGTTGTTTTTGTTTGTTTGTTTTGTTTTTGTTTTGGGGGGGTAGCGGGAGAGATAATAATAAAGATTTCTGTGGAAACAAGTTAGAGTCTTCATCATTGGCAGGACTTCATTTCAAACACATTTTCTGATCACTGATTTGGCAGGTGCTTTTGTAGGTCTTACCATCCTGAGAGCATAGACCTCTCACTGCTGGCAAGAGATTTTCTCCACCCCAGCACAAGATTAGCTTTGTCTTGAAAATCCTTTCTCTCCAGTGGGCTTGAAGGACATAGCTAAGTACAAGGCATTTGTTAGGGGAAACGTTTAGCATCCCAATATCTGTCCTTTATCCAGTCAGAATGACTTCGTAGGTCATTCTAGCTCAATTATATGTACACTTCAGACCAAGAAAGAAATCCTCTATCAGAAAGGGTTAAGCATCAAATCTGAGTCAGCCTCAAATAAGCTCCTGTGTCTGGGAGCATAAGCTCCTGTGTCTGGGAGCTTATGCAGTGAGGGAGGACAAAGAAGCTGCTTCCCAAGCAGCAACCTTGGCCAGCTCAGGAGAGTTATCTCACCCAACCTCAGCACAGCTTCTCCATCCTCTGAGATTCCCCCTGCTTATTCCAACTGATACCAGTATTTTGATATTTCATGGTGTTTTTTTTGTTTGTTTGTTTGTTTGTTTTGTATGTAGTGAGGGGTATTCTCAAACTTTTACAGGCTGGCCATTTGTCTTTTCCTAGAAAGCCTTGTACCCTTATGCCAAGAGACACCTTAGGCTTGAGACCTTACATCATTTTTTCTCTTCCCTTAAGAATTAATATTTGTTATTTGGCTGATTTTAGTTGAAGTTCCATTTTCCATCTGAAAAATGTCTGCAACATCCTACCAGGAGACTGTGAAAATACTTATGTTTTGGTGCTATGTAGTTGCACACCAGCTGGGGAATTACTTCAAGCTGCAGAAACACAGCCTTTACACCAAGCAGCAAGGTGTGTCTTATGCATACAAGCCTAGCAGCACAAAAAGTTTGAGTTTGTGGCAGTCTTTATTTCCTTTTCTTCTGTTGCATATAGACTCAGACCAGATGTAGTGGGTTTATGTGGCAAGGTTTTGGTAGCAGGGGGCCAATGGGGTGTCCTCTGTGAGAAGGATCTAGAAGCTGCCCCATGTTTGGTAAGGGTACCACTGCTGATCAGAGCTGAGCCAATAAGTTATGTTGTTTTGTGCCTCTGTGAAAGAACATATTTAAGACAGGAAAAAAAAAAAAAAAAAAAAATGCTGCGCCACACAGCAGCTGGGAGAGTGAGAGGAGTGAGGAACAGCCTTGCAGGCACCAAGGTCAGTGAAGAAGGAGGGGGAGAGGTGCTCCAGGTATCACAGCGGAAGTCCCCTGAGGCTTGTGGTGAGGACCATGGTGAAGCAGGCTGTCCCTCTGCAGCCCATGGAGTACCACGGTGGAGTAGGGTTCCACGCTGCAGCCCGTGGAGGAGACCACGGTGGAGCAGGTGGACCTGCACCAATGGAGACTGAGGCCCATAGAAGACCCCTGCCAGAGCAGATTCTGGGCCAGACCTGTAGACTGTGGACAGGAGACCACGCAGGAGCAGGTGACCTGGCAGGAGCTGCTGCCCGTGGGGGACCCAGGTTGAAGCAATTTGCTCCAGAGGGATGGACCCCATGGTACGGACCCATATCTGGAGCAGTTCTTGAAGAGCTGCTGCCCGTGGGAAGCCCATGCCAGATCAGTTCACCAAGGTCCGCATCCCATGGGAGGGACCCCACAGCACAGGGGACGAGAGTGACTGAGAAGGAGCGGCAGAGAAGAAGCGCTATAGACTGACCATAACCCCCGTTCCCCTGCGCCGCTCGGGGGGAGGAGGTGGAATAGGGTGGATGGAGGGGGGAAGGTGCTTTTGGTTTATTTCCTTTGTTTCTCACTTTTCTAGCTTGTTACTAATAGGTAATAAATCTTACTATCTCCCTATGCTGAGTCTGTTTTGCCCATCACAATAATTACTGTGCGATCTCCTTGTCTCAACCCTTGAGCCCTTTTCATCGTATTTTCTCCCCGTTCCTTTTTGAGTAGGGGGACTGAGAGTCCAGTTGTGGTGGAGCTTGGCCACCCACCTGAGTAAAACCACCACACCAGATTGAACAGAGTAACCTGTTAATCCTTTGTACATAAACTCTTATTCATCTCTGGCATCATTCCACAGAGGTCACTGATTATAT
This sequence comes from Nettapus auritus, assembly GCA_011076525.1. NCBI lineage: Eukaryota > Metazoa > Chordata > Aves > Anseriformes > Anatidae > Nettapus > Nettapus auritus. The sequence continues at coordinate 19,865,204 of CM021766.1, read as the reverse complement.
TTAGCATTGATTTCACTTGAAGTTTAGCAGACCTTCAAAAAGAACATAATTGGCAAATGATTTTGAATCCAAGACATCAGGAAAACATTATTTTGTTAGATAGGCAGTAATGGCGTGCAATTTTAATTTATAAATGTGTTAGTTTGCCAGTCTGCATCACAGCCAGACACTTAAAATCTGGAATACTGAAAATAAATGATAGGATAGTGATCTGGAAGCCAGTATTTATGTGTTTTTTTACACCTATCCTGTTCTTAGCTCCTACAGTTTTCTAAGCCCGTAGGAACAGTGCACTGACTGTATCGAATTTCTGCTTTCAGAAACTTAGGTGCAGTTAACTTGTTTAAAGATTATGCACTACAATGACTGTTTAGGAAGACTTGTCTTCTTTACTATAATTTTATAATATGAAAAAAATGTTTTGGTGCATTTAGATATGATGTAGCTTGTAGCTAACAAATTTGATTAAGCAATTAATTAAGTTTTGTTTGGACATCTTGACAACAACTGACAAAGTGAGCATAGAAATCATTTCTCTGAAGTATGTAAGCTGAAAAATGTCGTAGGAAAGTAAGCATCTGAAATATACCCTAAAATGCCTAACAGTATGCTCAGAATTTCTACTTAAATGAACAAATAAGATGCTTGAGAGCTCACTCAGCAATTTTGTAATCCTTTACCAGGAATGGGTACCTATTTAGTCAGCACTGATGATTTCTCAAGTGGAAAAAAACAACAACAACAACAACAGCAAAAAAACTATTTACAGCTTTAGCATGTTCCTCCAAAATACGTAACGTTAAAAATTTATCCTTAAGAAAAATTGGTGCCATGTACACCTAAGGCACAATGAACAATCATTGCATCCACTATTTTTCACAATCTACAGACTACAAAATAATAAAGTATGATTTTTTTTTCCTGGTAGATGTGCGTAGAAGAACAATTTATGAATACCACAGGGTGGAACTTCAGATGTCAAAGATCACCAACCTGTCAGCTGTTGAAATGATACCTCTTCCAAGTAAGTAAAAAAGAAAAAAAAAGGGGGGGGGGGGGGAAGAGGACAGAAGCCAGATCTGGGGGCAACCTCATTTACAACACACACACAATTTAAAGTATTTTGTTTTATCTGTGAACTTGGAGTTATTGACAGATTCATTTATCCTCTCTCAAATTTATTCCCATCTGGATGATGCATTATCTAATGCATCCTCCTGTATCACAAGTTAGTTTGTATGCATATAGCTCCCTGTAGGTTATGAATGAAATCTGTGTCAAATCATTTTTTTCAGAAGAATGCTTTTATTTGTTTCCTCAAGAAAAAATAACATTTTTCATGGTTGCAAGGCAAACACAAATAGTTCTGTGTATTGTGCATCCCTTCTCAAAGGAACATCCCCAAACGCATTTTGCAATTCATCTATTTTTTTTGTCCAAGGTTAAATTACATTGTTTAGAAATATCTGAGTATAAACCACCAGTTATATTATTGTGGGAAAAAAAAAAAAAAAAAAAAAAAAAAAAAAAAAAAAATGAAGTTGAAAGAGCTGTTGTGGAAATGGGGTTACATTTAAAAATTGAATACAAATGAAATCCTACAAATAAAATGTACCTCTGTGCATATGGTTGTGCACTGCATTGTAATAGGTTGGGTTTAGCGTGTTATTTTGATCATCTTCGAACCTACCCATTCCCTAAATATATACTATCTGAAGATGTATCCGTTTCTTATACCTTTTGTGAGACTAATGTAGTAATTTTTGTTTATTTATCTGCTTCCTAGCTTGTCTCCAGTTTAACAGCTGTGGTCCTTGTGTCACTGCCCAGATTGGCTTCAACTGCAGCTGGTGCAGTAAACTGCAAAGGTAAAGAAATGTATTTTTCTTTTTTTTTTTTATATGGGTATACAGATGTGATCAAACCATACCCAAAAATATTTCCAATAGGTTACTCAGTACAGGCGGATGTTATGTTTTATATACATGCATTCACATGGATATATACCTCAGTTGTGATCACTAGCCACACATCATTGTCCTGTTTCATTTCAGCAAATAAATTAAGCAAGAAAGGTCAAAGCAGTTGTCTTGGAAGTTAAGTCCTTGTTCCTATTTCCTTATCCCCACTTTAAAATTCTTTTGAGGAACTCCACAAGAAGTAGAAATCACAATAAAATTCATGTTTGCTACCTGTATCCATTGCTTCATCAAAAATAATTTAACCACAAAGAGGTACGGGGTGGCAATGTAACTATAAAAACATGCTTGTTCTCTTCACAGTGTGGAGACTGACAAATCCAGGGACTCAGATCCTTCTCTCTTTTAACTTCTCATCGTACTTAATGGTCACATTGGGTCTCCTCAACCTCTCACTGCCACATTTTATGACAAGGTGACCCACTTGATGGGGGAAAGGCTGTGGATTTGGTCTACCTAGACTTTAGTAAAGCTTTTGGCACTGTTTCCCACAGCACTCTCCTGGAGAAACTGGCTGCTCATGGCTTGGTCAGGTGTATGCTTCACTGGGTAAAAAGGCACAAATTGTATTAAATTGAGTTAAATCCAGTTGGAAGCTGGTCCCTAGAGGTGTCCCCCAGGGCTCAGTACTGGAGACAGTTCTCTTCAACATGTATATCAATGATCTGGATGAGGGGATCAAGTGAACCGTCAGTTTGTAAATGACACCAAGTTTGGTGCAAGTGTTGATCTGCCTGAGGGTAGAAGGGTTCTGCAGAAGGATCTGGGTAGGTGGAACAATGGGCTGAGGCCAACTGTATGACGGTCAACAAGGCTAAGTACTGGGTCCTTCACTTGAGGCACAATAACCTTATGTAGCGTTACAGGCTGGGGGAAGAATGGCTGGAAAGTTGCACAGCGGAAAAGGACCTGGAAGTATTGGTCAATAACTGGCTGAATATGAGCCAGAAGAGTGCTCAGGTGGGCAAAAAAGCCAACAGCATCCTGGCTGGTATCAGTAGTAGTGTGGCCAGCAGGACTAGGAAAGTGATCGTTCCTCTGTACTCAGCTCTATTGAGGCCACACCTTGATTACACCTGTGTTCAGCTTTGGGCTTCACACTACAAGGACATCAAGGTACTTGAGCATGCCAAGAGAAGGGCAGTGAAGCTGGTGAAGGGTCTGGAGTACAAATCTTATGAGGAGCAGGTGAGGCAGATGGAGTTATTTGGCCTAGAGAAAAGGAGGCTCAGGGGAAACCATATCATTCTCTGCAATTACCTTAAAGGAGGTTGTAATGAGGTGGGGTTTGATCTCTTCTCCCAAGCAATGGGACAAGAGGAAATGGACTCAAGTTACACCAGGAGACATTTAGGTTGGGTATTAGGAGAAATTTCTTTACTGAAAGGGTTGTGCTGCGTTGGAACAGGCTTCCCAGGGATATAGTCAAATCACCATCCCTTGAGGTATTTAAAAGATCTGTAATGTGGTGTTTAGTGATATAGGTCAGTGGTAGACTTGGTAGTCCTAGGTTAATGGTTAGACATGATGATCTTAGAGCTCTTTTCCAACCTAAATGACTCTATGATTCACGAGGACAGTCAAGTCAGTAGTACAAATGATTTAGACTGTGGAGAAGCTGGAGCAAAGACGGTAAAATGGAAATTCTGCAGCTGTAGCCTTTACAAAAAGTTCATCTGTTACTGACTTTCATTGATCTTCATGACATCAGTCTTCAGAGCATGAATTTATTTAACACTGGTTCTCTGACATAAAATGCAGTATCATAATGGCTATGTATCATTGTGTTTTTCAACCATAGTGACTAGGTTCAGAAAGCTTATGTATAAAGTGGATGCATAATGAAAGGAGAAAAAGGCTATTAGCATTCTAAAATAGCTTAATGATTTGATACCATGTTGAAGAACTGAAAAATAGCTGATGAAAAAGATATGATATTAAGAACTAGGGGTCACTTTTATTATGTTTTCTTAAGCTTCAGCTCTCACTATATGTAATTTGATAAGTCAGTCTTGTTCTCAGTGTTTTGCAAAAAAACTCTTTTGTGTGGAATTGAAGCTGAAGTTGGAAAACATATCAAACATCTTCAAGAATAAGGATAGTTGTAGAGAACCTTTCTAAGTAAGCATGAACAGATCTTGTTTACTTTAGCCAATTTCTTGCTGTCATGGGTTCCTTGGTTCTCCTTCTATTAATAAATGTTGTAGCACTTCGAAGAGTCTGTTACTTTGAAGCCAGTGTTCTCATTTCAGTTTAGATAAATTTATTTATATAAAGTAAAATTTGAAGAGGTTATAAGGTTCAGACCTCTTATGAAGATCTGGCAAACCCTGAGTTCCTTCGTTTTCTTTAGTTTCTGAAGAACTGTTTTTCTCAAGTTCTGGAATTATAGTTTTCTTCACTGAGGCACAAGTTCACTGTGAAGAACAGAAAGGGTTTCATACCTCACCGTTATCAGGACGCAACACCAAGCATGTATTTGCACTGTTTCCCTCCGTGTTTTCAGATGAATTAATGGCTACCCATTTATAACGGGCAGGATGCAATTTGCTCCTGAAAAACATAAAGTCTTAACACATCTATTTCTATTCAATTAAAGTCCACATGAAAAAAATCTTGCTCTTTTTACCCTGTGAAGATCACACAGCAATCAGAGATGAACCTACTGTGACGCAGTCTTGTTCTGTTTCCCCAAAACAGTCATCTCCACACTGCAACACTGTTGTACCTTTGATGATAGGCAGCAGATAGACTGAACAGCATTATTGCTGTTAATTATACCATTACTAACTGTATTGAGACTGTAATTTCATGCAGGCTGTGTTCAGACATCATTTGACCAGCAGCAAAAGGAGGAACTGGAATTAATGCCTTAAAAAAAAAAAAAAAAAAAAGGTATAGATCCAGAAAAGCAAATTAAGATCATGCATCTGCACAGAGATTATAGTAGTTTAAAAACAGTCACACATTCCAATTTGTTTCTGTAAGAATGAGAGATAGTAAGCTGGGCTTAATCAAATGCAGAAATGTGTATAGAACTGTAAAACAATTCATATTGGAAGAACCTGCTAGAGGTCATCCAATCCAACCACCTGATCAAATCTGGGTCAGCTCTGAGCTCAGACCAGTTTGCTCAATACTTGAATTAGCTGGATCCTGAAAACCTTTAAGGATGATCCTGTGAACACCTTATTTTTATACTAGATTTTACACCTTATTTTTAAAACTCTTATTTTCTACACTAATATGGCTGTGGCAACAATGCCTGTCTCAGGCCCTGTTGCCTTTCTTGTCCCTCTTCAGCTTCTGAATAAAAGAGCAACTTATTTCAACTAATTTGGTTCTACAGAGAAACAAATCTGAAATAATAAGTGGAAGCAAAGTTTGTGAAAAGGGGCAACTTGCTTCCCAAAATGTGAAAATTGAGCACCATTTTAGTTAGGGTATATTATGGTCTAGGTTTGTTGTGATGAAAATTCATTCCTGTCAGCTTTGATAATCTTTTGTTTCCTACAATACTCTCACCTGCATTCTTGTCCAGTGTCTCTCTTCTTTTGTCTTGCTGTTCCTCAACATGTTCTTTCACCTTACATACATATAGAAAAAAATTAATTTCATTGCTCAGTTTAAATGTCTGGATAACTACAAAGTGCTCAGTCATTTATTTCAGTAACACATTGTTTTGACTCTCCTCACAAATAAATTCACTATGTTAAAATATTCTTTTTGCATGTGATAAAGAAACTGTGTCGAAATAATACCTAACTATTCTAGTTAAAAGTCATAACAAATGGAAAGCTGTGAGTCCCTTCATCACAGTGGTTCTGCGTTTTCTGTATTACTGCTCCTCAGTTACCAGCCTAGACTAAATCATGCTAGACTTTTATTTTCTGTTGTGATAAACGTTGTTCTTCTGCAGCTGAATAAAATTTACTTGGAAAAACAAGGGCAAATCACTACACAAAGTATCAACTTTGACATTTCAGAAGTGCCTAGTGAAGAAAGAATGTTAATATTTACACTTCACAGTGAGTACTCAGAGGGGGTTTTGAATAAGCAGAAGTGGATGTTTAGGAGTAATGCCCAAGTAGTGCTTCTGGGCTGCAGAGTAGGAAATGATGTAGCTGGCTGGACACATTGATCTGGGAAGGGAGAAACCAAAGGCTGTCTCTCTTGGCTTATAGGCAAAGCCCAGAGGGAAAAGCAACTAGCCTTTGGCGCAAAAGCCTGAAGAAGGTATTGAACATGGTACTGACATGTTCCAGTGTGGCAATATTCTACTAATTGATCCAGTGGTCTGCTTTCTGTAGCAGGAGAGGGCCGGCTTGCCAGTGAGGAGACTGACAGAGTTATGATGCTCATATATGAGACTGTAACAGATGGTGAGGGTCCTCCTGTGGAGCTGCAGTAGTGCTTTGGTATTCTAAAAAGAGAATTCACAAAGAAGATAGGCTTCCATGTGGATAACAAGCAAGCATGTATCCAAGGGGAAACAACTCTTTACTGATTCTACAACCCTTTTTCTCAACAAGTTATGATCCCATTTATCCAGAGCAACTGTGCTACTGAGAACAGCATCTCGAGGGGATCGAGTGCACCCTCAGTAAGTTTGCAGACGACACCAAGTTAGGTGCGTGTGTCGACCTGCTCAAGGGTAGGAAGGCTCTGCAAGATGATCTGGACAGGCTGGACCGATGGGCTGAGGCCAACGGTATGAAGTTCAACAAGGCCAAGTGCCAGGTTCTGCACCTGGGGCACAACAACCCCAAGCAGAGCTACAGGCTGGGAGATGTGTGGATAGAAAGCTGCCTGTCAGAGAAGGACCTGGGAGTTTTGGTTGAATATGAGCCAGCAGTGTGCTCAGGTGGCCAAGAAGGCTAACAGCATCCTGACTTGCATAAGAAACAGCATAGCCAGCAGGTCCAGGGAAGTGATTGTCCCCCTGTACTCGGCTCTGGTGAGGCCACACCTCGAGTACTGTGTTCAGTTTTGGGCCCCTCACTACAAGAAGGACATGGAGGTGCTCGAGCGAGTCCAGAGAAGGGCTATGAAGCTGGTGAAGGGTCTGGAGAACAAGTCTTACGAGGAGCGGCTGAGGGAGCTGGGACTATTTAGCCTGGAGAAGAGGAGGCTCAGGGGCGACCTTATTGCACTCTACAAGTATCTGATGGAGGCTGTAGCGAGGTGGCGGTTGGTCTATTCTCCCACGTGCCTGGTGACAGGACGAGGGGGAATGGGCTAAAGTTGCGCCAGGGGAGGTTTAGACTGGATATTAGGAAAAACTTCTTTACCGAACAGGTTGTTAGTCACTGGAATAGGCTGCCCAGGGAAGTGGTTGAGTCACCATCTCTGGAGGTCTTTAAAAGACGTTTAGATGTAGAGCTTAGGGGTATGGTTTAGGGGATGATTTGTTAGTGTCAGGTCAGAGGTTGGATTCGGTAATCCTGTAGGTCTCTTCCAACCTAGACATTCTGTGATTCTGTGATTGATTTTTTGTTATTTGCATAAAATTTAAACCATATATTGAATAATTCACACAATAAAGTACAGTTGTTGGAAAAATAGAAAGTGTTCATAAAACCAATATCTAAACAAGGAAAATTGATCAGCACAGTCACTGCATAATAACTGCACTCCCCCATGTGGGCAATCTGTATTGAAATGAAAATAACTTTATTCTGCAACACAGTGGATTGTTTCCTACCTGTAACTTTAGTCCAGCTGCAGTGCCTGCTCTTCAGTCTTTAGAAGTATAGGTTATCGTTAAAGGTAATTTAGAGCAAAGTCCTCTATTCCTGTCACTCTCTACAAGCTTGAATCATAGTTTTACTTTTCATAAGGGATCATGAAACTACCTACTCTGAAATCTAACGTAAAGTATGTCATGTAGTTCCACCATAACTGAAGAAAAGGTACTTCATTTTCATATGACTTCAGCAGATAGAGAATACTCTAAGACATTTTTTGAACCATGTAGAAGAGGGAGAACTGTTCCATACACAAAAGAAACCAAATATAAATATGGAAGATAAGATAGTTTCAGAGCTTTCTGCTACACCTGGATCTGTGTTTATAAAACACTAGAAAAAATTAGCATTTTTCTCATATCACCTGTGGCTGAAACATGGATTCTTTTTATTCCTTTACCTCTAACTGCCTAGCATGTAGAAACTGAATGAATTCATGAATGTTAGATCTGTTTCCATGACTCTGAGCATATGGACAATTTCCAAAGCTTCCTGCAATCTTAAGACAATCTTGAATTAAAAAGATGAGGAAATCCCATTTCTGATACATTTCCCTTTAATGCTTAATCCTGAATGCTAAAAACAACAGTGATTCTGTAAACCGAAAAGTTACTGCTTTTCTTTGTGAAATGTGTTCTGAGCAAAGCGAAAAATCACAAATGTCAGGAAACAGCAACAACAGCGAGATTTAAGTCTCAATATTTCTAAACTTCTTAATGTCAATCACTGCTCCCATCTAAGCAGAAAATAAAGAGGTAAGTTATTTTGTATTCCGTACTTATTACCTGGAAAGTATGGAAGGTAAGATCTTTGGTCACTTGCCATTCTTAAGAAAACATTTAACAGTTGAAATAAGAAGTGACAGTTTTCCACAGTAGTCTTATGATAATACAAATTTTAAAAATTATTGCTTTTTTTTTTCTGAACTGCTAGGAAAGCTTGAAATGTTTTGCTTATTTATTCTTCTTTTAGGAAGATGTTGCAAATATGTTCAGTTAACTTTTAAATCTGAGTTTATACCTGGAAATCTTTAATATCAGGGAAAAAAAAAAAAAAAAAAAAAAAAAAAAAACTCTTGAATCAAGTATTGTAATATAATTGATAATCTTATTTAAACTAAAGTATGTATTGGGTTATTAAAGTACTATCCATATAGAATTACAATAATAATACAAAAATATATGTATATACAATCTAACTACATGAAACACTTGATTTAGAAAAAAATCATTAAATATAAGTAAGAAGCACTGAGTGTTTCTGTACACACAGCATACTGTTAAATATCTACCTTCTTCTCATCTTTATTTGATAGCTGGCATTGTAACCAAGGTTATAGATTCCATTATGGAGTAGGGAAAGGCAATGGACAAGACCAAAGCAAAAAATACTCATCAGATGAGAAAACGTATTATCTTAATCATGCAGTGAACATTTAGTAAATATCTTTTGTTATGATGTACTTTGGTCTAAGCCCCTTAGGTTATTTTACCAAGACTATAAAGCTCTTTAATAACAAATAAACAAAAATGAAATCTAGAAGTTTTTAACTTAGATGTTATAAACACAGTCTTCAAAAGTTCTGGAAGTTCTTATGCAATGAAATTACAGTGAAAGCATAAAACTGAAATTACTGTTGGCTTGATGGATGAAGTAACTATCCTGGACATTGCAGTGCAAGGTGTCAAAACACTTTGTACTGTGCAGGGAAGGAGGTTTTACTTCATCAGCTTGAAAATTCTTTCTAGTCCTGTCTCTATTTTCTTGTGCCATCATTTGGAGAGCTCAATTTTCATTCAAACGCTCACTTTTGAATAATTTCTGTTTTAAAATATTTGAGGGTTTAATTTTCCTTGTTTGTTTGTTTCAGGGTTCCATATTTCAATTCTAAATTAAAAGATGGAGAGAAGACTTGCTGATTATTATTCAAGCTGTTTTTATTCCATCGCCATTTAACTGACAGTACCGTGCTGTTATTACAAAATCGTCCACAGTATTAGCCATTGAATTACAGAAGAAAAAAAAATTGTATGGATTAAGTAAACCACCAGAGGGAGCATATATAATCCAATCAGTGTAATAGATTCATATACAAATGACAGGGAAAATCTCATTTTAAATGCTTTAGAAGGGCTAGAGATTTAAAATATAGTGTGTTCTGTAAAATGTATTCCACTCTATCAGTGTATATAACTTCATGAATTTGCTGATTATACTGCTGCTTCAGGCAAAGTGAAAGAAATGTGCCCAGACTATCTGTCTCTAGAATTTGTATTCTACCAACAGGGCTTCTCTATGCTGGAGTGGTTTTATATGAAAATATGTCCTAACACTTTTGTCTTAACAAGTGGTTTGTTGAATTACATCAAATCTAGCCCAGGATAAATGAGCAGTAATGTCAGTACTATTTTTCTAACTTGAATACTGTTTCTTTCCTGATTACGGAGCAGACAGAAATTCTCTGTAGAAATTCTGGCCCCCCGTCAGAGTCTGCTCTGTTTAAAATGCCATGTATTTTTCTTCTGTTTTAAAAGTTGTGTTGAGACAGCAATAGATCATTTTTGTCAAGTGCAACAAGTATATCAAGAATGAATGTGTAGATTTGTCAGCACTGATACTTTACTGATAAGAATAGTACGATAACTAAATCTATACTTTATTTAGCAGAAAATTCCTCCACACTCAACTTCTTCAAATCTTTTTCAAGCTGCTCTTTCTTAATTTGACAAGCTAATTTGAACTCATGATCTGCAAGAATCTGTTAGGAAATTAGCATTCAATAATTGAGAATTTTATATGCATGGGAAGCCTGATGGTAGCAAAGCAAGAAAAGAAACTGCCACAGAAGTGCTTAATAAACAAAGTATTTTTCTTAAACCAGAGTGAGATTAGTGATGGTATTGTTTGAAATACAGTCAAGGAAGCCTCACAAGATCTTAGATCTTCTCACATGGGATATCAGTACTATTTTTAACACAGTGTAAACTTCAGTGAGACCAAAATCTAACTTCCATTATGGAACATAGAGTATCATGAGTTCTTAATGTATTTGTATGGAAAGTTAGCCTTTTTCCAAGTGAACTAGCCTTTCACTGAAATTCATACATCCATACAGGGATAAATATCAAATAAATGCCTTTTTACAAGGTGGTCAAAGATTGTGGAATTTGTTACTAACTAGATTCCATGGAATTATTATGGAATTTCTGTAATTCTCCTTGATCACAGATTGTCTGGTACAATTCCTATGATTAATACAAATAAACCTAAAATGTTCAGTCTTGGAACCCAGTACTGCAGCGAAGGTGCAGTAGCTCTTGAAGGCCTGTGACATAGTGCACTAGATACACTGTAGAACTCTCTAGAGTTGAATCATCCCCTTGCCTGGTTCATGAGAGCTTTGTGGAATAATTTCTCAGGTGGAAAAAAAAAAAAAAAAAAAAAGAAAAAAGAAAAAAAACTTTTTTCATACAATAGTGGTATTTTTCTGTTTTAGCATTTGTATATGTTCTTCTTCAGTGCCTTCCTCTCTGCTCACTGATGTTCTCAGCAGCACAAAGGTAGAGAATAAAACTGTCCCTATATTAACATGAATTTGGTAGATTTGATATCTACCCAACTGAATTTGAATTCTGATTCCATAGACAAATTTGTCTGTTTTGTTAGAGCTATAGCATGTCATAAGCTTTTATGTTTATGACAAAATATGTTATTGCCCTGCTTTGTTTTCCTGAAGAACTCAGAACATGAGGACTAAAGTTCTTATAATAGCTAGTGCAGATTTCTGAGACACACATGGATGGGTTACTGGGGTGTAAATAATTTCTAGAAAATCATCAGAAAATTGCTACAATTCTCATTACTCTTAAATCCTAATCTTTCTGTAGAAGTGATTTTCTGTGAAATCCTGGACCTGGAGATGGAATCATTTTCAAGGTCCTTAATCTAGATATAAATACAGTGATGTATTTAAACCACACACTCATGTTACTCATATTTGTGTTTCTTACCACCCTATTTATCTTTCAGAATTTCTGATTGGTTTCACTAGCTACTAGTTCCATTGCCAGAGATGTTAGTATGTCTTCTGGAGTTTACTGTTATCCACTCTGGATTTTGCAACACAGATTAGAAAACAGATATCAGAGTTTAAAAAAAAAAAAAAAAAAAAAAAAAAAAAAAAAAAAAAATCTGTCTTGAGTAGGTCTATCAAATGTCTCACATTCCTAAGGTGTCTCATAATAAACACAGAAAGTAGTTATCAAAGATACAGAGGACAGTTAAACACTTAAATCCCATTTAGACAAGGGAAAGCAGACGTCCATCTGTTATTTACACCTTTGAAAATATTTACTTTTCCTGATTCGTTTGGAAGGAGGATCACAGATTTGTGTTTAATTCCCATGTTTAATTTCGAAGACACACAAGATAAAATAGTGGTAAAACACCAGGTAAATAGGTAGATAGCACAGCTCTTTTCTATAGAAGCTTCTTTTGCAATTCTTTTATACACTGGTACCCTTTTATTCCTCATTTATTGTGTTGGAACTATAAGAAAAAAAAAAAAAAAAAGAAAAAAACACTTTGTCTTTAATGAACCATTCATATCTAGGACTGCAATTTCCTTGGTAGCTGTAAATCTTTGAAATCTCAATAGAGTTGACTTCCAACTTAATTCTGCACTGTTTATCCTGAGGAATGCTACAGACATAACAGTGAGTATTGCCCTCCTCTATTAAACCTGTATTCACTCCAGGATTAAACATTTCCTGGCTGAACTGCACCATGCTCAGTCACACAGACATCCCAAGTTCTTTTCTGTTTGTTTTCATTTTTATCTGTTCACTTCTAACATTGATAGCTACTACCAGAAAGTTTGGATTCAGCTATGTTCCTGTTTAGCTAGTGAAAGCTGACACTTGTCTGTGAAAGGGCTCCACAGAATGCAATTTTTTTCTAGACCTTTTAAGAAATATCTCAGACTTTTGGTCATCATTCTATGCAATGCAATGGGCTTTCTCAGGACTCAGATTCTACACCAGACTTTACAGCCTAGCTGATTCCCAAATAAATGTATTTTCTGGTAATTAATTAAAAGATTTATACTTAACAACATGCTCATGCATGTTTACTTACTAGGTAAATAAAGTAAAACAGACAAGATTGTTAATTGACATGAAATTCTATCATGAAATATATGTGAAGGATGATTACGTTAATACTGAACAGAAAGAAGAACAAATATATATTAAAATATATATATATATATATATATATTTAAACTTAAAAGTAAAGATTAGTTCCAAAACACTGAGATGAAAGTTACCGGTTAAGGCAGAAATTTTGCCTGGTTTACCTGAATTCAAAAACAGAACTTCTGGAAGGTTTTGGCACCTGGAGATGGGAATCTCCTCCATATGAACATGGGTTCAGGAAGAGGAATGCAGTCAGGGTCCCAAACTCTTCTTTAGTTCTCTCACTATATCTTACCTGAAATAATTAGATATTAACATATTGTCTTTTCTACAAATGCTTTACACTGCTTAAATTGTTTTCTTGGCACTCAGACTGTTCCACTTTTTGCACATGTAAAGTCCCAATTCATCTCTTTTTAATACTGACAACATTTATTAGCTAATTTATCTGACATTGTCTAGAAGACTTACCTTTATTTGCTAAACTACTGATATTGTCTTCCCATATTATATTGTTTTTCAAACAACGCTTTATTAGAAAACACACAAATGTGACCACTCCAAGCTTTATGACTTCAGGACAATTTGTCAGATAAATTCAGTTATATAAAAAGCTTCATTAATGGATTAACAAAAATGATGATTGTGCTGTAGGTACATTTTGTCCAATAGGCTTAATAGTTCTTGGCAGAACTTTTATTTAGTGAGGAATAAGGTATCAGATTTCCTCCTTTTCATGCCTGAGATGAATTTAATTCATAGTTCCCGACTTCTTCCTTGACTGTCAGAAAATGAAATGTGTTAAGAAATGCATTGCTGTGTATCTATTTCAAAATATCTGAATGTTCATGAGACTAGGTAACAGAAATGAGCTATTACGCCTTCCCATTATATCCTAAATTGTTGGTCTAGATAATCGCTTTCTCAACTGTCCATTTCTTGTCTTATTGCAAGTGTTCGTAAAAAGAGAAAGAGACAAAATCAAGGACAAACCAATTCAGAAGACCTCCAAGTTCCGTTCATGACACTTCAGTGGAGACAGATAGCTCAGGCAATCATGCCTGACTCCAGGGTACTTTATAAAATGCGGGTTAATTTACTGCTGTGGAAGCTTTCATTTTGCTTTCCTTCATAGAAACATCCTACCTACTGTATTACTACCTATAGAGAAATCTAATGTCTTCTGCCAATTTTGTCACTTTCACTCATCATTAGAAAATGCTCTCATTGCTAGGAAATTAAATAAAACAAGTATTTAAATCAATTATGTATTTTAATGGAAAGTTTTTACACATTTTTTTTTCTTTTTCTTTCCTTTTTAATTTCACTGAAATATATCACAGAATGGCAGACCCAGTTAGATTTGTTTAAATTTGTTGGGATGGGAAGCTTCCTGGGCATTAGAAATTCATTGTGTGAGCAATTAAATAGTTATGATGTTCCCTGACATGATTTCAGTCCATCCCCAGGAGCACTGTCCAGAACAGTGCCCAGGCACACTGTAGGAGTTGGACTATTCCAGTGATTATTCCCAGTTAGTTGGCAGTTTATATGCAGTCTCCTTCTTTTCAAGGTTCAGTTTTCTTGTTTGGGCTTGGGCCATCCTGTGCCAATAGTCTTCAGTGCCAAGAAGCATTTCTAGGCATGTTTATTTTGCTAGTATAGAAGGAGCCAAAATGATCACAATAGTCTTAACTTCTTTCCAGAGGCACTAATCTCATGGTTGTACTCCTCAATATAACTTGAGCATCACTGAAGTCATATTTGTCTAATAGTCTCCTAGATATCTCTCTTTAAGGGCCATAAATGAAGTCTTTGTAAGCATAATAGTTTAAATATTACATATTCCTATACATGTATCCCTATGTAGTAATGCCAGAAATTTCAATTTAGGCAAACTTGAAATCTTCATGTCTCTTCATGAAATTTGGATAATCTAAGTTTAAGAATTGCTAAGGAAAATTGTTCATTTTTTCAACATAGTCTACTGATTCTCTATAGCATATATATTTCACTGATCTTTACAATGAGAAAAACAGCGGGGACTCTGTCACATTTCCCTGTTGGAGGTATTGCCAATTTCAGGGAAATGAATGAAGTTTTCCTAGTATTCTTCCTAAACATTGAGGCTTTTTTTTTTTCTGCACCATTACCTCTTTAGTTTCCCTTCAACTCAGCTCTGTTAAGTCTTCCAATATCTACATTATCACATAATATTAAAGAAACCACTTGTTTCTCAACAGAAATTACAACAAATATTAATATCTACAATTAATGATGAAATTGATGAGCTGCAACTGTTCTGTTTTACATACTGTTCTTGCTGAATGTGAACTTCAGAATCTGACTCACTGTTAGAGAAAAAATAAAAGTGAGTAGAATACTAAGGGGGGCAGGGGAAGAGAGAACTTAAAATTCCTTCAAACATAATCAGTCACAGGATGGTTTATGTGCTTTCTTTTTATGTCTAGCTGAAGAATTCTTTGAGGCTTTAAGGAAGATGTTTTTCTTAATTCATCCATTCTTTCTGCTCCACAAATGCAGTACTGTGAATATGGATTTTCAAAACTTTGTGTGTTCTTTATGCAGAATATTCTTTTGTTTTGTTTACCTACATTATAAACATCTTAACCACTGGCTCACATAGTCAGCTTGTCACATTATGCCTTCTTCTCCTGTAATTGTTCCTGCTTCCTTTGACTTCTTACTTTTTTTTTTTTTTTGATTTGTGAATGTGATATAATAGGAGCAGTAACCTAGCTTGGCTAAACTATAATCTCTGCATTTCTTTTTCTAGCGGCTCAGATGCTGATGACTGCTGGTACTGAAACAACTATGTAGAATATTGCTCAATCACTGTGGATTCATGTCTGGTAACAGAAATGCAAACAAACATATTTAGTAGTAGCTCTAGGAACCAGACTGCTTTCATCCTGTCACAAGGACTTTACTATTTATTAGTGGGTTTTATAAAGGAGCAAAATTCTAGGAAAAGTAAATGAATAAGAGTGAAGTTTGGCCAATGTATGAATGAGACCTGTATATTGATGCACACCACCTGAGACTTGACATTCTTCAATATCCTTTTTAGTCTTATATTCCTATATCTGGGAGTACTGTAGGAAGCACAGCAGCTGTGGCTTGATATATACTTGTCTGGTTTTCAGAAAATCTGGGCTTAACTCTTGTTTCTGTTATGGAATTCTGTGTTATCTCAACGGAATCATTTAAACTCTCCTGTGCTCCATATACACAACTCTATAGTGGAAAAGGAAATATTTCCCCAAAGGTGACCTTCATATTTTTGTTTTAAAAGGAAGAGAAAAAACACTTATGGATTATGTCTGTATAAAACATTATAAAGTAGTTTGCCACACAGTTTTTTACACAGTTTGCCACTCGTTTTTACTTATTTAACCAGAAGGAAATGTAACTTTATTGTTGGGGGGAGGGACAGTGGGACATAAGATCTTCTTGGGAGCATCCACCCTACAATTAGAGAGATCGTTTTGAATAGTCAAGGAGTGAAAATAGTTCAGAAAATCGTGTAAAGTTAAGAAAGAGAGGTAAATTTTGTTACTCAGGATCCAGAGTGCAAAATACACTCAATAGTGCTTCGTAGCATGATTTCTCATTACTTTGAACCCTGGTAATTCCTTGGATGTGTGTAAAATAGGTAGCAATGCCAATAGATCAGCATTCTCTACTAACTGTTGTTGCAATTACCTCTTTGGTCATATGTAAATGCACAAACTCAAAGGCAGTGGAGAATGTAATCTAATATCAGATATTAATTTCAATGTATCTCCTTCCCAGAGATTGTATTATTATTTTCTGCTGATTCTGTTGGAAAATCTGATACCATAATCTCACTAATTTGACTCTAGGCCTTTCTTACAGTCTCTTTTCCCTTGTAGTTATTCAAAGCAGAGCCTTTAGCAAAAGCTTCCATTTTATTCTTTATCTGCTTTTCACCATGTTTCCTTTATTGTTGTAAGTGACAGTAAGATTATAGAAAACATTCTCCTATTCTTTTTTAATCAAAACTCTGACAACTCCCACTTTAACTAGGATTTTTTCTTTTTTTTTCTATTTGAATTGAAAAATAAAACTTACCTCTTTTAACCCACTTTCATTCTTAGGCTCTTTAAGCAGCAGAAATTGCCAGTGGGAGTCCTTATTTTTACTGCCTATTCATATGTTGTGTCTGAGTTACAAATATTGACTCTTACCCATGCTCAATCTGTTTAACTATAAAAGACATTTTTAATACAGTAAAAAAAAAAAAAAAAAAAGTTTAAACATCTTTTCACTTCCCTGTTTACATGACATTGCAGAATATGTAACTCTATTTTCTCAGAGAGATTTTCTATATATATAAAGCTGTGGTACAATCATCAGGTTCTAGATTGCCTGCATGGATCTGTGCCACTAATCTGATTATCAATCACCTGCATGTTGTAAATTTTGAGGTATGCAACCTTACGACAATAATGGTGCTACAGACATGAATATTCTGCATCATTCATTCTGCTTTAGCAATTTTGTTTGATTTTGTCATAAGCCTTAATATAGTACAGGGTGTTTGTAGTACTATATATTTAAAACCCTCATATTAAGCACGTCATCTTAGTTGTTCAAGAGAAGACCTTACAACAGAGTAGGAGCAAATCCTCTTCTAAATCTTCAAAAGGTCATCCTTTTCAGAAATAAAGTTTAATTAAGCAATATGTTCAAGTATAGGATAAATACAGATAACGCATTTGTGCTTGAATTTAGATATATGGTTAGATGTATTGAGCTAGCTGATAATTGTAAATACCATTCAAACACCATATAAATTCATATCACGGACACTCACAGTGACACTTCAGCTTCATAAGGACATTGAGCTGTGATAAAGTTCTGCATTTCTGCCAAGAGAAAATGGAAAATAATAAAGGGAGGAAAGGACAATATTTTCCCAGGTAGCACAGTGTGACAAGAAAGTGATATTCAAAAGATGGAGGAATCAAAATGGAGCTTTTTCTGTGTGGGGGGGTGGGAATGGGAGGCAAAGCTAGACTGAGCACAAGCATAACGCTTGATATATTTCGTTCTCAAAAAATCACTGATGGTTTTATTTTTCACACACTAAGACCAAGGTTTCCAGTGTTTTATTTTGCTTCCTATCTCCTTCAGCCTGTGAAGAAATTCCACTTTAGATATACTAATTCTTCTTATAAGCAACTCAAACAGTGTAGCTAGTATCATCATCTCTTCCTTACATGATGTGACCATGAAGGAAACTTTATGGTTGATGGAAGAAAAGAGTTCTTTCTTTTCAAATTTCTACTTAATTTTCCAGGTAAACATTTTATTTAGAGGTGTCAATGAGTATTTTAACTCGCTTGAATAATTATATGGTATTTAAGAAATCATTTCAAATTTCTGGAATGCCCTTCTGTTCCTAGGGGGGAAAAAAAAAAGGAACAGTAGGCTTAAAAGGGCATGTGTTGTGCATTTTAATGCTCATGATTCTGTTATACCGGCTCAACATGATTTTTCCATCTTTTCCGTCCAGACTTTGTCCTTTCCTTCCCAATAATTTTCCATTATGTTTTCAGCTTTTATAAGTTAAACCTTGCTGAGATAAACCCTTTTGTATAAAGGGTATCTGATTTATTATTAATCCTCTTTAAAGAGAAAAGGCTCAGAAGGTTGGGTTATGCACTAAATGGACACTTCTTGTCATTTAAATATGCTCTGCCAAATAGAGGTAAATGGCATCTGGTAGAACTGATGACATCACCATCACCTTTCTAGCTGTATACAGTCAATAGAAAGGATTCTGGCATCTTTTTTGTTACCCAGACTCACCTGCATTAATTATGCCAAATCATCATTGTTAGACATGCAAAAGCTTTAATTCTTCCTTTGCTATCTGAATCAGTATTCCCAAATTCCACACAAATCCTGGAATTCCTTATATTTAATGAATGTCCCTATTTTCATTTCCTAGAACATCTTTGTTATTGCTTTGCCAGGAGCAGATTTGGGTCATTGCTTGAAAATTAAGTTGTTATAAAAACGCCATGTTGACAGATGGCATAAATGGCATAGCTAATCAAATCTGCTCCAATATTTTAATGGCAACAGGGAATTATCACTATGCTACTAAATGAAGTTCTTAAAAATGCAGTCAGTAGGGCTGGTGGTGTACTGAAATTACAGTTTCCAGAATTCTAACTCAATGACACAGCAGTGATGGTATTGGCTGTGGTTGACATACGCCTTAAATAAAGTTCACAAACAGATATCCTTGGAGCCCTAGTTCCTGAAAAAGCTGCTTTCTGACAATACTGTTTGGACTCACCATTGCTTCGATAGCAAATGATAAATAAACAGTGTCCAGGGTTTAATATGTTTTTGTTTGAAGTAGAATAATCTGAAAAGTGTCTGTTTCACATGTTTAGATGAGCCATTTCAAGTCCCTGTGTCGCATTGAATATTTGATGGTTAGTTAATTCCTCAGGAAGAATCAACACCTCTAATTTTTCTTGCCACCATATTTCAACAGTTTATCAGAAGAAACTTCAGAACTGTAAATGAGTGGATCTGGGATAAGCATTTATGCACTTTGGAGTCTTAAGCTTGACACCATTTAGATACAAGATTATGTCTAAAATAAAAGGTTCAGTAATCCCTACCAGATCTAAGTACTGTCGGGACTGAGTTAGCATGGCGATATTTAGCATGACCTTTGTTGTAGGAATTTAGAGAGTGAATTGATATCATGTCTAAATATTGAGCTTGATTTTCAGATGTTCTGAATACCCACAAACCCATTAGATTTTAGTCAGAGCAGTATGACTGAAATGTAATGGGTTTGTTAGTATTCAGTACATCTGAAAATTAGACAAGTTGTCCTTCAGGACAGAAGTTACTAATTAAGCTCTTCAAATTTCAGAGAAAAGTGTGAGCTGAGGTTTCCAAACATTACTCATAACTGTAGCATATCATTATTTCTTTCTGCTTATCAAGGTCCATCTTTTTCTCTCAAACATTCATGGAGGCAGAAGACCCCGAAGATGGGGAGGCAGCTCCCATCACAGCATTCATTTACTCACCAGTCAGCAAGGAGGAAGAAAAAACTCTTCATGCTCATCTGTACTCCTGTGCATTAGAAAGGGAGGAAGGAAGTCTTTGTACTTCTCTGGGATACATTTCTGTTTGGGGGATTTGTTTTCTTCACTGTAATATGTTTTTGAAAGTCAGTTGCTTTAAAGTGAGTGATAACTGATGTTTGTTAGGGTTGATGATTTGTTTTATTTTCTTGTTGTTTTTTAGCAACATTGTAAATGGTGGAATGAGAATCAATGCAAATATAGCTAATAAGAATGAACATTTTCTCAAAATCTTTCATCAAAAACATTGTAGATTCTGCTCAGAATAATTATACAAAGAAGTTTGTAACCACAAGTGACTTGTTAAGGTTGTTTACATTCCATTTATTACTATAAAAATGATTCCATTGCTCCATTCTTCCAAAGTGGACCCTGTTTCCCATATTTAGTTGAAGACATTTGACATGTCTTCACATCTTTCATTACACTGAGAACCAAAAATTACCTAAGGTAAGGCAACCATAGTAGTTGCCTTACCTGTTTGCTTAGTCTTGTCAAAAGGCAGCGCGAAAGTTATTTGCTGTACAATCAGATATGTTATGGCCATGGATGCCAAAAGATATCATCTGGATATGCAAAGAAAATTTAAAAATCGTAACTGAGGAGAACCTCTTTCAAAGCAGGGCATGATGGTCTAATTATTTACTTGCAATTTTGATAATGCTTTCCATTTTTAATGCTATGTCTAGGAAAGGTCTAGACCTTATGTCTAGGAAACTCTAAGTTACTGTATAAACACCGATAGCACTCTTGCAAGATGGGGGTTGCCAGGGGAATCATTACATTAAAGCGTTACAAGTTACTTTAAAATTTCTTAGTCACATATTGCAAATGAGAAAAGGATATTGCAAACAGGTTATTAACATCACCTAATTTGATAAGAAATATGCATGCAACTTAAATTTTCTACAGCTACTGCGGAGGTAGAAGCGGCTGTAGTATTTCAGATTGTCATGAGCATTGTTCCAAGGATGTTATCTAAGTCCATGAACATTGATTGCATAGTAATATGTGTATCTCAGTATCTCAGATCACCTTGCCTGATAAAAGCAGTGACTGGTTCATTACATCTTTTGTAGATTTGCATTTTCCTGGCTAAGGAAACTGGACAAAAGAAATTCATCCAATTTACATCCATATGGTTGACATCAAATGTAAAAATAGTATGGCTCAGTGCAGTCTTAAGTTTAGTGATCCAGTGGAAATGAAGCATTCCAATTTAAAAACTACGAATAATCAACCTATAATATTAGGTTAATAATAACTCTTTCATTGAAATGTCTTTCACTCAAAATGGATGAAATGATTGACTCATATTGTAACAGCCTCTTGAATAAAAATAATACCATGTAAATCGTATGGATTTTAAAATAAATCACATAATTTATTTTTTTTTCTCTGTCATTTTCTCCTTTCCTTCTACTGTCCTCTAATGTTCTTGTTTTCCTCCTATTTCTATCTGACCAACATCTATCTATTTCATCATTTAAAGATGCTCCAGTGGATTTGACCGTCACCGGCAAGACTGGGTAGACAGTGGCTGCCCTGAAGAGGTATGTGAGTAGTCCTCAGCCCATCAGAGATCTTTCATATACTTATGATGCAGTTATTATGATTATGAAGAAGGGTTTCAAGGCCAAAGACATCCTGCATTTATCCTTGTCGTCTGGTGGAAATATTGTAAATTGTAATAAAGAAAAATAAACTTCCCATTTGAGGGAATAAAATGGACACGAGGTAAACATTCTTCCTCTGAGAAAATACTTTTTTTTTTTTTAAAAAAAAAAAAAAGAGAGAGAGAGAGAGAGAGAGAGAGAAAGAAAGAAAGAAAGAAAGAAAGAAAGAAAGAAAGAAAGAAAGAAAGAAAGAAAGAAAGAAAG